>CM055640.1:102825360-104025360 GCA_029378325.1 Elaeagnus macrophylla
TTGTGTTCATATTAGCAATATAGTAGTTACAATCTTTATCGTATTATTAAAATTGAAAGTTCTTTTAAAAAAATAAACCATATTTTGGAATTGGTGTTATGCTACGACGTATTTGAATTTCAATTTTATAACGGATCATAAGCTTCCATAGAAGCAAAATAAAAGAATATTAATTAAGTTTCAATGTGTTATCAAATTATTTAGTATATGTCCCTTCCTTTTTTTTTTTTTTTTTTTTATCTTGATATATAATAATTTTCCCTAAAATCATGGATTAAGACAATTATTTCCATAAAATCATTTATCTTGATATATGGTGGGCTTTTAACCATTGCCTGTTAATTAAAATGGTGAACACTTATGTGTCTTAAAAACAATCTAACAATACTCATTATTATTGAATAATATATTTTAAAAAGTTAACACGATTTTATGTATAATCTGATAAAATATTTTGAAGAACTAAAGTATAATAAATTATATTATATATAATTGTGCTTAAATTCTTCAAAGTTGAGAAAGAATTTAATATTTTGAATATATTTGACGATAATAGTATTTGAGATTACAAGTAAAACATAATTATATTATATATAAAGTCCTAGATAAAAGCTTAAATTTTAAAAGTTTTTAAAAGATCAATCTTATGATTAAAATATCACGGATGATGCATATGTTAGTTTAAAGTAAAATACCACAAATACATGACAAGAAATCAATATTAAATTTTTTTTAATTTATATTGCAAATATAAAATAAATTTCGATAGATAAAAGCTTACATAATTATCATGACAAAAATAAGACATAAATAATCAAAATTGGTTCAGTATATAATATAAAGTTAAATGGTTATGGACTAAAGTCTAAACATTTTTTTTATTCAGTAACTATATGTATTACATATTTTTAAGACAAAATAAACTCAACATATTTGACAAAAGTTAATAATGAATCTCATGCCTCTGAAAAATCATCTATTATGAAAATAATATTGTGAGCCTTATTATGAGAATACGATATATTTTGGGTTTAATTTAACCCACAATTTTATTATTAAAATTTCTTATTTGCAACTTACATTAATAGCAAAATAAAGTTACATTATTTTTATTGCACTAACTCAACACATTAAGATAGACCCATTAATAAATTTAAAGATATATGTTTTGAGTTTCATTATTATTAAATATATTAGACTCTTTGAACGGTAAGCAAATATCCATCGTTATGGGTGAAAATTTTCGATGATAAGAAACACGACACGAAAAAACTCGACTCGATTCCAAATCGTATTAATTTCGAGTAAAAAAGGGTCAACTCGAAATGACTTGTTTTGAAATCAGGTTGGGTTTGGGTTTGTCAGATTCGAATTGGGTTTAAATCTGGCCAACCCAAACACGATCCGGATTGCTACCCCTAATAATATTTATGAAATTATAGATATATTATATGCATAATTGAATTGTGCCTTCCTAAATTTTTAATTTTAGTATTGTATAAATAAAAAACATAGTATAATCTCAATAATTTAAACATAGGTACGTTTAAATGAGATACATAAAATAATATTTTTAATGAAAAATAAGTAGTAATTGAAAAATAATTAGTAGAGTTTTGTACTGTAAATATGGTGTTCTTTATATGCTAGATCCACCGCTGTTCATACTCCAATAAGAAAAGAGGGATCAAATGTCTGAAATATAAAACATATTCAAATTTTAGGAGTTTAAATGTCATTTTTTTTTTTTTTTGATTTTGACGTTTTTGTGTTATTTACCCTGAAAAGGGTTGCTAATTATAGAATTTCATGAGATGAGAAAAAGGATCAAGATCACAATGAAAACAAAAGCTTAACAGTCACGAATTGAAGCTCCTAATGTTGATGAGATATTGTATTTTAACTATTTATTTTTATAAAAAAATGAAATAATATTAAGCATGGGGCTAACTTCAACAATTATGAATTATAAAAGTATATAATATATTATATTTAAAAATTTAGTAAAAGGAAAAAACTAAGGGAAATATATGTCACCTTTTCTCTATGCGACTAACAGTGTTTTTTTTAATGTTTAATTTCCCTATTATCCCGGATTAACAGCTTAGAGATAAAAACCAATAAGACAGACAAAGCACACCGTATTAATAATAATAATAATAATAAAAGAAGTCAAAACTTAGCTGTTGTCCTGTTGTACCGATAAATCGGCGAAGGTCAATATGCTTATCTACATTAGTTGCATTTAGTATACATGTTTTTGCTAAAACATTGAGCATATATGTTACTTTAAATATGATGACTGATTGCCAAAGAGGAAGTAGACTAATTTATTGTATATATATATATATATATATATACACCCTTAACTAGTACAAAGAAGAGATAAAAGAGAAAATGTTAAGTGTATGTCATCGTTGATGTACGTATGATATATACACAATTGCTATCTATATATGTGTGTGTGTGTGTGTATATATATATATATATATACACACCCTTAGCTAGTACAAAGAAGAGATAAAAGAGAAAATGTTAAGTGTATGTCATCGTTGATGTACTTATGATATATACACAATTGCTATCTATATATATTACACAAAGTAAGATAAGAGTTTGTCTAACAAGTAACAACATAACTACTACTTAATTATATCAAGATAACAAACAAATTAACCAAACCATATCGAATATCTCATTCTAATATCCCAAGGTGTTGGAACAAACAAAAATTTTGATCCTCAATAAAGATGACAATGGGTAGGTTCCGATCAGGTTCAACTCGAATCGTTTTGATCTGCAGTTTAAATTGAACTGAACCGTTTCAAATAAAATAGGTTTGGTTCGGTTTCGGATAATATCCGCAGGTTAAAAAAAAACTGAACCGTTGACTCATTTTTTTTTAAAAAATGAAAAAAAATATATATTATAAATTTTTATGTAATTAATTTTTTAGTAAATAAGCGGGTACCTGAATAGTGCTCCAACCGAACGAATTTTTGACCCAAATTGAACTGACTCGAATAGGTTGGATAGCCACAGGTACCCAAACCGTCGGATTAAATTGTCATCCCTAATCCTCAGAGAGCAAAATCATGGCCTTGATTAAGGCATCAACAAGTTTTTATTAATAAGCTAACTAGGTCTTGCATAGTTGTGTTTACCTAGTAAAATCTTTACATAAATAATGAAGGAAAATGAATTTTTACTACTTATTACGTAATTTTTTTCTTCCACAAAACATCGAAAAGAAAAAATTACATAAAATAACACATTCAACTTAATTAAATAAGATCTAATTGAATGAATTTTAACATTAAATATTTAAATACTCATAGTTTAATTTTAACAATATTTAATGTAAAATTATGGAATGTATTTTTTGTAATACTAAAAATATATAAATTAGACATAAATAATGTTATTTTTATTGATTAAAAAAATCATCTGACATAGAATAAAGCTTTTATTATAAATGATAATTTGTACAAATTTTACGTGTTCATATTTTTAGTAATTTTTTTAATATTATATAAAAATTAAATTATTTTTATTCAATTCATTTGTAAGAAAATTTCAAATTTATTTTAAAAATATATAATAATTAATAATTAATTTTAATTAAAAAATAATTTGTGTCGGATATCATGGATTGTAGGTCATATTATGTTTCACCTTGTAAATTTTATCAATGATATAGAAATCAACTGTATTCCTTTATCACTAATGTTTAATAAATATGTGTATAAAAAGTTCACATTTTATGTAATAAAGGCGAATATTTTTTTATCACTTTTATATACATATTTGTTGCATATTGGTAGTACATATAATATTATAGAAGAATTGGATTAATTGTATCACCTTCACTATTTATGGAGTCCAAAACTCAAGTACAATATACTGATTTGTGTATCATTAATACGAAACATAGACGTGAACAATAATTGTTAAAATAGGAAGTAAAATTGCTTAAAAAGGAAAAATTTTATCTATTTATTTATCACTTATTGATAATATATATACTTATATATCAAACACAATATATGTAATTTAGAGTAATTATTCCTTGCTAAAAATACTATTTGTTTATAATTTTTTTCCCTTATTTTTGGTCAAAAATACTAGTTCAAAAATATTGTTCTAACCACTATGAATTACATAGTATTAGAATTTTGGTATCTACATTTAGGGGTATACATTGGATTGAAAATGCTAATTTTATTTATATTTAATTTTTTGATCAGATTAAAACATCTTAATTTATATCTTATCTGATTATATTCTAAATTTAATATAATCTAATCTATAATCTCTTCGGATTTAGTTGGTTAAATTCGATTAATTTAATCAATAAATTTATTTTACTTCTTTTTTAGCAATTTTGAATAAAAAATTTAAATTTTCATATAATATTTATATTTGAAAAATAAATCAAAAAATATCAAATAATAATATTAAACTACAACTAAAACCTACATAAATAAATAACACAATACAAATTTATAACTTCCAAATAACTATGACCAATAAGAATATGTCATATATACAAATGTAAATATATTTTAATTTTTCAATTTAATCGAATAAGATCATATGGTGCATAATAAAATTCGCTATTTGATCTAAACTAAATCGATTGGAAAATTTTTAATAAGATCAAATCTGATCATCATATTAAAATTATTCAAAAATTAATGAATTAAATTGGATGGATCAAATTATCGAATTTTGATAAGATCCAATCCCATTATCAGACTAAAATCATTCAAAAATTAACCAATCAAATTAGATGGATCGAATTATCAAATTTCTCTCACACCCTTGAATGCAACACAGTAGGGGTGTCCAAAAATCGAATCAAACTAAATTAAATCGAAATTGGACTAGATCAAATCGAACCGTACAATTATGTGAGTTAAATGTCCAATTTTGTTTATATTTTTTCAAACTGTTTCTCAAATGATCTGGTTTAATTTTTTGAATTTTATGTTAAAAAAATAAAAAAAATATTTTATATTATTATTAAAAATTAAATATTACTTTTTAATTTTTTTTTTTTTAACAATTTTAGCTCTTTAACATATAAATTATAATTTTTAATTGTATGTATATTATGATGATTTTATTTTTTATAAATTTTATCAACTTAATTGTTAACTTATGTGAGATATTATATGATTTATATTTGTAGCATATTTAAAGTAATTTAGTTATATTAATTTTTTTTAAATATTATTTTTAGGTTTTAACAACGTAATTTGGAGAAAAAAAATTTAAAAAAAAAAAATGCGAAATTCAATTTAATTTAATTAAACTATTTTTTTTTCTAAAAGTTGAACCGGTTCTACAACACTGCACCATAAAACACATAATCTCCTCCGTCAACGTACTTTTTGTTTTTTTGTTTTTTGTTTTTTTTTTTTCCGGCCGTTTAAGATCCCTAATCATCTTCCTTTCTTTCGTTCTATCCTCATCCTCCTAAAAACCACCCAAATCAGAAGAAGGAGACACCCCCATAACAGAAAAATTGGGTAACGGTGGTGGAAGTTGATGGCAAAGACCAATAACAAGTACACCTGCATCAACTTCAACCACCTGTACGAGAAACATCCGCCTGTCAAACCCAATCCCAACACCACCGGTCACCCTATCAAAAATTTGTCTTCTTCTTCTTCAGCTTCTTTTTCATATTCTACAGTTTCTTCTCCAAACAAAGCCCATGGCAGAATGCTCGTTTTAACCCGCCCAACCCCTAAACCAATTGCCATCCCTCAACCCCAGCTCCAAACTCAGCAATCTCAGCCAATCCTTCAAACTCAGCAACCCAATCTTCAAACTCAGCATACCCATCAACTCCAATCGGCCCAACAGGTTTTAGATCTACCCCGGTCGAAACATGGTCCGGATGCCATATCGCTTCGTCCAATAGGTAGGACTGGGACCGGATCGCCGTGTTTGCCTCAGGCTCTGAGTCAGGACCGGGATAAGGAAAGTTCCGTTCATGTGATTTCACCGAAGCCGAACAAGTTTGTGCCTCCTCATCTTAGACCGGGTTTTGCGGGCCGTGAGGAGAGGCCGGACCCTGAGGTGATCCGGGCTCGGGAGGCGGGTCAGAAGCAATTTGGATCTCCTCATCGATATGGCGAAGGTAGCCGACCCAAATCGGGTGGTGGATACGAGAGAATGAAGAGAGGTGGTGAGTCAGATCTGGGAATGATGAATTGGCCAAGAACGAGTGGGACTCGTCCGAATTCCAGTGGATGGTAATGGTTCTTATATGTATTATTTTAACTCTTTTATGATTCAAATTTTATGGGTTTTTCTCCTCAGAATACTTGTTACGTTCTCTTTCCAAGATGATATCCTTATGTATGCCGTGGATATACTTTTTTAGAGCCATATCTAGTATTTCGTTTTCCGGTGAAATGGAATGAGTTCTAAAAAGATCTAGAACCTTTTCAGAATGATAATAACGAGTGTCGTTGTCCTTAAGATCATGAGGCACTCATTTATGGTAGGATTGAATTAGGGTTAGAAAGATTAGAAGACCGCATATTCGAGTTAGTGCATTGGTTTCTTTGATGCATATTTGATGCAAATAGGAGTTATGTGCATTTCAATGGCTTGTGCTAGGGATGATCAGATCCTGAAAGTAGTGTATTTTTTTGGATTCCGCTTTCTCTGCTTATGTTTGTTTTCCTGTTCGGTTTTCTTGTAGAGAAAAGGATGACACTTTAATATCTATCATGAGTCATCTCATGTGAATTGACATATGACATAAATCTATTTTTTCTAGCATTTGATGATCTTTTTGCCTCTGTCACTTTTTTGCTGCAAAATTCTCCGGGATCAGTATTCATAACAACATATCATAATCGAAGGTACTTTTCAACATGCTTTATTTGGATCATGATAATAATCAATTCTGTGACATGTGCATTTTCAATATGTTCATTTCATTATATTAAAAATTCATGATGACAGTTTAGAAACCCCTTCTCAAAATGCAGTGGGCACCATCTTATTGAGTTCCTGTTGGTGAAATGGGGACTGAATTGCTTGAAACTTCTTGACAGCTTTTCGTTCATGCCATCTTGTAAGGCATCTGGCTTAAGTGGAAACCTCCAGTTGGCAGAGATAGTTCTAAGTAACAAACATGATTAACCCTTCAAAGTAGGTAACTCGTGTTTCTGGTGCTGCATTTTCTCGGATTCACATTCATGCTTCTTAGTTATCGGGTAGTGCAGGGTTTTCAACTTTTCATAAGGGCCTAGCTAAGTTATTGCTGATTTCCATGCAGCCCATGCCATGGAAGCCTGCTGCTCCAATGGGTTAGTTCACTTTCTTCTTAGCTTGAGTACCTGTTCAAGTAGATTGAGATCCTGCTGTTTTTATATTTAAGTATCCTCCCAGTGAACGCAACATCAATATATTTTCAGTTTTGTGCTAAGACTGTCTGTTCTTTGGATACAAACGCATTGATGTAAAATTTGTTCTGTGAAACTCAAGACAAGCACATATTTATTTTTAACATACTTGACTCCACACACACACATATATGTATATATATATAACAGGCTATATGGAAAGCATAATATTTAATATATATAAATATATATACACATATTTAGGATGGTTATTTTAATTAACCGTCATTGAATAATGTACTAATCGTTATTTTCAAATTTTATTTGAGATTTTTTATGACGGTCATTGTCGATTTACAATAATGGTCGAGAAACAATAACCATCATAGAATATTTTTTTCATGACGGTCGCTTGTTTTTCAATGATGGTTAATGACTGTCTTTAAAGCCATTTTTTGGCATAATTTTTTTTACTCTGGCTACAATTTTCCTATTATACTAATATATCATATATTATTTGACATACATATCATCTACAGGATAGAGTTATTTTAATACGTTTGGGACTAAATACTAAAATTTTGAGTAATATAATTTTGACCTTTTATTGAGTTATTTTATTCAGTTGATAAGTAAAGCTAAATTTCATGTTAAGGAAACGAGATTGAGTTATTTTATTGAGTTGATAAGTAAAGCTAAATTTCATGTTAAGGAAACGAGATCCAATATATGTTGACAGTTCTTCAAGCAAAATGTCAGTATCTCCTACATTTTCTTGTTGGCTTGATCCAAGCACCATAGAGGTCATTGGTATGGCAATTGCCACTGTTTCCAGACTGTTCTGGAGGAGTAGGAATACTTCTAAGCTGCTTCCTCACTTTACCATTGAGATTGTTGTTGTAAAGAGTAAGATACTGAAGTTGTTTCAATTGGGTTATCTCCAAAGGTATTTCTCCTTCTAAGAAGTTATTGGACAAATCCAACAAATTGAGGCTTGAGAGGTTACCAATGGTCGATGGTATCGGACCAACAAGATGATTGGTACTAAGGTTGAAGACAGAGAGGTTTGGGAATGAAGTGAAGTTGAATTCAGAAAGTGTTCCAGTCAGGTTCAAATTGGTGAGTGTGATCTCTGTGACTGTTTTTGTGGTGTCGTCACAAACAAGACCAAACCAGTTGCAAAGATTGTTAAGGTTTGTTTGGGACCAGGAGTTTAGTGAAGATGGAGCAGAGGATAAGCTGTTTTTCCAATAGATCAAAGCTTCTGCTTGTGTATTTTTTGGAGAAAATATAGCATTACTCAGTGGAAGGATGGAAATAAAGTGAATGTGAAAGAGTAGAAAGAGAAAAGGAAGATTTGGTTTCTGAAAGGTTTTCATGTTGAAATTTGTGTGAGCGTGGCTCGTTTTGTTTTTAGCTAAAACAAGTAAGAGTGGCTTGTTTATTTCTAGGGTTTAGCTTTTATATAGACGAAAAATGATATGTAAGATTCTTAACATTTATATTGAGTAAGATTCTTAAGTTTAAAATGATATGTAACGATTCTAAACTTAAATAAATATAAAAATGCTGACTCAGAAACAGGTGGAATGTTGTCAACTTCTTCTCTAAGTTACTGTTTTCTTTAGTGATTTTGTCTTCCAAAAACAAATTTATTCTTATTTTTTTTAATTTTGGGTATTTAATGGTTAGGAATGGCAAAAAGATCCACCAGATCGGAGCTTCGTGGATATCTGTTCCATATGATCCACTTTAGATCAGATCAAAACAGATTATTTTCGGATCAAATCGGATCATGATCCACGTTCAAGATCAACGAATCGGATCGGATCAAATTGAGACAGATCGATCCATGGATCTAACCGAATCAGATCGATCCAAAACTAATTATTTTAAAATTATAATTTTAGTACTAAAAAAGTCACACATTTCAAAAATACTTCCCAAATTTTTATAATTATTTATTTAGAAAAATTTATAATATTATTCTTTTATAATTTTAAATGATATTAAATAATAATTTTAATTTTTTTTTACAAATTTTTTTTTATTTATAGATTATAATATTAATGAAAAAGTTGAATATATATTATTTATAAATAAATAATATATATTTTTTAATAAATCTATAATTTTATTGTATTTATATTTATATTTATTAATTTAAAGTATGTAATATACTACATTAAATAATATATTCAAAAAATGAAAAAAAAAAATTGAAACAATTCGGATCAGATCATGAATATTCACATGATCCACAGATTAATAACGGATCTGATCCGTATGATCCACGGATCAAAACAGATCAGATCAAACCGGATCTTTTAAATAACGGATCAGATCGGATCATCAGCGAATCGGATCAGATCCGATCCATTGCCATCCCTACAGTAATGGTAGTGTTTGTTAAAGCTTGTTAAGTTTTCGTTCTCTCTTTTGTGAGTTCGGCTCCTTAAAAAAAAAAAAAAAATTTTGTTATACATGATCATCATCTCTATTCTAGTCTCTACGTTGTTAATGTTTTCTTTCTTCTTCTTAACGATGTCGACGCAACTTCTTAGCACGTGTCATCTTGTGACTGCTAATTATTATATATAATATTTAAGAAAAAAATTAGTATGTACGTAGAGGGTATCTCAAAGTTTAGGTGCACATAATAACAATGTTGTAAAAAATTATTCAAAAAGTCTCGATTTTAAAGGATTTTAAAGATTGATTGATTTTTATAAATTTTTAATGACATTTTAATTAAAATTATAAGTAAAAAAATATCTACACATTTTTCTATTAACCTATTTACAAAAATTTTTACTATAATTCAAAATATTATGTTAAAATTTAAAATAGTTCTTAAAAATATGTAAAAATCTTAATTAAATATACTCTACTTAGGAAAATAATAAAATACGAATTCTCCTCGTTTAATTTGAAGTATGTATAACAAAACTATATAATGCTAATTGAATATTTTTTGATCGATCTATTATGCTATTAGAATTTGGGAAGAGTATTGATAATATTTTAGAATTTAGGAAGGCTTCGATCATATCTTGATATTTGATATTTGATATAATTTTGTATGAGTAAGCTCAAGTAATATTAATAGTTGGGAATATAAAAACTTGAAAGAGATATTAAAAAAAAAGTAGCAATGTATCATTGATTTATTATTGAATGGTAAGCTTAGAAGCTCAATATTATAAAAATACATGTAGCATATTTATAGTTGTTAGAGGCTATATATTTTTCTTCATCTTTTTTATTTAATATTCTAGCATATCCTCGACATATGTTTTTCTACAATTTTAAAATTTTCTATTATTTAACAAAAATTAGATATTATCTATAAAAAATCTAAAGTTTTCTTTAAACACATTTTTTAAACATTTTTTTATGTATTTGGTAGCTATTAGTAACAGAAATAAAATTAGAGTAGTATACTATGTAAAAAAATTTTGTTAAATATAATAATCTAAATAATATTTAAATATTTTTAAACTCAACATTATAAAAATAAAATTAAAAAAATAAGTATATGATAAGCTTCATATTAAAGTTTTTTAAGTTTATGTTTATTATATTTTATTTCAATCCAAATTTAACTTTATCTAATATTATATTATTTGACATTTTTTTCTAATAATCTTTTATAATTTATTTGAAATTTTTTTATATAAAAATTTTATTATTTTTATTATTATTAATCATTTTTATATTGTTTATAAACATATATTTTTAAATATAGTCTCAAGCTTAAAATTGTAAATTATATTTTACTTTTTACATTTTTTGATGTTTATTTTAGTTTTAGTTTTAACAACTATAAATCTTAATGTATTTAGTTGAGTTTTTATTTACTTAGATTTTTTAGTTAATAAATTTATTTTATTCGTGAATGATACTAATATTTATTAACTTGTTATATTTTTGTTTAATTTTTTTTATAAGTTAATTATAATGTATTAACTCTATGTCTTTATTATAATATGACATAAAAAAATTTAGTATTAAATTGAATATAGTTTACTGTAACTCTACTAATCTTTTACTTTGTATTAAAAAAAAATTTAGCACCCTCTAATTTTTTTTCTGGCTCCGTCCTTGTATGTTTAAATAAAAAATAGTGCTATATATTAAATAATATATTAATTATTAATTAAATATAAAATTAAAATGTAAGATGCTGGGAAAATTTTAAAATTTCTTACTAACAAATATGGACGGACCACTAGCAGGCCCAAAATGGCCTTGGCCACCCTGATATTTGAAAAATGTAGTTGAATATGTTACGACATATTTGAAATAGAAGGAAGATAGAAGGGTGTAATTGTTAACGGCTCCCCCAAGTCTGACTATTCTTTTTTGATGCCTTAAGTGGCTCGAAACTTTATTAGCTCATTTAAAGTAATAGAAAATATCCGCATCAACTTCTTTTTATTAATATAGCATTATTTTAAAATTATGTTAATAATTTTATAGAACTCCCGTCACATACCTAATTTCATAAATAACTCCATTTTTTCCGTGTTTTTCTTCTTCTTTTTTGTTTTTTTGTTTTTCTCTTTTTCACATTTACCGTAAGTTCTTTTAAAGTTAAAATTTGATATACACGAAATTATAGTTTTATTTTTATAGTATTTATTTTGAATATATAATTTTTATAGTATATGTTGATGTCTTTTTTTCTGTTTAATTGAACATGAGAGAAGTCATAAATCTATGAACAACAAAGTTTAAGTAATAAAAATATTTAATATGTATTTTGAATCTAATATATGATATAAATTTAATTTATGATTAAATATAAATTTATAATACAATATAAATAAATCTTCACTTATAAAAAATTTAATTATATGAAAGATAATATTCATATTTAAAATTAATATCTAAATTATAACATATTTTACAAACAATTATCAACAAAGATTGTTAAGATCACGTCCTGAGTCATCTACCGTTTCATCAATTTTTTAACTAAAATAAATCTAATATTATGTCAATCATGATGTGTCCATATTTTTTTGAAAAACTTTACACATTGAGAATGAAAACCTAAGATTGGTTTGGATGCATCACCAATATATATATATATATATATATATATATATATATATATATATATATATATATATATATATATATATCGGTGTTATTGTACCATTGCAACACCAATTACGTAACAATTAAAAAAATATGTATATATTAAAATGTCTACGGCCTTATATTTTTCTAAAAATTAGGTAGGAAAAAAAATATTATTTTATAGAAAAGGAGGCAAGTCAGAACAAGTACGGCATCAAAAAGGGTACCGTACAACTATAGAGTAAGATTCTCTTGAGTTTAAAATGATATATAAAGATTGTATATGCAATTTTTGATACGATACGATAGTACAATTTAAATATAATATGATATAAATTTTTTAGTAAGAATTGATTAATAATTTTTTTTTATGTTCTTAAAAGTTTTATTATTTTTTATTATTATAAATAATTAACACAAAAAAAATTCAAGTAAATTTTTTAATGTGTCAACAAATACGAAAACACGACACGAATACGAACACGAACAAATAAGATACGAACACGAACAAATACAATATAAATACGACACGAACACGATTAATACGACACAATTTATACCCCTAATTCTATACAATGTTTTAAATAAATATAAAAAAGTGACATCAGAAAGAGGGCCACCTGGATTCATTGTGATGTTGTCAACTTCTTCTTTGTCAAAGTTATTGTTTTCTTTAGTGATTTTGTCTTCCAAAAATAAATTTATTCTTATTTTTGTTTATTTTGGGTACCTAATGGTAGTGTTTGTCAAAGCTTGTTAAGTTTTCGTTCTCTCTTTCGTGAGTTCGGCTCCTTAAAAAGAAAAAAATATTTGTTAGACATGATCATCATCTCTATTCTAGTCTCTACGTTGTTAATGTTTTCTTTCTTCTTCTTAACGATGTAGACGCAGCTTCTTAGCACGTGTCATCTTGTGACTGTTAATTATTATATATAATCTTTAAGAAAAAAATTAGTATGTACTTAGAGGGTATCTCAAAGGTTAGGTGCACATAATAACAATTTTGTAAAAAATTTATTCAAAAAGTCTCGATTTTAAAGGATTTTAAAAATTGATTGATTTTTATAAATTTTTAATGACATTTTAATTAAAATTATAAGTAAAAAAAAATATCTACACATTTTTCTATTAACCTATTTACAATTTTTTTTACTATAATTCAAAACACTATGTTAAAATTTAAAATAGTTCTTAAAAATATGTAAAAATCTTAATTAAATACACTCTACTTAGAATTAGGTCTAGGAAAATAATAAAATACAAATTCTCCTCATTTAATTTGAAGTATGTATAACAAAACTATATAATGCTATTGAATATTTATGCTATTAGAATTTGGGAAGAGTATTGATAATATTTTAAAATTTAGGAAGGCTTCGATTAATAGTTGGGAATATAAAGGCATGAAAGAGATATTTAAAAAAAAAGTAGCAATGTATCATTGATTTGTTATTGAATGGTAAGCTTAGAAGCTTAATATTATAAAAATACATGTAGGATATTTATAGTTGTTAGAGGCTATATATTTTTCTTCAAGATTAATCTACATCTTTTTTATTTAATATTCTAGTATATCCTCCAACGTATATTTTTCTACAATTCTAAAATTTTATATTATTTAACAAAAATTAAATATTATCTATAAAAAATCTAAAGTTTTCTTTAAACACATTTTTTAAACGTTTTTTTTCAATTTTTTTTATTTTTTATTTTCTTCATTTATCTAGAATGTGCATTAATTTCCAACAAATGCTTATATGTATTATTACTTATTAGCTTAACTTTATTTCATGTTTTATACTTAATAATTATGTTAAAGACATTTAAGCATCCCTGTGAATATGCCTATTGCGTATTGTCATTCAATACCTTTCATTTATACTAATTAGTTAGAAGCATATATACTTTTTACGGTCCTAACAAAACTTAGAAACACGTTTTTGCCGATACAAGGCCTTTAATTTGTCTGATATATACCTGGCAGTTGGCACAAACTTACACGTAATCTTTTTGAAAACATGTGAGTTTTTTGATTGGTCAAAGAGAACAAAAGAATTTGTGGTTAGGGGATTTTATGAACCCAATGATCTTGTGTGTAACTCTTAATTTCTAATCAAATTAGAATATGAATGTCTATGTGAAAAGAATAATTTTTTTTTTTAAATAAATACATTAATTATACACGTTTTTGAAATTCTGAATCATCTTCAAACTTTAATTAAAAAAAAAAAAAATCATCTTCAAACTGTGTATGCTATGAAATCATAGCAACACGAAACAATTGATAAACATGTGTCTTTAATCCACCCATTAAAAGTATGAATTACCCTACTTGATCTCAACCTGCTCAAAGTTTGATTTTGTTAATAAAAAATAAGAAAGTTAAGCTTGATATTTTTTGAATAATTTTAAGATCTAACTTGTGATCAAACATTAACAACAAACATTTATATGGTGAGTTCGTTTGAAGTTCCAATTTTATGATATTATTTATGCGATTCTTTCTTTTATTTGAATCGTGCAATTAATATAAGTCGATTCAAACCGATATTAAGTTCAAAAAAACCTAGCTCATGGCTACGCAAATAATTTTATTGTAGAACTTTAAGTTTTTATTTAATTTTTTAAAATTTTGACTTGATTTGGCATAACCAAAAAAATGTACATGGGACTACAGAGTCCAACCTAAGCTTGACTTGAACACGAAATTTTGTGTTTGAGCTATATTGATTTGTCCAAATTTACATCTATATATATTATAATTTTTGGATTTATTTAAGAAATTTGATATGAAAATGTCAAGCCACATCAAAATCCTATTTTAATATCAAAATATCTCTCTTCCTGATTAGTTAATTTTCATTCAAAAAATTTGTATGTTTATAAAATAGGTGCGGAAATTTATATGACAGAGTTGATCATTCTCAATACAAACTCATCATAATAATTTACCAAAAAAATTAAAAATAAACTCTCATAATAAGGTATAAGTACTGTTATGTACTTGGTATCAATATTTGAGAATAAGTTAAGTTCAATGAATATGCTTCAAGTGGAAAGCAAAATATGAATCCTGTACATTTTAAACGATAGGAGTATGTAATAGGCTATTACGTACTCTTCAATTAGTCAATTATTTTTATTTAAATTCTTTTAAAAAAAAACTTTTTATGTTATAAAAAATATATATAGGTGCGTCCTGGTTTTAAAAATAAAACTTAGCTTATAAAGAATGTTATGTCATGTAATTAGAAAAATAATATTTTAAAAATAAATACAAGCTGACTTGTTTATAAAAACTCAGCTACCTAATTGCCACTGAAAATAATCATATATAAATAATGATCTGTTGCTACCTCTCCTTTTTAATTGTCGAATACTAGAAACTAAGAACCAATTATTAATCACTCACAGAGAGAGAGAGAAGAGAGAGATGGCTGGAGGTGGAGAGGGTGGTTCTCTTGAAGAAACGCCGACCTGGGCTGTCTCTATATTCGCTTTGTTTTTCTTGATCCTGACTTTTTTGATCGATACTACTCTTCACCATCTAACTAAGGTAAATATATATATATATATAAGTAATTATTAACTCCATGTAATTAATTAGAGTTGTAAAATTATTTTTCTTGAGAAATTAATTAATAACGCATGGTTTTCAGTTTTTGCGGAGAAGAAAAAGAAAATCTCTCAACAAGGCTGTGGAAAAGTTCAAGTCAGGTTAGTCAACTTAAAGAACGCAATATAAAGCACCATTGAGTACCAGACCAATTAAGTTACATAAAATATTTGATGAATTAAGATTCATAATTAATATGTAGAAATGATGAAGTTGGGATTTGTATCGTTGCTTCTGACGATAGCTGAATCACCAATATCAAAAATATGCTTGAGCTCGGAGGTAGCTAACTCTTTTCTACCTTGCAATCATCCTCCCGAAACAACTGTCTCGGAGTCGGAGGCCAATTTGGACTCAACTTATTTTAACTCCATTTCTAGTTCAACAACCGCTGATGGATACTGTGACTCTCGGGTAATATCAATTTCACTACTTTGTCATCAAATCTTCTCACCCCATTGCAATACTCAAGAGTAATTAAGTGGTCAACGTACGACTCAACGAAACATATCATATATTTGCAGAAAAGTCTAGGAATTAAATTTTTTTTTAAATACAATTTTTATTACTAATTAACCACAATTTTAATTTTAATCTTTGTTATATCAAATTCACTCCCTTTTTACTTGCTTTTAACCTATTTTATTATATCGATAAATATTTATCTTTTTTTCTTATTTAAAATATCTTTCAGTAAAAATTATCATAGAAATATCTTAAATTTAGTTCTTTGTGTTTATATTATTTAGTTCCTTAACTTTATAAAAATGATAAATTATTTTATTTTAATATATTTTTTATTAAAATATTATTTTTCTATCAAGTGATTAAACGCAATTAATTTGAAAAAAATTCATAAAATATTATTTTTGAATATTTGTTAATTGCCGCTGTTTTGTTTTAATGTTTTATTCGTTTTTTAATTTTTATTAAAAATTAAAATTTATATTTAATTAACTTTTGTTTGAATATTACTCTTGTTGATTTTTTTTTAAATTCATATTAAATTTTATTTTTATCCTTATTAAAAACTCATATTTTAACCGCGTTTTAAACACTTAATATAAAATAATAATATTTTAATAGAAAAATTATTAAAATAGTATAATTTATCTTTGATTAGTCTTTTTACAAAGCTAATAGACTAAATAATATCATTTATAATATAAAAGATTAAATAACACAAATGACTTAATCTAAAAAACTTCTGTAGCACCTCACCCTATCTTTTGTTGGAAACTCAAAGTTTTTGGCCTAATTAATTATTCTTGTAAACTCTATCATAATAATGTACTTAATCAATGTAAGATATTATCTCTCTAATGTTTTACTAAATATTTGTTGTTTTATTATTGTTATAATTATTATTACTATCTTCTTTTTTTAATTAAGAAAAATGCAAACAGATACAGTTTAGTTTGTAGATGCTTGATCAATTATTCATATAATTTATATTTAACCCAAAAATAAAAATTCATATTAACTTCACCTTTGTCCTTTTACTGCATTTGTAAAAATGAAAAAAAAAAAAAAAAAAAAAAACAGTGGTCCCTAAACTTATATTTTTGGAATACTTTAATTCAATTTTCAAGTGGTACCCTTTAGTTCCTAAACTTTAATAGTTTAGGATATCATGTACAAAAAATAGTTCTCTAATATTACTTTTTAGATACTTTAGTTCCTAAAATTTTACTAAGATAAAATACTTTAATTTTTAAAATCTGGATTAAATTATATCTTTTTTTCTAAAAGTGGGACCTAGATATATCAGTTGAAAGTTTATAAACTAAAGTGTTCCAAAAATTTAGTTTATGGACCTTAATGTCACTCCACCCAAAAAAATGTTTGTTTTTTTTTTTTTTTGAGTTATGTGAAAAAGAAGATATATATACATCTTGTGAAGGGATTAATAATGAAACTTTATATGTTATTTCATACAAACCAAAAAATATATGATATGAATTATAAACTTGTTTTTTTTTTTTTTGCCAGGGAATGGTTTCTCTAATGTCTAGCGATGCGATCTTGCAGCTAAATATCTTCATCGCAGTTCTAGCTGTGTTTCATGTTCTCTACTGCATACTTACTATGTTTCTTGGCATGGCCAAGGTTGATTTTCTTTCATTTAAATGCATGACATAACCTCATTCATATATAAAATTTTACTTTTAACTTTGCTCAAGATGTTCATTTTCTTTTAATGTAAATGAACATATATTTTTTAGTATTAAAGAAAAATGAACAGATGTATTTTTTATCGAGATAGTTAAAAATAAAATTAGTTGAATAACTTGATCATTTATGCATTAGAGGGTTTCCTTTTATTTAAATATATGGTCTAACCTCATTCATATATAGAGTTTTATTTTTTACTTTGCTCATGATGTTCATTTTTTTATAACGTAAATAAAAATATGTTTTTTAGTGTTATAAAATGATCATATGTATTTTTTACCGAGAGAGTTAAAAATAAAATCAGTTAAATAACTGAATCATTTATGTATCGAAGGATTTTCTTTCTCACACTTTCACTTGTATATATCTCTCTATTTTTTTTCCTAGCGCATGGTTGAAAAAATTTATTAGTAACAACAATTCTGGACACATTCATAAAAAAGCTACATGCACACATTTACATAACACAATATTAAAGGAATTGTCCCATATTAATAAAAGACAATACTATAAAAAAATTTATAAGAAGTAGGAGTGTTTCTATTTATTATGTTAACTTTTTGGAATTGAAAAACTCATGATTTTTATTGACTTTCACATAGTATCAAAACTTTAATCGATTAATAAGCCAAAAATCTTAAGTCTAACCCCAAAAAAAAAATTGAATGGACCTTGCGATAGTAAAAAAGACAAGTAATCTATATAGAATAGAATATAATAATAGGTTAAAAATAAAAAATGATGGACTTTGTAAGAGACAAAGAAACCCACACTTTGAGTAGGATATTAAATAAATTATCTCACATTGATAAAAGACAATACTATGATAAAAGAATAGAACATAATAATAAGTTAAAAATAAAAAGTGATAGGCTTTGCAAGAAACAAAGAGACTCACACTTTGAGTAGGATGTTAGAGAAATTGTCTCATATTGATAAAAGACGATACTATAAAATTGTTTATAAGAAATATGAGTGTCTCTATTACCTCTAGTGAATTTACACAAGGCGTCTTTGGAGGCTTTATGGGATGTAAGTAGAATTTACCTAATCAAAAAGCTTTTTTGTCTTTTCTTGGTTTTATGTGAAAGGTTTTTAGTTTAATCAAATTCTTTTCAAAATTTAATTGCATAACATAATTTTTTTTATAACTTTAGTTTAATTTTTGAACCATTCATATAATATATATTCAAATTTTTATAGATTTTCTAGCATTAAATATATGTTCAATATTTATAATATTTTAAAAATATATTCAAGTATATTTTTAGTTGTACAAGAAAAGAAAGTTAGGTTTTCTTTAATTTTTAATATTGCACATATTTTGAATTAGTAGTTATGGAGTCTCTTTCGGTAACAAGGACTAAATCACGTTCTCAATTTGATATTGATTTTTAATTTTTTTTTTATTAACAACTGAAATTTTGTAAATAATCGAATGAAATTGGCTCAAAATGTCAAATGTGAACAGATGAGAAAATGGAATGCGTGGGAGAAAGAGACGCAAACCCTCGAGTATCAAATTGCCAATGGTAATAAATAACTCGATCATTTGCAATTTTTCTTGACATTATTTTAGTTTTGATGACATTCATTTTCAATGCCTAATTTTTAATTTTAACTTTGTGCAATTAGTCACATTTATGTGCGTGTATACACAAACCATGCATGCCCGGTTGAATAAGTTTGGGCTTAATTTACAGATTCAAGGAGGTTCCAACACAGCCACCAAACAGCAGTTGCAAAGCGACATTTGAAGTTCTGGAGTAAACACCCTCTCTTTCTTTGGCCTGTGAGTAGACTACCACTTGCGATATTCATATATAACAACACTACTTTAACCAAAGTCAATTTATTAATAATACTTTTAAACAATGGTTAATATATAGTAACTACTAAGGGATAATTTCGAAGAAAGTTTATTTTGGACCTTTAATTAGGCGCATCATAAGAATGACATATGCAATTCAGTATTAACACTACTAATAAGTTGTTTCTTCCGTGAAGAATTGCTTGGTTAGACAATTCACAGGATCGGTGGTCTCAAAAGTTGATTATCTCACTCTTCGAAATGGGTTCATCAAGGTATTTGATTGTTACCAAGTTGAGTAATTAAGAGCTTATATGATAATTTTTTTCAGGTTCATCCATGTTTAAACTTATACTCTTCTACTACACAGGCCAATTTTGCAGAAGGCAGCAACTTTAGATTCAACTTCCAGAAATTCCTTGCCAGGGCTTATGATGATGATTTTGAGCAGGTTGTTGGAATCAGGTAAATTTATATGCACCAATGAGAAACCCCCAATTGCATTAATATGATCAATTTCACAATGTCTTCATATTAACCCTTTTGGTATTCAATGCTTGCAGATTTTGGATCTGGTTTTTCTGCATTCTATTCATATTCTTCAGTGCACATGGTAAGACTTGGTGTTAATTAATTAAGAAGTCAAGTGTTAATTAATTATATTAATGACGAACCACAAAAAATAGGGAAAGAATAGAGTGAAAATAGGAAAGCTATAACAGAGTTTTTTTTTTTTTTAATGTAAATTAAGGTTTAAAGTTTTATAATATTAATAAATTTATTATTACAAAATGCCTTTTGTAATGTGAAATAAGGTCCGGTGAGTGATAAGAGAAGAGAAAAAGAAATTAGAAAGAAAGAGGAGAGAGAGGTGGAGAGAAAAAGGGGAAGAGAATAAATAAATAAAAAAAGAAAAAGAAATAAGACTTAAAGAAAAGTTTTAAAAAGCTTAAATTTTTTGGGATGTGATTTTGTAACTTTTTTTTTTTATTGAAATAATATTAATAAAATTTTGTTTGTTATTTTATCCATATTTATTTTATATTATTGTAAATTTGGTTACTTAGAAAATTTTCATTTTCATAAGGACAAACATATAGCAAGTGCCAACAACTTAAAATAAATTGGGCCAATGTATGTAGATGTGAATGATGTCCTAAATAATCCTATGATAAAATAAATAGTTGAGAGTCCTCAATTAGAGGAACTAGTTGGACAGAGTAGTACATAACAATTTGACATAACTCAACTTTCTACTCCAACTCTTGTACTTAAGAGATCTTCTAGGCCCCATGTACCTAACAGGAGATACATAAACTATTTGTTGCTAACAATAAAGGTCAATCTGAACGCTATGATGAAGCGTGTCAGACCAAAGATGCCAGCAAGTGGGAGCATACTATGAAAGTTGAGATAAAGTCTTTGATCTCTAACCAAATATGGAAACTATCAAAGTTATTCATAGGAAAGAAGAAAGAAGGTCATTAAAAACAAATGGGTGTATCGGGTGAAATAGGAGCATATTGGTTCCAAGAGATATAAAGCTCGGCTAGTTGTCAAATGATTCCAAAAAAAGGAAGGAATTGACTACACCAACATTTTTGCTTATATTGTGAAGCTCCATACTATTTGGACAATCTTGAGCATTGTTACAACTGAAGATCTTCATCTCAAGCAGTTAAAAGTGAAGACTGCATTTTTACATGGAGACTTAGAAGAAGAGATATACATACACCAACTAGAGAATTTTTTTTATAGAAAAGTAAGGAAAACATGGAGTGCAAATTGAAGAAAAGCTTGTATGGATTGAAATAAGCTCTAAGATAGTGGTACATAAAGTTCGATGGCTTCATGGATAGGAAAGGTTTCCAAAAGTATAACGCCGACCACTATTACTACTTTAAGAAATTTGAGTTCAATTATGTCATTTTACTACTTTATGTCGATGACATGTTAGTAGTAGGACCAGATACGGAGGAGATCAATAGGTTGAAGCAACAATTATCAAAAGAATTTGACATGAAAGACCTTGGACCAACAAAGAAGATTCTTGGGATGCAAATCACTAGAGATAAGCAAAGAGGGACTTTGAAGTTATATCAGGAGGAATACATCAAACGTGTTTTGCAGAGATTTAATATGGACGATGCCTAGGCAGTTAGCACACCCTTGGTCAGTCACTTTCACCTATCCAATGATTAGTGTCCTTAGACAAAAGAAGAGAAAAGCTTCATGACTATGGTTCCTTATGCCTCAGCCATTAGAAATTTGATGTATGAAATGGTTTGTACAAGACCAAACATTGATTATGCAGTGGGAGCTATTACTAGGTTTATGTCAAATCCAGAAAAGACTCACTAGAAAGTAGTGAAGTAGATCTTGAGGTATCTACGAGACACCATAGAGAAGTGTTTGCATTTTGCTAAAGGAGAATTAAAAGTACAAGGGTTTGTAGATATAGACTTTGCAGGAGAAGTCGATCACTAAAGGATTACCAATGGTTATGTGTTCACTGTGGGTACTATAACTGTTAGTTGGATGTCACACATACAGAAGATTTCTGCATTATCCACTGCAGAGGTTGAGTATGTAGCAGTGACAGAAGCCACAAAATATTAACTGAGTTGGGATTCAAGCAAGAGAATAATGTTTTGTACAGTAATTGTCAGAGTACAATACATCTAGCAAAGAATTCAGCATTTCACTCAAGAACCAAGCATATCTAACTACGTTATTATTTCATAAGGTCTTTATTACAAAATGAGGTGTTAATATTTGAGAAAATCTACGGTAGCAAGAATCTAGCAGATGTATTGACAAAGACGATGATTATCAAGAAATTGAAGCTATATTCAACTTTAATTGGTGTACAAGAGTGAAAAGACATAAAAAAAGTAACTGGATTGATTACGGTGTGAAGAGAGATTGAAGTTCGTCTTTAAGTGGGAGATTGTTAATTAATTAACAAGTCAAATGTTAATTAATTATATTAATCACAAACACAAAAATTAGGGAAGGAAAATAGTGAAAATTTGAAAGCCATAAGAGAGTTTTTCTGTTCGTAAATTAAGGTTTAAAGTTGTATAATATTAATAAATTTATTATTATAAAAAGCCTTTCATAATGTGAAATGAGGTGCGATGAGAAAAAGGAAAAGAGAAAAAATAAGGACAAAAGGAAAAAAAAAAAAAAGCTTTAAAGAAAAGTTTTAAAAAGCTTAAATTTTCTTGGGATAGTTAAATATAATGTGAATGAGAATTATTTCTTATTATTCTTACCTCACAATAGAGGTCTATATAAAAAATAAATACAAGAGTTCTGAATAAACTAGAATCTTGAACAACATATAATTCTATTACAGATAGACACATATTAATTACAATATATTATATACTAATTACATGACTCACACTAACACTCCCCCTCAAGTTGGCGCATACATATCGACCATGCCCAACATGCTTAGTGAGTTATAAAACATCTTCTTGTAAACTCATTTGGTGAGCACATCTACAAGTT
Organism: Elaeagnus macrophylla; assembly: GCA_029378325.1. Taxonomy (NCBI): domain Eukaryota; kingdom Viridiplantae; phylum Streptophyta; class Magnoliopsida; order Rosales; family Elaeagnaceae; genus Elaeagnus; species Elaeagnus macrophylla. The sequence continues at coordinate 102,848,939 of CM055640.1, forward strand.
GCTTCTCAGTGGGAACAAAAGGGAAGCTCATGAGTTTGGCATCTAGCTTCTCTTTTATAAAATGACGATCAACCTCTACATGCTTAGCACGATCATATTGTACTGGATTTTGTGATATGTCAATGGCTGCCCGACGATCGCAATACAACTCCATAGCATTTTTGAGTTCGAAACCCAAATCAAACAATAAATTTTTTATACACAGCAATTCACAAATACCATGAGACATACCTTTATACTCAGCCTCAGCACTAGACCGCGCCACAATTTTCTGCTTCTTACCTTTCCATGTAACCATATTACCTTCCACAAAGGTAAAGTAACCCGATGTCGACCTTCTATCTATAATACTTCCTGCCCAATCTGCATCTGTGAAGCCACAAACTTCAAGAGGATTGTTGTGCTTAGTGAACATTACTCCTCTCTTTGGAGCTGACTTCAAGTACCTTAAAATTCTCACAACTGCATCCATGTAACTCTCACTTGGGTTATGTATGAACTAACTTACCACGCTTACTACATATGCGACATCTGGTCTAGTATGTGCCAAATAAATTAGGTGCCCTATCAACCTCTAATAGCGAGCTCGATTAGTTGGTACTTGATTTAGTTACTCTACTAGACAATGATTTTGCACAATTGGAGTGTCAATAGGTTTACAATCCAATATACCTATTTCAGTTAGTAGGTCAAGAATGTACTTTTTCTGACATAGAAAAATTTCTTCGCTCCCTCTAGCTACCTCAATTCCTAAGAAGTATTTCAGTTCACCCAAATTCTTCATCTCGAACTCAGAGGCTAGTTGTCTCTGTAATTTATCAATCTCAACAGCATCATCTCCAGTAATTACCATATTATCAACATAAATAATTAGAGTTGTTACCTTCCCTTGTTGATGTTTGAGAAACAGCATGTGGTCTGAATTACTCTGTCTGTAACCAACCTTCTACATGTACTGTGAAAACCTTTCAAACTAGGCTCGAGGGGATTGCTTGAGACCATACAAAGACTTCCTCAATTTGCATACAAAATTACTAGGAGAAGCAGCTACATACCCAGGTGGAAGACTCGTGTATACCTCCTCGACTAACTCTCCATGAAGGAACACATTCTTGACATCAAACTGTCGAAGTGGCTAGTTTAAGCTTGCGGTAAGCGAAAGCAGAACCCGAATAGTATTCATTTTGGCAATTAGAGCAAGAGTCTCATCGTAGTCTACACCATACATCTGAGTGAACCCTTTTGCTACAAGGTGGGCTTTATACCGATTACAGATCCATCAGCATTATGTTTCATAGTAAACACCCATCGACAACCAACTGCCTTCTTGCCTTATGGTGGAGGCACAAGTTACCAAGTATCATTCTTCCGTAATGCCACCATCTCTTCTTCCATTACCTTCTTCCATTTTAGGTCTCCCAACGCATCCTGCACTTTGTTAGGTACTGATATAACAAATATTTGATTTAAAAATGATTCATATGGCTTAGACAATCGTTTAGTAGACATGTAGTTGGCTACTGGATATTTTAATTTTACATGGATATTTGATTCATATCTTTTGGGTGGTTGACCTCGAGTAGACCTATTTGGTAACACATACTATCCAACACTAGACTCAATGCTATTAGTATCAGTAGGTGTACATACCTCAGATGAGTGACCTTCAGTACTAGAGAGTTGTTGATTAAGGGTATGAGTGATGCTTGAGGGAACAGCAGTATCTTCATTTTCATTTTCAGTCATCGAAACTGGTGCTTGGATACTTGGAGCATCTGCTTCTTCCACTACTGGATTCAATGGGTTAAGAATCTTAATTGGACCCATCGAAATATCAGTAGGTGATTCTTTTGATTCCTCCCCTTCACCATGATACAGTTCTTCGAAATATGATACCATGATACAGTTCTTCAAAATATGAATTCTCCCACTGACGAGCAGTATAAGGTGAGGAAAAATAACTCATGTCCTCAAAGAAGGTAACATACATAGTGACATAATACTTTCTAGTCGATGGATGGAAGCACTTATACCCTTTCTGATAACCCCCATAATCAACAAACATACATTTAATTGCCCGTGCATCAACTTGGACCTTTGATTTTTAGGAACATGTACAAAAATAACACAACTAAATACACAAGCAAGAAGATTATGAAATGATGACAAAGATACATGAGATGCGAGAACCTCGAATGAGATTTTTTTGTGAAGGACACTAGATAGAAGACGATTGATGAGATGGATGGAAGCTTGCATAGCATCACCTCAAAGATATTTTGGAATATGAGCACTAAATAAGAGTGCACGAGCCATATCAAGTAAATGATAGTTTTTTCTTTCAGACACCTCATTTTGTTCTGGTGTTTGTGGGCAAGTAGTTTGATGAACAATCTCATGTGTTTTGAAAAAATCTTGAAAAACAAGATTAACGTATTCTCCTTTATTGTCAAAATGTAGGACTCTAATGGTGCTATTGTATTGTGTTTGAACATGAGTACGAAAATTTTGAAAAGTTGAAAAAATTTCATCTTTGGTTCTAAGAAGAGCAACCCATGACAATCTTGTATAATCATCAATAAACGATACAAAATACCTCATACCCGATATAGTGAGCTCTCTACACAGTTCCCAAATATCAGAATGAATTAATTCAAAAGGAATAACACTTTTATTAGAAATTCTAGGGGAATAAGTAATACGATGGCTCGTGGTCAAAACACATGTCTCACAATGTAAAATAGACTCATTAACACCAATAAACAAAGTAGGCATAGATTTTTTTCATAAGACTAAAAGACAAATGCCCTAAGCGACGATGCCACAACCAAATTTCACTTAGCTTGTCAGAACTCGAAGTCAACACGGTGTGGGACTGTGCTCTTGGTTTCTCCCCTGTGTAGTTATGATCCAGATGAAATAATCTGCCCCTCAGATACCCTCGACCAATTATTTCCCTGGTAAGAAGATCCTAAAAAATCACATACATAGGATAAAACGTTACAGAACATTTAGATTCAGTATTCAACTGTGGGACAAATATTAAGTGATGAGATAAGTCAGGCACATATAAAATATTATAGAGCTGTAAAGTTGGAGTGATACGGATTGACCCCTTTCCTAAGACACGAAAAGACTCACCGTTAGCATTCGTAACATAAGACACTGGTGGGGAAGATAACTCAGTAAAATAAGATTTATCATAAGTCATATGATCAGACGCACCAGAATCAATAATCCAAGTATTAGACCTAACAAAGTGAGAAACATTTAAGGCCATACCAATCTTATCACGACCAGCTATTGAAGCTATACGGGTACCTCCACATGTCATATGATGATCCTGTCCAGTCACTCCATAGAAATTTGGCTCTTGTACTACTTGTACCGCAGCTGCTTTCGCTCTAGGACGATAATTTGGCCCTTTAGGTCTTAGGTGCGGGTTTAGTTTCCAGCAAGTCTCTCAGATATGCCCTGCTTCATTGCAATAAGAGCAATGGGGGCGAGGACGATTGGCAAAGCCTGGTGGAGGTCCTTGTTGATGAAGTGGAATTGAACTCTGCTGCTGGAGAAAAGGTGCCTTTGATTTGGCTTGAATGGCTAGATTAGATAATTCAACCTGTGCTTGATTAAGACTTTTCTGCTGAGATTCGTCCTCACAAATGTATGTAAATATTGTGGTCAAGCTCGGAGGGTTTGGCATTCGGAGCAATTCACCCTTGGCACTATTATGTTTTGTATCAAGTCCTCTTAAGAATGCATGAACACCCTCAAGCTCCTTTTTCTTTCTGATACCATATAAGGTCCTCTTGATTTTTAATTTTGCATGGATGTTTCTGATCAATTTCAGCCCATATATTATTCAGCTTGGTAAAAAACATAGACACTGGTTGCCCATTTTATTGCATGCTGGCAGCTTTACGCATTAATTTGTGGACCTTTATAAAGTTAGATTCATTAGTGTAGAAGTCTCCCAAAGTCTTCCATATGGCCTCAACTGTGTCACTCTTCTACCATCTGTAGTACATCATCGGTGATGACTCTAAATAGAATAGACATTACGAGGCCATCATCATCTTCTCACTTAGTATAAGCCTCCACATCATCTTCACGAGGAGCCTTGATTATTCTAGTCACATGTCACATCTTGTGCATCCCACGGAAATAAACAGACATAACCCTTTTTCATGTTCGAAAGTTGGTACCATTGAGTTTGGTACCACTGAAAGAGCCACTTTCTGAACTCTTGATAGAGACTTCAAATTTCAGAATTTCAGTTGTCTTAGAACTCTAATTTTCTCTTGAATCTCCCATTGAAACAGACAATAATAAGATGTAGCGGAATAAAAAATCACTTCCTTTTTTTTTTTTTGTCCGTTGACCGTTGACTGGATTGTTGACTGGGCTGGTGATGTGTTTGGCTAAGTGAGGAATGGGCTAGGGTTTGAGGGATGGGCTTGGGGGGTTGCAAATGGGCTAGGGTTTGCAAATGGAGAGGAGGAAGAGACAGGCGGTAGATCTGGAGACAGGCGTAGAGCAGAGACAGGCGCGGCGGCAAATCTAGAGACAGGCGACGTGGTTACAAGCACGGCGATAGATCTAGACACTGGCAGCGGCAGCGCTGATTGGTGGCGGAGACACTGGTGGCAGTGACACTGACACGGCGGCGCTGACAGGAGATGAAAAAAAAGTACAGTTCTTTTTGGAACCTTCGCTCTGATACCAAGTTAAATATAACGCGAATAAGAATTATTTCTTACCTTACAATAGAGGTATATATAGAAAATAAATACAAGAGTTCTGAATAAACTATAATCCTGAACAACTTAAAATTCTATTACAGATAGACACATATTAATTATAATATATTATACACTAATTACATTACTCACGCTAACAGGGATGTGATTCTACAATTCTTTTCTTTTATTTAAATAGTATTAGTGAAATTTTGTTTGTTATTTTATTCACATTTATTTCATAGTATTGTAAATTTAGTTACTTAAAAAATTTTCATTTTCTTAACTTAAGTACTTTAACATCTTAATTCTCTTACTTACATTTTTTAGCAAAAATATTCTACTTGAATTAACAAACAAATCTCTATATTCTTATGTTTCTTTGCAGTCTTTTACAGCCACTACTGGCTATCTTTCATTCCCCTAGCGGTACGCGTAGTTCATTAAAAATTTGTTTCTGTATTTTTGGTTTGAACCTGTACATGCATATATGTGTTAATTAACTATTTGCCACTATGTATATTTTATATGCATTGAAGATTGTTGTACTTGTGGGAGCAAAACTAGAAGTGATCATAACCAAACTGTGTGTAGACAACATTAAGCATAATCCCGTCATTCGAGGAAGTTTCACGGTGAAGCCTAAGGATGATCTTTTCTGGTTTGGCCGACCTCATTGGCTTCTTCATCTTATTCAGTTCGTTCTAATCCAGGTGTGTAATGTATGTTTAAGTTATAACAGACTCTTTCAGTTTACTACTTTTGTATGCATATGTTGCTTCACTAGTTATTGACTGATATAAAATGCAGAACTCGTTTCAATTGGCATTCTTCACTTGGACTTTGGTAGGTATCTTAAAAAAAAAAAAAACTTGTTATAAGCTCAAATAAAAATTTAAAATGTTAAAAGCTGATCATTCCAAATTGACAACAGTTTGCCTTTGGCCAAAAGTCTTGCTTCCATCGCAAAACAGAAGATTTAGTAATTTCAATTACCATGGGAATCTCAGTTCAGTTACTCTGTGGTTATGTTACCTTACCTCTTTATGCACTTGTTACTCAGGTACACTCATTTTGGATACTCATGTGTTAGTACAGTTCAATTTAATACAGTTCTGTTCAAGTATACTAATTCATTTTAATACACGTGTATCTAGTTTTTGCATAATGTGACAATGTGGTGAAAATTAACAGATGGGTTCTGGAATGAAGACAGCAGTGTTTACTGAGACAGTAGTTAAAGGCCTTAAAAACTGGCGAAAGAATGCGAAGCGAAGTATCTCGAAGAACAGCAAATCCACTTCAAGGCAGTGTTCTGGAAGTGAATTTTCAATTTCAGACTCAGGTCATGAACAAGCAATTCCAGGATTCACAGATGGAGTAGTTAAAAGCCTCATGAACTGGTACAAAAATGCCACAAGTGACAGTCCCTCCAAAAGTAACGCATCAACTAGTAGCACAATTCATTACAGTGATACAATCAATAATGACTACTTGGTTTCAGATAGCGAAAACACTTATTCTTCATCACCAAAACAAATAAAACGTCCGAATCTGAAATCGATATTCAATGATATTTCTACTACTACAGAAGCTCCTCATAGTCCTGAGTTCAAAAAAGGAGTCTGTACTGCAGAAGTAGAAGAGGTTAGTATTGAATCAAGATTGTCAAATACAGAAGCTAGTAATAAGATGGAAGGAGGAAATAGTTCCAAAGGAATTGCTAGAGTAACCTATGACGGAGAAATCTCATTTGGAAGTAGTTGGAAACAGTGGGAAGGTAGTAAGGGAAGTGGAGAAATTAGCTCAATTGTTGAAGAAGATGCATCTGATATATCGCCTAACTTCAATGAGCCTGATATTAACATCATGTGATATTAATTCTTTAGTAACAATTTGGTTAATGAATGAGATAGTCTCATTCATTAATCAGAATACTATATTCCTAAGGTTGCATTACAGAATAATGATTTTGTCACAACTCTCTTTGCAACAAACTGGGTAAGGAGCACATGTATGATGAACAAATCTTTTCAGAAACTGTAGATAAATATTTTGATTGTTTTTGGAACTGTTATATAGTGATACAAGTATTCGCAAATACAGACTCACATTGAAAAATAAGATAATTTAAAATAGATTTATAATTGCAATACAGCTAACTTTTTGGTAGTTATGGGCGTCTTAGAAATGACATAATATGAGTTAATGACTTGATTACTAAAGCTGGGTTAAACGTAGAAAATGATAGGACATCCGATGTACAGAGCAAATAACAATTGGTTTGTTGATTTGTCCCAATCCTTTATGAAAATTAAAGACAGACACAGCTGGTAAAACAAACTACTTTGTCTTTTCCCCAAAAGAGAAACCCCCAACCCCAATTATGTCCATTAGCTCTTACAGAGATATATATAATAATGTATATTTGTTAATATGTCCATTAGTTTTGTTTTCATTATAAGCCGCATTATTTCTGTTATTTTGGAAGCACTTGGTAATGGCATCCCACGTTATGCCAGGTTGCTGCCAGGTACATCTCAGATACCTTTTGCATTTCAACTATGATTTAATTTTCTATATTTTGCATTTTTTATACATCAAATGCGATAAAGATTAATACTAATTATCTCAATTAAGGCTGAGTCAACAAAATTAAATCAATATGTATAATGCTTTATTTTTATTTTTCAAGTAAATTTGGAATTGAGTGATCGGGATCCCAATTGATGTTAGTTGAGATGTTCTTGTTGGTGTGGTGTATATCAGAAGACCACCAACTGGCATCATATATTTTTCTCTTCATAAATGTTATTTCTTAGTAAAATCGCCAACCTTTTATTCACTTTTTGACTTTTAAATAGATAACTAACTTATTTATTTATTTATTAAGAGAGCATTTAATTATTTATTATTAATTTTATCAACGTTTAATAGAATTAAATCAAAATATTTGAAAGTTTTTAATCACAGATCAAATATACTTAAAGGAGGGTGAATATATTATTTTCAATTTTAACAAATATTAATTATGTAACCTAATCACAACGGCCAGACATGCAATTGCGTGTAAAGATAAAATGCAGAATAAAAAATAACACACGATATTTTTAGGTGGAAACAACCTAGGCCACTCCAATGACCTAAGAGGAAAACCACCGGTCCACCGGACCACCTAACTATCCACTATGAAAATCAATGTTCAATTACAACCATAGGTCCTAGAACTACCCTTCACAGATAGATCCCCCTTTTTGTAATTTACTTACGAGCCGCCGCTCCTTTCATAGCCTCCACAAGCTAGGTGTCTGGATCCGGACCAACGTTCCGATCTACTTGAGTCCTACAAGATCAATCGAATCCGTCAACTTTGGTAATTTCGAGTCACACGAAATACCGAGCACGTCACTTGAAACGTTAGCACAAATAGCACAAGTGCAAAGTGTGTCCTAGAGTGGATTCAAACAATGAAAAATCCTAACTAGCAGATTCAACAGAATACGATGTAAAAACAAATCAGCTAGTAAACTCTAGAACTATCATATAAAGCTCAATATCATGAAAAGCAAATAGGCACGTGAATTATCCAAACATAACCACACAATATGTTTGAACAATTAAAAGATGAAAGCGCCTAAGATTGATAGATGAAGAGAAGAAGTTTTTTGTTTAAAAACGCAATCAGATTTATAAAAACTTATTTCAATGTGGTAAATTTTATGCACAAACAGCCCTCACTTATATAGAGTCTAATTTTAGCTCAAACAGGATTTGTAATAGATTACAACTCTACACTTATCAGGATTTAGCAATTACCACAATCATACTCAAACAAGGATTTTGTTTTTTTAACATTAAATGGGGTCAATTGGGTAAAAGTAACATATGGGTCGAATTAAAAGAGTTGTAGTAGACGTGAAAAACTGACTCGATCGATCTAACAACTGGCTCGATCGATCGATCTAACTCAACCCGAGAGCACCTAGATCGATGTTGTTCCAGAATCGATCAATCGAACAGGACTCGATCGATCGACCAAAATTCTCGATCGATCTATCTCAACCTGAGAGCACCTAGATCGATGTGTTCCACACTCGATCGATCTATCTCTCGATCGATCGAACTATATACTCGATCGATCGACCAACATGTGCACAATATATTTTTCGTTATGATCCATACTAAGTGTAGTGCTCAATTGTGTGAAGATGTATGCATGATAGAATATTTTACCTGTCATATGGGCATTGCAAGCTTGGTGACTCCATTATCATGTATCATCTGATTGAATGGTGAACTCTTACTCTAGATTACAATCAAACATTTTATCCACGAAAATTGCCAATACAAAATAAACCTTACAATATTGAATCAATAATATGTCTAATTAATCAATCGATTTTGTTTAATTCTTATTATTATTGAAAAATTGAAAAATAAATGAATATTATTATAAACAAAAATATATATCACCATCTTAACTAACATTGTAGTTTTTTGTTTGTTATAGTTTAGTAGACCCGACTATACTTAGCAATAATACTGTTCCATGTCATTTGTGATATATCTCAAATTCATAGCATTTTTTTTATAATAAATAGTTATATTATCTGTTAACAAAAATAAAATTTAATTGCATTGCATAATCCCCTTCATATATAGAGTTTTATTTTTAATTTCTTTAAAAAAATATATGTTTATTTTTTTTATAACATAAATGAACATATATTTTTTTTATTGAGAGAATTAAAAATAAAATTATTAAATAAATAAGTTATTTATGCTTCAGAGAAAAAAAAAAGTTATATACTTAAAAACAAAAATGTGATATATTTGTAAGGATGAAATGTGTAAGATGGGATATTTTTCTCTAATTTAAATTTAATAATATAAATTAAAGTCAATCTTCATTTTTTAAAAAAAGAAAGTTGGGATACACTATTTAAAAAATAAAAAATAAAATGATTAAAATACTCCACTAACAAAAAAAAAAAAAAATGTAACTTCTAATCAACTTCATCGAAAAGAATAGAAAACTTATTTCTTCTCTCTTGTGATTTTGCCTGCAAATAATGTATATAAATTAATAATTAATTTAATCTTAAGTTGTATATGGGTTTATAGTAACTAGTAAGTGTGGTATTACTCTATACTAATTTTTTTGAATAAGTAATATCAAAAGCACGAGTTTAAAATTATACCTTAGAGCAATATTCGATCTAAATTATTAAATTTTAAAATAAATAAATAAATAAAATTAAAAGTCATAATAAAATAATAATATAAAATACTAAAAATTCATACTTTAATAGTCCATTTATTTAATAAAATATACTCATATAGACTTATAATTTTGTAGTAGCATGCTAATAATCTTTACATTTAATATCCAAAATTTTAATTTAATTAAAAATTGATGCAGTATGTGCTACACTTATGGGAAAATTATAAAATATAACATTGTATTTAAAACCTTTTTTTTTTTATATATATATATTTTTGCCCGTGAAAGCTACCTTTTTCAGTCCAAAAGACTGTATTTTTTTTTTATTTATCTTTTTTTATTTTCAAAACTGCATTAAAATAAAATATAATATATTTAATATTATTTTTTATATTTTCTTTTTTGTAAAATAAAATACAAGAAATTTTTTTTTGGAAAATGCAGGACCTTTATATTGAATTTTGAGAATGTAAAAATTTCAAATTACGCAAAAAAGGATGTTATTGTATTCTGTTAAAAAGAACGTTTTGTAACTTCATTAAAAGGACCTTTTCTTGTATTCGGTTTTCTAAAAAAAAAAAAACATGAAAAATAATACCAATATATTATATTTTTTAATAAAGTTTTGAAAAGGAAAAAAAAAAATAGAGCATTTGGATTGAAAAAGACAACTTTCATGAGCAAGAATAAGAAAAAAATTATTTTAAAGATAATTTTATCCTTTATAATTCTCACATGTGTAACAGTACATTAATTCTCAATTAAATTAATATTTTAAATTATTAATATATTTAAAATTAAATATAAGAATTATTAGTATATAACTACAAAAACACATATTTATATTAATATATTTTATTAAATAAAAAACTATTAAAATACCGAACTCATGTACTCTAAAAGTCATATTACATAACATTTTTTTTTTTAAATTAATGATGCTCTTTTCATAAGTAATAAGTGATTGTGTTTTTTTATTGCATCTATCTTGCATTAATTAATGTAAAGTATAACATCAACAATACTCAATTAACAAAGAACATTCAACTATTTAAATTAATAATTAATAACTCACACCTTTCCTTTTTTCGTTGCCAATTCATTGGTCGAGAAATGTGGTGTATTTAGAAATATTCTATGGTTAGCCAGCTCATTCCACCTCTCTTATCCCATAAATTAAAATCCCCCCAACATCGCAATTCTCAACTCCACAATAATCTTGAAGCGCTACTACTCACTCAATTTCTTCGTCATCCCAAAATGGCTCCCAAACCCATATCTCAAATTCTCTTAATTCTCATTCCCTCCCTCTTCCTCTTCCTCCAATCTCAAGCCCAATCCGCCCCAGCACCTGAATCTTCTTCAGGTCCTGTTAATCTCACCGGCATTCTAGACAAGAATGGCCAATTTACAACCTTCATTCGCCTTATTACACAAACCCAGGTCGCCAATCAAATTGTAAACCAACTCAATAGCTCTACTGAAGGCATGACTATTTTTGCCCCAACTGATAATGCCTTTAATAATCTCAAAGCTGGTACTCTTAATAGCCTTAATAACAACCAACAAGTCCAATTGATTCTTTACCATGTCCTTCCCAAGTATTATACTTTGACTAGTCTTCTTACAGTTCCTAACCCTGTCAGAACTCAAGCCACTGGTCATGATGGTAAACCTTATGGCCTTAATTTCATTGGACAACAAAACCAAGTTAATGTCTCAACTGGGGTTGTTGAAACTCAGATCAATAATGCATTGAGACAAAAGTTTCCTTTGGCTCTATACGAAGTTGATAAGGTTTTGTTGCCTGAGGAATTATTTGGGGAAAAGTCACCAGCACCGTCTCCTAAGCCGGCTAAAACTCCAGCGGATAAGGAGAGTCCTAAGAAAAAAGCTACTGATGGGCCATCGTCAGAGGATCAGACTGATAATTCGAGCAAGAAAAGTGTTGGATTTGGATTTGTTGCTGGGCTTTGGTTGATTAGTTTGGGGGCTTTATTGTAAGCATAAATTCAAGATAATACAGTGTTTGTGTTATTGTATATGATTCAAGTTGTCACATGTTTGATCATGTTACTTTGTATTAATTAATATTCATTTCCCTTTGTAATTTTTTTCTTCCTTCTTTTCTATCGGATTCGGATTATAATTTATGAATATTATCTATAAATTTCGTTCTTCCTATGTATGTATATATACATGTATATACACATATGAAATTTTAAATTTTAAATATAATATTATATTTTTTATAGTTAGATTTATATAAAATTTTAAATGAATATTTATTTCTATTGTATTATAATTTGTATTTAATTATAGATTTAATCTTTATCATATCTTTGATTCAAAATTTATATTATATATTTCAATTTCTATAAATAGGACTTTTAACAATGCACTATAAACACGACAATCAATGAGAATTACTTTCTATATTTGCTCTCTACTTTTCTTATTTTCTTTTATTTTATAACACGTTATCAATGTAATTATTTGTTTAAGACTTATGATTTTATACTTTTATACATGTAAAATAATATTAGCCATAATATGTTACAAAATTTTTGTGATATAATGTCAAATTATAAAATTCACAAGTTCTTAAATTTTCTTATTCTTTAGGATTAAACTCAAATTCTATTTTCATTCAAAATCTATAAAAAAAAAAAATTATATTTTAATCAATTTAATTAGGTATCATAAATTAATAATATTTATGATTTATTTGCTTTTTAAATTTATTAAGTTGTTAGGTCTATATATCAATATCTATATATATACATATTTTAGTATTGTCTTCAATAATTTCAGATATCACATTGCTGGAAAGCCAATAAGTTTTGAAAATGTCTTAAATCAAACTATTTTATGATATACTACATATTTTATTATTTGCCTATATATTTTCTTTGAATAATTTTTTATAAATGATTTATATTTTTATTTAATTGTTATTATTATACAAAAATTATTAGTCATATTATTTGAATCATCTTATCATATTTAAGATTTAAATTTAATATTATAATAAAAATATTATCAATAATAAATTTTTAGTTAAGTTTTGCGATCAAATTTAATAGTGATATTAAGATAAATATTATCTAATAATATATATATTTTTAGTTAAGCTCACCGTTGTAATTATTAATATATTTGAATTTAATTTATTATAAGATATTAAAAATTTTTAATTTTTGTTTGTCTGTTATCCACCTATTTAATATATTATAATTTTTTGATAATATTATATTTAAATATATTGAAAATATATTTATGATTATAATAAAAAATATGTATTTAAATTTATCAATATAAATATTTACTATTACTAAAAAAATTACAAATTTTAAGTATTTTATAGTAAATCAATATAAAAAAATGCCTATGTAGTTCAAATTAAGAAGATATTTATACTTAAACTTAATTATAATTAATGATCGATATATGCGGCATACATAAATGGTAACTATATTCATTAAAAAAAAATTGAAAACAATTTTTGGAATGTAATGTTCGTATTCTCTTACTTAAATAATACTCATTTGACATTAATTATAAATTACATGAAATATATTTAAATATAAGTATCTTATAAATTCAAACTCATATTTTGTCATTTATTAATAAAATTTTTCAATATTGATATAATTTAGAATTACCTAAATAAATTTGTATGGTATAATTTAATTATAAATTTTTTATGTATATCTATTTATATTTATTAATTAAATACACATAAATTTTGGATTAATTTTCATACTAATTAAATATTATTATTTATTATGAGATTTTAAATAATAAATAAATAAATTAAAATCTCAATTTTATATTTACGTTTAAATTTTTTTTATCATGTTTTGATAACCAAAATAAACTTATTAAGTGTGTAGTTGTATGAATAGTAAGATCTAAGAGAGTTCTGTATATTAGGCTAATTCTTGAAAGTCATTATATCACGAATTTTTCATAAAAACGTTACTCTATTAGGAGAATTGTCTTAAATCGTTGTTATTATAAAATATTATCTAAAATTTACATATATAAGAAAAATAAGGATTATATTATTATCTTAAAAGTATGAAGAACGATATTTTAGAATTTTATATATGTAATTTATTGAGAGTTCACAGACAACGATGCTGATAAAAATATATGATAAATTATATTGAATGCCTCGTGTATGATATTAAGTAGTAGCATTGAGAATAAAATTAACATTATGAAATATTATATATGTTATTTTATGAGTTAAATATGCTATTAAAGTAACAAGGTAATACAAACTATATAAACAATACATGTCCTACATAATCATATGGATGTAATAATATTTTGATTATATTATCCTTGAAATAAATATCATTTAATATTGACATTAAAATAAAGTATATCTTGAATGATTATGAGTAATTAATTTAATATATAACAATTACTACCATAACTCAAATATAAGTATTATATTTTTAAAATTCAATCATAAGCATTCAAAAATTCTAAGATTAGAATTAATAGATTTAACAAACTAAAGAGAAATTCAAATATTTTAAATAACAACTTTTATCAGCAAGATTTGAACAATGCAATTTACACAATGAATATCATGATTTAGATTGTAATTATTCAGAATATATATAAAGTAAATTTATTTCTCAAAATAATATAATTTTTAAAGACACTTATTTGAAAATATAAATTTAAAGTTAAATTTTAAATTTGAACATTTTGCACAAAATTGATATCATAGCCATGAACTTGGATAAAATGACTAAAATAAGAATAAAACAAATTCAAAAATATTTTAGAAAAAATTAAAAAATGTTTTTGCAAAAATTATTCTGTAAACCTTACAAAATTTCTAGAAAAATTTGTAAAGCTTACAGATTTTTAAAACAACACAACTGAAGAAAGAGTATTTTAGTAAAGCTAATATTAACACAGAAATTAAAACTCACCATTTTAGACCAAAAATTTGCTATTTTTGTGCATTTGATAAATTTCATAAAAAAAACTTGCTATTTTAGTCTCTTACTCTATAATGTAAATAGTGGGCCGAAGTTAAAAATTAGATGATAAGAAGGTCAGTTACTGGGTGGGCCATTGAGACTGCGTAGCCTGTAACTGTAATGTCAAGAATGCCCAAACTAAAACCTAAACGCCTAAACCCATAACCAAACGAACACTTTTCCTCTTCTTTACAGAGACTCAAGTCTTCACTCCTTAAACCCTCTCCCTTCTTCACCGATACCTAAACCCTCCTTGTTTCGTCCGCTAAGGTGAGGAAATCTTCGATTCGGTATTTTGTTTGTTGACTTTCATTTTACTCCAATCTTAATTTTTATGTGTTACTTTATTTTCTTTTATTTTATATTTGAACCCTTATAAAACCACTGAATGGGAAAAACGGCGTCTGGGATTTACATCTTCAATGTTGTTGTCGATTTACTTGTAATTTGTTTTTCATTCTCCGGTTAATACCAAGCTGAGATGTTTTTCTTTATTTTCTATTACTTTGATTTATATTTGTTCTAAGCAAGTTGAAAAGTGAAAGCACAATAGTCGATTATGTATTGTTTGCACGATCTGATGGTTCGGTATTCTCAAATTCTTTGTTTATCACAGTTGAAATGGGCGAAAATTTTGAGAGACTTACGATTTGTTTTGCAATGCTCTGTATTGAATCTGTCCTCTAAGAGTTGAATACATTTTTTGGATTTTTGTGTATCATACTATTAACATTCTTAATGATTTCTATGCTATTGGTATTAACTGAAAAGCAGCAAATTTCTTACCTCTTTATTATGTGTAGCATTAATTTAGGTTTCTGCTTTGTATTTTACATTTGTAAATTTAAACAATTTTAAGCTGCAGAGACATTTATCTGATTTGTTTTAGGAATTAGGAAGATGAACTTGAACAACATCAAACCTCCGAGGGTTCCCAGTGGCGCTTCAGCTTTGCTTAAGGTCGGGATTCTCGGTGGGCTTGGTTTATATGCAGCTACCCATAGTCTCTACAATGTTGAGGGAGGGCACCGAGCCATTGTTTTCAATCGTATACTTGGTGTTAAAGAGAAGGTTGATTCTTTATCAAGGGTCTCTATTCAATGTCAAAGAAATTAATAAATTGCATTCAGTAAAGTCTGTTTTTTAAATACAAAACCACTGATGTGTGTTGCTTTTCAAAGCGACCGAGTCATTTTCTCATTAAATGCTCTTCATTTTACTAATTGGGGGCCTTTTGAAATATAATTATACTACACGTGTGGTTGTTAAAATTGAAATGAAAACCTAGATTTAAACTTGTTTCCCTTTGTTTGCTCAACTTGTTTTGTATACTTGTCATCATTATGAAATATAGTATGTGTATTACTCAATGGGCGTTCAGGTCTATCCAGAAGGAACACACTTTATGATTCCATGGTTTGAGAGGCCTGTCATTTATGATGTACGAGCACGACCCCATCTGGTGGAAAGTACATCAGGAAGTCGTGACCTTCAGATGGTAAGCAACATTTACATTTCCATTGCATAGAGCTGTCTCAACTTTGTTGTTGGCCGGCAGAATGACCTAATACATAAATAACAATCAAGCGTCTCTATAAATTGTTTAGCACACATTACCCAAACAAGCTACAAGCTGTATGTTTTTCATCTTACTGTTATTTGTACATTATGTAAGTGGACTTTGTTTTTTTTTTGCTTAGGTGAAAATTGGGCTTCGAGTTCTCACACGTCCTCTTCCCGACCAATTGCCTACAGTTTATCGAACTCTTGGTGAAAATTATAATGAGAGAGTGCTGCCTTCAATCATTCATGAAACCTTGAAAGCTGTTGTTGCTCAGTATAATGCTAGCCAGCTTATTACTCAAAGAGAGGTAGGAAGTAATCCCTGTCTTCAAAGAAATCTTGTTTGAGTGTTAAAGATGTTGATTTGAGGTCACTTTTCTTATTATTACCAAAACAATTTTTTTAGTAGTTTCACTCTATGTTGCCTGATTCTGTTCTTCTTTGGGTTCTTAGCATCATAATTTTTAGATAGTTTTGTTTGTAATGGTTGAATTTTAAGTGTCCCTAATTATTGGTTCACTTTATTCAATATAGGCTGTTAGTAGAGAAATACGGAAGATTTTGACTGAGCGTGCAGCGAACTTCAATGTTGCACTTGATGATGTTTCCATTACTAGTCTAACTTTTGGAAGGGAGTTCACTGCTGCAATTGAAGCCAAACAGGTTGCTGCCCAAGAAGCTGAAAGGGCAAAATTTGTTGTGGAAAAGGCCGAACAAGACAAGAGAAGTGCAATTATTAGAGCAGAGGTAAAAAAAAATAAGCCAATAATGCTATTTTTCTCATCGTCCAAGTTTCAGCATGATCCTTAGTGTACTTATTGTGTATGAATTTTTTTTTGGTAATGTATTTTGTATGAAGTTTGAGCTCAGATGACTACAGTTTTGGGTTTTTTTTTACGAATATGTCCAAATGCTGTTGTTTTGGTTCTTCATGTTCCACTTACTGCATTCTTTTTAAGTAAATAAATTAAATTTTTTTTTTAGATATCGGGGGTGAATTGCATATTTATATTGTTTCTTACAAAAAAAAGTGCATATTTACATTGTTATATCACCCTCTCATAAAATGCTAATTTATAAGAAACCAATCCTTTTGTTCAATTCTAAATTGCTCTACCTTTTGGATTGAGGATCTTAGAACCAGAATTTAGTTTCACATACAATTGCTATAACAATATAGATTGGCATGGACGTTAACGACTTGGCAACAGATTTTCTTCAGCTGTTTCATTATATATCACTCCAAACAATTATAAGATAGTGTTCTATGGTAATGTGTCTGACTTCTTATTTCCCCCACATTTACTAGGGAGAAGCTGCAAGTGCCAAGTTGATTGGGCAAGCCATTGCCAACAATCCAGCCTTTATCACCCTGAGGAAGATTGAAGCTGCCAGAGAAATTGCGCATACTATCTCAAGTTCAGCTAACAAAGTCTTTTTGAATTCTAATGATCTGTTGTTGAATCTTCAGGAAATGAATCTAGAGGTTGCTGGGAAATAAACCCAACTTGGTCGAACCTTTAAGATGTTGGTTTTAAGATTGTTTATGGACCTATAAAGTTTAAAATTCAAGTAGGGTGAATGTTATTTGTCCGAAGCGAACCATTTGAAACCTGTTAATTTGAGTAACTATAGTGGGCGAGTTGAAACTAACCCAAGAGTCTCAAGAAATAATTTTGTGAAGGCATAGTTTGATATTCATGTATTGTTCACTTTACGGCCTACTTAATCTGATATTTGTTGTCTTGAACCTTAATGTTTAGTTGGCAAGTTACTATGTTGATTATTTTTGCCATGTATAGTGGTGCCATAGCGCTTTAATTTGCAGCGAGGTAAACATTTGAATGAAATTTGATCCGATCATTTATACAATTATGAACAAATGATGTGGCAGCTGCTTGCACTTGAACACAAACTAATCAAAACATGTGCAACACTGCAATTCAAGCTTTAGATGTTTGGCTTCACAACAATTGCTTGTAACTGACATTAGATGACCAAAACATATCCAAAGAAAACACCTTAACATTACATAACTTCCATTATAGCACCAATTCTTATTAGCTAAACATAACTTGTGGGATTTTACAATAGAAATATGGTAAGAAATGGGGTAAGAAGGTGGCAGCTGTTTGCACTTGAACACAAACTAATCGAAAACATGTTTTGTTGTGCAACACTGCAATTCAAGCTTTAGAAGATTAGCTTCACAACAAGTGCTTGTAACTTACATTAGGTAACCAAACATTTCCAAATAAAACACCTAACATTACATAACTTCCATTATGGCTCCAATTCTTATTAGCTAAACATAACTTGTAGGATTTTACAATGGAAATATGGTAAGCAGGTGAACTACTTTTCTAAAAATTCAAATGACCTACCAATATTTTTCTCAACCAAGTTAAGACTATAAGAACCTACATACTCTATCCCAAACCATATATAACCCATGATTGAGTAACCTCAACACACACAGATCCACATTGAAACATTTCTTTCAACGCAAATAATTTGCACTGATATTTGCATATTGAGTTTCATTAACTATGGCTTCCACAAACTCATTCATTTTAGCTTTATTAGCTGCTTTTGTATTTGTGAGCATCGATGTAAGCTTAGCAGCACGCCATCTTCTCCAAACAAATCCCCCAAATCTCCCAACCGTGCCCGGTTTACCAAACCCAACATTGCCTTCACTGCCACCATTGCCAACTCTGCCAGTGCCCCCCATCCCAACTCAGCCTCAGCCACAACCAAAACTGCCTCCACTTCCCAGCTTTCCAATTGGACCAAATGTCCCAAAGGTGACCTTACCTCCATTGCCAGCTATTTCCATTCCTTCATTCCCTACAATTCCTTCCATACCATTTTTCACCCCTCCTCCTTCAAACTAGATTCTATTTCATGGAGTTCGTATATCATTACTTTATATGGGTTTGTTTAATTAGTTAATATCAATAAAGCTGTGTGATATCTACAGCTCTATATCATTAGATTTGATTTGTTGTGGTGAAGTTCAATCTATTCATGTATAATTATTTTACATTAATTTGTCTTTGTAACGAGCCATTAGAAGGTTCCCTTTATATGTTTCCAAATTCTAGTGTATTTTTTGTTTATTGTTCTCTGGTTCTTGTTACTACAATATTTTGATTCTCATATTTGTAAAATGATTTTTTTTTTTTTAATATTTTGATTCTCATATTTATAAAATGATTTTTTTTTCTTTTAAAATAAGGCTTTCTACACTAAAAAGCATATATATATATGTTGAAAATATATTGTTTAAAATTAGGAGCCATTTAAAATTAATAGTGATCACGATAGATATATAAAATAATTGTTAAACATTTTTTCAAAAGTTTTTGGAATTACCAACAATTAAAATTGAAAGTTTTATGTTCAAAAATTTATTAACCATAATTATTAAATCATAAGTGTTTAGCCTGTATGGTGTATAAAGCTAACATTTGTAGAATGTATAAAATAATTATGACTTTTAAAAAAATTAATTTTTAAATAACTTATAACATTATAAACATTCAAAATAGTGTGTTAAAATTGACAAATTTTATAGAAACATGCTTAAGTTTAGAAGTGCTCAAAATAAGGTAACGGACAAAGTCCAGAGAGTAATTAAAAGGAGTAAGAGAGTAATGAAACTAGGAGAATTTAAAAAGAAAAATATATTCTCTCTCATTTTTTAACTCGTACGTTTATTGCTCTGCATTTAGTACATTCTCCACGTAACCAATAAACAACTTTTTCCCTTTTGCATATATAATTGCAATCTATACAATAATAAAAAAAAAAAAAAAAAAAGAAAAGAAAAGGAAGTTCACAAACTAAATTAAAAATGTAAAAATTAAAATAAGTAAGGTTAAAACATAAGACAATAAATTTAGAGAGAAAATAAAATATTTTATTGGCCCCAAATTTGATAAATTTCAGAGTTATGAACTTATGACTTAAGATACCGTGTGTGCTTCGGGCATGTTATTGTTTAGAAAAACGCGGAAACTTCTTCTACGTGTTCTGTTTTCTTAAATTTCCTATTTATTCGGCGGGGACGTCACAATCTGGTCAAGCTTGGTTTCATAATTTCAAGTTTTGTTTTTTGAAAATATGCATAATTTAGTTAAAATAAGAATTGCAATTTTCAACTAGGCAACTAACTACACACTGTCATCACATAAAATCGTCAACCATGCCCTTTGCACAACTTCATTGGGCTTGGACCTAATTCAATTTATATATATATTCATAGAACAACAGATAAGAGGAACAGCCATTTTCAATCTCTAAAATATAATAATAATAATATTCCTTTCAAAAAAAAATAAATAAATAAATAAAGAAAAGAAAAGAAAAGAAAAGAGAATCCAATAATATTACGTTTTGTTTTAAATATAAAATGCTAAAAACAAGTAATAAAAAGGTCATACAATTGAAAAGACCAAAAATAGTGACACAAATATGAACGTCAACCACAATAAAGATGACACAAATGCAGCGCGTAATTTAATTAATTAATTAAAAAAATGTGCAACAAAGCAACCGCTGACGTATACTCTATTACTCTTTTAATGTCACATTATTCTTATTCTTATTCTTCTTCTAATCTTCTTAATTTCTCAAATCTCAATCCCTTTAATTCCTATATAAATATTCTCAGTACTTTCATATCCTTCTTCATCCCTTTCATAAACAAACTCTCTCTCTCTCTCTCTCTGTGTGTGTGTGTTTTCCTTCCACTATGGAGCAAGCAATTCCTTACAAATCTTGGCAAACCCATCTCAGCCTTCCATCTGTAATTCACAATGATCGAACGGTGGTGAGTGAAAGCAAAATGATGATAAATGACATGGTAACAGAGAAGCCAGTGATGGTAATTGTAAGAAGAGGTTGCTGTATGGGACATGTAGTGAAGCTTTTGCTATTGGGTCATGGAGTTAATCCCACTGTTTATGAGGTCGATGAAAAGGATGAAGATGGTATTATAAAGGAGCTTGATTTGATCAACCGTGATGTTGATGATCAGGATGAGAAAACACTGATGACTAATTGTAATTTGCAGTTTCCTGCTGTGTTTATTGGGGGTAGATTTTTAGGTGGGTTGGACAGAGTCATGGCTACTCACATTACTGGTGAATTAGTTCCTCTTTTGAAACAAGCTGGAGCCTTGTGGCTTTGATTAATTCCATCTCACACTTTTACAATATTGCCCTTTTTTTTTTTTTTGACCATTTTTTCTCCAATATTGATTTGTCCTGTAGTTAGTAGCAAATGAAATGAAATCTTTATATTTTTTTCTCACGTGAGTATCACATGTTACTTTTTCGTGTACTGTGTTTTATTTGTTATTAATAATTGACAAATAGGTGAAAAAAAATTTTAAACAAGTTATACATTCATGCAATAAAGGCCTACATGAATTTATTACTTATTATAACTGATATGTATAACACCAACCAAAAATGATATAGAAGGATTAAATTCTAAAATTACATGTCATAATACGTACATTTTTTGAATAATTTTCTTAAGAATGAAAGACCGTTTCTTTGTCACCACAAGTAAAAAGAGACTAACAATACCTCATTTTTTTAATTAAAAAAAAAGAAGGGAAAAAAGATACGAAGCGGAGCAAGAACATGAATAATCTATATTTAGGAAAGTCTTAATATTATAAGTTATTACCACATTATAACTTAGTTGCTAAATTTTATTTCGCTTAAAAAATTGGTCCACTCTCATAATCCAATGAAACCTTTTTTTATCTCAGTTGTGTCGTCACAATTTGTGTTAAAAATAAGTACTCATATTTATACCATATAAGGGTGTGCATTTTTTTTTCTCCAAAAATCGATACAATCGAATCGTCCTACACTTTAATAAATACAGATAATTTTACGAAATTAGAATTATTTAGTCACTTTTAAACTAACTATTTTTTTTATTTTGAATTTAAAATCATGAAAATGTCTTGATTTGTGTTTAATAGAGTTAATGTAAGTGAAACAATAGCAAACAAAATAAAAACGAGTAAAAATGGTAAAAATAGTCCATGCTACGGCGTGCATTTTCTCATGCCACAACCCATAGTAACTCTAGAGACCCTATGCTGCGGCGTGCAAAATTTTAGAATTTTTGAGCAATCTGTGCTGAAGAGGATAAAAATATGTACCGCGACATATGTCTTGCACTGGGCAATCAGAGGAGGTCATGTTGAGACATGCAATTTCTTGTGCCATTGCACGCTTAATTTTTCAAAACGAAAATGTCACATTAAATCCATTTTTAGTCTTGATTTCATTCTCAACACTTGGATCTTTTAGGAGATGATCCAATGGCTTATATTAAGTAGTTTTCACCATAATTAACCTTGATTTTCAAGAGCCAAAAAACAATTAGCCTTAGAACAAAAAAATTTCAGGAGCCAAGTTAAGAGGAAAAGCAAGAAAAGATCAAGACCTTCATTGGAGAAGACTCAAATATTGAGGGAGATTGAAGATCAGTGTTCGCATTCATCAAGAGATTGAGTATATTTATTTTCTTCTTCTTTCTTCCATTTGATTTGATGTATTTTTCAATCAAAATTTTAATTTTATGAACATGAATATATGTAACTAAATATAATCCAAGGGTCGTATAAACCCAATTTTCTACATGTGTTGATCTATTAATTACCCCAATTGTGATTTCAACTCAATTATATTATTTAACCTGATTTTCTCTCCATTGCTTATTTGGCGAACAATTATTATACAAAGATAATTAAATATATTTGAGAGAATCCTTTAATTGCTTTTTTGATTGAATAACATGCATGGTAATGAGTAGTAAGTAATTTAATTAGCATGAAATTGTGATTACATTTAATACTATATGGTGTGTAGTGTACTTGAAATAAAAATACATACTAAATTAATTGGTAATTACATGGAAGAATTTTAATGATTCACATGTTTAGGATGTTAGGGGATTAAGATTCTTAAGTCTTTCTTTATATATTTTTGTTACTGATTTTTGTGATCTTAGTGATTAGTTGTCATTTAATTTACATTTTTATTATTTTTTTCATTGTCTAAATAGTAGTAGTAATCGCGGTTGTACTCGATTACAAATTATCAAACTCTATGTGGGATCGATATCTATAGTTATATACATTATATTACTTATAATACTAGTACACTTGTGGTTAATGTGTCATCTACTAATTTTTTAAAAAAATATTTTTAATTATATTACATAGTATATGTAATTATAAAAAAAATATTATATTAGTTATATTACACAATATATTGATTCCTAAAGGACCTAAACCTAATTTTTATCTCTGTTAGTATCTTCAAATTCTTTACATATTAATTATGAGTCTTGCTTTTTAAAAGAATTGTAATATTATGCTTCTTTAATTAAATTAAGTTTTTTTTGTGATACAACAACATCGTTCGCGATTTTTTTAATCTTTTATTTTAATTATATATAATTAATTGACTTTAATGAAGTATTTTTTTTAATTTCTTTTTCTTAATTAATGTTTCGTTGCATAAATAAATTGGATAAGTCACAATTGAAGTATAGTTGATAATGTGAGAAAGTTCACTGTTCGTTTCACTCTTTCTTGAAGGCCTAAGAACATGATTCTTTTATTAAACAATGTTGATTTGATCTTCTCAATGTTGTTACTTCAATAGCTATTTTGGGTTGCTATACTTTTATTCTATTATGTTTTCTGTATGTAGTGTGATGTAATTCTTGCTAGGAAACTATGCTTTCATTTATGGATCATCTACGCTGAAAACTATAGATATTAATTGTAAGTATTGGATATTCTATTCTTGTTGTATATTAGTTTTTCTTACACCACCAATCCACCACAAAACTTGGTTTATGTTTATTTATATATCTTATACGCAGGTCCGTGATTTTAATGATTATCATATTTTGTCTAGCATTACTATGTGAAATATATGTTCTTGATCGACAATTTGAGATTTTAGCTAGATTTACAACTCCAATTATATTTTTGGTAAACAATTATGCACATTCTAATTTCTTTACTTTTTTCTAATTATTTTGTAGGTAGATTTTAATAACTAATATTAAAAATAATGACAATTTTATATTTGCATACCTACGACTATTAGTTGATTTTTAGTAATAAGAGATTAAATAAATAAAATATTGAGTAAATAATTCACCGAATTATGGGGTTGTTACAAATATACTATCAAATTTTAATTGGTTACATTCATACCATCAAACTTTTTATTTGTTATAAATTTATTATTGACGTTAAAAATGTAACGGGACTTAACGAAAAAGCCATACGTGTAACTCTAATATCACTAAATGTTATACCTTTCCCAAATCCATAACCCTAATCTCCCAAATCAAAGCATAAATTGCCCTAATCATGCCAAACCCATAGTAAGAAACTAGCACAGTAAAGCCATTATTAGGTCATCATCACTCTGAAAATTAGGGCCGTGAGGTTCCAACCAATCAATGTATATATCTGAATCATCAGATTCAGACCCAGACCCAGATAAACAACACCATCAGGTGGCACCAAAATCTAATTCTTCATGCCTTATCTCACCTTCTCTTTGTTAACTTCTCTTCATTACACATTGACTCATCCACTCCTGCAAGATCTTTCAGCCATCAAGAACAAATTTCATATAAGGTTTCATTTTTTACCACTTTTTTTTTTTTTTTTTATATATCTCCTTGCCTAACTTTGATTTAGCTTCAATTTCATGTCCCTAATTTGATGTAAATATGTATATATGCACATTGGACCAGCAAATCAAAATATTTTTACTCGTTTCTTTGTTATTGATCCATTTTTTAGATCTCATACCCATATGATGCCTTGTTTGGGTAATTATCTATTCTTTTCCATTTGGGTACTCACCATCTCTGCAATTTGAATATCTTTGCCCCTTTTTGTTTCAAAAAAAAATATCTCACCTTTTTAAAAAATGGAGGTAGAACAAAACCTCCCCCACCAACATTGATACACACACTTGAACTAGTCCATATACTCTGTGTGATTAGGACAGTTTATACTATGATTTGGGAGATTAGGGCTATGGATTTGTGAAAGGAACATTATTTAGGGATATTAGAGTCATATGTGCATTACATGTATAGCTTATCGTTAAGCCCCGTAACATTTTTAACGTCAATGGTAAATTTGTAATAAACGAAAAGTTTGATGGTATGGATAGAACAAATCAAAGTTTTATGGTATATTTATAACAATCCTCATAGTTTGGTAGTATAAAAATCTATTTACTCTAAAATATTTAATGGTAATAACTTTTAAGTAAAATTATTGGTCAAAAATTGCTAAGTTAACTTCCCTCAAACCGACATTGTAAATCGACTTTAAGGTTGATTTTTTAAGGGTCATAGATTGATTAAAGTTTTGGGATTTACAAAATTGGCAAGATGAAGTTAGCTTATAAAATGACCTAATAACCAACCCAACCAACCTAATACTATATATAAAAATTTGAATTATACTTAATATTTTTTCAAATAAAATTATTATTATATTTAAAACTATTGATGTCAGTTGCCTTTTAAAACCTACTAACATATTAAATAAGAACTCTAAACATAATAATAAAATTTACATCCAATAAAAACTTTAATTATATAATTACCGAACTAGCAAAACAAAGTAAAGCAGACAGAATAAACAAGAAGAAGAGAAAGAAATCATTCGTGTTATTTAATCAAAGGAAAGATACGAATTAATACTCAATACAACATTTACAAGTTCTGTAGCACTACTTATAAGACTAGTAGAAGTAATCTCAGCCCTACACGTGGACCAAGTAGATAGCTATTTGCAACATCCGTAAGAACCTAATAACAAGTGACAAGTAAGTTAACTATATAGTCTAATATCCCTTCTTAAATTGAAAAAAATAAATAAAAAAGAGTCGTAGGTAACGGTTTGGTTAGAGTATTCGCTATTTGTTCTTCAGAGGAAACATGTTCAATTTGAAGCTTTTTGGCCATAACCTGATCCCGAACAAAATGATGATCAATTTCAATCATTGGAGCATGAAAACTTAGCTACTTATGAGGTTCAAAAAATTCAAAATTATAATTGAAGAAATCATTACAAAATATAGAAGATAGAAAAAGAAGTACAAATTCAAACTCTTGAAGATCATCGCCCTACTCCTAATCTTCCAATCCTTGCTTTGATGCTCCAATGATTCTTTAGATTTTTCTCTCAAAAGTCTCTGATGAAATTTTGTTTTTAAAGGTTGATTACAATTCTAATTCTATGATTAACTGTCTATGATTACACAAAAATTGGTTTTTTCTCTTTTTTTTCCTCTTATGTTTAGGATTCTACATTGTATTTATAGACACACACAATTCCTAATCACATTAGAGTTTGGCTCCAATAGAGATGTTGAAAATTAGGTCCAAAATTTGTACAGATTCTATGCGGGCCGCGGTGTAACATACTCACCTTCGTGGCACTAGTTGATCTTTAGGAAAACACTTGCAACTCGAGAGGTCACTGCCACAATGCCACTGCCGCGCTGCGAGTTGATATTCCAAATTTGCACAATTTGATCTGAAAGGGTTAGGCCGTGCACCAATAAGCTTGGGTCAGGGCGTAAGTGCTTATGTGCTAATTTGCTTGCCTTGCCCCAAACATGCTTTCACATGACGTTCACATTTTTCATTTAAGCTCGAAATACCTGAAATCCATCAAAACTTATCTAGTAACTTTGAAAACAATAATTCTGCGATAATTCAATGGAATGAACATAATTAAGTCATAAATTATTATTTTAATCCCAAATAGTCATAAAATAATCGAGTATTTTAGACGCCCATCACAACTCCCAACTAGCTTCTGGCTAGCCTATAATTATGAAAGCGATAAAATTAAGCCAGAGATTGAGCATGAATAAAATAAATAGATTTTAAACTAAAATTAGTTCGTTTTCATAGATATTCACGGTTGCATTTAGCTTATATAACAAGCCTTTAAACCCCTAAGTGGCCCTAGTAGACAAGTTGTAATCTCTTGAGGGTTTGCAGTGATGATACCCACAAATATCTAACTCAACTAAAATAAGAGAAAGACTCAACTAAACTTTATCTACCCAAACATCAATTCTCTTAATTTATCTTAGAAAATACAGTTAAATTATAACACAGATAATTTAAACATCACTTTAAATTAAGCATGATTTAAACATTCATATTACCTTGTGCTCAACTCTTAAACATCCATTCAATTCACTGACTCTAATTTTTGTATTGAACATTCTCATGCATGACATTCATAAAATAATGTCATTATTTCAAGATTATAAATATGCAACGAACATGCACCTAATTATAAATTTAATATGCTTATTTTTTAATTTACTCTCTACTAATATAGGATAACCAATTTACCTAGAATTAAAATGTCTTTAACAAGATTGTAATGTAAGGCTAAGGTATGGATTCATGAAGAAATGGAAAGGAAAATCAAAACAAGAGCCTTGTGAGCACAAAAATACATATTTCTTAAAAACATTAAGATATCAAGTCTCTTCCCATACAATTTAATCATTTACTTCATTCACCTATCTGTAAGTTATTTTTTCTACCAACTTTACAACTTTTATCATTGCAGCTCTTAGCACAAATTTTTTTTTTTAGCAATAAGAACAAAGCTCACTATAACATTCTCATTTTTCCCCAATGTAAGAATTTATTATACAACCTCCAACCTATCATACTATATATTGTCATTTTGGGTTATATTACCTTTTATATTTTCCAACATGTGTGTGCAAATGGAAAAAACTCTCGAAAATATTAAAATGTGGTTAATAAAAATAAAATACATGGCTTATAGGGTTGATTATAGTAGATATGGCATAAAAATTGGCTACATTTATTCAGGCTCAAAAGGTTAATTAATGATATAATTTCTTTGGTTGGCTTGAAAAGCTCAAAAGTTCCAAAAATAACCTAGAACACTTTTTAAGTAAAGTATACCCTATAATTTTGCTTTGAGTTCATTTAAAATATGTTATAAAGTTTGTTTAAATTGACATGCTCATAAAAATTCATGCATAATAGGGTCAAAAGGCTCAAATTAACATGTCACAAATCATAAGAGTTTCACACAAAGTTAATGCATATCTAGATCAATTTTTTAACTAAATCAAGTTTAAATTTCTCTAAATGTCGGGTTTAATTATCGTTTTATTAATACATCTTTGAATTGACTATTGATAATATCCTAAAAAAAAAAAAAGGCAAAAACAAACTAAAAAAATTGTACATGCAAAATTTAAAAAAATGCACTTTTCTCCACCCCAATCTAAGATGCATATTGTTCCTAATGTGTTACGCTATGAGTAAAAATAATGAAAGGGAGAAGAAAAAGTTACCTTCCTTTTTTAACGGTGAAGAGTTACAATGCTATTCATTGTTCACAATTGCTTCTCGCTATTACACATGAATATAACTAATTTGTTGGAACTATTGTGTACTCTTAAGATATGTCACTCACAAAAAGTTAATTTTAGGGTCATTGTGTAATGAAAAACAGCAAACAACTAAGTTAACAAATGTTAGTCACAAACGAGTAGGTGGGTGACTTTAAGTGTTAAAATTTTGATTGGGTCATGGCTTAAGTATTCATCATCGCAACGCGAACATTTGTATGTGCCTAGGATTTCAACCCGAAAGCTTGATGTCGCGGCCCAAAATTGTTACCGCTGCAGCACGCTAGTTAATTTAGTTCATTCAGATCAAATAATATATCTATAAATTGAAATTATAGGGAAAAAAAAAAAAAAAAAAAGAAGGAAAGAAACGAATTAATACTCAAACAATATTTACAAGATCTATAGTACTACTTATAAGACTATTAGAAGTAATTAAAGCCCTACACTTGGATTGACAGATAGCTATTTACAACAGCTGCAACAACCTAATAACAAGTCATACGTAAGCTAAGTATATAGTTTAATAGAATTATAATATAAATATTATTTTAATAAAAATTAAATATAATAATAAAATATGAATTACATTTAAAAAGGACAATAATCAAATGATGCTTACAATATATAATAATAATTTTAAATATTATTTTACTATCACAATTACTTTAAAAAAATATAAAAAAATTAATTTCATATTTATTTTAAATATGTTACAAAAAAAATAAAATAATTTATGTAAAAAATATATATTTTTAACTAATAAATATAAATATCTACCACCTATCACTAAATTCATACCCCTAAATTTATGTAACCCTTACAAAATAATAAAAATCTATAATATCTTACAAAACAAAAAAATTTGAAATACCTTACAAACACAATAAAAATCTGTAATAACTTACAAATAAAATAAAAACATATACTCTTTAAAAATGCCAGAAATAGTAAAAAATTAAGAAATAATGGAAGTAAAAATACAAGACATTTTCATATGTTTTTCACAATAAATGATATATAGTAAAAAGAAATTTGAAGAAATACAAAAATTAAAACTAAATCTTAGAGAAGAAAATGAATTTAGAGAAGAATCATTCTCATAAATAAGAAAATTATTTTCAAAAAAAGATATAATATATTATATCTTAAGTAACAAAAAAATGAGTATTAATATAGCAGATACAAAAGGAATATTTAATATACCATTAATTAATAAAGAAACTATTATAAAAAAAATTATCAATAATTTTTGAGAAAGATAGTGGAAAAATTAGATACATTCATTTAAGAAGAATACAAATTTTGATAAAAGTACACTTTAAAGAAGGAATAAATACACTAATTAAATTAGCATTATTAAATAACAGAATAACAAACAGAAAAGTTGTTTTGTTAGAAATGATTAATGGAAACTTAGGATACAAGAATCTAAAATTCACGGCATATCCTAGATTTGCTATTAATATCCATGATAAAAATTTAAACAAAGTACTAAGCTTAACTTGTGATTTTGAATGGAAAATTTAATGAAATATAAAAACCACCAATTTTTAATACATTACCTAATAGGATATTCATTAACAAATAGCAACAATAGTTCAATATATGGACAAAAATGAATTCATAAAAATAGATAAAATTTTCAAAAAAATAGGACAAGTAATAAAGAAATTAGAAATATTAACAAAATATAAAGTACTGGATGAATGGAATTTAGATATTAAAGAAAAACCTCTCATACCAGTAAGAAGAAGTAATGTACAAAGAATTAAGTTTATAGATACTCAGACAAAAATAAATAAAAGAAATAGAAAAATTAAAGAATTAAAAGAAGAAATTAAAGAAGTAAAAGAACAGGTATATACAATGAAATAATTAAAAATTTATGGTAAAATACGAACTATTAGGAATACAATTAGAAAAAAATAGTAGCTTAACAAGCATATGTAATAACCAAATATCTATAACGAAAGCTTTAATTCTTATACCAGAAAAATAGATACCACAGATGGAATAAATATTAAAAATATGCAAAAATTGAAAGGAATACAATTAGTATGTATAAAAAAATTATAGAATTAAAAAGAGAAGTTAATAACATACTAAGAAGAAATAAATTAAAATTCGATCCATTAAAAGGATTAAAATAGGAACCTTTGAGGAGATCTGATGCTTTAATACATAATGATAAAAAAAATTATGAAAAATCTAAGAAAATAATAACAATTTAACGAAATATATAAAAAATCTAGAAGAACAATTCATGAATTTTGAAAATAAGGATATTGAAAAATTAATTAACTTATTAATTTTAACAAATGAAGAATTAAAAAAATATTATAAAGAAAATTTTTGCACAAATAAAGAAGAAGATGATATGACAGTAATTAGTGAAAGTAAGTCTGAACAAGAAAATATAACCCAAAGAATTCATATGAAATTTGTATTAATTTCTAAGATCAATCCTAAAAAGATCAATCCTAAAAAGAGAAGAAACATCTAATCCACATAGGGAAGATAGGAATAGACAAAGACCAGGAGAACTTGAACCAATAGGTAGCAAAAGACAACAACCTACAATGGAAGAAGGAATATATTGGGGTACTAGAGGTAGTATTCTACCAAAATTTAGACTACATGAAAATTATAAGTATGATATTTTGGAATTATAATGTATAAGAGATAGAAAAAAAAATTTAGATGAATGGTCAGTAGAATGAGTGTAATTATACAAATTTTTACAATCACACAAACAAACCCTTCAACTTATAGAGTCTTAGTAGCTCATTAAAAGACAAAAAATGTAAAAATTTAGTTTTCAAACTTAACTGAACAACAACATTTAAGAATGTAAGGAAATTTAACAATAGGAAGATACTACTTAAATATTATAGTAAATGAATAAAGGTATAAATATTACAGAATCTAGTAAAAATGAAATAAACGAAGTCAAATAGCATTTAACAAATATGAAAATATGTGACATGTGTTATATAGATTCTTTTATATGTGAATATGAAATGTATTATCATAAACTATCAATTTCTATGCAAGAAACTTATAAGAAAATGTTTTTTTTTAAAACTACCTAGATCATTACATAAAACTATGACAGAAGGATGGAATGGAAGAGCTAGAGCAACAATACCTGATACCTTACGAGGAAGAAAAAGTCTTAAGAGTTGGATTATAGTAAAATGTCAAGAAAGAAAAGAATTTAAATAAATAAAAGAAAATGATAAAATCTATTGTGATTCAAGAGATTTTAGAATGCCAGAAAAATATTGTTGTAGCATAAGACCTTATAAAAAATATAAGAAGCATAAAAAATTTAGAAAGTTCAAAAGATATTAATTTAGGAAACAAAATTTTCAAAAATATAGAAGAAAATATAATAGAGAACCTTATAAGCAAAGATATTTAAAAAAAATATAACACACCTAAAAAGAAAAATTATTGTCCTTCAGGAAAAAAAAAATGTAGATGTAGATATGTAATAAGGAAGGGCATTATGCGAATGAATGTCTAAATAGACTTTAACATAAGAAAGAATTTAAAAATGAATTTTCCCATGAAGTAAAATTCTAGAAGAATCTTTTAAAATGAAACTAAAACTAATAAAGGAATCTGATATAGATGATACATGCAGTATTTATCTATTAGAAGAAACTGAAGAGGAAATAACAGACTCAAAAACATCTGATTCTAACTTTGATTATAATTAATGGATGAGCTATTAAGTATAACAAATTTAAATAGTACATATATAAAAATAGGATTAAAATTTAAAAGATATAAAAACTATCATTTACATTCATATATTGACACAGGTGCAAGTATGTATATAGCTAGTAAATATGTATTTTTAAAAGAACTCTGAAAACAATCACCAAAAGAATTAATAGTAAGAATTGCAAATAATACTACAATAAATCTTAATAAAGTCGTAAAAGACACAGATGTATTAATAGGAGGAGAAAACTTTTATAAATCCATAATTTATCAACAAGAAACTGAAGTTGATATTTTATTAGGAAACAACTTTTTAAACTTGTATTAACTATTCACCTAGTATTTAGATAAAATAAGCTTGACAATCCTAAATAGAGAAACAATTTATGTATAAAAAATCAAGAAAGCATTAATTGTTTCATCACCAACTTTTATGTCACAACATAAAAGCGAAAACGTGGTGAGGATAAAGAAAAAAAATCATATTTAGAAAATATTTCTTTATATATGGAGGTTGACCAAAATTCATTTTTTAACGAAATACAAGAAGATAAAACTTTAATAGGTAGAAGAAAATTATTAAAAACAGTATGTTTAAAAAATTCATTAAATCCAAACATAAATAAGTCTAATGAAATAGCAAACATAAAATAAAAAAACTCTTTAAAAGTCATAAGAGTTAAACCAATGATTTTATACTCCAAAAGATCGAGAATAACTTAAAAAATAAATTCAAGAACTTTTGGAATTAAAAGTAATTATTTCCAAAAATTCACCACATTTTAGACGAACATTCTTAGTAGCAAAAGAAGCTGAGAAAAGAAGAGAAAAAAAGATAATGATAATAAATTTTAAAGCTTTAAATAAATAAACTATTGATGATGATTATTTTATTATAAAGAAGGAATAATTATTATCACTCATTAAAGAAAATAAATATTTTTCAAGTTTTGCTTTCATGGAAAATTTATTTTTAAATTATTTATTATGTTGAAGTCTATTAGGACATTCATTCGTATTATATATCCAAGATTTACATTTTTTTTCCTGAATGATAATAATTTTTCTTTTCAAGTGTATTATATTTTCTTCGTTTAAAATATTTTTGCTTATAAGGTTCTCTATTATATATTCTTCTATATTTCTAAAAAATTTGTTTCTTAAATTTATATCTTTTGAACTTTCTAAATGTTTATGCTTCTTATGTTATAAGGTCTTATACTACAACCATATTTTTTTGGCATTCTAAAATCTCTTGAGTCACAATAGATTTTATCATTTCCTTTTATTTGTTTAAATTCTTTTCTTTCTCTACATTTTTACTATAATTCAACTCTTAAGACTTCTTATTCTTCCTCTTAAGATATCAGGTATTGTTTCTCTATCTCTTCCATTTTATCCTTCTGTCATAATTTTATGTAATGATCCGGGTAGTTTTTTTTTTAAAAAAATATTTCCTTATAAGTTTATTGCATAGAAATTGGTAGTTTATGATAATACATTTCATATTTACATATAAAATAATCTATATAACACATGTCACATATTTCCATATTAGTTAAATGCCATTTGGCTTCGTTTATTTCATTTTCACTAGATTCTGTAATATTTCTAACTTTATCTTCTCTAATAAATTCTTTATATATTTTATTTACTACAATATCTAAGTAGTTTCTTCTTGTTGTTGAATTTCCTTTTATTCTTAAACGTTGTTGTACAATTAAGTTTGAAAATCAAATTTTTACATTTTTTGTTATTTTATGAGCTATAAAGACTCTGCAAGTTGAAGAGTTTGTTTGTGTGGTCGTAAAAGTTTGTATAATTACACTTATTTTACTAGATCATTCATCTAAAGCTTTTTTCCTATTTCTTACACAATCTAAATCCAAAATATTATATTTATAATTTTCATATATTGAAAATGAGTGATTTTTATTTTTTACTAGATAATATATTGAAAATGAGTGATTTTTATTTTTTATTTAAAATGTATTATAAATTTTAATTTTTAATATTTTAAATTTTTATTAATTATTTCGCGTAGTTGCGCATGGCGCATAACAATAGATCTTTGGAATCTAAGAAAATTAGAGTGAGAGTGAGAGCAGAGGAGAAACTAGGAGCCTAACATCATCCATGAAATTCACAGACTCACCGGTGATAGAGTTGCCGGTACGTAGTGCCGTCCTATCGATCCAGCAAGACAATGGATCCCTCCACGTCGGCAACTCTGTTTGGCCATGTTCTCTCGTCCTCGTCAAGTTCTGTGAACGCTGGTCCACACCCGATCCCAACCCTTACTCTACACTTTTCGATTTTAAATCCAAACGCGCCATAGAAATCGGCACTGGCTGTGGTGTCGCCGGCATGGGTCTCTACCTTCTCAGACTAAACGATATCGTTCTCACCGATATATCCCCTGTCATGCCCGCACTTAAACGCAACCTTAAGCGCAACAAACCCGTCTTGTCTAAAAACCTCAAACACTCTGTTCTTTATTGGAACAACCAAGATCAGATTCAAGCTCTCAATCCTCCTTTCGACGTTGTTATTACCACCGACATTGTTTACATTGAAGAGTCGGTGGGCCCTCTTATTTCGTCGATGGACGCACTTCTTGCTCAAAACGGCGTCGTCTTGCTTGGGTACCAGTTGAGGTCTCCGGAAGCACATAAACTATTCTGGGAAATGTCTGAGAGAATTTTTGAGATTCAAAAGGTCCCACACGAGGATTTGCACCCGGAGTATGCATACGAGGAAACTGACGTGTACGTTTTTAGGAAGAAAAAGAACAAGGAAGAGGAGGATCAAGAGGCTAACCCTTGAGCAATGGACACTGGTAATACCTTTAAAAAAGAAAAACGTTTGGAGTTATGTTACAAAATTTAAAAAATAAGAAAGCTGTGAAATTTGAGCGTTTTGGTAATTGAGGAGATTGGTAGCAAATTTGATGAACAAAATTGATTCTAGCTACTATTGACTCTCACTCAATATTGTTCTTGATCTAAGAATCGTTCAACTAGTAATTTCTTTTTGCTCTGAATTCAACTGTGTACAAACAGTCAAGATTTCAAAATTGGAACTGAGTCAATAATGAAAACTCTGTAACAGAGCTTTTCAGTTATTTTCCACCGGCCAAAGACTACTTGTTTGTCCCATGTTCCAACTAGCAAGCCATTGAGCATGCAGCTTAAAGTCTTGATGGTGTTGTCAATTGTCAAATCTTTGGTTGTTTGGCTTTTTATGAAATGGGACAGCTTTATTAATAGAATTTAACTCTTTTTAACCCGATTTACTCAACGTGTGTGCTCTCGTCATACTTTGACTGACTAATCAAACTAATACACTATTGTATGTGATAAAAGGATGGGGTTTTGCCTAAGCAATCAGTTTAATTTGATTGCTTCAACAACCTGAAATTTTGTATAATATTAATATCCATGCATCTGATTAGGCTTTTGAAGCACTGGATCTACCTACTCGTAGACGGCATTCAAACATTCCGTCTATGTTGAAGTGCATGCGCTTCTCTCAAATTCAATCTCATATGGTTGTTGAGCTCGAACATCACTCGTGTCTTCAAAATATAATACCACATTTTTCTCTCCGCGTCATGTCATGGTTTGTTTGAGAAGAAAAGTCTTTTCCTTGCAAAATTTACAAATAAAATGACACATTATTATTGGACGTTGCAATTGGGTCAATCTGAGGCCTCGAAATTGTTATGTAAATATTATACATGAGTTATATGTGTGATGTAGATAAGTTATGTAAGGTTGTACAAGTTCTGTGTAAAATGGCTATATCAGCAGTTTTGGAACATTTTCAACAAAACTACAATTAATACCAACCAAAAGACCAAGAACTGATAATCAAATTGAGGTCATGGTGTTGAAATATTAAATTTGATTTTTATAAGTTATTTAAATCTTCTAGATTATTTTAGACTTTGTTTTTGTTGTATTAATAAATGCAGAAGTAAGATTATTAAGTAAGAGTGAGACTAATAAATGTATGTAGGTATGAGTTGTGATTTTGTAGGTGTAAGAATAATTAATGTATGTAGTTGGGAAGTGATTTAATGAGTTGGTTGGGAGGTATAGAGAAGTGGTTTTGGAAGCCTATAAATAGAGTTTCTCTATCACCATTTGTATTCAAGCAAAAAAAAAAGAAACTATCAAGCAAATTCATAAGCAAGTTTAAGAAATAAACTTGAGTAACTATTCTCCTAAATCTCTTCCTCTTATATATTTTTCTCCTTAAATCCTCTTTTGCAAAAGCCCACCATACAACAAAGTGGTATTAGAGCTTAGGTAGAGAAGAGTTTAGTTCAAGAATATGACAAGTAATGGCATGACTCTGTTCCGAGTCCCATTTCTCACAAAGGAAAAATATGATAATTGGAGCATCAAGATGATGACATTATTAGGTGCCAATGATACTTGGAACATTGTAGAGAATGAATATGTTGAATCACAAGATGAGACTACTCTTTCTCAAGCACAAAGAGATGTTCTCAAGGATTCAAGAAAGAAAGACAAGAAGGCTCTCTTTCTCATCTTTCAAGCATTGGATGATGATGGCTTTGAGAATGTGTCCAAAGCAAAAACATCCAAGCAAGCATGAGATATTCTTCAAACTTCTTATAAGGGAGCAGAATCAATAAAGAAGGTACGTCTTCAAACTCTAAGAGAAAAGTTTGAATCTTTGCACATAAAAGAATCCGAAACAATTTCAGAATATTTGTCTAGAGTTCTAACTGTTTCTAATCAACTAAAAAGAAATGGTGAAACTTTGGGTGATGTAAGAATTATGGAAAAAATTCTTGGCTCTATAACTAAAAATTTTAGCATATTGTTGTCACGATTGAAGAGACAAAAAATTTAGAAGAAATAAAAATTGAGCAATTTTTAGGTTCTTTACAAGCATATGAAGAGAGGAATAAAAGAAAAGATGAGACCATAGAGCAAGTTCTTCAAACAAGATTCACACTAAAGGAGGAATAAGAATGGTTTGGCAAAGAAAGAAGCCAAAATGGAAGAGGTCATGGTCGTGGCCGTGGACGAAGAAGAGGTAGTTTCAAGACTTTCAACAATGAAGAACGGAGACAAGAGCCAAGTTCATCATGAGGTCATGGAAGAAGCAACCATGGGGTCAGAAATTATAACCCTCAAATTTAATATTATTATTGTCAAAGATTTGGATATTATGCTTCTGAATGTAGAGCTCTAAAAAGGAATGAAGAAAGAGCCAATTTTGTGAAAAATAAAATTGAAAAAGATATCACCTTACTCCTAGTATACAAAGGAGAGGAAGGAAGGGAGAAAAGTACATGATACCTTGATACTGGTACAAGCAACCATATGTGTGGAAATAAAGACATGTTCGTGGAGCTTGATGAAGTAGTAAATAGTGCAATCACTTTTGGAAATTAATCCACAATTCCTATAAAGGGTAAAGGTAAAATCCGTATTCGCTTGAAGAATGGAGGATATCAATTTATTTCAAATGTTTATTATGTGCCAAAAATGAAGCGTAATATTTTGAGCTGGGACCAACTCTTAGAAAAAGGTTATGATATTCACATAAGTGACAATAGCCTTTCTCTAAGAGATCATAATTTTAACTTGATAGCCAAAGTTTCAATGGCCAAAACTAGAATGTTTTTGTTAAACATTCAAAATGATGTTGCACAATGTTTAAAGGCTTGTTTCGAAGATATATCTTGGCTTTAGCATTTAAGATTTGGACACTTAAATTTTGGTGGTCTAAAATTGCTTTCTTCAAAAAATATGGTGAAATGATTGCCTACCATCAATCTACCTGACCAACTTTATGAAGAATGTTTGCTTGGAAAACAATTTAGAAAAAGTTTTCCTAAAGAATCAACTACAAGAGCAAGAAGACCGCTTGAACTAATCCATACCGATGTGTGTGGTCCAATCACTCCAAGTTCATTTGGTAAGAACAAATATTTTCTTCTCTTCATTGATGATTATTCGAGAAAAATTTGGGTATATTTTTTGAAGGAAAAATCTGAAGTTTTTGGAGTCTTTAAAAAATTCAAAGCACTTGTTGAAAAGGAAAGTAGACATAAAATTATGTCCATGAGATCCGATCGAGAAGTGTATTCTTATCAAAAGATTTCAAAGAATTCTGCGAAAATAATGGAATTCGTCGACCTCTAACGGTTCCAAGAACTCCTCAATAAAATGGTGTAGCAAAAAGAAAGAATAGAACCATCCTCAACATGGCTCGAAGCATGTGCCCAAAGAATTTTGGGTCTGTAGCAAGTGCTGTTTACTTATCAAATCGATCTCTTTCAAGAAGTGTTTGGAGCAAAACTCCTCAAGAAGCTTGGAGTAGTAGAAAGCTCGGTATTTCACATTTAAGAGTCTTTGGAAGCATTACCTATGCCCATGTTCCCGAAGAAAGAAGAACCAAGCTCGATGATAGGAGTAAGAAGCTTATTTTTATTGGCTATGACACAAGTTCCAAAGGTTACAAGCTTTACAACCTAAAAAATGGCAAGATCGTCATTAGTCAAGATGTAGAGTTCGATAAATAAGGCATGTGAGATTCGAATGCTCAAGATGAAGACTATGACACTATGTTTTTCTTTGAAGAAGAAGAAGATCTAAGAAGAGAAGTTAGATATGAAGAGAAAGAACCACATACCCCACTTCATACACTATTGCCATTGAAAAGCTCATTTCCTTCAAGTGGAAGTTCAAATGAAATTTTAAGTACAAATGTAAATGGAGCATCAATTGAAGCAACGAGCCAAACTACAAGTTCAAGTGAGAGGATTCCAAGAACAAGAGACTTATAAGAGCTTTATGAGGTAACCCAACCTCTAAACAATTTTGATGTAACTCTTTTTTGTCTTTTTGCCGAATGTGAACCAATAGGTTTTGAAGAAGCTATCCAAAACAAGAAGTGGAGAGATGCTATGAATGAAGAAATGAAGTCAATCATAAAGAACAACACA
Source organism: Elaeagnus macrophylla (assembly GCA_029378325.1). Classification (NCBI taxonomy): domain Eukaryota; kingdom Viridiplantae; phylum Streptophyta; class Magnoliopsida; order Rosales; family Elaeagnaceae; genus Elaeagnus; species Elaeagnus macrophylla. Next base: position 102,888,703 of record CM055640.1, read on the forward strand.
TTGGAACTTTCTTATCTTCCATAAGGACAAAAAACTATAGGAGTAAAATGGGTGTACAAAGCAAAGAAGAATGCCCAAGGAGAGATAGAAAGATACAAGGCAAGATTGGTTGCTAAAGGTTATAGTCAAAGGCAAGGAATTGACTACGATGAGGTATTTGCTCCTATCGTTCACTTAGAAACTATAATATTAATTCATTCTTTAGCAGCCCAAAATAAATGAAACATTTATCAAATGGATGTCAAGTTTGCATTCTTGAATGGATATCTTGAAGAAGAGGTTTATGTTAAACAAGCTCTAGGCTATGTGGTAAAAGGACATGAAGATAAGGTCCTAAAATTGAAGAAGGCCCTTTATGGGTTAAAGCATGCACCAAGAGCATGGAATAGCAGAATTAACAAATATTTTCAAGAAAATGATTTCAAAAAATGTCCTCATGAACATGCTCTTTATGTAAAAGTGAAAAATGATGATATTATGATTGTTTGTTTGTATGTAGATGATTTAATCTTCACAGGTAACAATCAAAGATTGTTTGAAGAATTTAAGAGAACTATGACCAAAGAGTTCGAGATGACCGACATTGGGCTCATGTCAAACTACCTTGACATTGAAGTCAAGCAAGGAGAAAAATGGAATTTTCATCTCTCAAGAAGCATATGCAAAAGAAGTGCTCAAAAAATTTCAACATGAACAATTCTAAGCCCATAAGCATGCCTATGGAGTGTGGAGTCAAACGATCAAAGTTTGATGAAGAAGAAAGAGTAGATCCAACTATTTTCAAGAGCCTAATTGGAAGTCTACGCTACCTAACATGTACTAGGCCAGATATTCTTTATGCAATTGGAATTATTAGTCGTTACATGGAATTTTCAACAAATAATCACCTAAAGGCTGCAAAGAGAATTCTTAGATATATCAAAGGTACTATAAATCTTGGTCTATTCTATTATTCTTCTAATAGTTATGAACTTGTTGGTTATAACGATAGCAACTGGGCTGGAGATTATGATGATAGAAAAAGTACAAGTGAATTTGTGTTTTTCATGGGAGATACCGCTTTCACTTGGATGTCAAAAAAAGCAACCCATTGTGACACTGTCTACTTGTGAAGCAGAATATATAGCTGCTACATCTTGTGTTTGTCATGTTATATGACTTAAAAACTTGCTAAAAGAATTGAAGATGCCACCACAAACGGCAACAGAAATCTATGTTAATAACAAATCTGCTCTTGCATTGGCAAAGAATCATGTTTTCTATGATAGAAGAAAGCACATAAACACACGCTATCACTTCATAAGAGAATACATCACAAAGATGGAAGTTATAATCAAACATGTGAGCATTCATGACCAAGTTGCAGACATCTTCACGAAGCCACTCAAATAAGAAGGTTTTCTTAAGCTACGAAGACTTCTTGGAGTTTCACCAAATCAAGTTTAAGGGGGAGTGTTAAAATATTAAACTTGATTTCTATAAGTCATTTAAATCTTCTAGATTATCTTAGACTTTGTTCTTGTTGTACTAATAAATGCTTAGTAGTTGTAGAAGATTATTAAGTAAGAGTAAGACTAATAAATGTAAGTATGTATGAGTTGTGATTTTGTAGGTGTAAGACTAATCAATGTAGGTAGTTGGGAAGTGATTTATTGAGTTAGTTGGGAGATATATAGAAGTAGTTTTGAAAGCCTATAAATAGAGCTTCTCTAGCATCATTTGTATTCAAGCAAAAAAAAAAAACTATCAAGCAAATTCATAAACAAGTTTAAGAAATAAACTTGAGTAATTATTCTCCTAAATTTTTTCCTCATATATTTTTCTCCTAAAATCCTCTCTTGCAAAAGCTCACCATACAACACATAGTCGCTATTACATGACTCTCTTTTTGAGATTATTACATTACTCATTTACAAAATGAAAATAATACTAGAATGCTTTAAACACTCATAATTATCGGTGCTTAATTTCAAAGGCAATAGCCAGGCAGATAATTATATAGCTCTTCAGCCGTCGGCAACTCTATGGTATTCTCTTGCCAATAGTTATTATTAGGTGTACTTGTGCTTGCATGATCATCATCACTAGAGGTTCCAAAACAATTAGGAAGAGAATTAGTGAGAGACTGAGTAGATGAAAAAAGCTGTAGCATATGTTGAGCCTTGTTAAGTTCTTGTTTAAGTGTGCTAACTTCTTCCTCAAGCCTAGACTTTTCTGCTAACATATCTTCTAGCTTTAGATGGATGGTCTTATTATCGAACTCGATCGATTGTGTTTTGTGACGGGCTCGCCTGTTTTGGTACCAAATTGCAACCTGTCTTGGTGACAAGCCAAGTCTAGTGGCAAGCTCAAACTTGCGTTCTCCTCGGAGCTTTTGATTGGTGTTGAAGCTTGTTTCCAAGAGCATAATTTGTTCATTTGTTAGTCTTTTTTTGTTTGGCTTGGTTGCATTGTTGTGGTTTTGTTTTTGGGTTGAGATATGTTTGAAATCCATTTCTGAATGATCAATTTATGAAAGACTATCTAGTATTACTCTTATATATGGAGAGAACAGGGATAATATGATTAGAATCAGAATGGGCCTACAATAGCAAGTTAAATCAATTAATAAAAGGTCAAATTGAATGGACATTGGTAGGGATATCCCTATTTCTTGAAGGAAAAATTCTCATGTTCTTGATTTATATGAAAAGTATGTACAGCATGAAGGACCACACAAATTAGAATTTTTTTTCTTTTTTTTTTTCTTTCATAAAAGTCAAGTCTGCTCTACTATATAAAAAAAAAAAACCAAAAAATCTTCTAATTTACCGTCATTAGTGGAGTAAATTACAAATAATTGTTTCAATTGAAATTTTAACCAATAATTTTATGGTTATGAATTACCAACTTTATTATCAAACTACTGAAATCGATTTAGATACATGCAAGAACTTGTTTGATAACGAACAGTTTTTGATTTTTTAAGTAATTTTTTAATTAAATATATTTAATAATAATTTTTTTATTTTAATTTTTATATTTTTAAAGAATCAATACTAAAATATAGAGTGATTCATAAATCTTTTAAAAAAATTATTTTTGAATTAAAATTTTGAATTCTAATTTTTTTCATTTTAAGCAAATATTTTTTTGTATGAATAAGTATCGAAAGAGAATGATTAAAAATATAAATTTGCAAAAAAATAACTAAATTTTTTCTTTATTTTTAAAGATTTTTCAAAAAATAAAAAAAATATTATCAAAATGATTTAGAGATATTTTTAATTTTTTTAAAAAATTATTAGTAAATTTTTTTATCAAATATAATGATAATTATTTTTATAAAAAAAATTAAAATTTATAAAAATAATTACTTAATTATAAATTAAAATTATTATTAAATATTACTGTAATAATTATCGACCTTTTTTGAATTGACTAGTAAGAGTTTGAAAAAAAAAAACTGACGTGGGTCAAGACTTTATGACTAGTTGGTACTTTATGACTAGTTGATACGACTAGGTTGTCAAGTGGTTTATATTCTTTTGACCAAAGATGGCTGATTAGGGACTATTATAGTATGATTTTGTTAAAAGGTATTAAATAGATAAAAATAATAATTGTTTTTTTTTTTAAATGATAAATTTTAACTCATATTTTAATGCTGGTTTTATTAAAATATTATTTCTTTCTTTAAAAAATCCGTAAACTTTACAAACATTTTAAAGAATTTTGTAAGTTTTATATAATAATTTTTCTTTTAAATTTTTTTTTAATTTTTTTATGTATTAAATAATTCTTTTAATTAAATATTTGTGATGAAATTTTTACTTGTGATATAACCATATTAATTTTATATTCTAATAGAAGAGTAATTTATAAATTATTACTTATGATATTTTCTTAGGTAACTCTTTTATTATTTCTTTGATAATTAATATTAGTTTATTTTTTTTTTTTATAAAATTTTAAATAATTTACTTCTCTTTTTGAATTAGGTTAAATATACTTAATTTTTTATTTAAGTTTCAATTAACTTATCTTTCTATTTGTTCTTTGAATAAGTAAAATTTAAAAATTAGGTTATCAATTTTTTCTTTATTTATTTTGATAAATTTTGTGTAAAATAATTCTTAAATTTTTTTCCTACTGGATGGTCTATTAAATATAAGATGCTATAAATATAATCTGTATAAAAATTTAAAAGAGTACTAAATCTTTTAAAATTCTCCAAGCAAGTTTTATAGTCTTTATTATCAAAATATTGTTCTAAGAGTTCTAAATATTTTATTTCAAAATCTTCAATTGTTATCATTATTTTGGTTTTATTTTCTTTTGTCTAATATCAAAATTTTAAGCACAACGTATACATAAATTTTTTAATAACAGAATAATTTTAACCGAGACTTATGTTTGGTAAATGGAATCTAGAGTTGATAATATCTTGTTCTTGCTGAATATAGGTCCACTTCTGCTTTTCGCTACCTTAGGTCTGTTCTTTAGTTATCTTGTAAAAAGCCTCACCTTCTGTATTGAGAAATGACTACTTGCCTTCAACAAAAAATAGGATCCATAATTTTGTTAAGATACAAGAGAGACCTAGATTTTTGGAGAAAATTAAACTTTTATTCATTAAGAAAATAGTATTATTACAACCCTAATTTCCTTACTATTTTACTCCATATAAGTTTTCTGATACATATGATTTGTCTACGATTACATAGAATATAGAGAGAAATTTAGCTATGTGTGTTTCGTGATGCCTTCCTTTGAAATCTCACTGTTTTTATAGATTTATTCTGCCTTTAAAACGCGTGAAAAGATAAGGTTATCTTTTATTTTATTTTCCTTCTTCTGTCACTTGTAAAGATAAGATGACATCTTATCTTTATTTTTTCTGTTAGATAAAGACACGTGTAAAGTTACATTTTATCCTTATCTTCCCTTTTTAGGCTGCCGACACTTCACTCACAGTCACTTGCCGACACACTCATTTTGGAATATGGTGACGTGGAGCTATCTTGGTCCTTGATGCAGTAGATACACTTATCATCTTTGGTCTAATCTTTTGCCAGTTGGCAAAATTCTTACTTGGTTTTTTTAGTGTCGTCTATTTCATTACAATTGAATGGCGCCTCAAAATTAATTACTTTTTCAATATTTTCTTAACTAATTCCCAAATTACTATGAAAAATTATTATAATCTTGCTAGTGAAATAATTAACTTTTACCTATGAATAATTGTTTATTTTTCTTGTCTCATAATAAATTCGATTTAACATTATTTCTCGCTCCTGCTTTAATAATTCTTCATTAAATTTTTCTTATGGTAAAGTTTTGGGTTGCTCAACTGCCATTGTTGAAGATGACATTCCCATTTTGATAAGATGATATGGACTTATTGGTTTTTCTTTGTTCCAATCCATAAGTGAACTTAAAAATCTTAAGAAAACTGGCCTATCATTTGCTTTTACTCTCTTTCTAAAGTTCTTAATTGCACTTTTAAATTTTCTAAAAAATATGTTAGTTCCATTAAATTATTACTTGGATAAATATTTTCAATTAATCCACAATAAAATAACTGATAAATTAATTTAGGATTTACTACTACAACATTATTGAATCTGCTGCTAGTAATCTTTTTATTCCCTGGTGCATGGACTTTTTCTATAGTAAAAAACTTCATTACTTCTACTTGTTATTTTCCTGATCTTTTGGCTAGATTAAAAAAAGTTAACTATTGGTCTTGGTTAATGTTTCGTTGCTTTTCCTTCTCTTCTTCTGGAACAAGAAATATATCATCTACTTTCTTGAAAATTACTAGTCTTGGTATTTTTTTCTAGAGTTATCATCTTGTTCTTTGCAATTGATCGATTCTGAGTACTTGGGCATAATCTCCTTCTAAACTAGCTATTACATCATTAGGTCTGAAAAGTTTTGGAGCCTTGTAACTGACAAAACTTCCTTCTGCTTCAATCATGCTAGTAAATGCTCTGCATGTTACTCCTAAGAATTCGATTATTGCTCTACTGGCTTCTAGCCATGTCTTATATATTCTTGGAGCTGGTCCATTATAGACAACATAAATTTTTTAAAGAGTTATCTTCTTCCTTTTGAATTACTTCTGAGGTTTTACCCTTATCTTAGGATGATTGAATTTCTTCCTTTTGAATTACTTCTGAGGTTTTACCCTTATCTTAGGATGATTGAATTTATTTCTCTTTAGAAATTTTACTCTCTTTCTTTTCTTGAGAACTAGTTTCTTCCTTATTTTTCAATGATTTATTGAGATACAAAACCTCAAGTTGATCTTTTATGATTTTCAATTCCTTTTCTTTGATCATAATCTCTACTTCAAGATCATTCATGCTTCCTATAATGGTAAAAATTGTTATTGGGACTAATTCTCTAGTTAGTTCATCTATTAGACTATTCTTTATTCCTAATAAATGTTCTACATCAAACTTATAATGGTTAAAATATTTTTTCATTTGATGAGTCTTTCTTGCTTATAATCATTTGTAATATTAGTTCTTAGAAAATGTTCAAAATTCTTATTATCAATTCTAACAATAAATTTTGAACTTATAATATATATTGTAAATTTTTTAATAGCCTTTTGGACTGTTAGATATTCTTTTTCATTATCATGATAATTTAATTCAGGGCCTTAAAAAGATCCTCAAGTAAATCTACAAAGATATTCATCTTTGTCATCAACCTTTGTTTTTAATACTACTGCCCAATATTCATGTAAAGCGTCTGTTTCTATTATTATTTTATCATCTAATCTTTGATGGCATAGAGCTGGTAATTTTTTTACCTGTGCTTTTACTTTATTCATATATTTAGTGTCATGATCGGTCCATTGCTAAATATAATCTTTTTTAAGCTTTTTTGTAATAGTTTCCTCATTTCTACTAATTTTTTTATATATGCTTTTGTATATGCTAGACATCCTAAAAATTTTTGTAATTAATTTTTATCTTTGATCATGCTAGGAAAACTTTGTATGTTATTTAAAATATAAAATTGTAGATGATGTTTTCCATCTTCTATTTCTAACTCTAAATATTTTATCTTTAGTTAAACAATGACTACTTTCTTTTCTTATAGTACTATTCCTAATTTTCTACATTCTTGTAAGACACTAATAATGTCTGAATAATGTTTAGGCAGTTCACTGCTGAATACTAATATATCACCTATATATACCAACAATAATTGTGATATTTTTTGAAAATATTATCCATATATCTTTGAAAAATACTTGGTGCTTGTTTTAATCCAAATAGAACAGTTGTCCATTGGAATTGTTCCTGTGGGAAACAAAATGCTATTAATTTTTGGGATTTCATATCAAGTCTTATTTGCTAAAATCTACTATTGCAATCAAAACTTGAAAAATATTTATTTTCTTTTATTAGACATAATAATTCTTCTTTTTTAGGTATAAAATATCCATCATCTATTGTTTCTTTGTTTAGGGCTTTGAAATTTATGACCATCATCTATCAGTTTCTTTTTCTACTAAAAAAGCTTGACTTAAATGGGGTGAATTATTGAAAATGATTACTTTTAATTCCAAAAATTCTTGAATTTATTTTTCAAATTCTTCCTTATTTTCTGAAGTATAAATAATTGATTTTACTCCTACAACTTTTAAAGAATTTTTTAATTTTATAGTTGTCATTTCATTAGACTTATTAATATTTGGGTCTAATGAATTTTCTGAACATACTTTTCTGTTAATGAGATATTGTATTTTATGACATATTGTCTGTTAACAGACAATACTTTATTATGACATATTTTCTGTCAACAGACAATACTTATTGTTATATTTTCTATTAGCATATTAAATCACATATTTTCTGTTAACAGACAATACTTATTGTTATATTTTTTGATAGCATATTAAATGACATATTTTCTGTTAATAGACAATACTTCATTAACAACATCTTATTGTATTTTATTTAGAAATGAATTTTGGTTGACCTCTATTTCTAAAGAAATATTTTCTATTTGTGATTTTTCTGATTTTATATTTTCACCACGTTTTCGTTTTTTATGTTGTGACATAAAAATTAGTGATGAAACTGTTAGTGTTTTTTTTTTTGACACATAAATGGTTTCGCCTTCTAAAGTTGTCAAATTGATTTTATCTAGGTATTGGGTAAATGACTGATATAAGTTTAAGAAGTTATTTCCTAATAAAATATCAACTCATGTTTCTTGTTGATATATTGTAGGAATGTGAAATATTTCTCCTCCTATTAATATATCTTTATCTTTTAAAACTTTGTTTAGATTTAAAGTAGTATTGTTTGCTATTCTTACTATTAATTCCTTAGGGGCAGATTTTCAAAGTTATTATAGAAACACATATTTACTAGCTACACATATTTGTATTTGTGTCAATTAGGGGTGGCAATTTTTGACACGACATGAAACTCGACACGAAATCGAACCGTATTAATTTTGGGTCAAAAATAGGTCAACCCAAAATAACACGAAAAAAAAGGGGGTTGGGTTAAGGTCGGGTCCTGGTTGACTTGTTCTTTAAAAAAAAAACCATAACTATCTATTAGATACTCACTCACAAATCACAACTTACATAACTTCTTTAAACCTTAAATCTCTAATAGTATAATACAACAAAAGGCAAATACACATCGTTAGGGGTATAAATTTTTGACGACACAAAACACGACATGAAAAAAACGACTCGAACCCGAACCGAATTAATTTCGGGTCAAAATGAGTCAACCCAAAATGACTCGAAAAAAATCAGGTCAGGTTCAGGTTTGTCGTGTTAGGATTGGGTTAAAATCGTGTTAACCCAAACTTCCACCCCTAGTGTCAATATTTGCATGTAAATGATAATTATTATATCCTTTAAGTTTTAATCCTATTTTTATATATGTACTATTTGATTTGTTATACTTAATAATTCGTCCATTAATCAGAATCAGATGTTTTTGAATCTGTTATTTCTTCATCAATTTATTCTAATAATTAGATACTGCATGTATCATTTATATCATATTCTTCTATAAGTTCTAACTCAATTTTAAATATTTCTTCTAATATTTTTGCCTTTTGAGGAAATTCTATTTTAAATTATTTCCTATATTGAAGTCTATTTGGACATTCATTAGCATAATGTGCTTCATTACATGTCCAACATTTACATTTCTTTTTTCCTTATGGACAATAATTTTTCTTTTCTGGTGTATTATATTTTCTTCTTCTAAAATATCTTTGTTTATAAGGTTCTCTATTATATCTTTTCTTATATTTTTTAAATTCTATCTTCTAAAATACCTTCTGAATTTTTGTATATTTTTTTATACTTATTACAAGGTTTTATATTGCATCCATATTTTTCTGACATTCTAAAATATTTTGTATCGCAACAAATTCTATCGTTTCCTTTTACTTGTTTATATCCTTTCTTTTTTTTACATTTAAGGATTATCAAATTCTTAAGACTTTTTATTCTCCCTCTTAATGTATCAGATATATTTTTTTTATTATTATTCCATCATTCTGTCATTATTTTGTTGAATATTTCAAGTAATTTTTGGAAAAAACATTTCTTTATAAGTTTCTTGCATATAAGGTAGTAATTTGTGATAATACATTTCATATTTACATATAAAAGAGTCTATATAACACATATTACATATTTTCATATTCGCTTGATGCCATTTAGCTTGATTTATTTCATTTTCACTAGAATCAGTAATATGTCTACCTTTATCTTCTTTAATGAATTCCTTATATATCTCATTTACTACAGTATCTAAGTATTTTCTTCTTGTAGCTGCATTTCCTTGCATTAATCAGAGTTGTTTTGTTAAATTGGTAAACCAAATTTTTGTATTCTCTATCATTTTGTGAGGTACTAATACCCTAAAAGTAGAAGGGTTTGTTTGTGTGGTTGTAAAAGTTTGTATAATTACATTCATTCTATTTATCCAAGACTTTCTTTCTGTTTCTTATGCAGTCTAAATCTAAAATATCATATTTATAACTTTTATATGGTCTAAATTCTGGTAGAATACTACCCTTAGTACCCCAATGTAAACTTTATTCCATCTTAGGTTGCTATCTTTTTCTATTAAAAGGTTCAGGTTCTTCAATTTTTTGTCTATTTCTTTCTTGTCTATGTAGGTCAAATGTTTCTCCTCTTTGTGGGATTGATCTTTGCAGTGTTGCTAATACTGGTTCTATATAAATCCTTGGTCTTGTGTTTTCTTGTTCAAACTCACTGTTACTAATTATTGTCATATCATCTTCTTCTTCTTTATTTGTACAAAGTTTATTTTCATAATATTTTTCTAATTCTTCATTTGTTATGTTTAAAAGACTGACTAATTTGTCTATATTCTTATTTTCAGGATTCATGAATTGTTCTTCTGATTCTTTTCTATATTCCATTAGACAGAGATTAGATCCTTATTTTCTTTTATCATTTTTAGGTATTAATGCAGCAAATCTCTTGAGAATTCTTCTTTTAATCATCTTAATAGGTCAAATTTTAATCTATTTTCTTTTGATATGTTATCAATATCTCTTCTTAATTCTGTAAATTTCTTATGCATATCTAATTGTAATTTTTTAGTACAACTGTATTCTCTTATTTCTTCAAGAATTTCTTTTTGTATTTCATTTAGGTTTTGTAAATATTTAGTATTTGATTCACAAGTTGTATCTATTTTCTTAGCTAAAAGAATTAACACTTTTATTATAGTTTTTATACTACCATTTATATTTTCATTTACTTCTCATTATATTTATTGTAATTTTGATTTTAACATCCTCTAGTCTCCTAATACTTCATGTATTAATAAATTTTTAATTTCCTTAATCTCTTGTTTTAATTCTTTTATTTATTTTTTGTTCTTCCCATTCTGTTTTACTTACCTTTGCTAGATTATCAGTAAATTTAATTATTTGAATATTACTTTTTCTTCCCTATATGAGATGTTTTTCTTTAATATCTAAGTTTCATATATTGAGCTGTTATGATAATTAATTAATTAATAACTTATTATATAATGTATTGAAAATGGGTAGTTTCATTCTTTCATTAAATTTCTTCTTTCAAATTCATATGCTAAACTTAATACTTGATTCAAATTTTTTTTCATTAATATTAATAACAAATTTTGGGTATACTGTGAATTTTAATTTTTGATATTCTAAATTTTCATGGATCATTCTTAATAAAACATCTCTTTTGTTTATTATTATGTTATCTAATAATGTTAATTTTATAGGTGCATCGATTCCTTTTCTAAAATGTGCTTTATTTAAATTTGTATTCCTTCGAGATGAATATATCCAATTTTTTCTTTATTTTTGTAAATTTTTTTATAGTTTATCAATTAATGTATATTAAATCTTCCTCTTGCATCTGTTATGGAAATACTCATTTCTTTATTACTTATTTCATAATAAACTATGTCTTTTCTAGGGAACATTTTTCTTATTTTTGATAAAGATGATTCTTTAAATCCATCGCCTTATTTAAAATTTACTTTTAATTTTTAAATTTCTTCAAATTTCTTTTAACTAAATATCATTTCTTGTGAAAAACATCCTAAAAGATCTTGTGTTTCTATTTTTATTATGTCTTGATTTTTTGTTTGATTTTTTATTATTTTTGTCTTTTTAAATAATATGAAAAAAAAATATAGTTATTTTTATAATTAATATTTTATATGGGTTGTCAAGAATAATAGTATGTTTATAAGACTTACAAAGTTTTTATTATATTTTGTAGTGCTTACATAAAAATTTGTCTTATAAGTTTTTAAAGGATAATATGGTAAATTATTACGCCATTAATCAATTTTATTCAATTTATTGGATTATTTCATTTTGTTGCAATTTCGTGTCTTTATTATAAGATGGCTAGCTAGCTAGCTACATTTTACTACCAGCCAAGGTATTATTTTTTTTTAACTGGAAATGGTAAGCTTCATTTATAAGACATAGCCATACAGTTCAAGTTCAAAAACAAACAGCATATTAACAGACAATATGTCATAAAGCTTGAGGCATATTAACAGAAAATAGTTCAAAATATGACATATATGCCAAATTGGATCTTGAGGCATCTAAAAATTATTGCCACCACTTCACTAAACTCTCTACTCTGAAATCACCATCCAGGGTATTATTTTTTTTTTTTTAATTGAAATAGACTCCCCCTCAATTTAGGAAGAATAAAAATATTGTCACACACCCCACACCACAAAAGATTACTGTCATTTTTATTTTGATATCGATCAAGAGTGGGCCATTGTTAGTTTTTTTGAGATAAAAAATTAAGATCAATCATCCCATTAAAATTCGTTTTCATGATTGTTAGTTAATTACAAACAATTTGATATATAGGATGATTAGCTTTTAATTATTTAATGGGATACAAGAAAAAAACATAAGCATTGCATGATTATAAAATAAAATAAAAATATCTTTATTTACTTAGGTAGAACCGTATAACAAAATGTCATGAATTTTCAACTCTGGAAACGTAATTGTTTTTAAATCCCATTCAAAAAATTTTGCAATTACATTCAATTTATTTTATAACAAATTAATTTAATATTTAGGCGTGTTTTATAAGTATATAAGTAAAAGTTATATTAAAATAATTTATATGTATGATTCTTATAATTTTTTTTTTAAATGAGTTTAAGACTTTTAGATGAATTATGATTCTTAAAAAAAAACTAATAACTTTTATAGATAAATTCATAAACTATATATTCAATTTATGCATAAGAGTTATTGTTTAGATCTCCTAACAATAGAACACTATTAATTTATCAGTTCTTCCTCTCTCTAAACGCTCTCTCTCCCTCTCTCTTTCTCTTAGGATTTTTGAGCGTTTTTAAGCGTTTTTTGGCCTCCGGCGGGCCTTTCGGCTGGCGGGCTGGCGGCCAACTCCTTTCTTCAAATCACCGTCTTGCTTTCCTTTTGCTGTGTTCTGTTTTTTTCCTCTCCTTTTCAGGTTCGTCGCCGGCAGAGATCGAGCTTTTGAGGTCGTCCATGGCGATCCTTGGTGGCGACGTCGTCCTGCTCGGCGGTTTATGTCCCAGTCCCTTACCTTTTCTTCCTTGCTCGGCCTTGCCTTTACCACCAACTTTCCTTCCACGGCTGGCGTTGCAGACTCCGGTGGTGGCGGCTTTCCGGCAGTGGTTCGGCTACTGTAGAAAGAAGGGTTATTTTGAATATTTTGGTTATATTAGTTATATATTTGTGGTTATTTTATCGGGTATTTTATGTGTGTTCTGTTGTATTTTTTGTTTATCTAGCGATATTTTGTATGTTTTAAAATATGCAGATCTGTTTTGTTGTAACTTTGTTGATGAGGTCTTAGATTACTTTCTTGTTACATTTTCTGATTCTAGGATTTATTCACCGTTTTATTTCAGCCAGTCAGGCATTAGAGTGAGTTGTAATAACGAGCTAATATTGATCGCTCATAATTATTCGCTCACGTTTATGGTTTTTTTGCATCTAGCTAGTTCTGACTATGATTTTAAAATTGTGATGTATTTTTTAGAATCGATGTGTCTTAAGATTGTACTTTATATCCTTATTTAATGAAAGTTACTACTTTTATCAAAAAAAAAAAAAAAAAATTTATGCATAAGAGTTTTTTTTTAAAATAGTAAATTAACTATATTTATTGAACACTTTGAGATAAATAATGGCACAATAAATTGTTATAAATTGATAGCTAGGCATGTAATTCTAGGTGATATAGTGATAGTTGTATCATTATTAATCTTTAATTTGCATTACATAAGTGAGTGACGAATTTCAATTGTATAATAATCTATCTTTAGTTTTTTTTTATATATATCCACAAAATTGGAGGAAAACATTTATTGTTTCTATTATGTAGTAATAAGATATACATACATACATACATACATACATACATACATATATATGTATGTATGTATGTATGTATATAAAATGTATGTGTTTTGCACATGTTTTGTTATTTTTTTTTAGTTTATATACTTTTTCAATATATAAATAAAAAATTATAAATTTATTTATCTTATATTAAGATTTATATATATTAAAAATTATGATAATAAATTTGTTTATGGTGTCATACCATGTGGCAAAGATAATTTTCATTAAATATTTATCAAGTTATTTAGATAGTTATAACATTTTATTTAGAATTTTCATATATTACATCATTTTATGTAATTAAAGCCAAAACTTAACTAAATATTACACTTAAAATAAGATTTAATAGAAATATAATTATATCAAATAATATGTAAATTAAAATTTATTTCATATATTTTACAAGACTAATCTACTCAAAATTATTCAGTAATGTAATAAATAGACTGAATTTAAGCTTTGTATTATATTTTTAAATCCCGAGCCTTCAAAAGAATTCTAATCTTGAGTTTTAGTATTTTTTGATTCTCCAAACTAATATGTTTGACATATTCCTCCTCACGCTAAATATTTGCAAAAGCAAAGCTAATACTCTTCACTAAAATTTCAGATAAATTGTTTGTTTTAATCATTTTTTTTTTTAAAGAAAATGTAAATTCAATTATAGTGTTGCACTTTTTATTTTTATTTTAAGTAAATGTATAAAATTTTGAAAGAAACTCGAATTCGAGGATTTAATAGGGCAAAAAAATATAATCTCCTAGCCTATACTATAAGTAATTTTCTCCTTCGCGTTATTCTCTATCAACGATAATTTTGAATTTTTTTCACTATTATGTACCACAATAGAAAAAAGTGACAATACTAATTATAATATTTTTAGTTCTAAATTTGATGACTGTTTTTCATCCACTATCGTCAAAAAAAAAAAAAAATTATATTTAAGCAAGATAAACCATCAAAGCGAAAGAAAAAAAAAAGTTAACAAAGTTAATTAATTCATCAACTCTCTCATTCTCACAAAAAAAAAAAATAGTTGTATTTTTAAGAATGGGTATAATGTTAAAATGGTCCAATAATTTTATTAAAGGTATAATTTAATTTTATAATTTTTAGTTAAACAAAGTAAGGACAATAATTTTGTAAAAATTCTAAAAAAATGCCAAAATAATAGTTTAAATGTCTTTTTTTTTTTTTTTTTTTAAATTTTTGGAGCTTTTTTGAAATTATTGTCCTTATTTTACTTAACTAAAAAATTACCCGATTAAACTATATTTTTAAAAAAATTAGTATCCTTATTTTACTTAACCAAAAAATTAAAAAATTAAATTAAATCTATAATAAAATAATAGAGTACATCAGCTATTAATCCTTTAATAATTATCGTAAGAAGATTGAAAATAAGTTCTAAATTAGTCTTCAAAACAAATAAGATATAAATTATAAATTGTTAACAAATATCACTTTTTGTTTGCAATTTAGAAGCAAAAAGAATTATATGTCTATATCTTTTAATTAAGATTAAATTATATAATTGGTCTCTAAATTTTTATTAAATTTTTAAATTTTATAATTTTTTCCTCAAATTTTTAAATTTCACAAATAAATTTTTAAACTTTTAAATTCTATAATTTAGTCTTCAAACTTTTAAAAATTTACACATAAGTCCTAAAATTTTGATTCAATAAAAATGTATTATAGTACCCAAAATAGACCCTATGTGTGAATCAAAATTTTAGAACCTAGATGTAAATTTTTAAAAATTTAATAATTAAATTGTAAAATTTAAAAATTTAGAAGCTTAAGTATGAATTTAATTAAAATTTGTGAATTAATAAAGTAATTAATTTTTTAAATAATTGTATGAATTACATATAAAATTGTATTGTTATAATACATTATATTGATATTATATTGATAATATATATAAAATAATTGTTTGATTTAATAAAAATAAAAAATTTAATCATTTTTACATAAAATCTATATTAATACATATTAAATTATTTTTAAAATAGATTTATAAAATGTGAGTACATAATATATATATATATATATTTAATTTAATTACTGAATTAAGTACCCAACTTGAATGATCTGTTTGAAAGATGGATGTCAATTCAAATTCACAAGCACTACCACTCTTGAAGTTGGAGCATGCACCAAAATAAAAATAAAAAAAAAAACCCAAAAAGCTGTGAGAAAAACATTCAAAAGAACAGCACATTTAGCAAACCTTCTACAACAGGTTTCTCACATTTAAAAATTGCGTTAAAATAGTCTTTTTATTTATGCCATAAATATTATTTAATTTTATAAATTATAAAAAATATTTTTAAGTCTATTTACTTATAAAAAAATATTTTTAAATCTCTTTACTTATAAAAAAAGGTGTTAGGTAATGACAAAATTATTTTTTTATCTAATTTTTTGTTAAATCTAACGAAATAATACACGTATCACATGCATGTTTATATTTTTCGATAGATATATATCAAATTAAATAATTTTGAATTAAAAAATTACTCTAATTTTTTAAAATTTCTTTCTATTAAACTTAAATAAAATTTTCACTGTCGAATATGTAATTTTAGATATTAAACAATGAAAATTTTATTTAATTTTTATTGAATTCGATCAAACTTAAATAAAATTTTTATTATCTAAGTTGTAACTTTAAATATTAGACAATGAAAATTTTATTGAAATTATATTTAAATTACATTGAAAATTTTATTTAAGTTTTTTTGAAAATTAAAAAAATTGAGTAATTTTTTAATTAAATATTAATTTTTTTACGTATATATATATATCAAAAAATATAAATATGCATATTACACATCTACTATTCTGTTATATTTAAAGGAAAATTGGATGGAAAATTAACTTTATCCTTACTTGACACATTTTTTACAGGTACAGTGACTTAAAAACACATTTTTCAAAAACAAAAGGATTTAAAGACACTTTTTATAATTCAGGAGACCAAATGCCACCTTTTATAAAAATAAAATGACTTTTATGACACTTTTTCCTTAAAAACTTATCCCTTGTAATCACACACCAGGGCCAATGTCCCACCATTTTAAGCTACACAATGGGCGTCCATTTATTATGTGGGCTATCTTGCTTCCTTTTGTGCTTCATTGATAGCTTTAAAGATAATGAAAGAGGCAAAGTCAGATACGGATGAGCCATTCAAAAGCTTATGGGATGGGTCTATTAAAATTTCAAATTCAGCAGAAGAAGCCCAAAAATATAAGCTGAAATTGATTGATTTGTTCCATGCTTTCATGTCTATTTTGGTAATAGCATCAATGGCTTTGTTTGATCAAAATGTGGTCAAGTGCTTTAATCCTAAGCCTAATGATGAAGATAAGGAACTTTTCTCGTGGGAATTGTCATCTTTTATAGCTTGGTTTTTCTTTTCTTTCCTTCCAAACATCATGGAATTAGCTTCCCCTTTGTAACAACCACTTTTGGGTAGAACTCACCCTACAAAACTGGCTTGTAAGGAAAGGGTGCCGTCCCTCTTGCCCATATCAACCATGACCTGTTGGTTGGGAAAAGAATTTTATGAATTGGTTCAAGAGACAATTGTTGTATGTATATTTATTCATTTATTTATATTGTTTTCATTATTATTTTTTTGGACTTTTGAAAGCTTTTTTAATTTTTTCTCTTATTTGTAGTAAACCTATTAAGCTTTAATATCGTGACTTAGTTGTTGGTAAGGAGTATTTCTTTACCCCATTGAAAAGTGGAGTTAGAAATTTACATAGTACAGTAAGTTCTAAATGTTTCAATTTTAACCTATTAAGTAATTTGTTGCTCAATCAATATATTTTATAGCATTTACTTCATTTATTTTGTAGTATATTTTACTCATGTATTTAGCGGCTTTATTGCAGCATATGGATGCCATTTTATATGATATTTGAGCATGGAAGACTAGGTATCCAAACACTTTTGGTTTGAAGCCCTATACTACTTTAGAGACATTGTTCAGTATATATATATTTTTATCCTTTTTGGCATTGTTCAGTGTATGTAATATCTTACATAGTATGTAATAGATTAATAGTTTGTCATATGTAACAAGTTAAATATGCAAGTTGCGGGTATTAACACATATTACATACATATATGTCATATATAATACGTGCTACATACTTGTTTCATGAGTATGTAATGGTTTACATATGACATATGACATAGTATGTTAACTGTTAGATACTATGTAAACTGTTTCTAACATTTGATACTATGTAATCTAACATATGTCATACCATATATGTAACAATTTACAAACTAATGTTGATTGGAAGTTAATGTTGTTTTGTTTTATAGAAGGAATGTTTGAGATTAGTTTCTGAGTGTGAAGGAAATCTACGGTTTATTGTAATTAGTCCTGACTAATATTTATTTGAGTTTGTTACTGGTGCACCTTCTTTAGTTGAATTGTGGGCTGAGGATTGAAAGGAATTGGAGAAGTTGTATGTTCCAATCAATATTGATGGTAATCATTAGGTATGTTATGTAATTTATTTAGATAAAATATTTATTAAAATCTATGATTCATGAACACACCCAATGTGAAAGACAAATGTAGTCATTTAGGAGTTGTTATTCCAATTTTGCTATATACAATTGGATACCATGGTTATGACAAAGATTGTCAAATTGATCTATATGTAGCTTGGCCTATTTTTGTTATTAATGGTGTCCCAAAGCAAAGTAACATGTAATACTTCCACTTTTTCTCCTTGTTTATTTTGAACTTTTGATACTGTTTGTTTACTCATTTTTTAAATGTGTAGTCATAACTGTGGCGTTTGGTGTTTGAAGTTTGTGAAATTTCTTATACGTGGATAGACACTAGATATGATTGGTTCTATTCCTTTTGTAAAAATTAGAAGTAGGTATTGTATCTAATTTTGTTGTAATGGTGGTATGCTAGATCCAGCAAATTAATTGTATGTAATGACAATATTCATTTCAAATATATGTTATATCTTAATTTCGTATGTTGGATAATGTTGTATATAGTATTTTGTTTTGAATGACAAAAAGTAGCACATGTGTAAGTATTTTGAATGGGTGGTACGTGTTATTTAGTTTCTTTTTGCTTTGTATGCAACTTGGTATGAGTATGTAACACCTATTACATACATGATATTTGATATATAATACATGTTATGGATATGTGCTATATACTCCCACCATAAGTATGTAATAGTTTATATATGACATGTGTAAATTGTTACATAGTATGTAAACATGTTACATACTCATGATGAGTATGTAACATAATT
Organism: Elaeagnus macrophylla; assembly: GCA_029378325.1. Taxonomy (NCBI): domain Eukaryota; kingdom Viridiplantae; phylum Streptophyta; class Magnoliopsida; order Rosales; family Elaeagnaceae; genus Elaeagnus; species Elaeagnus macrophylla. The sequence goes on from CM055640.1 coordinate 102,907,953, forward strand.
TACATATATGATATCATGTATATAATACGTGTTACATATTACATATATGAGTATGTAACACATATTACATACCCCTTCCCACCAACAACCAGCAACCACTTTATGCCCAATGTCAGAACCACCAGGTTCTTATTTTCTCCTTTTCTTTCTCTCTATGCATTTGTATTAGTTTCTAAGAAAATTCAATTGCTTCCTTCCTCTGCTTTGTCTTTGATCGATTTTAATGATAATATGCCTCAAATGTACAATTTGACCCTTTCAAATATTTAACTAGTTCCATTTCAAAATATATTTCGATCACTATTTATTTTATTTGCATTCCCTCACTATTGGCACATATCTACACACTTATTTGCATTCCATTACTTTTTTTTTCTTTCCCTCTAAGGGGCACTAACTTTAGCACCAATTGAAGTTATATACCATATTAAGACATGAAATCATACTCAACATGAGTATGTAACACATATTACATATATGATATCATGTATGTAATACATATTACATACTCATGCAGAGTATGTAACAGATATTACATACCCCTTCTCACCAATAACCATGATATCATACTATGTAAATAGGTACATACTCACCATAAGTATGTAACACATATTACATATATGATATATTAAAGTCATAGTATCATGTAAGGTAAAATTTTTGACATAATTTTATCTAAAGTAAAATGTTGAGGAATAGTATGACCTAAAATAAAATGTAAAGTCTTATTTGTTATTTGTGATTTTTGGCTGCCTTTTTCAATTCTTGAAACTCACCAAGTGAGGGCATTCTTTTCTTCCTTAACCTTCCTTTTGATTTCTCTTGTGACATGTCATCATTTGCCATTATAATTGGTGCCAAAACTAAGACATTTCTTACTAAATTTGGTAAGTTCCACTTGCTTTCATGTTGTATTGGGTATATTGGAGCTTCATAAGCAAGTTGCAAGGTGCTTGTGTGGTAGTATATTGAGCACATGGATTCCATTGGTTGTTTTCTCACTATGCATGTTGCAATTGCATATGTATAAGGTATTTGTAATGCTTGAAACTTACCACAACTACATGTTTTAGCTTCAAGGTGTGCAATGTAACTATCATTTTCTTTTTTGACTTGTGATATACGGTTGCTAATATCGACCACTTGCATTTGCTCTGCTTTGATTTTTCTCTTTGCAATTTTATCTTCTACCCATTTTGTAAGTATTCTCATTTTTGTTGCAGCTATTCTTCTTTTTGCAAACCAATTTTGGATCATATCTCGTTCTACTCCCAATAAGTATGTAACAGTGGTGTCTTTAGCATGTCTCAAAACTAAATTTATGTTTCAGCGTTGTTTGATGCCATGAAATCATACCTTGTTATTGGTGTTGGACATTTGATCCTTGCCCATGTTAACAAATAAGCCTTTAGTAAGTATTTCATTGTTCCTTTGGATGCCTCATTGATCATATTTGTATTCTTGTTGAACTTATTTTCATTGTAAGCATAAGCTACTAGCTTGAAGTTTTTGTTAATTGCTTCGTTATAGAAGTTGGTCACGAGGTTTTGTTTCATGTGATAATAGTAATAACAATTGTGTGCCTTACTTTTAAAGACAATATTGATTGTTGATTTTATTGATGGATTTCTGTCAGAGAGTATAACCAAGTTTTTTCATTCTCCAATAAGCATTTTTAGTCTTCTAATTAACCATTTCTATGCTTTTGTGGTTTCCCCATCTACTACCCCAAATGCAATTGGGTAAACCTACATTACATAATATATTTAACTATGAACAAACTGTAGATATGTATTGGGATTTTTATTTGTAAATATTATATGTAATCTGTTATATATCTATACCATCAGTATGCAACAATTTACGGAGTATGAGACTATCTCCAAACAGTTTACATAGTATGACACACCATAAGTATTTCAACAGTTTTCATTTGTAAACAGTGTTTGTAATCTGTTACATATCTACACCATCAGTATGCAATATTATGTAATCTATTACATATCTATACCATACTGATGGTGCATCAGTATGTAACTCGTATTACATATGACTTATATATATGTAATACTTGTTGCATCAGTATGTAACAGTTTGGAGATAGTATGTAATCTATTGCATACATGGTAATTGAAAATAAAACAATATTCATATAGATGTAACCTTATAGTTGGTTGTTTCCATCCTTTGTTACAACAACAAGTAATACTCCTTGTTTTTCCTTTACAAATGTTCCATCTACTATTATTATTGGTCTTGTATATTTGATGAATCTATTAATGCATGCACATATTGCCATGAATCTGTATTTGAAGTTGGAGTCAATGTTTGTTTTTATCTATATGTAAGAACCTTGGTTTTCTTCTTCCAAAATGTAGAAAAATCCATGAAGTTTTATGTGTGAATTCTTTTGATCGCCCCTAACATTTTTTATTACTTCTCTTTTTCCCATGATTGCCTTCTTGTATGTGATTTGCACACCAATTTTGTTTTTGATGTCAGAAATGATATCATTGAGTCTTAATTGCCGACTGATATCTCAGTAAATGTCTTTGATGTTTTCAGCTACATATTTATAAGTAGCATGTTTTTCACATTGATCTTTGTAAATTTGTGAACATGTATGATCTCCAATATAAGTTGTTATCTTGAATGTATTAGATTCACCAATTTTGTTTGCTACAAGCTTCCATTTACACTTATCATCCTTGCATTTCATTGTTTTGGTTTTCTTGTTGGAATTGCTAACTTTGTAATAAAATCTTCCTTTTATGGCCAATATTGATACATGTAACTTGAGCTCTTCCTTACTTTTGTACACTTTTTTATTATATAAGCCTTCATCATCTTCTGAATTTGGTGTCGGGTTAGTTTCAATTCCTGTATCTAGTGTTACAAATTCTACACTTATAGTTAGACTTATCTCATCTTAGAATGGTTGCTTATTTGTATATATTACATATAATTTGTTATATTCTTCAGATTGTTGGCCTACATTTACTTTCATGAAGTATTTCACATCCCTATCATCCACAATGGTTAAAGCTATACAAAAATCCTTATACTTCATTTTGATGTTGACATATTCTTTTGCGTGTAAAGCAGGATATATTTTTTCTTTCGATTATAGCATGGTCACATCCTTTCTTATACATATTTCCTTTGAAATGCCATTTACATACGTCTCCTCTTCATTTTCAAATGTCCATTTTTTACTATGAATAAGTAGTGTTCCAAACTTTAGGTCACCTGTTGTAATTACAGGGAGTAAATTAAAACCAATATATTTGAATTATTTTAGTAGGAGTAATATACAGTGATTTTGTATATTACAAAACATTCAGTATATAACAGGTTAAATACTTATATAACCTGTTTACATATTATGTACTATGAGTATATAACATGTATTACATATAACCTGTTTACATAATATGTACCATGAGTATGTAACATGTATTCCATACATGATATCATATATGTAATATATGTTACATACTCATATGGAGTATGTAACAGATATCTGATATGTAAATGAGTATGTAACTTGGTTACATACTTATGGATAACAAGTATGTAACACATATTACATACATATTAAGTCATATGTAAACTGTTACATAGTGATTGTGAACTGTTATTGAGAATTATTGTGTTACATATTACATATATGTCATATGTAAATTATTACATACTGCATGTATATAACGTGTGTTACATACATGTACTACCAAATAACATATTCATTTACATCATATTACATGTATGTAAACTACGTTACATACTCATGGTGAGTATGTAACACATATTACATATCAAATATAATGTATTTAACAAGCATTACATACATGTAATACTAGTATGTTATATGATTATTGAATGAGAATGAGATTAACATAGGAAGGTATTTATAAAAGAAAATTATTATATGGATTACATATTTTCATGCTTTATTTTATATATAAATATTTACATTCAAGTTTTAGAAATGTAACAAGTCGATGATTATTACTATTTAAAGCTGTCTCTGCCAGATTTTGGATCATAATTCTTGCAGAAATTGTAGAATATATTTTTCTTCTTTTTTTTAGAGTTTGCTGAGTGATACTTTCCCAATCTTTTTTTACGAGACAGTAATGTGCGATATCAATCCTTCACGCAGAGTACATGTGCTGATTTTGTTAATTCTCTTTATCACGATAAAAAAGGCAATGGTATATGCAAAATAGTGCAATAGATTTGTTTTATAGTTTGTTTGTAGTTGTTTGTTAGCCTAAAGGGTATTTATGTAATCTACTTAAAATATAGGTATGCACAATTTTAATACTAATTTTGTTAATTATAAAAATAATAATTTGCAAACAAAATCTATACTATTTGTACCGTTTTCTCGCGAAAGAATTCCAATCTAAAGTCAAAAATTTAAACCGTCCTAAAGAGGAACATCCATAAACACATACTGATTGAATTGTGGCTTCTTACTGGTTTTTCTTTTGTCTTTTTTTTTTTTTTTAACTTTATATGTCCTTTAAAATATTCTTCCGCTAATCACGCTATGTTAATATTTTTTTTGTTCCAAGACAATAATCACATTATGTTCTTAAAAGCCGCTGAATTGCACTTATATTCCTTCCAGATTACGTTGAGCGTACTCATTATATCTCCTTTTCAATTTAGGTTTTGTTAGGGAAAAAAAAGAAGTAAAGAAAGCTTTGTTTTTTTTTTTTTTTTTCAGTTTAATAATATTACATATTGGAACTATTCTGAGCCACATAAACCTTGATACCTTTGTCACCCCTCCCTCTATTATGATTCATAATGAAAAGTGGCTACATGACTTAGATCTTGCATACTTAAGACTCCAGTAGGTTAAATAAGTTGGAAATTTAGTACATCCGATTTTTTATAGTATGTTATAGGTTTATTATATTAGCAAAATATGACCCCATAAGTGCATCATACAATTTGATTAATGTTGATTTTTTAAACAAATTTTTCATAGCAACGATATCAATGGCCTATTAAAGTTATTGGCAATAACAGTTTTGTGATGGCAGGCTTACTTGTATAGAAGTCTTCAAACGACTAAAAGAGGGTAGTGAGAATATTTTCCACCGTCATTTCTACCCTTAATTTAATAATTTGGAGACTCGCATGTAGGCAAAATGACTAAAATCTTCTAAATGGGAGGTTTTTAATGTCACTAATATCGCTACAATCAAATGTGTACTTCAAAATTCAATATAAATCAAATCACCTGATGGATTTATAGGTGCTCATTTGCAAACACAATGGGTTTTCATGATAGTATTACACTATAAGTATCCACTATCCAGCTTGTCAAATCTATTGAACCAATTCAATACTACAACCTTCTTTCAATAGAGCTTACTATTTCAATTTCCAGTGCTTTTATGTTTTTATTTTTTTATTATTCTGAACATGTAATTCAGTATTCCATATATAGGTAAAATGGTTCTCAGTGGTTTTGAGTCGCATTCGTTTATAATTTGCTACAATTAGCTTAGATTCAAGGTCTCATTTCCATTCACCTTTACGTGAATGCTATGTGCATTCACTAATGTGTTAATTATTGATTAGATGTAAAATTGAAGTGTAGAATAATGAAGTGATTATAAAACACCTTACTAACAAGACATCCAATTCAATTGTGTCATGTAGATTAATAAATGCATCAAATTATGATAAAAAAATATTTTTATATAGAAAACCTACTTTACCACAACTTTTTTTTTTTTTTCCCCTTGCCTCTGCTTTCTTTATTTGGATACTTAACTATCTCAACTAGAAATAAGCAAAGTAGTAAATTTGAAACCCATCTTAATTTTCGAACTTCCTCCATAAAAGCATAAGAAATCACTTTTTTGGTAGCTAGAGAAAACGAAATCTCAACTTTTGACTCATGTACCAAATAATAATTAAAAAAAAAGGTTCTCAACTATTAAGACATTTTAATAGACAGCACATGCTACTTCCAACTATATGCTATCAATTTTCAACCCCACAGCCCCTTCCATTCCTCAATCTACGCATAATAACCCGACACGACATTTTAACGTAAACCAAAAGAACTATTAATCCTTTTGGTGCCTATAAAAAAGCTTCAAAAACACATTGCATTCCAACACAAAGCTACACACCCAATCTATAATCTATGGCTTCCTCTCCAAAACCCCTCCTAGTTATCTTTCTTCTTGTGCTTTTTTCTGCTAAACAAAGCAATGCTAGACAAAGCAACTTCTTTAGCAAGTTCAAGCACTACAATAGCAATGACCAAAATCCCAAAATTCCCATTTCACTAGTGCCTACACCAGCACCAGCACCAACACCAGAAGTAGCAGAGGTTGTGTCACTAACATCACCAGCACCAACACCAAGTGACACCGAGACCAATGAATATGCATATGGCCTTTATGGTCATGACTTCAAAGATCAATTCTCTTCCTCGAAGAAGATCCCGACAACCATCGACCGTGAAAATCAGATTGTAAATGAGGAACTTGCAGCTAAAAGCTTTGAGACTCCTACCAACAATTACAATGGTTATACCAATTACCCCAACAATAACAACTACAATAGCAACAATGGCTATGAGATGAAACCAGAAGGGATGAGTGACACTAGGTTTTTGGAGAATGGGAGGTACTACCATGATGTGAAGAATGTGAACAATTACAATAATAATCAGTATGAGTCTGAAAGGGGAAGCTCTAGAAATGATCAGACTTATTATTTTCGTAACAATGAGAAATATGAGTTTGATACTATGGATGAGTATGATAGGTATCAGAAGAGTCAAAAGTTACCATATTGGCCTTGAATAGTCCTTTTACATGAAGAGGGAAAAAACAGAGAACAAAAATGAAGAGAAAAGAAAAAGTGTGTTTTTTTGTTTTTTTAATTTTGAATTTTGAAGATGTACTAGCACTAGATATTGAGTGTTAAGTGAAAAAGGAAATTCATATGTTTCATTTTCATTTATCATCTGTGTTTTTGCTTAGAAAACCAGATAGAATGAAGGCAATTGAATTGTAATGTTGATTTGAGTTTCTGGTGGCTTCAGGTACAATCCAAGTGATTATAATTGTATCTGATATTCTTGTGATCATATTTCTATGCTTATGAGACAACAAATGAACTAACTTTAGAAGTTCTGAAGCACCAATCTATCTTGAATGGAATAATTTTTCTCTCACAAAATAGTTTAAGGATTATATACTTCCCTTATCACCTAAGGAAACAAATTTTACCCCAGGGTCATAAATTCTACAAGTACTGCAGTATATTATAGATATGAGATGGCAATAACTTTTAAACAGCCAATTGACTCAAGTCAAGAAGTATGCATGTTGAACTTTCCTACGATGTCAAGTAAAAAGAGGTATAAATTAAAACAATGCCTTAAACCAAATTTAGGGAGGAAAGAGATGAGCAGGTGATGGAAAGACAGTTTTTTCACTATGTTCTTTATATAAGCATCAAGTTTGAACTCCTTCCGAGAAACTTTTGACTCTTAATTCTTGGATCAGTTATCAAAATCCAAATTTATTATCTATGACACTCACGACTCTTTGACAGGGATGAATATAACCTAGAGGGCTCACAAAGAAAAGAACCAAGAAAAACAAGAGTGGTATAGCAAATTAGCTTCTAAAATTCCTATGTTACCTTCCCCCAAAAAAATTGAAAAAGAATGCTCAACCTCAGATGGCAAAGCCAATGAATCACCAAAATCAATCACGTTTTCCACATTAGTAGGTGAAAAGTATCATCTACCCATTTTCTATTTATTGAATATAAACCCATCAAGTGCAAAAAACGAACTATTTTTCTTGTTCTTTCGAATATGGGCAACCAATGAATTTCTTAAGCTACAAACAAGAGCATGGAGCTCAGAAAGACAGAGAGCAATAAGTTGAAGCGATTTATAGGGGCATTAGATTAAAACCCAGATTCGATCAACGACAGTCTCAGAGTTGTAAAGAGTCGAAAGCCAGCAAAAATTGTACCTTGAACAAAGAAGCCAACTCTCACTCCGTCAGACTCGAAGAATGTGCTCCAAAACGAGCCAAATCCACTCGATTGAGGCAGTCATTGATGATTTATTGAGGAGTTCACGAAACACGATTTAATTAAAAAAAAAAAAAACAAGAAGAAGAAGAAGGAATTATAAAGGACGAATGTGCCACGAAACGAACCAAATCCACTCGATTGAGGCACCCATTGATGATTTATTGAGAAGCTTCACGAAACATGATTTAATTTAAAAAAAATTATTAAGTATAAAAAAAGGGGCCTATCCGACAACCGCGCGACCACAACAGCTAGAAGAATAGCTGAGGAACGACCCTCTACGGTCATGGTGGCCATTAAAGATCACGAATCTGTTAATCACGCTCTATCGTGCGGCCATAAATTCATCCACCAGGCTTAAGTTCTGACAGTAGTACGATCCAATAGAACAGATCCTGTTCAAGTCAGGTCGTGGTTAAATTACGTTCAAGCCAGTTCTTAAATAGCACAGATATGGGAGTCATTAGCTTCATCAATCTAATTATATCAACCAAAACCTTGTCCAGTTCAAGTTATGGCTTCGATAAAAGTGGATGATGAGGAATTTGTGACATATATTAAATAATTATTAATTATTTATAAAGTTAAATATGAATTATAAATAAATAATTATAAAATTTTTTATTAATAAAAATTTAATTAAAATATATTGATATATGTATTAAATTATAATAAAAAAAATATTTATGTATCGTAAATGGGTGCTTCCATATGACACAATAAATTTGTATAGACTTATGTGATAAATAGTATTTTAATATATATTATTTAATTTTGCGTTATAATTATTGTTTAATGTAATCAATTATAACTTTAAATATGGTGGTTTATGTATGTTTATAGATGGCAATTTATGTTGTAGTTCAATTTATTTAATCAAATACGATTTGAATTAAATTTTGGATAATTTTAAACCAGCTCAAATAATTTGAAAAAAATTGTGTCGTGTTAGAGTCAGTCTATTATTCCGAAACAAAACAAAAAATAATTTTATTTTAAATAAAAAAATTATGTTAAAATTAAAATAATCTTTCATTTCTTTTAATTTTTATCTTTTATAATATTTTAGTTATTTTTCTTCACCTTTTTCTTTGAAAAATAAATTGATAAAGAATAAATAATTTTTACTTATTTATTTTGTAATATTATGGTGGTACATTCTTAGGAGTTAATTTTTTAAGCATTCAAACCTATCTTTTCAAACTAAAAAAAAATATGCACATCTTTAATTTTAATTAGTATTTAAAATTTATATCTTTAAATCGATTAATCATTAGCATTTCTCGAAAAACTTCAAACATTTTATCCCTTCATGTTGTACTATTCTCTTTTTAATTAGTTCATTGTCCTAAAAATCATAAATTACGTAATAATTAAAGTCTTGTTCTTGTGTGATAGTCTATGTTATTTAAATTCTTCATTTTTGATAAATATTTATATTTAAAAATATATGTAGAGTATTTATTAACAATTTAAACTAATTTAGGTTATTCCGTTTGTGTTTGATTTAAGTTTGGATTTAAATTTAATTTCACTTTTATTAACTCGATTTAAATTTAATTAAAATTAAAATTAAATTAAATTAAATTGAGATAATTTGAACATCTTTAAGGAACCAATCTGCACAAATTTTCTTCCCTAATTGATGTTAATATTCATGTGAAAAATGTTACTATGCATTACTCATTTAAAATTTCGTTTTTAAAGCTTGTTAGGAACGATCTATATGAAGAAGGTTGGTTTCTATGCGCTCTACCTACCATTTTCTCGTGACATTTTATAAAAGTTAATGATATTGTTAGCTATTATAACTAGTTTTGCTATTAACATATAAAAGTGTATTTAAAAAAATTAATTTTATTTTTGTTATTAATTATATTTTACTGTTATTATTATTAAATAAAATTATAATTAATAAATTATTTATATGATATAAATTTATAGTTAAATACAAAAATTAAAAATATTAATATTGTATAGATATAATTATTTTAATTCAATGAATAATTATTATGATTATACTTGTATACTTGTACATAACATATAAACACGTATAAATTATATTAGTATTATGTAATCATATAACTATTGTTTAATTAACCACTTATTTATGCATGTAATATATGTTTTATTGTTATAAAATTAAATAAATTTTAATTTTTATGTTATTTATAATTATAGTACATATTTTTATTGATTTATTATTTGAAAAAAAATCAAATTTCTCTTAAATTTTAAACTTAGTTAGTATTTAAATCATAAAATTTAATGTAATGGTTATTTTTATTAATTTTTTTTTTGAAATAACATTGCACGATTCAAATGCCAAATAATCTAACTTTTGAGAGATTTTGGTGCAATTGAACTACCACTGCTTCGATAATAGTTATTTTATTAAAAACAAAAAATCAATCCTTCAAACCCAATCCCAATGGCTCGATTTGGATTGATTTTATAGTTTTTATTGGATCAAATTGATTCCTAATTTTTAAGAACTGACTTTATTAATTCTGATCTTATTTTAGTATGAAACCAAACCAACTCATAGTATGTATACCTCTAAGCACATGGCTCCTTTCTATTCCTTCTCTTTTTGAATCAAAATAAACTCAAAAATACATTGATATATGTTGATGCCATTTTTTTTAATATCATAATGGAGGTGCACTTCTCCTTATTATAAACCTACGAACAAAGAAAACACGTTAAAACCTCGAACCACTACGGAATGTGATGGCATTGGCCTTCTGATACTTAAGTCAATTCAAGTAATGGTGATAGAGGGAGGAAACATAAGCCACAACTTCATGATAATAATAATAAGAAGAAGAAGTGTAGAGAGAATATAGGAGTTGTATGTAATATTGTCACTTGTGACTTATTGTTATCACTTGTTACCTCCTACCTCCATGTGAATATGTACAAGGTGCACATATATAGGAGTTAGAGATATACATATTGTTGGTTAGAGATAGACTTTTCCCTTATCCTTTCCCTTATTGTAATTACAATTTACAACGATATTATTTGATCTGAATGAATTGTTAATTAACTACTTGATTGTCAATTAATCTATAAAAGAATATAGGTAGCTTTAAGATAAGTATTTATATGTTTATCTCGATCAAATGGTATACATAGTTTCTAGGTTGAAAGATATGATTCGTATGAATGTAATTCATAATTGACGTGCTTCATGAACAATGATTAAATCTAATTAGCATGAGAGTATGATTACATTAGGTTATCATATTGTGTGTAGTTTACTTGAGAGATAAATGCATGCATAATTTTGAGTCAATTGATCATATAATTTGTTACAAATTATTTAGGTAGGAATTTAAGAATTCATATGCTTAGGAGATTGGGGATTAACGACTATCTAGATTACATCTCTCATATATAGTTCTTCGCTATATTTTGAGTTATTGAAGTTTAGTGTAGTTGTTTAATTTTTGCTTTTATCTCTTGTCCAAATAGTAGTGTTAATATTTAAATTGGTACATTGTTATTAATTATACTTTTTCCTGTGGATTCAACACTTATTTTTTAAATACTTATCATTTGTACACATTCTGTATACTTGCAGTTTAGCATGGTCATTCTCTTGCCTCTTAGAATGTGAAAAATTCCAAAAATTCTAATAAATTTCCTAATAAATTGTATATTTTCTAATGAAATATTTATAGGTGCAAGAATTGCATAAAACTAGAGCTCCCAAAAATTGTAAGGGCACTACGACACAATTTTTCCCGTTGTAGCACAAGGCTAAAATTGAGCACCATAGTAAAAAGGGAGACCAGTGCACCACGACACACAATTTTTCCTTCCATGGCACATGTTGAATTCTAAATTTCATACAAAAACTTGAGGGTTGTGCATCGCAGCACACAATTTCTTCTACCTTGGCATGCATTGTTTGTTGTGTCTTTGTATGTATCCCTTATATACTAGTTATTTTCTAATGTAAGGCTTACATGTCTTGATTTTTGTTGCTCTTAAATTGATATTTGAGTGCTTTAAGTGTTACTTCTTCAAGTATTTGCATTATTTAACTCTTTTGAAGCTAAAAATACCTAAAATGTACCAAAATATACTCATTATTCTAAAATAATAAATTTATACAAATAATTAAATAAAAACTTTGTAATTAAATCTATTTGTTGCAATTGAGCGCAACAAATCACAGAATATTAATGCTTTATTAGTACTCATCACAACCTCCAATCAAATTCTTGCTAGTCACTAAGAAGTAAAACGATCCAAAAATGTAAAAAAATAAATAAACTAAACTATTATAACCTAAATCACTTTTGTAGATTTTCACGGTTGTATTTAACGTATATAACAAGTTTTAAACCCCTATGTGGCCCTAATGGATGAGTTATAGTCTTGTGAGAGTTTCCAATGATGATACCCACAAACATCCTAACAAATTAAAAGTAAAAATGACTTAAAACATGCTCAAATCAATGATGCATATGTCTCAAAAATAGTTCATGCTAAATCACTATGAAATAATTAAAAATTACTTAATCTAAAAAATTGTTCAAAAATCAAATCCATTTTTTCGTAATTGGATCTTGAACAAATAATCAAACCACAAATCCGTTAGTTGCAATATCGAATTGTGCTATGCATGACATTCATAGATTGTGCAAATAAGATATAAACGAGAATTGTAATCACAGACTTCATAGATTTACCTTTCAAATCTATCTCCACTAATATAAAAATCACAATTACTTTGAATAAATAGGACTTTATTAAGCTTATAATATTGGACTAAGGTGTGGAGTTATGAAAAAATAGGAAGGTTATTCTCAAAAAGATAAGAGCACTTAACATTTTTTTAGAGTAACACAATTATTTTAAGTCATTTAATAACTTACAAATTCACCTAACATCTTCAACCAAATATTTTTCTCCTCCTTGTTTTATGAATTTCATGTTTCCCTTTAATCTTCGTTTAATTTCTCTCTTCCTTTATATCTCTTGCTTATTATGATTTTTTAATAATATTATTATTATTATTCTTAAGCAAGAGACATATATAACTTTCTTCCAATTTAAGTGTTGATGAAAAGCATGTGTTACATTGAGTACTTTTATCACTAAGGATAAGATAATGTATATTTTTTGCTCATAAAGGTAAGTTATTTTAGGTTTAAGAAAAAAATTCTAAGCTTAAATTATAACTTAATTAAGCTCAAAATGGTGACTTTGGATGAAATAATATGGAAGGCTTGAAAAGTTCAAATAGTTCTAAAATGGCCTAAGTCACTTTATAAGTAATATGTACTTTTATTATTTTGTCTTAATGAATTCTCAAGTAAGTTCTAGAGTTTGTTGAAACTTTAAATATATCATAAACATGCATACATTGTAAAAATCCAAAATAATGATAATAATTAAACAAAGTACCACATACTACAAAAGCTTCAAACTAGACGAATCTAACACTTTTAGGTAAAAATTAATGTCTTTCACATGTCGTTGTTATTAGAATTATATAATAACATAGACTTCCAAATTAATTCAAGCAGACTCAATAGTATCCTAATAAAAATTAAATAAAAATGCTAAAATCAAGCACAAAAATTAAAAATTTGTCCTAATTCATGCTCATAGAAATAATTTTCTCACTTCCAACCTAATTTCTATATTGCCCTCAATGTTTCAAAGAAAAATAAAAGAAATCAGGTTAAAGAGAAAGGAAGTTACCCCCTTTTGTATGTCATTGTGTGCATAGTCAATTAAGCTCTATTTCATCACTCCTCGCATTTATCATATTTTAGCATTTAGCTCTCAAATTGCATAATAGGTGAAACTAGGGGTGAGCAGCGTATCGAAACTACCTGTTTTTTACCAATTTGAATCCGATCCGATCCGAAGCAAATTTGAAGATTTCTAATCCGAATCCGATCCGATAATGTAGTCAATCCGAACCAATCTGAATCCGAGCAGATCGGATTTTTCGGATCGGATAGGTCGGATTGAGATTATAATTTATTTTTTATTATTATCATATATAAAACACAATATATACTAACATTTAAAATTTAAATTGGTATATTTTTTAGTAAAATTTATTTATTTATAGTCACAAATTAGATAATCAAAATAATAAAAAAGTATACTGTTGAATATTATTAAATTATTATAGAGAATTTAACATTTTTATTTTTTAAAAAATTAAAATAATAATTTAATATAATTGAAGTATGTATAATATTTAAATATAACACATTAAAAATAAATATGCATTTATTTATAATTTTAATAGTAATTCAGTCCGGATCGGATTACAGCAGATTATAAAATCTATCAATGCGACTCCGAACGGATTGTATACTTTTTAATCCGAATTCGATCCGACTACAAAATATATCAATCAAATCCGATCCGAATCCGACGGATCGGATCAGATTTATTAATTTAAGCGGATCGATCGGATTATTTGCACACCCCTAGGTGAAACTTCTAAATTTTGCATCACATCTCAAAGGAATAATTGGGATACCTTAGAAAAGGAAAAGAATAAGGTAGAGTGTGTGAATAATGTGCATGACCCGGCCCATTTTAGTGGCAACAAGTGACGCAGAGCCAACTTTTTCATGTCGCAACGCACATGTAAAAAAAATTATGGGCCAAAAACCCATGGGTGATCTACCACAGCATGTAAAAAATTGTGTCATGGCACACATACTCAGCCAATTTTTTTACATCAGATTTAACGTAAAATAGAAAGAAATAATTTTTTTTTACCTAGAACATAAAAGTGAGAAAGTACTCCACCCCTAACTTAGATTGGGTAATGTCCTCAATGCCACCAAAAAGTATAGTAAAATTAAATTAAAGAGACATAAATACCAAAACAAAGAAAAATAGTTATTGAATGGGTGCCTCCTATTAAGGGCTTAGTCTAACTTCTTAGCCAGACGTGACTTGTCATTTATCAAGGAGGTTTCAAAGTAGACTTGACTCGTTTATCCCTACCTTTATCTTTTTCAAAGAGAGTTTTGTATTCCAAGTTGAGGTTTTGTAGTTGGAACGCTTAATGTGTTCTTTGTAGGCATCATCCTAGCTTGGGTCTACAGTTTGTCATTCCCTCCCCATTATATGTTTGGAACCTCAATTCTATTACCTATATTTTTATGCACTTTAGTGTCAGAAAGAGTAAGGGAAGGTTGAAGCATTCTAAGTTGTATAGTCTCTTCTAAGACTCTCATTGACAATCTCCTATTATAGACCTCAATAGTTGTCTTAGTTGTCGCCATGAATGGCCTAACAAGAAAAATTGCATGTTCTTTGCCCTTGGGCAAATTGTTGTCCATCTCAACCATCACAAAGTCCACAAGCTTAGTTAGCTTATCCACCTCTACTAACAAATTTTTCATTATTCTCTTTCAATGTTGAATAGAGCCGTTTGCAAGCTAAAGGGTCATAGTTGTTGTTTTGAGCTTCTCGAAGCCTAATTACAAGTACACTGAAGTTGACATGAGGTTTGTACCTACTCCTAAGTCCAGCATAGCTTTGAACACTCTTTTGACTCCCAAAGTGATATTAATGTTGAAACTACCTGAATCTTTCACTTTGGGAGGTAAGTTTTCTTAGAACATCGAACGAGCAAAATCTGACAACTCATTATTGTTCCTGATAACATCTAAAAGAGGCATATTTACTTTAATCTTAGAAAATAAAGCAAGAGTGTCAGAAAGTTGTGCATTCTAATTTTTTTTTGTTTCAACTAGTGTTAGGGTGTGGTGGTTGGTATAGGTCCACTTACTTATGCAATTGAGGAGTGCTAGATAACTCTACAATTACTTTCCTGGAAGGTTCATCATGATCGGTATTTGACTCATCACCTCCCTTGGGAATTGAATTCTCACATTCTATGTTACCTACACTAAACAACAAATCATTAGAGTTATTAGATAAACTTGGCTGCCCCTCCATCTGCTCGTGAAAAGGGAGCATAGTCCATAGATTTACTACTCCCTACCTTTCTTGGGATGGGGTCACGATCAATTTTCCGTGCCTAACAGAACATGCTTAGTCCAGGCTATCCTTTGGCATTACATTTTGTATTCTATAGATTAGTGGAGAACTCAAGTGGAGAGAAATATTTCTAAAAGCCGTCACATCTCAAGTGCTTCCTTTATTCCTCAAAATTACATGGAGTCAATTGAATTTGGCCAGGTAGGGCTTTTATTTTACTAAGGACTAGAAAGTTAAGGTTCCAATTTAAGGTGAAAGCACTTTTTGTTCTTTCATCATTATGGGATGTTATTTTTGTCCTTCATAGGGAGAAGTGATATTTAGGGACAATAGCCCCAGTCGCGTATGGAGACAAACTTCATGAGATTTTATTGTGGGGCCCCTTTGGCCAGCTCTCTCCTCTTGGGTGTTCGCTTTTCATTCAATGTGAACCCTTTTGTAATTTAAGAGGACTTGGAACATAATTCTCTACACTACATGCTTCTAGCAAGTGGGCGAACACATGCATTTTCCTACTGTTGAGTAGAATGCATAGCTTTGTTGAGTTTGGGTGTAGACTTGATTGATTCTTAAACATATTTCTGGAGTACTTTACGAATGTACTCTTTGGAATTTTCCTGGGGGTATATACATGATGCATTCTAGTTGGACACTTTTCCTAGGTCACAATCTCATCTCTGGTGAGGCGCTGTATAGGGGACGAAGCATGGTTAACAAGCTAGTGGTACAAACTTATTTGGTCCAGCTCTATTCGACATGCATCTTTCCTGTCTGGCCAATCCTATCTAGTTGGCCATATTTCTATTGGGCAAATTCTATCTAACCAGCCACATGTATGTTCGGATGGAAACCTTTTCTATTAGGCAACTTCTGTTTGGCCAACCATATGTTTGTTTGGGTGGTTATCTTTCTATTAGTCACCTCTAGCTGGGTGGCTTACGTGTCCATCTGGGTGGTTGACTTGTAGTTGGGAGAATAGAAGGTGTTAATGAGGTTTCTTTTTCGTCTGGAGCTTGTCACATTTGTGTGAATTGTTTTTTATTATTGGGGTGATTTCATCTAACCAGATGTTGCTTGCAAAGCCCCTCATCTATCAGTCCCAACTTGGTGTGTTTACAATAGTCAAGTCATCCAAACGTATGTCGATGTTCCATTTGTATCTTAAGAGAGTTTCTTCAAAATTCATGGATGGTCTTTTACATCATATCAATAGTGTTTTATAACATCATATGATGGAGAAGCTTTTGGTTGGACAGAATCATGTGGCACGTCTGTGGCCAGGTAGTAACTCAATATGCTTGTAGGGACAATTAGAGGTGTACCCCAAAAGGTTCCATAGCTGACAACGACTTCCTTGACTACAAGATTGGATGGCCATGTTCTGGCAGTCAAGGATTGGTCTTCATAATATGTCATGTGAGGTAGTGCGACCTCTTGGACTGCACTCTACCCTATCTAGCGTAACTTGATAGGCGACATCCTAAACTACTTCATTGAAATATGGAGATGTAGATCTTGAGGCCTGTAGGGGGGGTGATAATATGGACATCATTGTCTATAAAGTGTCATTCAAGTTGAAAAGTGTTAGTATGAACTACGAGACTTGTTAGGCAGCAGTCTAGACTGTACAACCTGCTAAGTGGCCTATTAGGCTATGGGTGGGCGCTAGTGCACTTTGGCATTTAGAAGGTGTTATAGAACAAACTAGAGTGCTTTCACTATCACGTACAGATGAGTGTTCATCCGTGCTTTTCTTCTACGAGCCATTCAGACTCATTGTAATGAAGTTGGTGAGGCATAGGTTAGGACGATATAGATGTTTGTGGAGAGTGAGTTTCGTATGGCGGTCTGGAAATTTCCCATCTAGAGACTCTCCATTTTGTAGTTCTTCATCCAGTAGTTTCCCATTCTGAGGTTCTTCGTCCAACATATCTGTGTCCAACAGTCTTATGTTTGGCAATTCTTGGTTAATGGTAGTTCTCCTTCTGGAGGCTGTCCATTTGGTGATTTCTTGACACACGAGAAGGGAGGTTGTCCCATCTGGAAGTGGTCGAGCTTGGGCAATGAAGGACACAGTCCGACCATTTCATCGCTAGGATTTTAGAACTGGTTTTGGTTCTCTAAAAACTAGCCTAAAAGTAGGTGAATTGGACCTATAACTGTCTGTTGTCTGTTCAACGAACCGGAACAATTTGGTCCAATTTTTTCTATTTTCTAGGCAAGACTTGTTTGTGCTACCACGACTAGCAGGGGTGGCTCATGGGAGAGTGTGGCTTACCCTTATAACCATTTGACCCCAAATTTTGGGTACAAACTAATTGGGATGCAATCTTTCTGATGGTGGTCTCAGTTTTTTGAAATGATGCACAAATTAGATTTGAGCAGGAAGCACTCGGCCGAACAGAAAAGTGAGAGGTGGATTCATTTTCCATTTGCATCGTCATCAAGGGATAATTGGACTTTTCTACCATTTGGTGGCAGTGACTATAGGAGCTACAATCCCTTTTTGCTATATGTCTTGCACTTGATATTTTTTTACAGCAATATCCTTTATTTTTTCCACATCTTAGATCTGATTTTGGATCTCATGGTTCAGGGAGACATCATGTTAAGGTCACCTGGAATGTGTTTTCCATCACATTTGGACAGACTTTAGTTCGTTCTCTCCTCTAACAAGCGGGTCTGGCCCTGACGTGGGCAAACAGCAATGAATGTAGGGCCTGCTGCGTAGATAGGTTGTAAGAGCATAGGTGGTTGAGCATGTGGTGGATCTTCTTGGTTGCCTTATAGAGCTAAAGTTTTAGAACTTGTAGGAGGTTTCGTCTTTGTTGGGAGAACAAATAATAGGTCTGTACAGGAGATTTATATCTAGCGCTTGCTCAACTCACATTGGGGCACTCAAATAAAATGTTTTTTAGATTTGATGGAGAACATAACAATTGCTCCTAAAAATCTCTTTTTTAAGTTATCACCTAGTAAAACACATTTCTTTCTCAAAGACTGCACCAAATGTTAATGCCATTTTTTGTTAACATCAGAATAAGGGTGCATTTCTCCTTACTGTAGATCTGCAAACAAAGAAAATATGTTAGGACCTTAAACCACCACTAAGTATGGGGGCCTTTGGCCTTCCGATGCTTAAGTCAATTCAGGTAATGACGATGGGGGGAGGAGACCTAAGCCTCGACTACGTGATAATAGAGAGAGAAAATGTATATAGAATTTTAGAGTTGTGTGTAATATTGGTTATGTATTGTCACTTATGACTTATGGTTATCACTTGTTACCTCCTTCTTCTTTATGAATATATATAAGGTGCATATATCTAGGGGATAGAGATATATTTTTTGTCGGTTACTTACCTGAGGAGATAGACTTATCCCTTATCCTTGCATCGAGGGCATATATCTCTCTAATTATGTTTTATCGAATAATTAGGAGATATTCAGCACTTATTTATCTAGAAATTTGACTTATTTGTTTATTTTGCGTTCATTGGACCGGACCGCAAGTCACACTGTTGAATAAGACCAATAGAAGCATACCATGTAACGTGTGTTTATTTTATGTCTAACAATATATATTACCAATTTATTTGTTAATATATGCACACCTCTAATCATTGATGTGCATACCAATACTCTCTTTTTTTATTTCAAAATGAAAATAGATATTAAGAAAATATAAAAAGAGACAAAGATATTAGTTTGGTACGTTTGCAAGTAGAAAACTTGTTTTAATATAACTAAAGCTTTGATGTTTCAACAAAAAAAAAAAACAGCTTTCATGTTTTTATTTTCGGTGTATCTTTTCAAAATTCAAAAGAGATAAGTCACAATCATTTTTCTCTAAATATTTTGCATTACTCTAATTATGTTAATTGGTTAACAACAAGAAAAAATAGAGTATTTAGGAGTGTTAATATTGTCATGTTTTTGGCATTAATATTTATTATGTAAATAATTCAACAATTATAATAGCACTTTCCTTAACATACAACTATTAATGTTCTTAATAATAATAAAAGAAATATATTACTTTCAAAAAATTTTTGAATATAGGAGATGTATTTTCACATGCTTTATTATGTAAATATATTGCCTTGTAATTTTGTAGGAGATGTTATCTTAATAATAACATACAACACAATATTAATATATATTAATGTTGTATATAGGAGATGTATTTTACATGCTATATATTTTCACAAAATCACACACAAACACACAATCCTATTAGTTTTTTGAAGGACACAATGCTATTATTACGTAACATTTATACACTACATTAACATATACATTATCATCGTATATTCTAATGTTACTAATCTTAAATTTTTCAGCATAGACAACTCCTCAATCTGGTTGAACACGATGAACAATGTCAAAACCCTAATCCAAACTCGTACTACATTAACATATACATTTCTTTTGGGACAACAATGGCCGCTACAGCCACCGCCAGGTCTATATTTCGGTCATGCTCGGCCGGAGCAACAGTGCTGCTTCACTGCTGTCCTCCGAAGCCAAAGTAGCTCGCTCCCCTTTTCGCACCGCTGTTAAGAAACCTCTCTCTTCTCGCCTTCTAATGTATTCATGTTTTCTTCAATTTTGATCCATAAGCATATTTAGGTTGTAATTCTTACTAATATGTAGGGGTGTTAATCGTGTCGTGTTAGTCGTGTTTGTTCGTGTTATTCGTGTCATATTTTCGTATTAGTTGGCACATTAAAAAATTTACTTAAATTTTTTTTGTATTACCTATTTATAATAGTAAAAAATTTATAATAGTAAGAAATAACAAAATCTTTAAGAACATGAAAAAATTATTGATCAATTCTTACTATAAAAAATTCGTGTAGTATCGTATTCGGATCGTGTTATCGGGTCGTGCTAGAAATTGCCACCCCTACTAATATGTGTGTGTGTGTCTTGAGTAAATATTTTTTGTTGGGAGTCAAATATTCATTGTTTAGTTAATGTATGTATGTATGGTGGGTAAACAAGGAGTCCTGTTGAAACTAGCTTCTGTGTGGAATCGATGCTGCCTTACCACACTGCCATAGCATCTTCCTTGATGACCTCACTGCTCTCCATTACTCGCTGTTATTGATGGCTTCTTGAAGGTATCGTCATTTAACTCACTTCGACTTTTGGTTGAAAATTTTTCATTTGGTTTCCTATTAAGTTGAAATTTTCCAGTTTCATTAAATCATGAATTGTTTTGGTGATAGAATCAGCTATGATTTAAAATGGGTTTCTTTTGTTACATTTCCTTACAATGGCTTGCGTGCAAAGTCTGATTTCATATCAATTATTTTACCTACTAAATTTGGGATATGATAATCTGCAATGCTTTTTAGATAGACAAGATGAGTTTGTAGTTGCTATAGGAACTAGTTTCCATATTCCCCCACATGGAATAAATAACCTTCATCCTGAACACGTCTCTCAAGTTCAAATGATGTACAATTAGGGAAACATACTGATTGCAGCAATATAGCTTATCAAGGATCAATTTGTTAAGAAGATTACTGATTCAACTTCATTTGATCAACCTGCAATGATGATGCGTGATTACTAATGAATGTAAGGAGGTTTCACACAAAAACTTGTGTACTTAATTCTTCAGTCTAAGACTGCTGATTATATAGGAGTCATGAATGAGCTGCAGAATATTCAAGTTGTAATTCCAGGGCATCAAATTTTGATCAACTAGTAGACCTTAACTGCTCCCGAGAGAATCCAGAAACTGCCTTGTTATCTTCTTTTTTATGATGCTTAATGTGTAGCTCGTAGACTTTAAATGAAACTAAGGGTTACTTTCCTCTTAATAGTACTCAATTGATGTCAATAAAGAAAAGAATCATACTAATATTTTGTATTTGATCAACTTGCAATGAGGATTCATGAAGAAAAAAAAGTCTTGTGCCCTTGAGGAAGTTTGCTTGAAAGTTCATGTAATGATAATTAGAAGTTTTATATGTAATATCTCAGGACAGAGTACCAAAAAAAGGTTTGCTCAATAATTTTCTATTCCCTGTTCTGTTTTAGGTTTTCAAATATTTAGTTATAGTATACTAATGGCAAAAGCATTTTATCAGTAAATATTATGACATTAGACTGCTCAAATTATAATTTGATACTTAAAAGTTCATTTTTTTATATGCAGTAGTAACTGGAACATATGTATCTTGTTTAAGTTTATTACCTTTTCTCTCATATATATGCCTGTTAGGAATGACTTATAATGTTTAAGTTGGAGCTAGTCAAAATAGAAATTTCCTTTGAGGAACATATGTGCATTAACCACTTTTAATTGTAGTCTTTGATTCCATAGGCTAATATAATGGTGGAATACTATGTTGGTTGAAATTTTCAACTAGTTAAATTTAGTTGAATAAACATGACTTCTCTGTGTTATCATTATGCTGGAGGGGTTTTATTCTGTTATGGTTTTTGCCATAGCAAGCTAATATAAGTGCATTCATACCTTTCCACCTCTCTGCTCAGATTCGTGAGGAATGCCAGTGCATCCTTACAATTTATTGTTCCAGAGCGAGTTGCAATATGTCCACTAGTCATCAACCCAAAATTTAAGTTCTCTATATGGTTTACTCTCTGAGACAGTTTCATAGAGCAGCCTCTGTCCTTGTACATCTTTTACCTGTTCAATTATCTTCTTGTGATTGTGACCAAAAAAAAAAGTTACTGTTGATGAAGAGAGATGTAACCATTTTGATGATGGTTTTTATATATACCAATCTAATCGAAATTCATAGATGTGGGAAATGAGTTGCAACACAATAGAACACGTACTCTTTTGTTCACTAGCGCACCTACCATTTACAACATTTGTATGTGTCAATTGCCAATTGCTATACAACTATGGTTCCACAAGATTACTTTCGAGTTAGCTACAAGGTTCAATCTGAGTAGGGAAATATATTGATGACTATAGGCTAGAGTTTCATACCAGCACTATAGGCTAAACATTTGTTCGACAAATCCAAGTACTTAGCTTAGTTGGGCACGTATTTCACATCAGCTAATGTCTTGGACAACTTTATCAGACATCTTCATATTAATGGTACCATACCCATAACCTTGCTCCTTGAATCATTAGTCATCATAACATCATTAGCATCAAAAGGCTCATACCTATCAAGCAACTCCTTGTTTGCACACAAATGAAATGAGCAAGCATAATCCAAAATCCAGTCATCCCAAGAAACATCAACATTTGTCACTCAAATTACATCATTATTGGTATCACAAGTTCTAATCACCTTTGCCCCTTTAGAACCTGGTCTTTTCTCCTCATCAAGGTCTCTTATGGCCTTCAATCTTTGTTTGCAATATTTTTTTATATGTCATTTCTTATGAAAATAAAACACTCAATATTATATTTTGACGATGCTTGAACCAATTTTAATCTCTATTTGGATATCTCTTCCAAAATATATTTCTTTCAATATTTGAGTTTGCTCTTGAATTGTCTTTTGTAGAAATAATTGGTTGCACCTCATTTCCAATTTTCAGTATGGTCGTTATCAGTATCACCTTATTCACCATTAATGTAGTTTTTTACTTCAAGTGCTAAAGACAACAATATACCATATAACTCATGAAATAAAAGACAACAATAATCATTACATAATCTTCCTCTTGTATCTTTACATTAACCCTAACAATTTAAAAACACATCGTTTGAACCTGTACACATAATGTTTACATTGTAAAGAAACTGATGTTGCAGAAATGACAGAAGCTAATGAAGAAGATGAAGCTACAGTGAAGAAAACGAAATTGCAGAAACTGAACAAGAAAGATGAAAACAGAAGTTTACTTGTATATCTTGAAAATCAATTAACCTTGTATATATTTTGTATGTATATTATTGAACGAACAGCTCACTATTTATAACAGAAATGTATTACGCAGATTCAAAACAATTACACTAAGCTTATTATACAATTGCTACAGTGAATCAATACTCTGATAACGACTTAAACGGTTAGCATAGTAAACTGAGCCTTGCTGGCTTTTCTGTTGCACAATTCAGCGCCTAGCTATTGCACATAGCTCTAACAACCTTAACAGAAACTCTGGCAGTCCAGGCAGCACCAGTTACCAGTCTTGCACGCATAGCTACTAGCACGCGTAGCTGCTACTCATCACAAACTTCATACTCTTGACTCATAGGTTCAACATCCCCCCTCAAACTTAGAGTCACACAAGTGACACTAAGTTTGCTTCTTAACTGATTGAAATGGGCAGTAGACAAGGGTTTTGTCAAAATATCAGCCTTCTGCTCAAAGGAGGGCACAAACTGTACAGCAAGAAGATTGTTAAGCACCCTTTCCCGAACATAGTGGTAATCAAGTTCAATATGTTTGGTTCTGGAATGTAGCACAGGGTTGTAAGACATTGCAATTGCACTTGTATTATCACACCAGAGCACCGGTTTAGCTGCACACTGAACCTGCAACTCACTCAGAAGAGATTGCATCCAAGAAATTTCAGTGGCTGCAAGAGCTAAACTTCTGTATTCCGCTTCAGCACTTGAGCGTGCAACTGTGGGCTGCTTTCGGGCAGACCAAAGAATAGGATTAGCACCAAGAAAAATGCAGATCCCTGAAGTTGATCTTCTAGTGTCTAAACAGGCAGCCCAGTCGGCATCTGCAAAACCATTTATTGCCAGTGATATTGATGGTTTATATTCAATTCCAAACTCACTTGTCCCAGCAAGATACCTTAAGATGCGTTTAGTAGCAGCCCAATGAGTATCTAGCGGATGAGCCATAAATTGACTGACTTTATTAACCGCAAAGCTGATGTCAGGTCTTGTAAGAGTAACATATTGAAGGGCACCAACAACACTTCTATAGAGAGCCGCATTCTCAACTGCAATACCTGAATCTTTGGACAGTTGTACTGAAGACATCATCGGTGAACTGGCAGATTTACAATCCATCAAACCAGCTTTAATCAACAGACTTCGAATATATTTGGTTTGTTTAAGAAAAACAGAGCCATTTTTGAGAGACATTACCTCAATGCCTAAGAAGAAATGCAGGCTGCCCATATCTTTTAATGAAAATACACTGTCAAGCATTGAGATAAATCGTTGAATTTCAACAGAACTAGACCCAGTAATGATAATATCATCAACATAAATCAGTACATAAGTTCTGTGAGTGGATGTGATGAAAATAAACAATGAATCATCTGCTCTGGATTTCTTAAAACCAAATTGAATAAGTGTAGTACTCAGTTTATCAAACCAGGCTCGTGGAGCCTGTTTAAGCCCATACAAGGATTTCTGAAGCTTACACACATAATCAGGGTGGTTCTTATCAACAAAACCTGCAACTTGCCTCATATACACATCCTCAGTGATGGTTCCATTTAGGAATGCATTGTTGACATCCACCTGCCTGAGAGGCCACTGGTTGGAGACTGCAATAGTCAAGATCATCCTTATAGTCCCAAATTTGACAACAGGACTAAATGTTTCCATAAAATCGAAGCCAGCAACCTGAAGAAAACCTTTAGCCACAACCCGTGCCTTGAGTTTGTCAAGCTGCCCATCGGCTAGTTCCTTTACTCTAAACAGCCACTTGTTTTCTATGATTTTTCTTCCTGCAGGAGGTGGAACAAGTATCCATGTATTGTTTTTGAGTAAGGCATGAAACTCAGTCTGCATTGCTTTGAACCAGTCAGCATTCTTTAAAGCGTCTTTCACAGTTCTAGGCACACTATAATTGTGAGCAGCAAAGAACACCTTCGGTTTTCTAATCCCTGCCTTCAACCTTGTTAGCATAGGGTGACAATTGGTAACATTAGATCCACCTGGTACATCAGATAAATTATGAGCAACATCCACCCTATCATGCATCTGAGCTTCATCAGAGACAGTAACTTCCTCATTTGGATCAATATTGACCCGTGTATCACAATTAACTTCATTTACTGAATTAAGCATAGATGCTTCACTAGGCATAGCAGCACTAGCTGAACTGGTACTGGACATAGATGTCTCACTCTCAAATGTAGGAGCCGTATCTTCAATAGGTATTTTAGATATGACAGGTAAAACAGTTTTATAAGGCAGCACCTCAACATGATTATGTTCGACAGAGTCATTAGCAAATGGAAAGCAACACTCATCAAAAATGACATTTCTGGAAATAACAACTTTACCAGATGGAAGTAAGCATTTGTACCCTTTATGAACATGACTGTAGCCAATGAATATACTAGGCTGAGACTTAAAATCAAATTTATGCCTGTTGTAAGGGCGCAAATAAGGGAAGCACCTACAACCAAAAACTTTGAGCATATGATAATCTGGTATCTGATTGTAAACTACTTCGAATGGGCTTTTTAAGTGAAGTACTGGTGTAGGTAGGCGATTCATAACATGAACAGCTGTAAAGAAAGCTTCATCCCCGAAGAGGCATAGCACTTTGAGCTAGCATTGCAAGTCCAATTTCAGTAACTTGTCTATGTTTTCGCTCTGCCAAACCATTTTACTGTGCAGTATAGGGGCAGGAAATGGATCTTTGAACTCCCATAGAAGACAATATTGAATTAAGAGAGTCAAACTCCCCACCTCCATCAAACTGGAGGATTTTAATTTGTTTTTCAAATTGCAACTCAACTTGCTTTTTAAATAGCAAAAATGCTTGTTTAACACCAGCCTTTTCTTTAAGAAAATAAATCCACGAGTACCTAGAACACTCATCAGTGAATAACACATACCACACAAAACCATTTGAAGACAACACAGGTGAGGGACCCCAGACATCACAGTGTATTACTTCAAGTAAAATGCTACTTTTATTCATAGAAGGTTTGAAAGGTAACTGATGGTTCTTGCCCAATTGACAAGCAGCACAAATATGATTCATAGAACTAGCTGTAATAGCAGGCTTGTTACAATTATTCAACACACAATTGATTATTCTAGTATTGGTATGCCTTAATCTGTTATGCCACAACTGGAAATCAGAAACAGAGCATGAATTACTTACAACACTGGGTATATTACTTTGTGCAACATGAGCCTGCCGGATTGCCTTAGGTGTGCTTGTTGAATCAAGCGAAATGTTGAAAGAATAAAGCCCTTTATCAACCTTCCCTTGCAGTAGGATTTGGTCCGACAGCTTGTCCTTCACATAACAATGCTCAGCATGAAATTCCAAATAAACTGAGTTGTCTCTAGTAAACTGAGATACACTCAATAAATTCTTAGCAATGTGAGGAACATGCAAATTATTCTTGAGAGAAAATTTTCTGCCACTACTTTTATTAACAGTGAAGGAGTTCATACCAATATGTGCAATATTCAGTCCATCACCATTGCCAATCATGAGTTGTTGATTTCCTTCAAATTCAGTTTTCTGTACCAAGTTGGCTGGATCAGATGTGACATGATGTGATGCGCCAGAATCAGTAAACCATGTAGGATCTGAAGTGACACTGGGAGTTGCTGATGCTGCATACATAACTGCTGCAGATGTGTGTTGATTGTTTGCTAACATCGCAGACTGTGTTGATGGTAAAATCATTAGAGGTTGTGATGTCTGTGCAAGAGTTTGATGAGCAGGTGATTGAAAATTTTGAGATGGTTGATAAGCTTGTGTCTGTACAGATGCAGGTGTTGGCAATAAGGGTGTATTGTTTTGGTTTATGAACTGTGAGTAAGCAAGGTGTTATGTACTAGGTATTGTTATTCCATATGGGTAAGTATTTGGTGAAAACTTTTGGGAAGCTTGATTGAGATATTGATTGTTAGGAAAATAAGATGGAGAGTAAAATTGATTAGGATAGTAACTATTGGGTGAATGAGATTGGTTGTGTGGCTGAGGAAATGGCTGATGAAAGTGCGAAGGAGATGTATCTCTGGGTTGATTAGTAATCGGCACAAAGGTTTGATTGAATCTGTACCAACAATTTCCAGCAAAGTGTCCAAGTTTACCACAGATTTGACATTGTGGTTTATTTCCAATGTTGAATCCTCTTCCTCTACCTTTGTTTCTGTATGGATCAAAGAACTGATTTTGCATGAAGGGTGAGTGTGCGAAATTGGTGTTGCCTTGCATATTAGAAGCACTATTCTGGGCAAATTGATGTGACGCATTGCTAACATTTTTCTGACCATTTTGAGTAGAAGAGAAGGCATTTTGTTGTGTAAAGTTTGCATTAGGATTGTTATTGCAGATATTGGCCAGATTGACTGATGGGAGTAATGCTGCTGGTAAATTTCTTCTCTCTAATCTGCCTTCTTGAGCAAGAAGTTTATGCATAAGTTCTTGTACTGATATACCCCCTTCTTGAATAGTTGCAACTACTGAATCGTATTCACCATCCAGCCCATTACAAATTATCATAACTTGATCCTCTTCACTTACATAGGATCCAGCAGAAGCTAATTGCAAAGCCAACGTCTGAACTTTTTGCATAAAATCACTGATTGACAGACTACCTTTCTTTAATGAATTGAGCTCTGCTTTGTACTGCATAATCTTTGCTCTTGATCGAGACCCAAAGAATCCTTCAAGAATTGTCCATATTTGATAGCTCGTTTCACATCCTCCAACTTTCTTGACAAATTCTTGAGACATAGAGCTGATCAGCCATGAAGCAATCATTTGATCTTGTCTGAGCCAGTAACGATATTCATTGTTTATGATTCCTTCCTGATTTAATCTTGCTGGACATTGATAATTTCCGAAGACAAAACCTTCTAGTTCATAACTTCTTAAAATTCGTAGCGCTTGAACCTTCCATTCAGTGAAACTTTCATTGTCTAGTTTGATCGAAGAGATTTGGTTATGAAAGGTTGTAATTTCTTTATGCTGTAGATCAGTATCTATTCTTTGATTTCTGTGTATTTCTTCTTCTGTATTGATATTGATATTATCCATAGCTTTAAGATTGAGAATGCTCTGATACCATGTAAAGAAACTGATGTTGCAGAAATGACAGAAGCTAATGAAGAAGATGAAGCTACAGTGAAGAAAACGAAATTGCAGAAACTGAACAAGAAAGATGAAAACAGAAGTTTACTTGTATATCTTGAAAATCAATTAACCTTGTATATATTTTGTATGTATATTATTGAACGAACAGCTCACTATTTATAACAGAAATGTATTACGCAGATTCAAAACAATTACACTAAGCTTATTATACAATTGCTACAGTGAATCAATACTCTGATAACGACTTAAACGGTTAGCATAGTAAACTGAGCCTTGCTGGCTTTTCTGTTGCACAATTCAGCGCCTAGCTATTGCACATAGCTCTAACAACCTTAACAGAAACTCTGGCAGTCCAGGCAGCACCAGTTACCAGTCTTGCACGCATAGCTACTAGCACGCGTAGCTGCTACTCATCACAAACTTCATACTCTTGACTCATAGGTTCAACATACATCGCCACCTTTATCCATTTTTAAAGTATACAATTGCTTCCTCAAGGACATTTTAAGACGCACTTTTTGCAACCATATACTTTTTATGCTGCCATTCTGACTCTCAACTTCTTGTCATTTCTTCCTTAAACCAAGATTTGTCAACTATTAGTTAGACTATTAGTTGGGCACAACGAAAGAACAAAAGTATAAGTGGTATTTTATACATATTTGAACATATCAATTACATCATATTTATATCTATTTTATTATTTTTAATGTATTTTATTTTTTTATTTTTTTATTTTTTATTTTATGAAAAATCTAATTTTTCTAAAAATTTTGAAATTTTTTTAGATTCTTATGAGTTTTTTTTTTTTTTTTTGGAATTTATTTTGGTCAAGTGAATTTCTTTAGGAAGGCACGTGTAGCCAACCCATTAAGCCCTTCCCATCTCATCACCTGACTCGCAAAAGGTTCAAAAGGTTCATTACTTCTTGCGACACGTGTCGCATTGTCACGGCTCTCACGGGGAACTCGTCATCCTGTGCAACTCCATTCCATCATTTGCACATGTGGCATAAAAGATCTGCATCCGCTTCTTTCAATCCAACAGCCACTATTTAACCTATCAATAAAAATCTAATTGTCCTCTTTAAATACCCATCTAAATCACATTTGAACGAATAAAGTAGCTAAAATACAAGAAATTGGACAGAAAATTGAGAAACAAAAATTTATCTTTGTGTAATTTTTGAAGATTGAAAAATTCAAAAAAAAATTAAAAATTGATTTTGTTAATCTATTTATTGCTTAGTTTATTTATTAGATTCTATTATTTTTATGATTAGTTAAATATTTAATGTAATTATGGGTAATTTTAAGCCTTAAATTATGATTTTATTTACTTTTATGATATGATTTATTTAAAGTTTTAATTTTTAATTTAATGATGGAATTAATTTGGGAAATTAACAAAAATAGCACCCCTAAAATTTATAGTAATAAAACTAACACCCCCTTGTGTTCAATTAGAATTGAACGTTTAATATTGAACGTTCAATATTCAATTTGAACGTAAAATATTGAACGTTTAATATTAAATGGGTCTAATTGTCGTCGTTCAATTCTAATTGAACGGATAATATTGAACGTTCAATATTGAACGGGTCTAAATTATTGTCGTTCAATTTTAATTGAACACAAGGGGTGCTAGTTTTGTTATTACAAGTTTAGGGGGTGTTAGTTTTGTTATTTTCCCAATTAATTTTATGTTTGACCATTGCTAGATTTTGAATTATGCCTACAATTAATTTGATTTTTAGTTATATTTATTGTTAAATTATGAAGCTAGTACGTGATTATTAATTTTATAATTGAAGTAGCAAGTTATGATTTTTAATTACAATTAAAATTAATTACTTAATTAAAAACTATCAACATATTCAATTTTGCTTAATTTAAATTTTTTTTTTTAAACTTATTATCATTGTTGAATTAAATTTTATAAACGTACGTCAAGATTATTCGATAATTAAAATTAATTAATAATCATATCATTGATTAATTACCTAGTAATAAAAGGTAGGAAATTTTAATGGTAACTTTAGTTCCTAAAACTAAAGTTATCAAATTAAAAAGGTTCTAAATCATATTATAGGTTTAGAATTTAAAAATTAATTAGATCATAGTATAATTGATTAAATTATTGACTAGTAATAAGGATAGTCCCATAATCACACATTTTTTAAATTTGCTCACAAAATCCTAATTTGGATATTTTATTGTTTTTATTTTTTTTCTTTTTGTTGAACAACAAAAATCACCTATTTATTTTATATGTGAGACTTGGGATTTTTTTTCTAGTAAATAATAAATTAAATTTATCAATTCTACGTGGCTAATGACCATTACTTTCAATTATATTTACATCACACAATTTTTAAAAAAATAAAGTTAAATATTTGATAACCTATTTTAAGCTCATCACAAAGTAACAAAAGCAAATATTGAAGCAAAAACAACAAGCGTACAAAAACACAAGAAATTAATGCGGTTTCACAAATTAGCACAATCCACACCTAAAATCACAAATAAATCTACTAATATTACCTATAATAGTCTTAACCCAATATCCATTACACCTTGTATTTTAATAATAATATTAGGAACCCAAACTAACACTCCAATCCAAAGTCTCAATACACCCAAATTTCTCACACAAAGAACTAAAACAAATAACCCAAAAATACTAATAATATTCATTGATTTTGGATGCACCTTCACATCTCTAATTGCACTCCTCTTAGAACTTAGAAGTGCAATTCTAACTCATGCAAAAAAGTCCAAGAGTTGTTTTGTAACAACCTACTTAAAACCTTCAATAGCCATCGATTGATTAATATTACCCCATCAGTTTATATCTTCCTAAACACATAAACATGTTTTGCCAAAAAAAAACATGAAAAATGAACATGAAAGGGCAATCTAATTAACCAAGCTAAGGACTTCAACAGCCCCACGTTTTCAGTTTTTTTTTTTTTTTTAATGGTGGCTTTTGATCTAGCAATCCGAATAGAAGGACAAGACACCTTTAAAATTACAAGGTAAATTTTGATTTTAGCGCTTGTGGAAATGACCCGTAGGAATAGGGAGTGGGGATTACTCTTTACACTTGCTCATTCTCTAATCCCATTTTTGGCAATATATTTAGAAAATTATATAGTAGTATAAGAAAATAAAAACTATTAAAATTTTATAAATTTGTATATATTTTTACACTCACACTACTTACATTAGGACACATGGTAAAATTATCTTAAAAATTAATGAAGTAATTTATTTTTTAGATAATTATTTTACATATTGTAATATAAATAATTAGGTGCGAAAGTTTATTCAAAGTCGAGGAGTAATTTTAAATGAATTCAATATGGCATCAAAACTACTTAATTGAATGAGTTTTTAGTATTGGTCCTTTAGATTTACAAGAAGGTGGTCTTGAGTTCTTGCTTTTATGAAAAAGTTAGAATTAAGATAGGTTTGACACTTTTTTTTTTTTTTTATAAGTTGTTGCTTTTTTGTCGCATTTTTCGAGATTAAGTTTGCGTTTAGTTAAGTTTTTTTTTTTTTTTTTTCCCTTTTACTACGCTTAAAAATGAATTTAAAGACGATTATTAATTATCATTGTAAAATTACAATGATGCTTAAAAAAAAAACAGTGACCGTCATTAAAAATCGTAGAAAAACAAGCGACCGTCATAAAAAATATATTATATGATAGTTGTTGTTTCATGACAATCATTGTAAACTGACACTAACTGTCACAAAAAATTTCAAATAAAATTTGAAAATAATGGCTAGTACATTATTCAATGACTGTTATTTAAACAATCATCTTAAATATGTGTGTATATATCTATTAAATATTATGTTTTTCATATATTCTGTTATAGTCAATATATATATATATATTGACTATACAAATAATAAAATATCAATGACTTTATTAATAAATCTGTAATCTTCAGTTACTAATTAATTTTTAATTTTTCAAAACATAAGTAGGTCTATACCCAAAATAAAAAATATATATTTATCTAAAATAATCTCACTATACATTAGTTAAAATAAAAGTTAAACTTTATATGTTCTACTATCCACAAATATGCATTGTCACATATATGAACCACTCCTACCTCAATTGAAATAGTTCTTCTTTTGCATAGCACAACTTGTGCTTCCACTACAAACATTAGATACAAAACAAAGTTTAGTAAAATATTTAAAACTATATTAAAATGTAAACATATATTACATAAACTATCGTTAATGGTTAAATATTAAAGATTAATACCAATTCAGTTATATTTGTACGAGGGTTGTTAACAATATCTTTCATAAATAGCATGACATAGTAGCCACATTCATAGCCTCTTGCTTATTTTGGACACTATTCATAATAAAATTTAAACAAATAATATAGTTAGTCTAGTAAATAAGTACTATAATTGAACCATAAATAATTAACCCTCATATATATTTTAATTTGTTTGACTTGTAAAGAATTCTCTCTTGTGTTGCCTCATCAAATGAATTTTCATTTTTATCCACACGAATATGTCTCCATATTTAATATCGTTTAGGATCAAAACCTTCAAGAGCATTCTCCAACTATAGTACATACCAAACTTGGATGGCTCATAGCCAAACTATGATAGAAGAGTTTACAGGAATCAATTTGATCATATGTCTCAAATCCTTATCCTTGTGGCTTCTATAATAATCTTATATAGCATAAACAGTAAACACATAATTATTCAAAGTAACCTTTTAGCAAAAATGAAATGTAGATAACAAAAAAAGAGGATATATATTTAAATCTAGTTCAGTAATGAAAAAAATTGATGGTCATTTAAAAGAAAAAAAAACGACCAACCGTCCTTAAAAATCATTTTTGGTGTAGTGATTTTAGCCTTAATGGACCATAGTGATACTTGTTTTTTAAATTTGTGTACCCTTTTTCTTTTTTCTTTTTTTATAGTTTTTCTTATCACAAAATTAATATTTTAATTATAAAATTTAATATTGTGGTGTATAATTACCAATGATATATATATATATATTATCAAAAAATTAAGGATAAAATCAAATCAAACATATGTGTATATATATATGTATGTATGTATATTTATCGTTAGATTAACTTAAATGAATAGTTAGAAATAATTTGTTAAAAAATTTATCTAAATTATATATATATATAATAGAAATGCTATGTTAGACGATATTGCTCATTTTATATTAGGTGATAACTCCTAATTCTTCTAACTTAGGCCTTAAATGTTAGGTTTTAGGGTTTAAATTCATAAAAGAATACATTTGTCACCCAACATATCAATCCTTATACATATATTCACACACACACACACGTATAGAAATGAGATCTATAGTCATAATTTACTACACAATTTTTTACATTATAATATATTAAGGTTTGAGATTTATAAGGGTAAGACAAATAAAACTATTTTCTTAAATCTCAATATTTTATAACCAGTAATATAAAAAATTGTATAGTAAATTATGTCTCTTAATCCTATCATATATATATATATATATTTACCTATATATCATTTATTATTTAAAATGATTTTTTCCTCAAATTTTTACTTTAATTACAAAATTATTATTATTATTTTTAATAATTAATGATAATAATTACATTATCTTATTATAAATATAAGAATTTAAGAGTCGTATTTATAATTTACTTCTTTTAAAATAAGTTATATATAATCTAAAACATATTATTATACAATTGAATTATATTTTATCTTTATCTTTTAAAATAATGAGTTAAAAAATAAAACAAAACAAAAAATTAATTTTTATTTTGAACAATTTTATGCTCAAATTTTCATTTTTAATACAAAATTATCACTATTATTTATTTTATATATTAATAATAGTGATTAATTTAAAATATTTGATTAAAAATAAAAATGAAGTAAAAAATTAAGAAGAAAAAAGATATGGAAGATAAAAGATAAACTTATAAGATTTTTATTTATAATTTAATTCTCAAGTCCTAAATAAACTAAAATATATATTTATTTTAATATAATGGCACAATTAATAATTAATAAAAAAATTGACAAAATTGGTTTCAAATTTTTTTATTACTATTAATTTTATTTATTTAATATAAAATATTATAAAAATCTTATTTATTTTTTAATTTTTTTTAAATAAATCCTACAAAACTTAAAATGCACGATACGTTTGAATTAAATTTTTTTCCTTTTGTCTTAAATAGTGGGTAAAAAAACAATATAAACAAATAAAGAAGAAAAAGTAGACCAAATCATTCAAACTTAATTACAAAAATTTTACTATTATTAATTTATTTATTTAATTATAATGATTATATTATAAATTTATTTCTTTCTTTTTTCTTGTTATAAGAGTTTATTTTCTTTATTACATTAAAATTAATTTATAAGTGAAAAATACTATTTTAAATTTGTAATGCAAATTTTTTCATGCTCCACATGATTTTTATTTTATGGTAGTTAATTATTTTTATAATTTTTAATTTTTTCTTGTTTAAGTATGTTAAAATGAGTTTTGATGTTGAACCTCACAATAAGGTTTTTTTTTCTTTTTAATTTTTATAATTAAGCAGTTATTAAATTTTTAGTACTTTATTCATTAAAAAGTTATTAAATATATATTTTAACTTCACGCAAAAACATAAAAAAAATTAAAACATAAAAGTATTATTCATTTTATTTATTTAGTTATAATAATTAACATTATTATTTTTTTCTTTTTCTATTATAAGAGTTTACTTTTCAACTTCATAATTGAAATTACTTTTTTTCGTTTGTAATACAATTTTTTTCGTGCTTCATATCATATTTTATTTTGTAATGCAATTTTTTTTTTGATGTTGAACCTCACAATAAGGTTTTTTTTTTCTTTTTAATTTTTATAATTAAGCAGTTATTAAATTTTTAGTACTTTATTCATTAAAAAAGTTATTAAATATATATTTTAACATCATGCAAAAACATAAAAAAAAAAAAATTAAAGCATAAAATTATTATTCATTTTATTTATTTAGTTATAATGATTAACATTATTTTTTTTTTCCTTTTCTATTATAAGAGTTTACTTTTCAACTTCATAATTGAAATTACTTTTTTTTCCGTTTGTAATACAATTTTTTTCGTGCTTCATATCATATTTTATTTTGTAATGCAATTTTTTTCATGCTCCATCTCGTTTTTTATTTTGTAATGTAATTTTTTCATGCTCCATATCATTAGGTAGTTGTTGAATTTTTAGTACTTTAATTTTAAAAAAGTTAATAAATATTTATTTTAATATTACACAAAAATATAACATAAAAATAAAATATAAAATTTACTAAACATCGTGAATTTTACTATTATTTACATATATAATTAAAATTTTATGTTTATTTAAACTATTTAATTACAATTAAAATTAATATTAAATTTTTGTTTGTGAAAGTTTAATCCTCTAAAAACCTTGATGAGAGTCCTTGACCAGCCCATAATTATTAAAAGGGGTTTAATATTTCAAAAATTCTATAATTTTATAAAAGATATTTTTTTAGTTATTTTTTAACTAATATATCATAGGTTATTTATTTTCTAAAAAGTACACTTAAATGCAATATATTGTGAAAAAAAAATGAACTTTTTTTTCACAAACAAACACATTATTTTAGGAAAAAATAAGCTTCATTTTTGTAGTTTAATGAAACAAAAAATGTAATGAAAATACTTTGAACTCTAAGATAAAAATAATTTTGAAAAAATTGATTTTGGGATAAAAAAAATTCTTCTTTTTTTAAAAAATAATTTTTTTGGCTTATGGGATAAAAGCAATTTTTGAAGTAAAAGTGATCACATAAATTTTAAAATATTGGTTTTTTCCTTTGAGAAAAAAAAAAAGTGAATTGCAAAAATTACTTTCACAATAAAAATGATTTTAAAAAACTATATTTTATAATAAAATTATTTTTGGCATATGAGATAAAAGTAATTTTATATAAATTTATTTAATTTTTTTCTCGTTAGATACCAAAATAATCAATTTACTCCTTTTAAAAATTTATGTAATTTGCATGGGAAAAATATCAATAATATCCTTGAGGCATTTTCTTCACAAATATTCCTAACCTTTCAAAAATATTAAAGATGAACTTCAACGATAATTTTATAATATCTTTAAATTGAAGGTTATGCTTGATTTTTAAGCTAAAATTTTAATCTCTTATATTTTAATATTAAATAATCAATAATACTAAACTAACAAAATAAAAATTAAAAATATTACATTTCTATTTTATTATATTAATATAAACAATAAAAATAAATAAAATAAATAAATAAATGCACATAAAATTAAAAAAATATATATATATACTTGTGCTTACCAATTAAGAAAATAAAATTAAAATACATACAATAAATGAAATTATTTTTATTAGATTTTACCCCAAATTACATGTAATAAAGTGATTACTTTTATTTCCTACAAATGGTTTAGGGTCTAATTTTAATTAAACTTAATGACATATAATCCAATATATAATTATAAAATAACATAATATTTTCATGTTTAACATTTATAATAGAATTAACAATAATTTATTTTGACTTTGAATTATTAATAATTTTAAAAATTAAACTAATTTATAAAATACAACTATAATAAATTGAGACTAAATTTTAAGAAATTAATGTTTGAGAAATAATTGACTTCATTATATTATTAATTAATTAATGAATTAATTTAATAGATCATTCAATTTTTACGAACACATATGCTTTTTTTTTTTTGATGTGATAAGTAAATCTTTAATTATGTTAAGTATACGAAATAGTTCATTTTTAATTTTTTTTTATAAGAAATTATTTAAAAAAAATTAAATATTTTTTGAATTTAACTAACTTATTAATTAATTTTATCATCAATAAATATCAACAATAATAAAAAAAAAAATTGCAATGTAGAAAAATATAAATATTTTTAAAAAAATTAATGATAAAAGATATGAAGTCATATGGGTGGAGAAAGAAGTCAAGAAAATTAAATTAATTTTTGAATTTTTTTTATAATTTAAGTAAGCTATTATATTTCTATATATTTATTTATTTATTTATTATAGATTTTATTGTTTAATTATAACATAACAAATATAATAAATAACTAAATATATATTTTTTGATTTTATTACTACTTTCAAAAGGTATTTGAGTAATTTAGCAAAAAAATGAGAAATATGTAAGAGATATTGGATGAAAAAATTAAAGTTATTATTGATAAAGGCTATTTGTAATAATAAATTTAATATTATTATCATTAGTGACATTTTTTTAACCTCAAAGATACTTGTGAAAAAAATAACAATTTAGGTTTGTTATTTTTATAGAACCTTAATTTTATTGTTTAAGTTTCTTATTTTTAATTGATATTTTAGTGCTACTTATATTTAAAAAAATGTATTAATTTAATACAATTTTTACATTTAAACAACACTTGA
Organism: Elaeagnus macrophylla; assembly: GCA_029378325.1. Taxonomy (NCBI): domain Eukaryota; kingdom Viridiplantae; phylum Streptophyta; class Magnoliopsida; order Rosales; family Elaeagnaceae; genus Elaeagnus; species Elaeagnus macrophylla. The sequence continues at coordinate 102,946,552 of CM055640.1, forward strand.
AATTTTAATAACCGATATTTTTTTGCATTTTTTGTCTCTTTTCTTACTTACAAAAGAAATAGTATTTTTGTATCATTTTTTTTTTCCTATCCTTTTTCCAATCTCCTCCCTCCCCTATAATAAAAATAATATTTTTTTAGCTAGTTTTTTTTTTTTTTTTGTCTATTCCCTCCCCTACAATAAAAACATTAATTTTTTTTAGACTTTTTGGTATTTTTAGTCAATTTTTTTTTGCCTCTTTTCTCCTCTATGTTTTAACTGATTTATACCCTATAAAAAATATATTATCATAATTGGTCAGTGCGATGCATTCTTGTCTAATATATTTTGATTATAAAAATTAAGTAATTTTAGCTAATTACAAAAATATAAAATAAAATAAGATATTTACATTGAAAAAAAAAGATATGTTATAAGCTATATATTGAAAACAATTAAGTGATTTTAACTAACTGCAAAAATGGGTGATACCATACTTGTATTTTTGTTCAACCTATTATATATTTTTACTTAAAAAGAAGATTGAAAGTTTTATTTTTATTTTTACAATAAAAAATTGTAATCAAAACTTATCAAATAATAATGAATCAAGTAAGTATCGGCCAATTATAATAATACATCATTTATAGAGAATGAATTATTTAAAAATGTAGGGAAAAAATAGAAAAAAAAAAGGCTTAAATACCAAAAATTATTGAAAAAATATTATTTATTTTGTAGGGGATAAAAGAAACAAAAATGTCAAAAATTTATATGTAAAAATTGTATTAAATTGATATATTTTTTAAATATAAGTATTATTAAGATATTAATTAATAATAAGTATAAAAAATGCATCAAAAATAAAATTAGGATAATATTAAAATAGTGAATTCAAGAATTTGAGAAATTTATGTTTCAATTTATACGTGCCAAAGAAGTGTTTAACTTTTTATTTAAATAATAAGAAAATGGGCTAATTTAGAGATGAGCAAATAATTCGATCAATTCATTTAAATTAATAAATTTGATCCGATCCGTCAGATTCAGATCAAATTAGATTGATATATTTTATAGTCGAATCGAATTTGGATTAAAAATTGTACAATCCGTTCGGATTCGAATTGACAAATTTCATAATCCGCTGCAATCCAATCCAGACTGAATTACTATTAAAATTATAAATAAATGCATATTTATTTTTAATGTGTTATATTTAAATATTATACATACCACAATTATATTAAATTATTATTTTAGTTTAAAAAAAATAAAAATGTTAAATTCTCTATAATAATTTAATAATATTTAACAGTATATTTTTTATTATTTTTATTATCTAAGTTATGATTATAAATAAATAAATTTTACTAAAAAAATACTAATTTAAAATTTAAATGTTAGTATATATTGTATTTTATATATGATAATAATAAAAAATAAATTTTAATCTCAATCTGATTTATCCGATCTAAAAAATTAAATTTGTTTGAATTTAAATTGATTCGAATTGATTAGATTATCAGATTAAAATTTTTTAAATTTACTATAAATTAAATCAAATTTAAATTAATAAAAAATATACGATCTCAGCTGCTCACCCGTAACTAACCTTTTAGAAATCGACGAGTCGTGATTCGTGAAGTAACAAACCCTTATTTAAAGGGATATATACGCTAAAGAATGCGAGAAGGCCCAAAACCCTAAACCGAACTCGTACTTATTCAGAACTGAAAAAATCGTCATTTTCAGAACAACAATGGCCGCCACAGCCGCCGCCAGGTCCATATTCCGGTCGTGCTCGGCCCGGAGCAGCAGTGCTGCTTCACTGCTGGCTTCCGAAGCCAAAGCGGCTCGCTCCCCTTTTCGCATCGCTGCCAAGAAACCTCTCTCTTCTCGCCTTCTCAGGTATTCTTGCCTTCCGACCCAGAAACACATTTGGGGTGTAACTCTTATTAATATCTGTGTGTCTGTTTTGAGTAAATATTTTTTTTTTGCTGGGATTCAAATAGTCATCATTATTTAGCTCTATGTAATTTATGTATGTATGGTGGGTACAGAAGGAGTCCTGTTGAAACTAGCTTCTGTGTGGAATCGATGCTGCCTTACCACACTGCCACAGCATCATCCTTGATGACGTCAATGCTCTCCGTTACTCGCAGTTACGGATGGCTTCTTGAAGGTATCGTCATTTAACTCGCTTTGGCTTTTGGTTGCAATGTATTTCATTTGGTAATTGTTAAGTTGAAATTTTCCGGTTTTGTTAAATTATGAATTGTTTTTGTGATAGAATTAGCTATGATTTAAATTGGGTTTTTGTTGTTGTTACATTTCCTTGTAATGGCTTGTGTACAAAGTCTGATTTGTTATCCATTATGATACCTGCTACATTTGAGATATGAGAGTTTGCAATGCTTTGTACTTTTTTAGATGGACAAGATGACATTCTAGTTGCTATAGAACTAGTTCCCATGTTCACCTACATGTAAAAACTGACCTTGATCCTGAACACGTCTCGAGTTCAAATGATGTATACTTAAATACAGATACTGATTGCAGCAACATAGCTTATCAGGGAGAGTCCACTTGCAGTCATCTTAACTATGGTAGTTATTTACTATAGCTAACTGTTTTACTTAGCAACTCCTTTTAAGGTTCCATACTCGGCATAATGGTGAACCTTTGTTTCTTGTTCTGCATCATTACATCATTTGATGGAATTCCTTTGTGAGCCATGTTTTAGATGCCACTGATCCAATTTCCTGCAGAGGTGTCATCATTTCTAGATTAAAAGAAATTCTTAGAATTGTATGCTCAACAATGCCTTCAAAATCTTTCATTGCTGGAAACAATCTTTATCACCAACCTTCTAGGGATAATCTATGGATTTTGTCAGAATACTTGTCTTCCTAGTTCCTATTCTAGTATATAATGCTGGAGCATCTTCTTTTTGGGCAAATAGGATTTGCTAAAGCGTGCATTTTCTTCTCTACAACATTTTGTTTCCTTATATTCATCAACTACTACTTTTTTCTATAGGTTCCTAACCAAGTTTTCGTTCTTGAACTAGGTAACTAGCAAGCATTTGAAGGACACCTTCACGTTGTTTACATCATAATTGTTTTGGTAAGTTAGTGATATTCGTGTGGTGGTCATATACTAGTACCAACCCAACCACATCCTCGTACTTTCCCTATAAGTTGAGATAAAAATATAATGTATTGGTTTGGTACCCTATAATATAATAAAAAATTGTAATATACTTTGAATCAATTTTCATAAATTTTTTCCTTACCACCGAAAATTGATTTTTGAAAGTTAATTCTTGGTGACTTGTTTCAAGAGATAAACTAAAAATAATTGAGAGGAAAGAATTAAAGAAAAGTTTAGTTAGTTTTATTATATTAAATAATAACAGTATTTAACTTTATGTTTTCAAATTAAATAATATTATTACTGTAAATATGATTAATTATGTTTTATGCATATAATATGTGGGATAAATCGTAAAATATCTAAAATATTTACTTAATTGTAATAATAGTTAACTAATAATTGACATTAAATTATTTAAATATGTTTAATTGATACCTGACTTTTAATCATAAAATATAGTTAAATTATTAAATAATTTAATGTTAATTATTAGTCAGATAATTTTTGTCGTTATTTAAGTATAATTATAATTATAATTAAATAAATGTTTTAAATATTTTTTAACTTATCTTATATACATGAGTATAAAATGTAGTTAAATGATCTAAATAAAACACCAATATTGAGAAAAGTACCAAACATGTAAGTGGAAAAGTTGCTGGCCTACTGTTGTAGTCTGCAGACTGCTACTTACTAGTCATCAACAGAGGCGGAAGAAAAAGTAAAATTGATCGATATGACATATAAAGAAGATTTTATAATATGACAGATCGTGCTGGACTTCACTAATACGTCTTACTATTTTTACTGTAGAAATTTTTTTCTTCCTAAAACTGTGACCGATTCAGCATCTAACTACAGCCCGTCAGTGCTTCTATAAATTGACAAGAAAAAATCTAGGATCAATTTGTTAAGAAGATTAGTGTTCTAACTTCATCTGATAAGCTCGCAATGATGATGTGTGGTCACTGATGAGTGTACAGAGGAGTCACACAGACGTTGTAAGGCATGACTGCTGATTATTTAGGAGACATGATTGAGCAGCAGAATATTATTGAAGTTGCACCTTCAGGACTTCAAATTTTTTATCAACTAGTAGACCTTAATGGCTCCTGAGAGGATCAAGAAACTGCCTCTTTGTTTTCTGTTTTATGAATGCTTGATGTGTAGTTCATAGACTTTAAATGGAACTGAGTGTTGCTTTCCTCTTAATAACACTTAATTCATGTCAATAAAGCAAAGCATCATACTAATATTTTGTATTTGATCAGCTTGCAATGAGGATTCATGAAAAAAGTTTAGTGACCATGAGGAAGTTTGCTTGAAAGTTCATGTAATGATGATTACAAGTTTTATATGTAATATTATATCAGGACAGAGGATAACCAAATGTTTGCTCATAAATTTTCTTTTTCCCTTTGCCATTTTAGGTTTTCAAATATTTGGTTGTAGTAGACTAATGGCAAGAGCTTTTGATCAGTAAAAATATTATTGCATTAAACTTTTTAAATTATTATCGGACACTTAAAAAGTTTACTTTTTTATTATATGCAGTAGTAACTTGAACGTATGTACTTTTTTTGAGTTCATTACCTTTCATATATATGCTTTTTACGGATGGCTTATAATTTATGCTGGAACTAGTCAAAATAGAAATTTCTTTTGAGGAACTTATATGCATTAACCACTTTTCACTGTAGTCTTCAATTCCATAGGCTAATATAATGGCGGAATGCTATGTTGATTGAAATTTCAACGAGTTAAATTTAGTTGAATAAACATGACTTCTCTCTGTTATCAATTTGCTGGAGGGGTTTTATTCTGTTATGGTTTTTGCCATAGCAAGCTAACACAAGTGCATTCATGCCTTTCCACCTCTTTGCGCAGATTCTTGAGGAATGCTCTGTGACAGTTTGATAGAGCTGCCTCTGGCCTTGTACATTTTCCATCTATTCAATTGTCTCCTTGTGAAAGTATTAACTTTTGTTGTTAATGCAATGGAGTGTAACCATTGTGATGATGGTTTTTTTACTCAAACCAATCTAATCCAAATTCATAGATTTGGTGAATGAGTTGCAACACAGTAGAACAACAACTCCTTTTGGTTACTAGTGCGTCTTCTATTTACAAACTTCAATTGCTATACAACTATGGTTCAAGGAGATTACTTTCGAGTCAGCTAAAAGGTTCAATCTGAGTAGGGAAATATATTGATAACTATAGGCATTATAGGTTAAAACATCGTTCGATTAGTCACTGGCTTTTCCCTTTAGTCTCATTCGTTTTACATTTGGAATGCAGGACATTCTTCATTTGAAATTAGTGCCTTCCCACATCAAGTAATGTCTAAACCACAGAATACTATTTGCATGTTTATTAAAGAGAACTTTTCGTAGAGTGCACCTGCTTAGTGAAGTAAATTTCAACCAAAACATTGAACATGAAAAGTTTCATAAGGAAAAAGATATACAAGATACAAAAACAAGCTTATTAAGGGTAATATATGATCATACAAATTCACCAAGTTTGGAATGTAAGAACATAAAGGTTCGGTTTACCATGCAGATCCTTTCCAAATCAAATCCTGCCTGAGACTCCCTTTCCAATAGCAATACTAACATTGAAAAAAACCTTTAGTTAAAGAGTGCAAGGTCAGGAACATGAAAGGGACCCCTCTGTTAACTTATGATATTCACTCCCACAATATACTATAGAGCTCTTTAACTAATTTTCAACATTAACTAGGTTGATATATATATATATATATATATATATATATATATATATATATATATATATATATAATAGTATGCACATAGAATGATACCTCCTCTATCCAACATAAACCCAAAAACTCTCAAGTCTTCAAAGTTTTAGAAAAATTCGCAAAATACATTCAAACATATAAGCCAATGTCTTCATTTCCCCCCCTAAATTTATAAACTAAAACACCTGAAACCCCATCAAAACAATCAGAAAGAAAAGGCCACGCACATTAAAACAATGGGAATCACATTTTACCTTGTTCGCCGCAAGTAGCAAAGATTATGATGTTAGCAAGAATCATGTAATTAGTACTTATCTATCTGCAATAAAACTCTAGCTCATACAGGACTCTTGTATTTTTCTATTTATACCTCCACTGTGAGATGTGTAAATAACAAGACAATAATTTATTCTCATTATATTTGACTTGGTATCAGAGCAAAAAAAAAAAACCCTTTTTCGGCTTCACCAGAAATCACCGCCTCTCTCCTGGTATCAAATATCACCGCCATCACCAATTCCGCCTTGTTGTTCACGATCCTCTTGTCATCCTCTTCTTCTGATTGTCGCATGTCCCCTGGTTCAACCAGCAACAACCATCACACCGAGTTCGCTTGTTCATCCCGCACTGTCATCACCAGTTTTCTCTCAGAGCTACCTTCTCTCTATCGCTGCTAGTCGTATCCATCAGCCGACGTAGCTTCGTGGACATCCTTCAGAGCTTCAAGGCCTCATTTGGTCTTCTGGTGGCATTTTTCGTTTCTGACATCGTCACTTGTTTCTAGCGCTCTACTTAGCTTCATCCTCAGCCCTACTCGTCTCACCGTTGAGTTCACCAGCTCCACCAATTTGCGCACCAGTTAGGGACAAGTAGTTCACTCACCAGCCCACTATACTCGCATCACGTACCGAGTTTGCTTCCTTCAGTCGGTTCACGCCTCCAACATCCATATACATTGCTCATGCACAGCCGCCCACATTCAACAACCTATTAAAAAAATGTGACTTTTTATTTCGCTGCATATTATTATTATCCGTTTTAATGGAAGATTCGAAAGAAAATCAAGATTTTAAGACCAATGAAATATCTAGCCTAGTCATTCAAGCAAAGTCATCAGTACCAGATTTCTATAGAGTAGTTGGATAAGATTAGTAACCCTATAGCTTCTATCGCTGATCGTGGTAAGATTGGTATGGATTCAAACGTTTCTCACTATGTTACATCTGATACTTGAATTATTGATTCTAGTGCATCTGATTATATGACTTATGATAAATCTTATTTTACTGACTTGTCCTCTCAATCAGTGTCTTATGTTACAAATGCTAATGGTGAAGCTTTTCCTGTGTTAGGGATGGGGCCAATTCGTATTACCCCCACCTTACAGCTCCAAAATGTTTTATATGTACCGGATTTATCTCATCACTTAATATATATCCCACAGTTGAATACTGAGTCTAAATATTCTGTAACCCTTTATCCTATGTATGTAATTTTTTAGGATCTTCTTACCAGAAAAATAATTGGTTGGGGATATCTGAGAAACATATTGTTTCGTCTAGATCAAACCTACGTATGGGAAAAACCAGGAGCACAATCCTGCACTGCTTTGACTTCGAGTTATGACTAGCTAAGTGAAATTTCGTTATGACATCGTCGCTTAAGGCATTCGTCTTTTAGTTTTATGAAAAAATCTATGCTTACTCTATTTATTGGTGTGAGTGAATCTGCTTTACGTTGTGAGACATGTGTCTTGGTCAAGGGTTATCGTACTACTTATTCTCCAAGTATTTCTAATAGAAGTATTATTCCTTTTGAATTAATTCATTCTGATGTTTAAGTCTAGAGAGCCTACTATATCAGATATGAGGTATTTTATGTAGTTTATTGATGACTTTATAAGATTGTCATGAGTTGCTCTTCTTAAAAACAAAGATGAAATGTTTCTAGCTTTTCAAAAATTTCATACTCGTGTTCAAACACAATACAATAGCACCATTAAAGTACTACGTTCTGACAATGGGGGATAATATGTTAATTGTATCTTCCAAGATTTTTACCACACACATGGGATTGTTCATCAAACTACTTGCCCATAAACACCAAAACAAAATTAGGTCCGAAAGAAAAAATCGTCACTTACTTGATATGGCTCGTGCGCTCCTATTTAGTGGTCATATGTCAAAATATCTTTGGGGTAATGGTGTACAAGCTTTCGCCCATCTCATCAATCGTCTCCCATCTAGTGTTCTTTACGGATAAATCCCGTTTGAGGTTCTCGCATCTCATGTATCCCTATCATCATTTCATAATCTTCATGTCCGTTTATTTGGTTGTGTTGCTTTAGTACATATTCCAAAAAATTAGAGGTCTACGTTAGATACCCGGGCAATTAAGTGTGTGTTTGTTGGTTATGGAGGTTATCAAAAAGGGTACAAATGCTGCCATCCACCTACCAGAAAGTATTATGTCACTATAGATGTCACTTTCTTTGAAGATATGAGTTATTTTTTCTCATCTAATACTACTCTTATGGGGGAGAATTCATTCTTTGAAGAGTTGTATCATGGTAAGGGGAGGAATTAGAAGGAACAGAGGAAGTAATGCAATCAGGAGATAATTCGATGAGTCCAATTGAGGTTCTTATCCCATTGAATCCAGTATTCGAAGAAGCAGATGCTTCAAGTATCCAAACACCAGTCCCAATCATTGAAAATGAAAATAAAAATGAAGACACAACTGTTCCCTCAAGCATCACTCATACTCTTGATCAACACCTCCCTGATATTGAAGGTCATTCATTTGAGGTATGTACACCCTTTGATACTAATAGCATTGAGTCTAATGTTAGACAGTATGTGTTACCAAATAGGTCTACTCGGGGTCAACCAGCCAAAAGGTATGAACCAAATATTTATGCAAAATTAAAATATCTAGTAGCCAACTACATGTCCACTAAAAAATTTTTTAAGTCATATAAATTATTTATAAATCAAATATCTGTTGTATCAGTATCTAACAAAGTGCAGGATGCTTTAGGAGATCCAAAATAGAGGAAGGCAATGAATGAAGAGATGGAGGCATTACAGAAGAACAATACTTGGCAACTTGTGCCTCCACCAAAGGGTAAGAAGGCAGTTGGTTATTGTTGGGTGTTTATTGTAAAACATAATATTGATGGATCTGTGAAACGGTATAAAACTCGCCTTGTAGCAAAATGGTTCACTCAGACGTATGGTGTAAACTACGATGAAATTTTTGCTCTTGTTGCCAAAATGAATACTATTCGAGTTCTCCTTTCACTTGTCGCTAGCTTAGATTGGCCACTCTGGCAATTTGATATTAAGAATGCATTTATTTATAGAGAGCTAGTTGAAGAGGTGTACATAAGTCTTCCACCTAGGTATGTAGCTACTCCTACTAGTAATTTTGTATGCAAATTGAGAAAGTCTCTATATGGTCTCAAGCAGCCTCTCGTGCCGGGTTTGGAAGGTTTTCACAGTTCATACAAAAGGTTGGTTACAGACAGAGTAATTTAGATCACACATTGTTTCTCAAACATCAACAAGAGAAGGTAACTACTTTAATTATTTATGTTGGTGATATAGTAATTACTGGTAATGATACTGTTGAAATGGATAGATTACAAAGACAGCTAGCCTCTGAATTCGAGATGAAGGATTTGGGTGAACTAAAGTATTTCTTAAGGATTGAGGTAGCTAGGGAGAGAGAGAGAATTTTTCTATGTCAGAGAAAGTACATTCTTGATCTGCTAACTGAGACAAGTATATTGGATTGCAAACCTATTGACACTCCTATTGAGCAAAACCATTGTCTAGCAGAGTATCTAGATTAGGTACCAACTGATCGAGCTTACTATCAGAGGTTGGTTGGGCGCTTAATTTATCTAGCACATACTAGACCAGATGTTGCATATAAGGTAATTGTAGTAAGTCAGTTCATGCATAATCTGAGTAAGAGTCACATGGATGTAGTTGTGAGAATTTTAAGGTACTTAAAGTTAGCTCCAAAGAGAGGAGTAATGTTCTCTAAACACAACAACCCTCTTAAAGTTTGCGACTTCATAGATGCAGATTGGGCAGAAAATATTACATATAGAAGGTCGACATCAAGTTATTTCACTTTTGTGGGAGGTAATTTAGTTACATGAAAAAGTAAGAAGCAGAAAGTTGTGGCACAGTCCAGTATTGAGGCTGAGTAGAGAGGTATGGCTCATAAGGTATGTGAATTACTATGGATAAGAAATTTGCTATTTGATTTGGGTTTCGAATCCAAAAGTACTATGAAGTTGCATTGCGACAATTGCGCAACCATTGATATATCCCAAAATCCAGTATAACATAATCGCATTAAGCATGTAAAGGTTGATTATCACTTTATAAAAGAAAAGCTAGATGCCAAACTAAATAGCTTCTCTTTTGTTCCCACTGGAAAGCAACTTGCAGATGTGCTCACCAAAGGAGTTTCCAAAAAGATGTTTTATGACTCACTAAGCAAGTTGGGCATGGTCGATATGTATGCTCCAACTTGAGGATGAGTGTTAGCCTGAGTCGTGTAATTAGTGTGTAATTACTACTTATCTATCTGTAATAAAACTCTAGTTTATATAGGACTTTTGTATTTTTCTATATATACCTCTACTGTAAGATGTGTAAATAACAAGACAATAATTTAATTTCATTATATTTGACTTATGGTTCCAGTTTCATCACCGACAACGCACTCAAAAATTTGAGTGGTCTGTTGAGGTCGAGCGAGTAACATTGATGATGATTGTCTTAACAGTTTTTCCAATGGCCTTAATAGTTTGGGAGCTCAAGACCTTGATTGTAAGTGTATGGCCATCACAAATTTTTGATCAGTTGCCAGAATTATTGGCCAAAACAAAATCTACGTGGGTTCCCTGTCAGTGGTCAATCTCATCACACCACATTATTTGTGATACCACAAATCTTGTGATATCTAGCACTATTCCTATTTATAACTAAACGATATAAAAGTCTACTAATTTTTGGGTGTGATACTAAAAGTTTAATAACTATTTAAATGTTTATTAGAAGTCCAAAACTTCTAAAATTGTTATAACTTTGTTTACATTGCATGTAATGAATGACATCAAATGGACAAAATTTTGACAATTTTAGAAGTTTTTGACTTTTGCTATCTTTTTTAATAGTTATTAAACTTATAATACCTTACTCAAAAATTAGTGAACTTTTTGAACCCTTTAGATATAATTAGTGGATTTCTAATGCCTTTCATCCTATATATATATATATATTAAATTGCAGTACATATAAGCTCATTGAATGTTAAATTATGTCCAATTCAACCCTATTTAATATTATTAGGTGCTAATTCGATCTCATTTAATATTATTGAGGATTATTTTTATTATCATAAATTTTAAGGGTATTATTTTTTTTTTAATTTTTCAAAAATTTACCATTTTAATACTGTCCTTTGTGCCATTGATTTGTAGCTCAATAATATATAATCTATTCAGACATGTAAAAAATTTGAAGTTTGAATTCTAGTTACAAGTGCATGAGTTGTAATTATTATTTTTTAAAATAATTGTCCTTTGAAACTTTTTTTTTTTTGGAACATAAGTAAAAGTTTCATTTACATTAATTTAAAATGTAACAATTCAATGTCGAGAGACAAACTCTTGACAAACAACAAAGGGCATGAATCCAAGTATAAAACAACAATTATAATCATGTTCTTAAGAAAACAAATGCATACAAATAAGATACCTTAACAACCAGAGTTTTCAACTCTTTAAAATGAAAAATAAAAGAATTAGATAAAAATCAGCATCTCAAACTAAACAATAAAGCTTGAAGAAACAACAAAAAAAACCTTCATCTTAAGTACTTGAGAAGTGAATCAGTCTAACTCTTCTGCATACACCATTAGAGATCAAAGTCCATAAAACTGAGAGAATATACTTGTGGTGAAATTGGTTCAAAACTTTCTTCAAAATCCAACAAACTAACTTCTCACACAAACAAAAGCACGCAAATGGTGCACAAAAATCCCCCACTAGAGAGTACATTTCTAGCTCAGTAACACAAAAAAAAGAAGAAATTGAAGGCGAAAAAATAAAAATAAAAATAAAAGATAAAGATAAAGAAATCTACCGCAGAGAGAAATTCTCTAAAGAGAAAATCTCCCTCCAGTAGAAGAGACATCAGAAGGAAAAGGGATTTAATAATTGGGAAAGAGAGAAAAAAAATTGGTATAGGAGGTTGAGAAGGGAGAGAAAGAAGAGTTATGGTTTTCCTAACTGCAAATTTGTGGATAGAAAATTTAGTGTCTTTGAATGATGTATGTGCATATTTTACGGTGTGAACTTGACATAAAATAAGCACTTCCTTTGAGGCTTTTCCTGACTGCAAATTTGTGGATATGAAAATTTAGTGTCTTTGAATGATGTATGTGCATATTTTTAGGGTGTGAACTTGACATAAAATATGTTGAAAATGTGGCTCTAATTAAGCCATTTATTCAAAAATGGAAGAGTTGATGAGCTTATTGCTTATGTCATTCAAAGGGTGAGCTCATCCCTTATGTCATCAAACTCACAAAAGAAGAAATTGTAAAGAATTGTTCATACATAAACTACCCCTTCAATAGTAAATTTCTTATCTACAAACAGAGCAAATATTTGCTCATTTGAAATCATTTCTAGCAATTCATTTCAAGAGTTGCATTTGAGAGAAAGAGAGAGCAAAATTAGGAAGCTCATTTTGGTAGCTTTTAAGTGTTGGAATTAACACATTTGGTAGTTGCTCTTCTTTTGTTTGTTAGAGATAAATCTCTAAATTTAATATATTGGGATCTTGGGGCATTTAAGAGTGTACCCACTTTGTAAACATCATTTGAATAATGAATTATTCTCTTCGTCTTTGCACGTGGATTAGGCCTTGCGTTGAACCACGTAAAATTGTATGTCTACTTTGTTATTTAATTTCTCTACATTTGGTTACCGTAGTTGTTTGTTATGAGTATTCAAATGGATCCTGCACAACAAAATAAGCACTTTGAAACTTTTTTTTCATCGAAACGATAAGCTGTCCTTTGAAACTTTGACAACCCTCGTATATTCATCTGTGATTAACGTTATGCAGGTGAGCATATGACATCTAGTTTTTCGTTCTATTCTTTTATAGTTTTATTGCAAACTCCTTTTGGGCTTTGTTAGTTCTTAGTAGTTTGGCTTCAATTTGCGTCATTCAATTACCGGACAACATTTAACTAGAAGCTATAAGCTTTTCAGAGTAACCACTCTGAAGAATTGAACTCTCCGATCTCCATCTCTATCCATTTAAGTAATTCCCTCATATTTTAAAATCGTTTACTAATTCCCATATACCAATTCTTATTTGTTCTCCCCCAAATATTACACATATCCATAATTTACAATTCTGGTTTTTGAAAAGGGACAATTTTAAAAAGCTTCTCAACAATCTTTCATTCACCTAATTCATCCATTCCATTATACAACTTCAACTATCTTCGTGCAATGCAAGCTGGGCATGGGCATAGCAGCATCCAACAAATCAAAGGTCAACGTGGATTCTTTGGGCTTGGCAGGCTGATCCGACTATCGAACCGAAGTGGATTCGGTTCTTGATTAGACCGCTGGCACATGCCAAGCCACTTAGCTTGCATATACTTATGTTTTCTCCAAGGTCCCAAGTGCATTTTCTTCTAATTCTTACATTTTTTTGCCAGTGCGCACAATATCTTAATTAGGCCTCTCAATCTTTTAGCTTTTTCCACAACCTCCGACAATTGGCTAATTAGCTTCTTGTTGTATTCGTCACTAGCCTTAGCCATCTCGAACTCAGCTAAAAAAATTTAGCCCAATTAGGATTCTCACTTCGTCTCTTTTTGGATTTGATTTTTCAAAACTTCCAAAAAGTTGTGCTCACATGTAACATTTTTGCACAATTAACAACTTAGCTCCCTATGATTAATTCAGAATTTGCATAGCTAAATCTAAAATTTTGAATTTCTGCCAAAAATTAATGAGGTATTTGTGTGGTAGTTTACCTGAAGGAATTCCATGAAAAATCTTCCATTTCAATTTGCAAATGAAACAATTGAAACCAAAATTTATAAGCCGATTGCAAATTTCTCTTCAAAAGCAATTATGGCAAACTACGAACATTGACTTTCCACACGTACATTGCAAATTCATTTCCTTTAGTGACACTTTTATGTCATTCCAAATTCTAGATTCCGTTGAACTTCTTTTACATAATGCTGCCTACAAAAATATCAGTAGAAAATCTATATTAATAATTAGGAACAAAAGAAGAAAGAAGATAAATTCACAGAATTTGATAATCATCTAAAGAAAAAATAAAACAAACCTGAATGAGTTGATCTTATTCTTCCAAAAATGCTCTATCTGCCTCAACATCACAAGGATATCTTCTTCTTCATCCTCGTCAACATAATCATTCCCAGAGCTAGATGTGTTATTTAGAAGCCGAAGTTCTCTGCTGTCATCTAAGAAATTGAAGGCCAAATGGACGAGATAAGAAGGTTTGCCTCTGAGTTCAATGACCTCAAAGAAGCTCCGACGAATCAGAGGATTACCAATCCTTGCCATAGCAATGGGAGGTCGTTCCTTTCTCTCAATCTCTATCTCTGTCAAAAGCACAAGTAAAATCTTGTATTTGTTTTTCATGTAACAAAAATATAGCTCGTGTTATCTAAAATGGTTTGTGACTAGAAGCCCCAACAAAAGCCCAACCCAATATATAATAAAATTTTGGGGAAAGAAGAAATGGATTTGTTTCTCCATTACGTCACGTCACACACACACACACACGAGGAATACTGTGATTACATAAATTTGCACTATTATTTGCATTTACATTTATCATATAATGACATGTGACAATATTATCTAAAAAATTTAATCACTTTTTCATATTTCAAAACAATTTTTCCACGTCTTACAATATGATTGAATTGAGTGCAAAAATATATATAAATTTATATATTCTTAACATTTATCAATTATATATATATACTAATGAACACCAAAATTACTTAATTAAATGAGCTTTTAGTCATGGATTAAATTTCATTAAAATATAGAAACTGTTAAATTTATGACATGTAAATATTTTTTAGAGGTATAATGATCCTATAAAGGGTTTTCTAAGTTTTCAGGCTAAGCCTTAACAGTATGTTTGTTATAGTGAACAATGTTAAAAATGCATAAATTTACACTCATATTGCATTATACAAGTAATGTACCTTATAGTGCCTCACGACTCACGTGACGCTCTATATTTTAAGTGTATTTTTTTTAAAATGACATTGTGATTCTTTTTTGACAATGAAATTTTATTATATAATCTCGCAAGCAACTTATGATGTGAGTGAAATAGCTCATCTTAAATCAAGAGCTATGTTTTAGCTTATCAGCTAAAAAATTTATTTTACACCTTTATTTATAATTAGAATTGTAAATTGGGATGAGATGTTCTATTACCCATGAAATAACTCACGAATTTTTATAACTCATCTCATTTTGTTCAAATTAATTTTTCATGAAATGAGATAGTAAAAAAATAATACTAAATAAAAATTTTATTTGGTCTAATTGAGCCTAAATGAAACAAGTAACATATAAAAACAATTAAAAATATGATATATAATTTTTAAAGAAAAGTATCGTAGAGATCCTTTTATTTTTGTAAAATATGTCATTTAGTTCCCTATTTTATAAAAAGTATTTTAAGTCCTTTTTCTTATGAAAAATATGCTTTAGAGTCCCTCTACTTGCAAAAAAGGTGTCAGATAATTTTTCATCTAATTTTTTGTTAAATATAACGGAGTAGCATATGTACTATATGCATGTTTAATTAAATTTAAAAGAAATTGTTAAATATTAGAGTAATTTTTTAATTAAATTTTTTTAATTAATATATAGCTATCAAAAAATATAAACATACATATAATACATATACTATTTTTTTAGATTTAAAGAAAAATTAGATAAAAAATTAACTTTGTTTTTGCTTGATATATTTTTTACAAGTAAAGAGACTTCAAAACACATTTTTCATAAACAAAGAAACTTAAAAACACCTTTTATAAGCTAGAGGACTAAATAATACATATTGCCTAAGCAAAATGACCATTTTGACTCTCCACCCTCTCTAATTTATAATGTGAAAGTTGAATAAGAAAAATAGTAGAAGATTTTACATAAAGTTAGGCACATTAAGGCTACATTGTAAATGAAATGAGACCAAATTTAAATGAGAAGAGATAATTTTGTACTATGAACCTATTAAAAACATTAAATGAAATATGAGATGAAATGATATCACCCACTTTAATCTATATATAACTAATTGCAATTTAGTTCATTGATTTTGGGCAAGACTATCATTTGAAAGAATGCAGTGATTTGTTCAGTATTTACTGGTCGGGAATAATGCTATTGCAACATTAACCAAATAAGAGTTTATTTTTAGAAATGGGGCAATGCTAAAGATTTATTATCTGAAAGTAATTTGTTAGTTAAGACCAATTGTAAACAAATCATGCTTTAACATACTTGGTTCAACGGTTGAAGTATCTATATCTACTTGAAAGTTGAAACAGACTCAAATTTAGATGTCCCTTTACCTGAAATGGAATTCGTTTAATACCTATTATTTTAGCTTAAAGGATTTGAGAAGAACAGTACCAGTCTATTTGTATTTGTATTGTATTTTGAGATGCTATTTTAGAATATCTGAAGCAGGTGATTCATAAATAACAACAAACTGAAGGCGGATAAGAAGCCTGAAAATTTTACCATTTATTTAAGAAGTAGTAGCCCTGGAATCCACCTCATTTCCACCATATGACCCTAGAAAAAAAAAACACACAAAAAAGTTAGAAAGGTACAAATTGCTCTTTCAATTTATTTGTTATTGAAGGCAATGATTGATCGTTGACACTACCATATTTCATATTCTATTACACGAACATGAACACAATTAAAAAAAATTGGAAAATTTATGATTAACTATTTATAAATTTAAAAGTCTTATTATTTTTTTTAATTATTATATACAATTTCTCACAAAATTTGCTTACACTTTTTATTGTATCAATCAACATGCGAACACAAATACAACAGGAATACATCAAGCGAACACAACACGAATAAAACATGCAAACACAACACAACCGAATTGCCAACGTAATATTTCTCAAAATGGAAAATCAAACATTTTGTAAGTTAAAAAAAACAAAAAGAGAGAGAGAGCAATAATCCATTTTTGCGTTTTCTTAATGTATTACTTTTCATGGAACCTTATATCCTAACTATCCTTACAGCAAATACAACTCAAACATGAGAGATTGCATAGTGGTGCACTCTTCCTCTTACAAAGCAAGGACATGCGTTCAAGTCTAATATGAGGCAACTTGTCCCACACCTCTTTAAAAATAGGTGAAAAAGGGTTTCATTTTCATCTTGGAAAAGGTTGATTGATGGAAATAACTTCATTACACAACTTGTTAAAAAGGGACTTGATCTACATTAGTTAAAAACACGATAGCAGACATAACATTTTTCTATTCTCACAGAAGATTTGCAAAATCTAGTAATAATCTTTAAAACTGTTGCAATCACACTTACGACTAATATCAGGATTTTTCCTAGCTTTTGTGCCTTCCTAAAGGGCACATGCTGACATAGCCAACTTGCAGTACAAAGATAAGAGATTTAAAGATTGTTTTTAACATTCATGTCTTGGTCAACTGACCTTTATTCTATGGGGTTTTGAAAAGTGGCAATTACCTTGCCCTGTTCCTGTATGGTAATTAGTAACAAACGAAGCCAATTAGCAACTGTATACAAAAAGGACACGAACCACAGGTCATCATTAATTTCAGCACTAATAAATAAATAAGAAAACTCAACTTGAGATTTCAATTATTTTACAATATAGTTTAAGTCATGCATATTTCACAATATATTGTTTTTCACTTAATTATGCAACTAAGTTAAAATTGGCATAATACGTAAAGCTTATAGTGTGAAATAGGTGTAATCCCAAGTCTATATTGAATAATTTCCCTAAATAAATCTATAATGCAGAACTGGTATCATGATAGCAGCAAATATGTAGCTAAAAAACGTAAAGATAAGAGATAAGATCAGATACATAATTTTGACAATGACATGAGAAAATAAATAGTAAAAATGCAACTATAAATTCAAAGGAAAATTCTCGAGAAATCTCAAATTTTATTTCGAAACATCCCGTTAAATAATTAAATATTTTAAATATAATAAAATAACAAATTTAATCCTTTTACTTAAAATTAAAAAATATATCTCACACCTCCACACCACATCTTCACATCTTACTCTCCTAAAAATAAGAAATTATTAAAAAAAATTCATACATCCTACCTCTTCTCTCTCACTCACCTCTACCTCCATCTTCATATTTACCATCAACAACTCTTAACTCTAACTCAAAATATTAAAAATGGAGGATAAATATATGAAAGATACAAAAGAGGTAAAAATTTTTGAAGAAAATAGAGACAAAAAACAATTAAAACAGGTATATAAATTATTATTTTTCTGCAAATCGCATAGTGGTTCGGTAAGCATTACCGAACATATCATATAAGTTCGGTAACCCCTACCGAACATACATGATATGTTCGGTAACCCATACCGAATAAAGCAGTGAGGTTCGACACCCCCTACCGAATCACTACGCATTTGGGTGGGATGTGTAAGAATAATTTTTAGAGATAATTTTGGCATTTTAAGTATTATTAACTTTTTTGTAAAATTTTTGTATTTATTGAAATGTCCAAGAGTAAATTTTGGAATTTCACCAAAATTTCTCAAATTCAAAACCATCATTATTGCTATTTTTTTTCTCTACCTATATAAGTTTATAGAAAAAGACAGCCACATACTCAAAGTCTCTACTACCTATATAATATATGTGGGAAACAGGAAAAGTGCACAGAGTGTGAATATATTTTCCTAAGTCCTCTGCTGTCCACTGTAAGCATTAATTTTTAAACATATGAATGAAAGTGATGCTATTCAAAATGCCCTTATACAACACTCAATAAACATAGCAAAAACAATCATGAAAATGCATTAACTAATTTCTTCAGGTACCAAATCCTAAAATATATGCAGTTTGAAATACCAAGTGGTTCTCCAACCAAAAGGTTAGAACTTTGAACGCTGAAATTCAACTTAGAAAAGAGACAATATGAACTTGATCTTATGACATTCTGAAACAAGCAAAGGATATTTAGCATAAATAAATAATTTAAGCATAAACTAGTTTTCAACAAAACAGGCCCCAGATACACAACTTAGGGAAAGACTTCGCGGTAAAAACAAAAGCATCCATTCAAAATAGGTGAGCTAAAAGCCTAATAGATATTTAAACTTAATTAATCACGAATGCAACAACCAAAAATATTAACTAATTAAGTAAATCCCTTGATCGTATCAACAAAGCGAAATAAAAAAGTAAATAAGCCCTTGAAAGCTCTAGACTATAACAATTGCAGTAATAAAGTATTTGGAAATCCTACAGAGAAAAAGGAAGAAGCAACTAATTGTAGCTCCATACAATGTTGACCCAATAGATTGAACGGTCTAAGGCCAATCGATTCTCTCTTCATTGGATAGATTTCAATTGAGAGCCAGAATCTAATGTTGATATAGTGAATCAGTATACTGAAAGGAATGGAGCTGGTACTGGTAGCAGATGAGCTGGTTAGTGTATGCAGTGCATGTGCGCATGTGTGTAGCTGATTGCAGCAAAGATTGTAATTGATAATTGTAATGAGAATCTGTTAGCAAGTTAGTTATCAGCTGCATTAGTCTGGTACAAGAACGTGAGGGTCAAGTAATTCGTTTGTATAAATACATAACTCACATCACAGAGCTCGCTGAGTTTTTCGTGTAATGAATCAATGTACAATCGGAATATACATTTTATGATATACAATTCAGTTTATAGTCTCTCTGTGTTAGTTTCATTTTCATTGTATGATTGATATCAATATGTTGATGATTCTAGAGATTCGATAATTCTGATAGCTTCTTCTTTACTGTTCATTGTCTTCTTCGCTGATCTTCGGACTCTCACATGGTATCAGAGTTTGAAACTCAGTGAGTTTCGAGATCCTAAAAACAAGATATGGAGGAATTGCGTACAATACCAGATCAAAATGCAGGCAAACAAACTGATCAACAACTTCACAAAGAAATTTTTTTCGTTTCACAATGTCCTTATTACGATAAAGTTAGACAATCACAACTATATGATTTGGAAACATCAGATCTTAAAGATCTTACGTAGTTTAGAATTAGACATGTATGTTCTTCTTGATCCACCGCAGAAGCTGAATTCTGATGGCACTGAAAATCTGATGTACAATCATTGGAAAAGACAAGATCAAATGCTAGGCTGTTGGCTTATGGCATGCATGACAGATGAACTATTGAAGCAAGTCGGGAATTTTGATACTTCTCGTGATGCTTGGTTGATTCTTGAAAAGAATTTTGCATCAAAATCTCGAGCCAGAATCATTCAGATTAAGGAAGAATTACAGAATTTGAAGAAAAGAGGAATGAAGATTTCTGATTATGTTTTACAAATCAAAGTGCTGACTGATGATCTTATTTCAGCTGGTTGTCCAATTTCTGAGGAGGAAAAACTGATGTATGTGCTTGGAGGACTTGGAGAAGATTATGACAATGTCTTTTCTACAATTACAGAGAAGATGTTAGGTGAACGCATTACAGTAGATAATGCTAAGGCTCTTCTACTTAGTCATGAATTGAGCGAAGAAAGACCATGCAGATCTCACCACTTCCTAGTGTACATATGAGTGTTAAGAGTGCAAATGAAAATGACTCACGTAAGTCATATGATCCAAACTTTACTTCCCATATGCATGATTTAAATCTAGGATACAATGCAAATCAACATCATCCTAGTCAATCTTCACAAGCTCAGACTAATGTCAGGCCTCGGTTTTATAACTATAATGATGCTAGTAGAGGTAGAGGGTGTGGTCGATGGTCTAACAACAGACCTCAGTGTCAATTATGTGGAAAACTGGGACATTTGGTAGCAACTTGCTGGCATAGGTTTGACAGAAATTTTGTCTTGCAGCAAGGTTCACAGATGGTTACACCAACTGCTCCACCTCAGCCTTATCAGATGGGTCAAAGCTACTTACCTGGACAGAGTCTTGGAAATTTTCAGGGTTCAAAGTTGTCTGTTCCAATGTCTTCAATGTTCTTACCCACTGCTAATGTTGCACATCATTATACTTCATTGCCTGTGAACTCTTCTTCTTCAAGTTTTGGTACTTTTGGTAGTAATCCTACTGATAACTTGGGAGTTACTCAGTCTAACTCAGTTTCTTCTTCATCACAATCTGTTTCTCAGGGTCATAATTCAGCTCTATCTTCACCTTGGGACATGCATGTCTCCTCTGAACCTGTATGGTATCCTGACTCTGGCGCCAGTCATCATGTTACTTCAGATCCATCCAATCTTGCCAGCTCGCAGCATTATCATGGCACAAATCAACTCATTATTGGTAATGGTAAGGGTTTGTCTATTGCAAATTTTGGTTCTAATTCATTTACTTCTGAGACATTGCCTTCTAGATCTCTATTATTAAACAATATACTTCATGTTCCTCTTATTGCCAAAAATCTGTTGAGTGTGTCAAAATTTGCTCAGGATAATTCTGTCTTTTTTGAGTTTCATTCTTCTTCTTGTTATGTGAAGGATTTGGTCACCAAGCAGATTCTACTTGAAGGTCAAGTGACTCAAGGACTCTATCAGTTTGATCTGAATCTTCCCAAGTCTTCCTCTTCTGTCTCTACTGTTGTTTCTTCTTCTGTTCCTAGTAGTATTTCTTCTAAGCATAAATCAGCTTTTGTAAGTCAATATACTGACATTTCTCTTTGGCATTGCCGGCTTGGGCATGCTTCTTTGCCTGTAGTTCGAAAAGCTCTTACATCTAATAAAATTTCTTTTACTGATAATATATGTGCTGAGAATGCAGTCTGTGTGTCCTGTCAGATTGGTAAAAGTCATACTTTGCCTTATCCTGTTTCTACTTCACATGCCACTGCTCCTCTTGAGGTAGTCCATTCTGACATTTGGGTAGCTCCAACTATGTCTGTAAATGGTTATCACTATTACATTCATTTCATAGATGAATTTACACGCTATACTTGGATTTTCTTCTTGAAAACTAAGTCTTCTGCTACACAGGCATTTCTTCAGTTTAAATCTCAGGCAGAACTCCAAACTCATCACAAAATCAAAATCCTACAATCTGATTGGGGTGGTGAATATCAGGGTCTTGTGTCTCTTCTTACTCAGTTTGGCATTCATCATCAAACCTCGTGTCCTTATTCTCATCCTCAAAATGGCTTGGCTGAGCGTAAGCATCGTCACATTGCTGAGCTTGGTATGTCTATGCTTTCTCATGCTTCAGTTCCAGTTAAGTACTGGGATGAGGCTTTCTTTTCTAGTGTTTATATTATCAATAGACTTCCTACGCCTGTTTTAAGCCATATCAGTCCACTTGAAAAATTGTTTGATCAAAAACCAAATTATCACTTTCTAAAGGTGTTTGGTTGTCGTTGTTTTCCTTGCTTGCGTCCATATATGGCTAATAAACTAGAACCTCGATCTGTTTCGTGTATTTTTCTTGGTTATAGTCCACGACATAAAGGCTATAAATGTCTAGCTTCTAATGGGCGATTGTATATCAGTCGTGATGTGGTTTTTGATGAATTTGTGTTTCCTTTTGCTTTGGCTTCTGGTTCTGGTGGCTCTCCTGCAGTAGCTAAGCCCTCTCAAACTGTTTTGCCTATTCTGGTTAAACCCAAATATACACATCCTGCTGTATCTCATGACATAGTCTCACCTACTTCTGTTTCGCGTTTGTCTTCATCAGCTTCTTCTGGTGAATCGTCTACTTCTCAGCCTTCTCTGGTTTCTCATTCTATCTCTTCTCAGCCTTCTCTTTCCAGTCCTATTGCTTCCTCTTCATTATCTCCTGTAGCTTCTCCATCTCCAGCTATGTCTTGTGATATTCAGCATGTAGCTCCTATTGATTCCTCTAGTTCTCCTTGTATTCATCCTTCTGTTAGTACTCACTCTATGGTTACCAGGTCTAAGGTGGGAATATTCAAACCTAAGGCATATGTCTCAGTTGTAACTGATTTGTCTCTTTTAGAACCATCATCTGTGAAACAAGCCTTACTTAGTCTAGAGTGGAAGGCCTCAATGCAGACTGAATTTGATGCTTTAGTCAGAAATCATACTTGGACTTTAGTGCCTGCTCCTGCAGATAGAAAGATTGTTGGTTGTCGTTGGCTTTTCAAGATTAAGAAGTTTCCTAATGGACTGATGGATAAGAGGAAATTTAGGCTGGTGGCCCAAGGCTTTCGGCAAACTGCTGGTTTTGATTTTGCAGACACATTTAGCCCTGTTGTCAAACAAGTGACTGTGCGTATTGTTCTTACAATTGCCTTGTCCTATAAGTGGAAGCTTCATCAGCTTGACATCAATAACGCCTTCTTAAATGGGGAGTTGCAGGAAGAGGTTTATATGCAACAACCACAGGGTTTTGTAGATTCTGTGCATCCTCAGTTTGTCTGTAAGCTTAATAAGGCTTTGTATGGTCTCAAACAAGCTCCTCGAGCTTGGTTTGAGACTTTGAAATCTTTTCTTCTTCGGCTTGGGTTTACTAAGTCTGTAGCAGATTCTTCTTTATTTTTTAAGACATCTTCCAGCTCTACTCTACTTCTTCTAGTGTATGTTGATGATATTATTATCACTGGCAGTGATGAGTCTGCTATTCACGCTCTTATCTCTACTTTACATGCTCAGTTTGCTCTCAAATACATGGGTTTGCTTGGTTATTTTTTGGGAATTGAGGTGCATCATTTGGATAATGGCGATTTATTGCTTGCTCAGAGCAAGTACATTAAAGATTTATTGGTTAAGGCCAAAATGGAAGGCTGTAAGCCTAGTACCACTCCTATGGCTACTGATGTTATGCAGAGTGCTGCTGGAGATGTGTTGTTTGCAGATCCTACTCTATATCGAAGTATTGTTGGAGCCTTACAGTATATCACTTTAACAAGACCAGACTTGTCATTTGCTGTAAACAAGTGCTGTCAGTTTATGGCTGCTCCTAGACAGTCTCACTGGTTGGCTGTCAAACGCATTCTACGTTATCTTCGTGGTACTGTCATGCATGGTCTTGTATTGCGCCCGTGCAGTCAGCTATTGGTGCAAGGTTTTGCTGATGCTGATTGGGGAGCTGATGTTGATGATAGACGGTCCATTTCTGGCACTGTGGTGTTTCTTGGTGCTAATCCAATAGCTTGGGCTTCTCGCAAACAATCCTCAGTATCTCGCTCGAGTACTGAGGCTGAATATCGCTCATTAGCTAATCTGGCTTCTGAGGTCTCCTGGGTGGTTGCCTTACTTGGTGAGTTACGTGTTTCAGTGTCCTCGGCTCCAGTCTTATGGTGTGATAATTTGAGTGCTATGAGTCTTGCAGCTAATCCTGTGCTGCATTCTAAAATTAAGCATGTGGAGCTTGATGTGCACTTTGTTCGTGAACGAGTTCTGGCTAAGCACATTCAGGTATGTTATATTCCTAGCATGGAACAGCCAGCTGATGCTCTAACCAAGGCATTACCTGCTTCTCGTTTTGTTTATCTTCGTGGCAAACTTAGTGTGCAGCTTCTTCCCCTAAGTTTGAGGGGGGAAGTTGATATAGTGAATCAGTATACTGAAAGGAATGGAGCTGGTACTGATAGCAGATGAGCTGGCTAGTGTATGCAGTGCATGTGCGCATGTGTGTAGCTGATTGCAGCAAAGATTGTAATTGATAATTGTAATGAGAATCTGTTAGCAAGTTAGTTATCAGCTGCATTAGTCTGGTACAAGAACGTGAGGGTCAAGTAATTCGTTTGTATAAATACATAACTCACATCACAGTGCTCGCTGAGTTTTTCGTGTAATGAATCAATGTACAATCGGAATATACATTTTATGATATACAATTCAGTTTATAGTCTCTCTGTGTTAGTTTCATTTTCATTGTATGATTGATATCAATATGTTGATGATTCTAGAGATTCGATAATTCTGATAGCTTCTTCTTTACTGTTCATTGTCTTCTTCGCTGATCTTCGGACTCTCACATCTAATTTCTTTGTGAAGAAACTAATTAAAAATACATAATCTCAATTATGAAAATCCAAATAGCGAAAAGGGCAAAATAAAGTATTTAGTAAAGAAAAGGCAAAATTGTCTCTAATACGCAAACTAACATAGACTGATTATAATAAGGGGAAGAAAAACGCAACAGACCATCTGTTTCTCAATTCTACTCTAAACCACCACCAGAATTAACTATCATCGCTAAAAAAATATCCGAAACCACTTGCCTGAAATCCGAAGTTCATTTCTATGGCGCCCCTTCGTGACAATTGAAAGGACTGAATTATGGCGGAAAGGATACATTGGGGGAAAATGAAGGAAAAATAAAAAAGATGAAAAATTGAAAATTTACTTTTGCGGTGAGCGTGGATCGAACACGCGACCTTCAGATCTTCAGTCTGACGCTCTCCCAACTGAGCTATCCCCGCAGTTGTGCTGTGGAATCTTCGACTAGATACATAACTTTAAATTCTGAGCTATAATAACCACGAAACATACCCAACAATGAAATGTTAGGAACTTAAAGATGATTGTGTGCAAATATGATATTAAAAATCATCCTATTATATGTACATATTTGCTTTTACTTTTTAAATCAAATGATGTTAGTGTAAATTGAATATAATTTAAAATAAAAGAAAATAGTTAATTTAATATACCATAACATTAATAACTTTACAAGTCAATTTTTATTTTGGTAATGTCATTGATACATTGTATTTATTTATTTCTTTGTTAATTGGTTGCTTTAAAAATATATTTTTTAAAATTTTATAATATTGGTATTTATCAAGTTAAAAAAAATGGATATTAATATTAAAAAATTATTTACTTTATGCCTTATGTCACTAAAAGTAACCTAAAATTGTTCATCTTTTCATATTCCTTTTATTTAAAAGACTAAGATATTTTCCATACAAAAAAGTACAGCATACAATAAGAGTAGAGCACTATTATTCCTCTTTTTCTCCTGCCTCCGCCTCCTCTTAATGATGTTATTGTAAATTGAATTTAGGATTTAAAATAAAAGAAAAGAGTTAATTTAATATACCACAACATTAACAACTTTACAAGTCAATTCTTATTTCGGCAATGTCATTGACACATTGTGTTTATTTATTTCATTGTTAATGGTTGCTTTAAAAATATTTTTTCTAAAATTCTATAATATTGGTATTTATTAAGTTAAAAAAAAAAAAAAGATGGATATTAATATTAAAAAATTATTTACTTTATACCTTATGTCACTAAAAGCAACCCAAAATTGCCCATCCTTTCATATTCCTTTTTATTTAAAAGACTAAGATATTTTTCATACAAAGAAGTACAGCATACAATAAGAGTAGAGCGCTATTATTCCTCTTTTTTTCTCACCTCCGCCTCCTTTTAATATTATTGTAAATTGAATCTAGGATTTAAAATAAAAGAAAAGAGTTAATTTAATATACCACAAATTAACAACTTTACAAGTCAATTCTTATTTCGGTAATGTCATTGACACATTGTATTTATTTATTTCATTGTTAATTGGTTGCTTTAAAAATATATTTTCTAAAATTCTATAATATTGATATTTATCAAGTTAAAAAAAAAGATGGATATTAATATTAAAAAATTATTTACTTTATACCTTATGTCACTAAAAGCAACCCAAAATTGCCCATCTTTTGATATTCCCTTTTATATAAAGACTAGGATATTTCCCATACAAAGAAATACAGCATACAATAAGAGTAGAGCGCTATTATTCCTCTCTTTCTCTCACCTCTGCCTCCTCTTTTCTCAGGGTACTTGTGATGAGATAAAGGGAAATAGCTCTACTAGGCATTCCCAAGTCTGGCTTTTTCATGTTGTGTCCGACGAGCATGCACTTGGATCCAATCATGCCCTTTGAGCAATTGATCTACATTGTTTTATGAAACAAGCAGTGGATTAGAAACATGGATCTTATCGTCCGCAGAACCATGCCGTGCTGTTGAACATTCTAAACAAAATCAGTATTAGATACATAGCCTATTATCCTATTGAGCATATAAGAGTGAATACTGTAAACATATTAATAAGATCTAGCATGCTATTGATCAAAATAAAAGTATAAATGAATAAATTAATGTTATGAAAAATGCCAACTCGACAAGGATGTTTATCAACAAATCTATAACATGCTGTTAAAATAATGTGGAGTAAAACTTAACAAATCCCTTTTATCACTTTATTTAACAAATTTATTAAGTGCATTATATGCCACTTTACACCTAAAATTTGAATTTTTGTTTCCCTTCTATTATGCGCAAATTCAATTTTTTAAATATTGCAATATTGAATTTAACCAAACACAATAGAAAATATCCAAGTTAACACCCTACGAAAAATCAATCTAACAACAAACACCACAAGCCCTAGAGATTTAATCAAATATAAGGAAATACAAATAATAGCAAAAGGAAATAACACACCAAAATTATAGTGGTTCAATCTAACCAATGTGATAAGTCTACTCCACTTCTTCACCCTTCCAATGGAGATGAGTTTCACTAACTTCAAATTTGGAGATAACAAGTATAATGGAGAAAATGCTTGAAGAGAAACACTTTCTTAGAAGAAAAACACTCAAAGAGACACTCAAGAACTTTCCTCACTCACAATAGTAAAAGCCTTCTCTTTTTCTTTCTCTCTTTTCTAGTTTTTCTTCTCTCAAGTTTAAGCACACAAATCTTTTCTCTTGGAAACCCTAAGAGCTCTTAAATGTGTTTATATAACACATTTGCACAATTACAATAATATCGAAACTATTCCTAGCTTCCCTAGTACAAAGTTCATGCCCTTAAAAGTCATTTATCCTGTTTTTCGTGAAGAAACAAAAACTGTCCATGAAGGGAAGGATCGATCTAGCTATGAGGGGGATCGATCCGTCTTCATGTTTGGGCATCAATTTTCCAGCATAAACTATGCAGAAAGTCCCAGATCAGATCGCTCTCAGAGCGTGATTGATCTATCTATGGTGGATCGATCCATCTTCTTGTCTGAGCACTAGTTTTCTAGTAGAAAGTCTAGGATCAGATCACGCTCGGAGTAAGATCGATCCGTATATGGGGCGATCGATTCATCTTGAAGGGGATCAATCCTGGATGCTCTGTAACCCTATTTTATTTCTCTTCTTTCTCCACACTTGATACCATGCAATGCTCCTAGTCCAACCTTTAATGGTTGATCACCCACATTGATTTTCAAGCATCTCCCATGAATTTGCATTAAAATATCACACCTTCCTATATGCCCATTCTACCAAGCTTAAAACAAGTAAAATACATTAGTTACATATTTGTAACTAATGTAAAGCTGTATAATTGCCCATTGGCTGTAAGTGGACATATGTGGAAAAAATTAGAATGAGGATATATAAGTCAATACTCATTCATGAGTTACGAATGAAATCAACAAGTACTAGGAAGAAACAGTTAGTAACGTTTTGTAACAAATGGAGGAAAACGAAACTAACCCGGCTTTGATCTTTAGTATAGGCTTTGGTTGGAAATTTGTTGTGAATTTCCAAATAAAGAAGAAGAAAAAAATACCTTGAGTTTACTCTCTCTCAAAACTTTTTCTTATATTATTTTTTTTATATCTCTTAGGAGGTGTGTATAAGCAAATAGATTTACAATTAGGATTGGACCCCAAGGGGGCACCCACTTTTGTGGAAAAGGAAAGGACCTAGTCAATTCTCATCCATGAACGTTGCGCATTGTGATCGTTTCTTTATGAACGTTACACTTCTCATCATTCCGTTTTTTGTGACAGTTAATTTCAGCTATAAATAGAGCATCAAAACTCCCATTATTTCACAACTCAGAAACAAACAACATCAATTCCCTATCAAGTTCTCGCTGTTCTTCAAAATTCAAGTTACATATTTTCCTATACTTTTCGATACCATCCATAGAAATTTTGATACAGTAACCACCCATAAAAGTTTCGATACAGTAACCTCTTCATCCCTTGTTTATTTTTTGGTTCCAAGCAACATAATTTTCCAAGTATAGCATTTCGGACTTCAGTTGTGCCGTGAAGCTTTGAGACAGAAAAAGAGTTATGGGCTATTTTATCCTAGGGATGACGGGACTGACTACTGCTTATACATTTTACGCAGCTAAAGAGAGAGACATAGTCCTCAACTCATTAGACACCCTCCTCCTTTGAGCTAGCTTTTAGGAGTAAGACCCAGCCCATTTAACATAATATATATGAGCATTGAACAAAACCTCTATATTACAACTCACTTTAATGTTTAGCTATAAGAATCAAATCAATGAGTCTTCGATAGCGATAAAAATTGACATCCAAAGTTAACATTTCACAATAAAATTAACAAAATCCCTATGAAGCATAATAACAAACACTTTATCCTCAAAGATAATACGAACAAGATTCTATATAAACCATAGTACGAAGGGAAAAAAAACAAAAATATTAACTAGAGTTTAACAAAAATCGACCACAATACCTACAAATTTCTAAACCCAAAATTGTAGGACAAAACACAAAAAAATGAATGAATTTATTGAAATAAAAAAACCAAACAAATGATCGAGATCCACTGCACCTGGTAGGAATAACAGCTCACGCCTCATAGCTAGACTCCAGCGACGATAAAACTAGATCCAACAGCCAAAAGTAGACACTGACGACGTGAGTTGTAGGGCAAACAATTCCAAAGAGCAACCGATGTTGAGAGTGACTAGATGACACTAGATCAACTGGAAAAATAAGTTGGAGTTGGAAGGTAAACAAACAAAGCACAACCATGATAACGATAAAGGAACACTGCTAGAAACGAAGCCACCCCGGACGAACAAACCAAGGACGACCAAAAACATACCAAAAACTAGATAAATAAACCGAACGGTAGGGACGACCAAACGATGTGGTCGATCCCTTACAGATGGCCAAGAAACCCTAAAAGTCCTTTATAACTCTAGAGAGAATGAGAAGATTTAAAGTCTAAAAGAGAAGAGCTTTATTATTTTTGTGGCAATATTCAAGAAAATTATATAATGGTCTTTAGTAGTAAAAAAGAAAGAAAAAGTGCGGTCATTTTTAACCCTTTACATTCTCTTCTTTTAATGAGGATTCCTCACGTACTACTCAAGCAAACCCTATCACAAATTTTTGATATTTAAACTTTTCTTAATTTTTTACGACATTAACATGTAATTTGGGGTATAAAAAAATTAAAATTATACAAATGTCATTTTTAATTTGGTAATATGTACAATGACATACAAAATTTGTTCGGATTATAAGGTTCTGAGCATGAAACTAAGAATGGAAGAGAATGATGTTCTAGGGTTACGTATTTTTATTTGATGATCATCTTATTATGTTATTTTATTCATTTACAATATCTATCTACATTGTTATGCCAAATCCACATAGTAAATGCTTATCTTTCGATAATAATTGATTTGGGTCCATCGATTCCAGGGGTTTCTTTCAATTTTTAGTTTCACCATATTGGTTAACATTGAATTCTTTGTTTCTATTATTTATAGAATACTTTGACTGTTGTGGACTTGATGGATTTTGCATATCTTTATTTCGAATTTCAACTTAGCCTGATCAGAGGCTTATTATTGCGATCAAATCTATGTTTACCTATTAATGTTCCAAGAACTTTGTTGTTCTGAAGAAGCTAGTAGATTTATATGATTTGGTTTCCTTCATTGTCAGTGTAGTTGAATTTTAATTAAATGTTCTCGATTATTTGCAGACTTCATTCGTTCATTGCATTAACATGTGGATCATTAATTATGTTTTACCTTAATGAAATATCTATGTTAGGTCATGGCACTGAAACGATCCTAACGCTTTCAGGCTCAACCCCTATGATCAATTATTGATATGAATCTCAAATTCGTTCGTATGTATGCTTCTCTTTGTTGTTGGAATTTTTCTTTTCATGGTGGTATTTGTGGAAAATAGGGAATTCCAAAGCTTTTTCACTAAAGGTTGCTTGCTTCTTCATGTTTCAATGGCACTTTGGAGGATTTATTTTGAAATGGAGCTTGAAGAGTTGGCTTGGAATTAGCTTAAAAGGTGATTGGAGATTTTTTCTTATCTCTTTCGTGGCTTTTCTTTTTAGTTTATTGTTAGAGGGAGAAATATGATTAATTATACTAATATAGTTTTTAAAGACTGTTTATACGTTGTATTGAGTCTACTCCGATGATGAATGTCAGTTACTTTAATTGTTACATACTTGAAAATTTCAATTTTGCAATGTTCTTATTCCATCTCAAATTATTGCTATGACAATTAACAGAAGATATTCTCTGCTAGTATCTCCTCTTCGATCATTTGATAGGGTAGATTACACTCTTATTTGGATTTTTTTTTGTCATTTTGATTTCAAATCTCATGGGAAGTAGCTTTAAAGCGACATTTGATTGCAATTGTTTAAGCATTATTGATAGATTGATAGATTACAACATGATGCTATGTCATATAATAAGGACAAATTGTTTGTATCTTTTAAGATGTCTAGAAGGGTTTTGAACTTGATACCTACCAATAAGTCATAAGTTGTGTGCCAAAGCTGTGTTGGTTGTTCTTCGAGTAGTCTCAACCAGATTATTATCATCATGTTTTTGTTATGCATGCACTTGTGTATTTTTTTAGGCATACACAATGTAGTTGATAAAGTTTTTTAATTACGGATCTAATAAGCCTAGAGGGGGGTGAA
Organism: Elaeagnus macrophylla; assembly: GCA_029378325.1. Lineage (NCBI taxonomy): Eukaryota > Viridiplantae > Streptophyta > Magnoliopsida > Rosales > Elaeagnaceae > Elaeagnus > Elaeagnus macrophylla. The sequence goes on from CM055640.1 coordinate 102,978,515, forward strand.
TAGGTTATTTTCAATTTTCAACAAATATTATATAATCTAATCACAACGGCCACACATGCAATCGCGTGTAAAGATAAATGCGGAATAATAAAACGACACACGATATTTTTAGGTGGAAACAACCTAGGCCACAATAATGACCTAAGAGGAAAACCACCGGTCCACCGGACCACCTAACTATCCACTATGAAAATAATGTTCAATTACAACCATAGAGTCCAGAAACTACCCGTTGCAGATAGATCCCCCTTTCTGTAATTTACTTACTAGCCGCTTGCTCCTTTCACAGCCTCCAATAGTTAGATGTCTGGATCCGGACCAACGTTCCGATCTACTTGAGTCACACAAGATCAACCGAACCCGTCACCTTCGGTAATTTCGAGTCACACGAAATACCGAACCTGTCACCTGTAACGTTAGCACAAAAACACAAGTGCAATGTGTGTCCTAGAGCGGATTCAAACAATAAACAATCCTAAATAGCAGATTCAATAACATGCGATGTAAAAACAGGATCAGCTAGCAAACTCTAGAACATTCAATATTAAGCTCAATATCATGCAAATCAATTAGGCATATGAATAAAACATGAAAAAGCCTAAGAACAATAGATGAAGAGAATAAGCACAATTCAGATGCTAGAAAGTATTAGTGCTGTATAATTCTAAATGCTCAAGTTGATTGATTATGCACAAACATCCCTTCACTTATATAGAGTCCAATCCTAGCTCAAATAGGATTTGCAATTCACTATAACTCTACTCATATCAGGATTTAGTTCTCAAAAGAATTCTTCTCATACAATGATTCTATTCACATCAGCATTTATTTCTCACAAGAATTCTACTCATACAAGGATTCCACAATTAAAATAATCCTACGCAAATAAGGACTCTATTTCCAAAACACTTTTATTCACACAAGGATTCTACTCATACAAGGATTCCACAATTAAAACAATCCTACGCAAATAAGGACTCTATTTCCACACACAAGGATTCTACTTTCTTAACACTTCTACTCATACTAGAATTTTGCTTTCTCATTAAATGAGTCAAATTGATAAAAGTAACACATGGATCGAATACACAAAAAGAGTTTGAGTAGGAATATAATACTGGCTCGATCGATCGATAGGCCGTCTCGATCGATCGAGAAGGTCTCGATCGATCGATACACAAAACTCGATCGATCTAACTCAAACAGAGAGAACCTGGATCGAAGTTGTTCTATACTCGATCGATCGAAAAGGGTTCGATCGATCGATCCAATTGCTCGATCGATCCAGTCCAAACAGAGAGCACCTAGATCGAAGTTGTCTCAGTCTCGATCGATCGACCACTCGATCGATCGATCAATACTCTCGATCGATCGACCAACATGTGCACAATTACATTTTTCGTTACGATCCATACTAAGTGTCGTGCTTAATTGTGTGAAGATGTATGCATGATATAATATTATACCTGTCATATGAGCGTTCCAAGCTTGATGACTCCATCACCATGTATCGTCTGATTAATCGGTGAATTCCTATTCTAGATTACAATCAAACATTTTGTCCACGAAAATTGTCAATACAAAATAAACCTTACAATCTCCCCCTTTGGCATTTTCGTGTGACAAAACCACTCTCTCACTACATAACGCTTCATGGTTAAAATATCATTACATCAATTACATAGTGGACTGTCTATGATCTGGTGGACCATCTTCGCTTGATACTTGATACGCTCGGTCCACTGAAATTAGACAAACAAATAGCACACAATTTTGGCTTGAAAGCCTCATTGCTTATTAGTTCAGTGTACATAAAGGTGCGAATGAAATATAGTGTATGTGCAACATGAATCTTTCTCCCCCACAACTAATAAATGCAACATCTCCCTCTAAATCTAATCTCATAGCAACATGAACCTTTCTCCCCCTTTTTGGCATACGAAATTGACAAATCATGAAACACTAAAGATGATAAGGGTCACTCTCAACAAGGTGGGCTAAAAATGCATAAGAGCACACATGTATATGTCCAAAGCATGTAGGAGGAATTGCATAAGTTAAAAGAAGAATAATGAAATATGTATGCAATGACTCCCCCTAAGTTCTATGACTCTCTAGACGAAAAACAAATTCAAAAGAAATTTTTTTTTTTTTTTTTTTTTATTTACCACACAAAGTAATGAACTCATTTAACACGAATAAGCATACAACCAATTGAAAAAATTATTTTTGCTTAAATTTTGATTATTCATTGTATTAGCAAAATAAATAGGTCACATAAGCACACTAACACATATAATGGCATATTGACATTCACTTAAGGTAGTATACAAATGTGAACTCCACTTGTATTCCAATAATTTCATTTATGACCAATTTTAAGAGACTCAAAAGAAAATAAGTTCATCTATCATGCTAAATCATAATTGAGTCATCAATCTTACATAATAAAATATGTCTATGAAAAAAGAGATTTTTTTTTTTTTTTTTTTAAAACATTTTTGCTCTTTCTTTTTGTACATGCCAAATAGAATTTCTTAATTAATTTTTTTTTAAAAAACATGTACGAGCCATAAATCTAATACGATGACTTTCACACTAGTTATGAGGTAGCCCTCTCCGCTCACTACGGTAGCTTCACACATCATAGTAGGTAGCCCTCTCAATACTAGTTATCTCCCTAAGATGAAATATTTTAAAAAATAAGAAATAGAGCTCAATATAATTTCGCAATCAAGATTAGCTCAAGTCTTAGAGTCTTTCAGAATTAATCATAAACTTCATAGATGACATACATGAGTGTTCAGTGGGTGTGTGCATAAGTTCAGTCAATAGTGTCATCATATGGTAACAAAGTAAATATGTGCAGAATTTTGAATTTTAGCATAGAGTATACAATGAGAATCAAAATAAGCCACAAAAGATAAGGTTGTAAAAGTATAAGCATCATTTGAATCCAAAACCTTGTAGACCCTTTTTTTTTTTTTTTTTTTTTTTTTTTTTTTTAATCCAAAAAAAATTAACAACAAAAAACGAAATAAACCAAAAAAAATATTCACCTAGGGTCATTTAAGCACTCAAACAAAAGTACCTAGGTGGTCTAGCAATAGTGATCAATTGATAGGAAACATGCAATCTTTCCTAACCCAAATTTTCATGAATTTTGATTTCTTTATGTTTTTGGGTTGAGACTTAATTGCATTAGATTTTAAAGGCATACTCTTAGGCTCATATTTCCTATTCAAATTCAACATAGGCATGGTATGATGATAATTATGAGTTCTATACCTATAAGCATGAAGATGATCATTAAATCGAAAAGCATTCATCAAAAATCTACAGTTAGGTCGAATATGGCCTTTTCTACCACAATGATGACAAACAGGCACAAACTTAACAGTTTTAGCTCCTACAGTTTTAGTGGGTGTTTGTGCAGAATTTGTAGCAGTAGAGATAAAGTTAGAAGACCTTACAAATGTAGTTTTTGAAGTGGAAGGTGTACAGTTTTCTTCTGAAAATCCAAGTCCACTTGTATCACCGAAAGGCTTACCAATGCTCAACATCTTGTCTAGTCGTTCAGCTCCAATTGTTAATCTTTTGACAGTTTCCTTTGATTGCTCCAATTCCTGCACAAGCTTTGAATTTTCCTGTTCAATACCTGCAAGACTTAAACTTAACTTGTCAAAATGCTCAGACAGTTCAACTTTTTCTTTTTCTAAAACTGATAAATTAAGGTCTTGCAAATTGATCTGTTCATTCAGCTTTGTTACAGTTATGAGTAGTTTATCTTTTTCTTTCTTGCATTTAATTAAATCAATAAATAACTCCTCAAAACTGTTTGCATTAAATTTATCAAGGATACGTTTACTTCCCTCTTCATCTGAGTCAAAGTCTGACTCACTGGAGTATCCACCAACAGTTGACGTAAAAGCTACGTAGTTGGTGTTAGCTTTTTCTGACCCACTAGCTTGATCTTCATCGCTTTCTGTGTCACTAAGGGTAGCATTGAAAGCTTTTCCTGTTTTCTTCTTCTTGTTGGCACAATCTGCTGCATAGTGTCCAAAACCATTGCATTCAAAACATTTAGGTCCAGTGGGTTTAGATTTCTTACTTTCTGAACTCATTGGGGTGAATTCTCTTCCCTTACGATCTTTTCTGTTGAACATTCTCTTGAGTTTTCTAGCAAGTGTGAGTAGCTCTTCATCATCACTATCACCATCGTCAGCATTGGTGGTTTTCAGAGCAATTCCAATGTTCTTTTTGGGTGCTGGAAAGTTCATCTCAAATGTTTGAATTGACCCAACTAGTTCTTCAATCTTCATGGTGTCAATGTCTTTGCTTTCCTCTATCGCTGTAACCTTTGCTTCAAAGCGTTCTGGTAATGAGCATAAGACTTTTCGAACCAACCTGCGTTCATCAATTTTATCTCCAAGATTTGAAGAAGAGTTAGCAATATCACATAAATCAGCATAAAACTCAAAAACGTTTCATCCTCCTTCATTCTAAGATTTTCAAATTTAGTAGCTAACATGCGAAGTTTTGTTCGTTTAACTTGGGACGTGCCCTCATGGGCAACCTCTAAAGTGTCCCAAGCAGACTTAGCAGTTTCAACATTAGAGATACGTCGGAATTCATCCGGCGACACAGCACTAAAAATAGCATTAATCCCCTTTTGGTTCCAGCCACTACCAATTCTATCTTGGGGAGTCCAATCAATCCTAGGTTTAAGTGTGACAACATTATCCTTGGTAACCGTAGGTGGTTCCCAACCATAAAGCACAGAGTTCCAAACACTTTCATCTAAGGAACGTAAAAAGGCTCTCATACGAGCTTTCCAATATGGGTAGTTAGACCCATCAAAATAAGGTGCACGGGTTGTAGAAAAACCCTCTCTCATATGATCCATAATAAGGTCCTAGGCAAACACTAAGTATATCTAGTGACCCGCTCTGATACCAATTGATAAAGTTTTTTAATTACGGATCTAATAAGCCTAGAGGGGGGTGAATAGGTTATTTTCAATTTTCAACAAATATTATATAATCTAATCACAACGGCCAGACATGCAATCGCGTGTAAAGATAAATGCGGAATAATAAAACGACACACGATATTTTTAGGTGGAAACAACCTAGGCCACAATAATGACCTAAGAGGAAAACCACCGGTCCACCGGACCACCTAACTATCCACTATGAAAATAATGTTCAATTACAACCATAGAGTCCAGAAACTACCCGTCGCAGATAGATCCCCCTTTCTGTAATTTACTTACGAGCCGCTTGCTCCTTTCACAGCCTCCAATAGTTAGATGTCTGGATCCGGACCAACGTTCCGATCTACTTGAGTCACACAAGATCAACCGAACCCGTCACCTTCGGTAATTTCGAGTCACACGAAATACCGAACCTGTCACCTGTAACGTTAGCACAAAAACACAAGTGCAATGTGTGTCCTAGAGCGGATTCAAACAATAAACAATCCTAACTAGCAGATTCAATAACATGCGATGTAAAAACAGGATCAGCTAGCAAACTCTAGAACATTCAATATTAAGCTCAATATCATGCAAATCAATTAGGCATATGAATAAAACATGAAAAAGCCTAAGAACAATAGATGAAGAGAATAAGCACAATTCAGATGCTAGAAAGTATTAGTGCTGTATAATTCTAAATGCTCAAGTTGATTGATTATGCACAAACATCCCTTCACTTATATAGAGTCCAATCCTAGCTCAAATAGGATTCGCAATTCACTATAACTCTACTCATATCAGGATTTAGTTCTCAAAAGAATTCTTCTCATACAATGATTCTATTCACATCAGCATTTATTTCTCACAAGAATTCTACTCATACAAGGATTCCACAATTAAAATAATCCTACGCAAATAAGGACTCTATTTCCAAAACACTTTTATTCACACAAGGATTCTACTCATACAAGGATTCCACAATTAAAACAATCCTACGCAAATAAGGACTCTATTTCCACACACAAGGATTCTACTTTCTTAACACTTCTACTCATACTAGAATTTTGCTTTCTCATTAAATGAGTCAAATTGATAAAAGTAACACATGGATCGAATACACAAAAAGAGTTTGAGTAGGAATATAATACTGGCTCGATCGATCGATAGGCCGTCTCGATCGATCGAGAAGGTCTCGATCGATCGATACACAAAACTCGATCGATCTAACTCAAACAGAGAGAACCTGGATCGAAGTTGTTCTATACTCGATCGATCGAAAAGGGTTCGATCGATCGATCCAATTGCTCGATCGATCCAGTCCAAACAGAGAGCACCTAGATCGAAGTTGTCTCAGTCTCGATCGATCGACCACTCGATCGATCGATCAATACTCTCGATCGATCGACCAACATGTGCACAATTACATTTTTCGTTACGATCCATACTAAGTGTCGTGCTTAATTGTGTGAAGATGTATGCATGATATAATATTATACCTGTCATATGAGCGTTCCAAGCTTGATGACTCCATCACCATGTATCGTCTGATTAATCGGTGAATTCCTATTCTAGATTACAATCAAACATTTTGTCCACGAAAATTGTCAATACAAAATAAACCTTACAGTAGTGAGAAATATTGTCTTATAATCTTACAATTTATTCAACTATTTTATATCCATATGCAAAATATAATTTCATTTCATCTTCTCCATGTTTACCATTTACGGTTTATTAAATGTTAGATTTTGGATTTGTGATGCATTAAGAATAAGATTTGAAGATTAAACAAGTTTATGGTGGCAATCTGCAATGAACTTAAACCACAAGAGTCAATACTTTCACACACTATTGTACACTTTTATGTCTAGTTCTCGAGTTTTCTATATTGTCCTTACTTTTTTAAGGATATCTAGTGGTACTACCAGATGATGTCTTACACCTTAACCGTCTACAATAGACTTTGTTTGTAACTCTATCACTGCTATAATGTTCATATTTTTTTTTTCAAGGTATATTGAATTGAATATTTTTATTGTTGATTTGTCTAAATAGTAACATAAGTTTATTCTGCTAAAATTCTGAGTACGTGTACAGCCATTCTAAGTAAACTGTAAACCATAATTGGATATTGCTTTGATGTTGTTGATTGATTAACAATCAAATGCGTACTAGGACAAAGGACAATGGCATCACATCTTTGTATGATCATGTTACTCATCCTCATCTATTCAATGACGAAAAATGACCTGGATGGATGGTTATCTATTAGTAGATAGACTATAGGTTTGAGCTCGAGGTTAGAGATGAAATGGGTTTGTTCAAGTCGAACCCGACTTGATCCAATCTAATCCACTGATCAATTTGAACTGAATCATTTTAGGTAAAACAGGTTTGTGTCGAGTTGGGAAATATTCACAGGTGAAAAATCAACCTGTTGACCCATTTATTTTTTTTTCAAATGAAAATAAAATAAAATTTTTTATATAATTGAATTTTTTAGTAAACAATACTTTGTTGTTCGAACTTGTTACTTTAAACTAGGGAGAGATAAATCCTACAGCCAAACTACTATGTAAACTATATATAATTGAAAATATTAATTGAATAATTATTTAAAATGATGCTAGTTAACAAAAATTAAATTAATTTTCAAATGTTTTTTCTTAAATATTTTAAATTTTCTCAATTTATAACTATATTAAAATTGTGCAAAATATAAATATTCTTCTAAATATGTAATAAATAAGATAAAATTATAATCTTATATTTAAATTTATAATTGTGATATGTTAGAATACATTCTCATTTTTTTCACATACAATCTAATTTAAAAATCATTAAAATAATTCGTAAATAGTTTAATAGTAAATAATTTTTAAGACAAGTGACAATATATATACGAATTGTAAAGTACCTTTAATCACAAAATGTGTAAATTGTCTAATGTTAGAATTAATTAAGTGATTAAGAGAGAAAAAAAAGTGGGTACCCAAATGGTGCTTTGATCTGATTCGACTTTTGTCCCGAATCATTTAAAATAAAATGGCCTTATTTCCTACTCAAATGGATTCAGTACACGTGGAGCCTCAATCCATGAGGTTAAATTGCCATCTTTACTTAGGATGGTAATTTGTGCGCATTCGTACGTACTTTCTAGCCCAAATTTACATATTTTTATATACTATTATAAAAAAAAAATTATTTTTAGGTAATTTATTTATTTATAATAATAAGAAAACTCAACATCATTACAATTAGAAAAGAGTTAATAGTTAATTATAATTAAAAAGTAATTTTGATCATGACAAATTGGGTTGGGTTAGCTCAAATTGCAACCCCTTAGGGTAATTAGTATTGAATGTTGAGATTTTAACATTTGAGTATAGACATATAAATTTACATGTGTCATAACAAGATAAATGCTATCGTCTGATAGTAAGGTATTAATATCATACCTAAATTTGTTCGGTATCAAAATTGAGTTTGTCGAGTGTTAGATAACATGTAGGTCCCACTATAATCTAAACAAGTCTTCATAAGGTCATGACCAACATGTCATATCTCTTATATCATATTTGAACAATCTTGAGCTAGTGAAGGGTACCACCAACCAAGTTATATCTAACATGTCATACAACACAAGTTATACAAGTAGTTTATACGTTATTTATATTCCAACAATAATAATGTGCACCTCTTAAAATATACTATTTTCAAGAAAATGTGAACCTTGGCGTTTTATAAGATTTTAACAGTTAAAACTTCATTTGAAAGATGAGATTCAATTTAAATACATGACATCTTTATAAAGAGAAATTATTTATTAATTATGAACTATTATTTATTTATGTGATATTTCAAGTTAGATATGATATTTTATATTAATAGCCAATGAGATGCAATATAAGTACAATAATTATTGTTAAAAACAAATCTACACATTTATTTATTAAGGCCTTGTTTGATAACGATTTTGATTTTTGATTTTTTATTTTTTTTAAGTGATTTTTCAATCAAGTATGTTTGGTAACGATTTTTGATTTTGACTTTTACATTTTTAAGAAATTACTACCAAAATATGGAGTAATTTATAAATCTTTAAAAATAAAAATTTTCAATCATATTTCTGATTTTTGATTTTTTTTCATTTTGACCAAACATTTTTTTCTAAAGAGTAAATAAAGTTTTATAATTTTTATGATTAAATATTGGAATAAAATAATTAGAAACTTTAAATTTATAAAAAATAACTAAAATTTTTCTTTATTTTTAAATTTTTTTGAAAAAAATAAAAAAAAATGGAAATAATTACCAAACAACTTAGAAGTAATTTTTGATTTTTTTTTTTTTTTGAAAATCACTAAAAAAATCAAAAATCACAAAATTAATTGTTTAATCATAAATCGTAAATCAAAATCGTTATCAAACATGCCCTAAAATAATGTCTAATAAGATTAAGGACGAGTACTGTACTTCTAGTAATAATTTCTCTCATTATATTAACTTTTAGAAAATGAAAAACCCATTATTTTAGACATTTTTAGCAACCCTATCGAGGGCTAAGGACATCTGAAAAACACTAATTGCTAGTATATGACATGATTCTTTCTATGGGCACAAGCGAGGTGTTTCCTATGGGGAAAAACAATAAACAAAATTGAAGAAAGCAGTTTTAAGAATATTTATATTGGGTTAATGAATTTCAAGTAGTCACAATAATCTAGGATGTAAATTATATATAATATATAAGTAATATGATATATGCACTCTTAAAATATTAATATCTAAGGTAATCAAATATTATAATTACTTATAAATTTTATATTAATATCATGTTTAAACAATATGTGACAATATCTCTCAAATCCTTTCAAAGTGTAAGTATTTGTTTTTCGCAAAGACCATTGCTTTATATTTTTAACTATTTTATCATATTATATTCTATTTGATTCAAATGTCTTTTTTTTTTTTTTTTTGCAAGGCCTTTTTTTTTTTTTTGCAAGATGAAGCCCAAAGTATTTAGCCCATTGATCGAGTGAAGCTTTGATACTATGTAAATTTTATATATTGTATAAGCAATATGAAACATTCACTCCTTAAAAAGCTAACCTTCAAGATAGCTAAGTATCATGATTACTTATAAACCTTACATTAATATTATATTTAAGCAATGTAAAACAATACATATAACATCTTCCCTCAAAGTATAAGTCTTTATCTTTTGCAAAGCCCATCACATTGTATTTTTAACCTATTTTATTATATTCTATTATATTTGGGTCACTTGTCTTTTTTCTTTTGCAAGATTCATTCTTTTATTTTTTTAAGACGAGGTTCAAAGTATTTGGCCCATTTATCAATTGAAGTTTTGATACCATGTAAATTTTATATAGTATATAAGCAACATGAGATATACATTCCTTAAAAAATTAACTAAAATAATTAAATTTTATAATTACTTATAAACCTTAGCAATATATTACCTCTCACGTGACATTAGTTTAATTAATTGTAGATGTTGCAGAGTCTCAATCACGTGACACTAGTTTAATTAATTGTAGATGTTGCAGAGTCTCAATCGAAACACTAAAAGTAGTACCCAGTCCCATCCCACTAATGAAAGCTTTGAAACAAACAAGCAAATTTTTTTTATTACCAAAAGCGAATCATAATTGCCTTGCAATAAAATATCAAAAATCCCTAAAAGATGAATTAAATTTTATATATGATCACGACGATTTCATGATTAATGACCGGGTACATCACGAAAAGTAAAGAAGAAAATGCTTGGAAGCATATATAGCTTTGTTCTAGTTGAGATTTTATCATCACTTTTGATTTATATATTTATTTTTTATTTTTTTCTCTTATAATTTAAATAAATAAGATAAAGTTATGCTTCAAAACATGACTTCAAAGTCATTTATAAAAGATAAAAATGGATACTCTTGTACTTTTGTAGGAAAAAGGAAAAGAATCTTATAAATTCAATAATTTATTTCAAACTTTTGCATATAATACGTTTGTTGTTTAGAAGAACACAAAGAATAGATTGAAATATATCTAAATTTTAGCCTCATCAATCTTAAAACATATGACAAAAAAAAAAAATCAAAAATTATAATCATCTAATTATCATTTGTATTATTTAAAATTTCTCTAACTTTTCTTTAAATTTCACATTTTTCTTGATTTCTTGGCCAATTATATAGGAATGGTCGTGCCTTTTGGTCGTTCCTATTATTTAATTTATTTTTCGTTTTGGTTTTAGCTGTGGTGGTTGTCCAAGAGGTTGTGTCTGGCAGGGGAACATGTCTTCTATTTGTCCCTTGTCAGCTCCTCCTTCACCACCATCTCACTAGTGGTGGCTAAGCATTGGGGTTAGTTGGCTTCAGCACCTGTAGGTTTATGACACTGTTTTCTTTTGATATTTTGTTTGTTTTTTAATAAGTCTATTTGTGTAGGTTTTTCTTCTTGTGATATCTAAGTAGTTATCTTATAATTCTAATTTAGGTTGGAGTTTGTAGAATTTTGTTGTTTAAATCTATTTTGAGTTGTGGTTTTTTTTTTTTTTTACTATTTAGTTGTTAAGATCTAAGTATTTGTGAAAATATCTCAAAGAGCTGTGAGTACATTGTGCAACCGTCTTTTGAAGATTATTAGGATATGTTTGGGTGTTAATTATAGGTATAAATTTTTAAATCTTTTATGTAAATAATTACTGATATTAAGAGTTATCGGTGGTACGAGCTGGCATTAGAAGTTCTTTGTACGCTACCTATTAGTAATTTAGGTTACATTTATTCTCATTGTAATGTAGTAATTTTTTTTTTAGCACATTTTAGATATTTTAATATGTACATTAAAAAAAAGATTTCCTTCGTTTCACCCTTCGCGTTAGGGTTTCGAATTGGGACTTCTTCAATTTTTTTCTTCGATTCAGTTTCCTCCAACTAATTGTTTCTTCGATTTCGTTTTAAGATCATTGATTGACTGCCCCTCTGGTTTGCAGATTTTGGTACGGTTCGATTTCGATCTCGTTTCGAATTGGGTTAGCAGTACACTCTTCATTGTCCATCATCATTGCAATCACCTTACCTTAATCAGAATTCCCAACTTCATTATCGCACCCATACTCCATCTGATTTACAGAACACTGATCAATCACAATAGCTAACCTCAAAGCTCGGTTCATCGTGCAAATCCTTCACACCTAAGAGATACACTGCAATCATTTCGCCTCATCACACGCTCCTGAACACGCATTTACCATCCGTCTTTTCTATGGATATGAAACGTCTTCCAGGTTCCAATATCAACAAGTTCAAGATGGATACTCAGAAGCCCGCCCAATTTCGGCTTATAAATACTGCAAGTTACATACTTTCTGCCCAACTCTTCAAAAAACCAAAAAAAATCACAACTTTTCATCTAACTACTTCAGCTCAATTTCATTTCCATATGGCTACCAACTCGAATGGAGTAATTGAGAAAGACATTGGTGAACTAGTGGAGAAAACTCGCCAATTAACTTGTGAAATTCCTTTCCTAGATTTGGATGAAAATACAGAAGAAACACAACTAGCAGCTTCCAAGATGTTAGTCGGCAAAGTCCTTTCTCACAATCCAATTAAGAAAAACCAAGTCGTCTCTGCCATCCATAAAGCTTGGGACACTAAGGGTGCGGTACTAGTAGCTACAAAGGATTACAGACAAAACATTTTCTCTTTCTCTTTTGAAACACTTGAAGAACGTGATTCTGTCTGGGACCGTCGCATATGGCATGTAAATGGTGCTTTACTAGTACTCAGAGAATGGGATCCAACTCTTACAATAACAGAACTGAAATTTGAAACTGCAACCTTTTGGATGCAGGCACATGGCCTCCATCTCGCAGGTATGAGGATGTCCAATGCTAAAAAATTTGCTGATCTTGCAGGTACATTTATCCAACCTGATTACTTGGATGCTGATTCCTCCATGGTTCGCAACTATCTTCGCTTTCGAACTGATATTAATCTCAGCAAACCTCTCATTACTGGTTGCCTCATTCCACGACGCAATGTGGATAACATTCTTCTCAAAGCTCATATATGGGTGGAATTCAAGTATGAACGCCTGCCAGATTTCTGCATCAAATGTGGATTATTATCTCATGCCACTTACAACTGCAATCTGAAATCACCCATGCAATTCCAAGTCTATGATTCCAAGACCATTCCGTTATTTGGAGATTGGCTTCGTGCCACCCACGAGTTACTGTCACCCATGTCGCTTTACTGGTCTTCACTCAACTCAGAATCTCCACAACGTCCTCTCAATACAGCTGATCAGCCTATTTCACACACCATACCTCCTCGCAATACAGGTCTAACACCCATTAACAGGGCCACAAATCCTACAGTTTCTGAACAGCCTTTTTCAGAATCAGTAGAAATGAAAAAAAAAATTTTAGTCAAAGCTAGCCGCTTACATGCTGAGGTACAAGAACTCCTACAAATGATACATGTGCTGAACCTAGTTAGCTTTGCTGCTTACTTCAATGAGTGGTACTTTCGACTAAATGCAGAACCTCTTGACATGAACCTGAGATTTAAGATGCTTGCTCATGAAATTGGCATTGACATCGAAGTTGACATGGCAAGAAACTGGTTTAATTTTCAGACCTCACAGATATTTTACATCGCACAGGAAGTTCATAACGACACTTGTTACAAGCCATCAGAATTCTCCTCTCAAATTCTCTATGAACTTTTCAAATTTCACAAGAAATTCAACCAGCAACTGCCAACTCCAACACCTTCTGCTCCACTGCATATGCAAGACATCCCCAATCGCAATGAAGTTTGGTCTCCCTCAACTGCTTTGAAGTCTCCTCCATCTGTTAACTCTTTCACACATCTACCTCGTAGATCCACACGACAAAAAAACATCAAGTTAAAGTCTACTGAAAACCATGCTAGTCATCTTAGGAAAGCTCTCAGAAAGCGAAAGGCGCTGACTTCCATTTGGAATGACCCCAAAAAATTTTTTGTTGGTCATTCACCCCAGCACACAGAGTCTACAACCTCCACCTCTTTAATTTGTTTGAATGACCAGTTCAAGTCTGATTTTGCTACACCACTTATGATTGATGAAAATCTTGCTGAAGGCGGGGAGGCAGCCTCAAATTTGCCCCCCTCGGATTCATGAAGCTGTTAAGTTGGAATGGCCGGGGTCTGGGGAGACCTCGTGCCAAAAGAGCTCTGCGTTACCTAACACGCAGAAACAAACCTGATGTTCTTTGGCTCATGGAATCAAAGTTGAGCGCTGAAGCCTCTGTTTTGTTACAAACCTACCTTGGTTTCTTACATAGCCAAGTAATACCGGCTGAAAGAAACAAGGGAGGTTATCTTTTGTTATGGAATGACTCCTATGATTTGCAGATAACTGCAGTGGGTACTAGCTATGTATGCTTTGATCTTAATCATGCAGGAAACTTAAATAATACAATCTGCTTTTGTTGTGTGTATATTCCTCCTTATCATATCTTTAAGCAGCAGACTTGGCATAATTTAACAAATTTCATCAATCACCAAAACAAACCTTGGGCACTAATTGGAGACTTAAACAACATAATCAAGCAATCTGAGAAATCTGGAGGTTTGATCTTCCAACCTCATCACAATAATCCTCTACAACAATTTATTATGTCCAATAATGCAATTGATATTGGAAGCTCTGGCACTCGGTTTACTTGGTGTAACAACAGAAATTCTTCAGACAGAATAATGCAAAGACTTGATAGAGTCTTAACTTCTACAGACTGGATTACACAATTCCCAACAGCACAGGTCTTAAATCTTCCCAAATTCACATCAGACCATAATCCAATCATTTTGCATACTAATGGTATTCGAGAACCTTATAGAATCAGACCTTTTCGATTCATGGCCATGTGGTATAGAGACTCTCATTGTCAAACAGTAATACAGAATACTTGGAATTCATTTCCTCCACATACGGACCTCTCATCCAGACTGCAATCACTGTCTTCCAAGTTAAACACCTGGAATAAATAACACTTTGGTTTTGTACAGCAGCAGATAAATACATTGGAACACAAACTCAAATTCTTACAATCATGTCCGTTGGATGACAATCAAATACAAATGGAGCAACAATTACAAGAGCAACTGAATGAACAACTAGAGAGACAAGACTCTTTATGGAAACAAAAATCAAGAGAACTATGGCTCACTGATGGAGACCGCAACACTAAATTTTTTCATACATCCACGATCCTTCACAGGCGGTCTAATCATATTCCTCTTTTAAAGTCAGAAAATGGAGAACTAACTTGGAACAGAGCTAACATAGAAACTGCTTTCTCTAGTTACTTCAAAACATTGTTTTCCACCACTTCCACTGTCATCGGAGAAGGCATTCAAGAGTTATTTCCTGCTGTAATCGCCTCCCATCAAAATGATCACATTGCAAGTATACCATCACCAAAAGAAATAAAAGAGGCCTTATGGGACATGCATGCTCACAAAGCTCCTGGACCTGATGGATACACTGTTTTATTTTATAAACAGAGTTGGGACTTCATTGGCACAAATGTTATCAGCGAAATTCAGCAATTTTTTATTACTGGCATACTCAATCCCACTTGGAATCACACTTACATTACACTCATATCCAAAGTTCATAATCCCATCCAGGTAACAGATTATCGACCCATCAGCTTATGCAATGTCAACTACAAAATCATTGCGCGCATTCTAGTTAAAAGACTAAGATCTTACCTGTCTGAACACATCTCCCCTTACCAAGCAGCTTTTATCCCTGGCCGATGGATAGCAGAAAACACAATCTTAGCCCATGAAATAGCACATAAGATCCATCGGAAAACGAGAGGAAAAGAGGGATTAATGGGACTCAAACTGGACATGAAGAAAGCATATGATCAGGTTGAATGGAACTTCTTACTACACATAATGAATCAAATGGGTTTCTCACATAAAGTCTGTAATCTCATTAATCAATGCATCTCCACAGTATCTTTTTCCATCTTGATTAATGGTGCTCCACATGATCATATACAACCGCAACGAGGGCTCCGACAGGGTGATCCCCTTTCTCCTTATTTGTTCCTTATGGTAACGGAATGCTTATCCCGAATGCTGCTTCAAGCGGAACGTCAACACCTACTCTCTGGTATAAAACTGAATCCAGCTGCCCCTGCAATCTCACATCTACTATATGCCGATGATATTCTTATATTTCTGAAAGGTTCAGAGTTGGCAGCTCTTCACACAAAAAGGATATTGGATACTTATTGCTCATGGTCTGGTCAATAGATCAACTACCAGAAATCCGCTATTTTTTTCTCAAAAAACACGGATACTGCTCAACAGACCCTGATCAGTCACACTTTATCTGTTTCACACATGGTTGACAACATCAAATATCTGGGTCATTCACTTCCGATTGGACGGAAAAAAACTACAGAATTCAATAGTCTTTTAGAAAGAATACAACACAAACTTAACAGCTGGAAATCCAAGTTACTGTCACAAGCCGGAAAAATGACCCTCATCACTTCTATGGTACAGAATCTACCGATCTATTCCATGAGCACTTTCAGAATCCCTATAAATGTTTGTCACAATGCGGATTCTATAATTAAGAGTTTCTGGTGGGCTAACAATCCTCAAGCGAAACACTACTTTTCACCGTTGCAATGGGACAAGCTGTGCATACCTAAAACAGTGGGTGGTTTGGGGTTTCGGAAAATGGAAGATTTTAACAAGGCTTTACTTTCCAAAGTCGCTTGGCAAATGATTACCAAGCCTGAGAAATTGTGGGTCACAGTACTTAAAGCAAAATACCTACCAAATCAACATTTCCTGGATACCAAACAAAGATCTAGTGATTCCTACATCTGGAAGGGAATTTTATGGGCAAGAACACTAGTAGAAGCAGGCAGTTACTGGCATTTGGGAAATGGTCAGAACTTCAATTTTAAACAGGATGCTTGGATACCGGGACTTCCCTACCAGAAGATTCCTGATCAAGACTTACAAAACATACAACATCTAAATCACATTACTGATCTTTGTCACTGGCAACATTTTTGGATTTGGGATCACCACAAAATAAGCACTCTTCTTGGACCAAACTTAGTTCCCTTCATTCTCAACATCAATCCCCCTTCCAATAATCCTGATGAAATCAAATGGTATGGCTCTGGACAAGGTATGTACTCAGTAAAAGATGCATATTGGACCCAAATATCTCCTCGATTTTCCCCACTCTCACACTCTCGCATTTGGGGGCAAATTTGGAAAGCCAAAATTCATGAACGACACAAACTTTTTCTGTGGAAAATTGTCAACAATTGTCTTAGTACAAAGAAAAATATTTCCAGGTTTAAACCTCTAGATGATCTCCTCTGCCCACTATGCCATAATGAACCGGAGGACTCTCATCATCTCTTCCTCAAGTGTGATTTCATTCGTTCTTGGTGGTTAACATGGAAATGGAATATCAGATGGGAATTTTTGGAAAAACTTGATATTTTCACTTACATAACCTTTGTGCTAAACCCTCCCAAGAAATGGCTACCAATTCACATCAGTGCCAAGGAATTCACTTTAGTATCAACAATAATGATGGAGCAAATATGGTGGTTGAGAAATGAAGTTCTATTTAAACACCGAGTCTTAAATCCACAACAACTTATCCACAGACTTCATCATCGCATTGAAGAATTCAGATCCAAAATTGTCCCTCTTTGGACTAGGGAATCTGCAATTGGGGAATCCATAGTCATCCCTCTTACATGGCAACCTCCACCTTCTAATGCAATCAAAGTCAATTTTGATGCTGCTTGGAACAATGGAACTGCTGGCTTGGGGTTCATCACCATAGATAGCTATGGCCGTACAACTCATGCCTGGGTAGATTTCAGAAATGCTGCTAGTAGTGAAGAAGCTGAAGCTCTCGCCTTTTCTGCCGCCTTTAACTACTTGAAACAATTTTCAGATAAACCAGTCTATCTAGAAGGTGATAATCAAATTATAATTCAAGCTCTACTCGAAGAAAACTGGCACAATATCCTTCCCACTACAAAACAAATTTTATTGGATATGAATCAACATCTCTTTTGCTTTAACATGATCTCCATCCGCTGGATTCCTCGAGACCTTAATTATCGAGCACACAACCTGATACAATAGGCTTCTAATAATAACAGAGTAGGCGACATCTTATTATCTCTCCTACCTGCTGACTTGGCTGGATACTCTTAAAGACACAAGAGTCCCCTCCTATAGACTTTGTCTCACGACATTAAGTCTATTCAGAGTAGCAAAAAAAAAAAAAATATGTACATTAAAATTAATGATATAATTTTTAAAATTTAATGATTAATGAAAATTTCTTCTTTCAATTAAAAAAAATAAATATCTAAAATGTTCATCCAAATTTAGATACAATAAACAATTTTTTCCCAAAGTAGGAGGAAAGATTTGAAAAGTTGAAGAGCTAATGTATAGAATAACAGAATAAATAAATAGAGTGATCCCATCAAATAGTTTATAGAGCAGAAGGAGAAAAATTCAGCCGATAAAAAAAGATGAAAAAATGAAAAGGTTTGGGCACACACTCTCTCACATGAGACTTGGGAGGAGACGTAAGAATCTACGGTCTACTACTACCGACAACCAATCCTTGAAATCTGTGTCCATGCTCCACTAAATATCCGAAAGAAATTAATTATTCACTTTATTGCAGCTTATATCTTCCCATATTATCTCTTACTGAAGAAGATCACGCTGTTATATATATATATATATATATATATATATATTTTTTTTTTTTTTTTTTAAGATCGCGATTAGTATTCTACACCCAAATTGTTTGTTTTTTTTTTTTTTTAATTATAATTAATTTGGTGATAAGTTTCAGAGACCACATCGAAGACTGACATGGCCCAAGAGTGTGGACTCAATCAGGTCTCTCTTCTTAGATCTAATTCACTCCACTAGCTGATACCAACATACCACCCCACCCCACCCCCATTATCACCTTCACAACATTTCATCTCTATTGATATTTGACTGTTTTTCAGCAAACTACGGTTGGTGTAAATTTTGGCTCTCTTTCACATTTGATTAAACCCTTTCCTTATAAATTAAAATATTTATTTCCCAATGCTCAGGACAGCAACATAAAATCAGCCTCACTTATTTGCGTGTTTCTTTGAACAACATAATTGTGGATGCGTATTTCTTTGGATTTTTGCAACATTTGACTATCATTTAGGATATATTAGGTACTGGGTTTCTTTCAAAATCATTTCTTTTTACCATCTATAGTTAGGGATCTGGAAGTTTTCAGCTGTGACTGTTAGAGGTATTCCTGTTCGCTTCTGCTACTAAGTTATTAAAATCTCATTTGGGCGTTGGTGATTTTGGTGTTTCTTGTTGTTTTTTACTAGTTTGATTTGATGTCTTATACTTCACATAAAAAGAAAATGGCAATAGGAAATAGTCTGCTGTACCCAATTCTTGGGTTTGTGTCCTGTGTACTTTTCATCTACATGTCCTTTGGTCACTTGATATTTAGTTCTAGGGAAGAGCCAAATTGGGATTTTGTGAGCAGGAATGGAACTCACTTTCTATTGGATGGTAGTCCTTTTTACATCAATGGTTGGAATTCTTACTGGTTAATGGATCATGCTGTGGATGAGTATACCAAACCACGGGTCCAGGAAATGCTACACGCCGGGGCTAAAATGGGTCTTACTGTTTGTCGAACTTGGGCTTTCAATGATGGTTCCTACAATGCCCTTCAGATTTCCCCTGGTCATTTCAATGAGAGAGTGTTCAAGGTATGAGGAATTTATGTATATCAATTTTAAACTGTACTATTTTGTGCCTTTTTTGTTATATCATTATGTCATAGTTTTGAATCCCTTTTGAAGGCGAAAAGAAGCAAATAGAATTCTTCCTATCCTACTTTTCCTCCTCTAATTGGTGTTATTAGTGAAATATTTTACTTTTTTACTTGTCTGACTGATTGGATACTTATTTATTGCATAACTTGGCATTGATGTGCTATTATTATCAGTGTCGTTTGTACAATGTATCCAAACAGCTATATTAGGACGCCAATGAGGCTGCCCTAATAGTGATGGACCATCCTCAGCTCATTAGTAGACCATCTGATTGGTGGTTATTAGAGATCATATAAATGCTGGCTTTTTGAATGTAAGAATCAATCAAAACCAATGAGAAAAGGGAGAAGAGAGAAGAAAACACAAATTATGAATAATTTGATCACATAGTGTGTTTGTTCTTTCTCGAATTCGTTATGCATATTAAATATTATACAGCTTCTAAAGTCTATTTTGTAGGTAATCATTGTAGTTTATTTTAGTAAGACTTAGAACCAAATTAAGGGCTATGTGAAGTTAACTTTTTAATGATGGCCACTGCTTGAAATTTGTAATAAGTTGCTCTTTTTAATTGTTAATATAGCACAGTTGCATTTTTAAATTTTGTGTTTGAGCTACCATTTTTTTCATCCTTTTATCTGCCACTGCTTTGTGTCCTTTTGGAACTACTATTTCTTTTGTTTTACTCTTAACCATTAAGAAAAATTTGTTTGTCTGGCAGGCATTAGATCATGTCATTGCAGAAGCAAAGCAACAAGGCATTAGGCTGCTTCTTTGCTTAGTTAATAACTTGCAAGCCTATGGTGGGAAAACTCAGTATGTCAAATGGGCATGGGAAGAAGGCATTGGTATAAGTGCATCTAATGATTCCTTTTTCTTCGATCCATCTATCCGAGATCACTTCAGAAACTATATCAAGGTGCCAATCTATCTAGTTTCTTTTTCCTAAGAGGAAATCCTTATTGTTATTCTTTGAGACTAGTTGACATCATTTTTCCAGTAGTAAAGCTATCTACCATTTTCACATTCATTTGAATAGT
The DNA here is from genome assembly GCA_029378325.1 of Elaeagnus macrophylla. Classification (NCBI taxonomy): domain Eukaryota; kingdom Viridiplantae; phylum Streptophyta; class Magnoliopsida; order Rosales; family Elaeagnaceae; genus Elaeagnus; species Elaeagnus macrophylla. The sequence goes on from CM055640.1 coordinate 102,999,480, forward strand.
GGTGATACTTGAGATTGAAAGGAATTGTTTCTCTAATTCTTTCATTCATAGATGCTACATATTTATATACAAAGCTAGAGACATTAACTAGTGAAAGACACCTAATATACAACTCAATTAGTGATAGACACCTAATATACAACTAATACATCTAACACTCCCCCTCAAGTTGGAGCATAAATATTAATCATGCCCAACTTGTTACAAAGATAATTAACCCGAACCCCATTTAAAGCTTTCGTGAAAATATCTCCTAGTTCTCCAGTCTTCACATATCCTGTAGAAATCAAACCTTGCTGAATTTTCTCGCGAACAAAATGACAATCAATTTCAATGTGTTTAGTTTGCTCATGAAACGCAGGATTAGAAGCAATATGAAGAGCAGCTTGGTTATCACACCATAATTTTGCTGGTACTGAAGTTTTAAGACATACTTCATTCAAGAGCTGATATATCCACATTATCTCACATGCAGATTGTGCCATAGCCCTATATTCTGACTCTGCACTTGATCGTGACACAACATTCTACTTCTTACTCTTCCATGAGACCAAATTTCCTCCAACAAAAATACAATAGCCTGATGTGGATCTTCTATCTACTTTAGAACCTGCCCAATCTGCATCTGAAAAATATTCAATATTAGTGTGCCCATGATTTGCATACAAGATACCACGTCCAGGTGCTCCTTTCAGATAACACAAAATTTGCTCTAATGCTGCCCAATGATGAATTGTTGGGGATGACATAAATTGGCTAACAACACTGACCGAATATGCAATATCTGGACGAGTCACAGTAAGGTAATTCAGTTTTCCAACCAACCTTCGATATTTCTCAGAATTTTTAAATAGCTCCCCATCTCCTGTAAGGTGGATGTTCGGAGTTATTGGAGCACTACAGGGCTTTGCTCCCAATTTTCTTGTCTCAGTTAATAAGTCAAGTACATATTTTCTCTGAGATAGAAAGATACCTTTTTTACTCCTTGTGACTTCAACGCCTAAGAAATACTTTAGCATCCCCAAATCCTTCGTGTGAAACTGAGTATGCAGGAAAGACTTAAGAGATGAGATTCCCGTGGTATCACTTCCAGTAATAACAATGTCATCCACATACACAACTAAAAGAATGATACCACCTTCTGATTGTTTGTAGAACACAGAATGGTCAGACTTGCTTTTCATCATACCAAACGTTTCTATAGCTTGACTAAATTTTCCAAACCAAGCACGAGGACTCTGTTTCAAACCATACAAAGATTTGCGGAGACGACAAACTCGCCTATACTCCCCCTGAGCAACAAAACCCGGAGGTTGCTCCATAAACACCTCCTCTTGAAGATCACCATGAAGAAAAACATTCTTGATATCTAGTTGATGCAAAGGCCAATGGTGAGTAGCTGCCATAGAAATAAACAACCGAACAGAGGTCAATTTAGCAACAGGAGAGAAAGTGTCAGAATAGTCCACTCCATAGGTTTGAGCATATCCCTTAGCAACAAGACGGGCCTTTAATCGAGCAACTGACCCATCCGGATTAATCTTAACTGTGAACACCCATTTGCATCCTATAGCCCGTTTTCCCGAAGGTAAATCAACCAAGTCCCAAGTACCATTGTCATCTAAAGCATTCATTTCCTCTATCATTGCATGATGCCAACTAGGATGAGATATGGCTTCGTGAACAGTTTTAGGGATAGAAATAGAATCAAGAGAAACAATAAAAGAGCAAGAGGAAGACGACAAGCAGTTATAAGAAACAAAAGAAGAAATAGGATAAGTACATTGACGTTTACCTTTGCGTAATGCAATAGGAAGATCATCGCTCAGGACTGGATCTGATGACGAAGGAGCAGGTGCAGGACATGAATGAGAAGGTCTCTGTCTGGAGTAGACTTGAGTAATAGGAGGCTTGACAGGAGCTGGATCCGAGACAGGTTCAAATGATGTGATAGAATAGACTAAGACATCATCATCCTCCCTCTGACGTGCAGGAGGAGGAGAAGACGAAAAATAGGGTGTGTCTTCCATGAAAGTAACATCAATTGAGACAAGATATTTGTTAAGAGTAGGACAATAACATCTATAACCTTTTTGAAGACGAGAATAACCAAGGAAGATACACTTCAAAGACTTGGGATCTAATTTAGTAACATGTGGACGAACATCTCGAACAAAACAAGTGCTACCAAATATCCTAGGGTCAACCGAAAATAGTGACTTATTAGGAAACAGAATTTTGTAAGGAATCTCACCATGAAGAACAGATGAGGGCATGCGATTAATAAGAAAACATGCTGTTGAAACTGCATCGGCCCAAAAAGGTTTAGAAACATTTATTTGGAATAATAAGGCACGTGCAGTTTCAAGAAGATGTCTGCTCTTACGTTCTGCCACTCCATTTTGAGATGGAGTATCAACACAAGAAGTTTCATGAAGCATGCCATTTTGAACCATATAAGATTGAAACAAAGCTGATGTATATTCTTTGGCATTATCACTTCGCAAAGTACGAATTGAAGCATTAAATTGAGTTTTAATTTCAGCACAAAATGCGCAAAAAATAGAAAACAATTCAGAGCGACTCTTCATTAAATATAACCAAGTTACACGAGAATAATCATCCACAAAAGTAACAAAATACTTAAATCCCGGTTTGGACAAAATAGGACAAGGACCCCAAACATCAGAATGAACTAATTCAAAAGGAATACTAGCACGTTTATTAACTCTTGGTTTTGAACTTAGACGATGGTGTTTTGCAAACTGACAAGACTCACAATCTAATGAAGACACCTTACTAAACTGAGGACAAAGCTGCTTGAGTAAAGGAAGAGATGGATGACCCAGTCTACAATGTGCCTCGAAGGGAGAGGTGACACCAGAGCAAGCAACAGATTTCAATATTGGTGTGTCAAGAATATAGAGGCCTCCAGACTCATGTCCTCTACCAATAATCTTCTTCGTCATAAGATCCTGAAATAAACAATGGTTAGGAAAGAATGTGATGCAACAGTTAAGATTGTGAGTGAGCTGACTTACAGAGATCAAATTAAAAGATAAGTTAGGTAAATGTAAGACAGATGACAAAAGAAGTAAGGGAGTGGGAGTAATTGTGCCAGACCCAAGAACACGAGATGGTGACCCATCGGCTAAGGTAACAGTAGAAGTGGAAGTGTGTGACTGAAGAGTAGAAAAGAGACTAGAATTACCTGTCATATGATCTGTGGCACCAGAATCAATAACCCATTTGGAAGATGAGGAAAGAAGACACGCATTTGGTTTACCTGAATCAGCAATAGCAGTGACAGAAGATGATGAAGACTTTAGTGATTCTTGATACTGTGAGAACTTGGTAAATTCATCTGCAGAGATAAGAACCGATTTTTCAGAAGTATCACAAGTGGATGCAATATGGGCCGAGTGACCTTTCTGATTCTTGTACTGAAGCTTTCTGCAGTAACGTATCGTATGTCCTGGTTTACGACAATAGGAACACACAATACCTTCTTGATCCTGTGGTCGAGTTTGAAACCCTTGCAAGCCGCCTCCTTTGTTTCCACTCATATAGGTTGGCCGTCCAGGCTCATAATTATTATTTCGGCTGACCAAAGCACCATTTAATTGAGTAGGTGGGGGTGGAGTGCCTTCTGTACGAAGTACTCGACTAAATACTTCTTGTAAAGAGGTGATCTCAGAACTAGAAAGAATCTGTGACTTAGCAGTTTCAAAATCAGAGGGAAGACCAGCAAGAAAACTCATGACCGCCATTTGTTCCCGTTGGCATTTCTGAACCTTCACATCAGGGCTAAAAGGCATCAAACTATTTAGTTACTCATAAGTCTTTTTAAATTCCATAAAATAATTCGTGAGGGACTGATCTTGTTTGTCTGCACGGTAAAATGCTTTGCATACCTCATACATGCGAGAAAGGTTTCCTTTACCAGAATATAAGAAATCCAAATAATCCATCAATTCCTTAACGAATTCACAATGGTTGATCAAGCCAATGACTTCGCTCTCAATAGAATTCCGAATCTGTAGGAATAGGCGGGCATCTTCTCTAAGCCATGTCTGCTTTGAATCATCGTTAGGAGGATCGTTAGTCAAATGAGTATCTTTGTCAATACTTCTCAAATAAATTCAAATGGTCTTGCTCCAAGCTAAATAATTCGAGCCATTGAGCTTATGGTCCGTGATTTTAGACATCACAGGCACCATATCCGTCACAACATTGGATTTCTTTTCAGCCATAACTCTACAAACAACAAGGCAGCGAACAAGCGAACAAACAAAATCCAACAAGAGCAGCGAACAAACACGCAGCGAACAAGAACACAAAATTGGCCAAAAACCAAGTTGAAAGAACCCAAACCTGAATAATCACAAAGCGATGAGTGCCAAACCACCACAGATGACTCAGGGGAACGCCAGAGAGCAACACGAGGACGACCGGAGAAAACCGCTGAAGGAGACGCGCCTGCACGCGCCGGCGAGTGAGAAATTCGCAGAAAGTCGTGGTGGTGCGTGGGGCCCACTCGCAGCTCGTATGATCACCAGAATTGGGGGTTAGGCCGGTCGGCGACTGGGCTGGCTCCCTGTGCAGGCGGTGAGAAAAAAAAATCGCGATGCAGAAAATAGCGCGGTGGCGCGTGGGGCCTACGCGCTGCTCGTCTGGTTGTCGGACGTCGGGTTTTGGCCGGTCGGTGACTGGGCTGCCTCCCTGTGTCGGCTGTGAGAATAAATGTGCACTCCAAAAGGGTGTTCCAAGTTGGAACCAAAAAATGCACTAAAACATAATTTGTGTTTATCAAAATCAGAACCTAATTTGAAGGAGAGAAAAAAAAAAAAAATCTCAATTTTGTAACCCTAATGCTCTGATACCATGATACTTGAGATTGAAAGGAATTGTTTCTCTAATTCTTTCATTCATAGATGCTACATATTTATATACAAAGCTAGAGACATTAACTAGTGAAAGACACCTAATATACAACTCAATTAGTGATAGATACCTAATATACAACTAATACATCTAACAAGTGGCTTTGGTCAAATGGTAGATACATATGGACTTTATTCAAAGGAAATAGAAGGAACTTATGCTTTTACTGATCACAAGGGTAAATTTTTGGTCTTGATTGCTATTTGCCACTCATATTATATCTAGAAGACTTATCTATCCATTTGGTCCCTAAATTATTTAAGATCTTATAATTTGGTCTTTAACTTTTTAATTCACACAATTTAGTCCCTAGCGTTTGATAAATTTAGTCCAAAATTGTAATTTTGGTCAAATTTATTTAGTAGTGTTGTACTTAACATGATTCAAAGGTTGATGACCAAATTATAAATTTTTTCGTAGGCTTGGAGCCAAATCATTTATTTTGGAATAGCTTGGGACCAAGTAAATTAAAAAGTCAAGTTCCGTCATAACGCCATTAAATTAATTTAAATGAAATTGAAATTTTAGACTAAGTTTGTCAAATTTAGACACTTTAGGGACTAAATTGTGTGAGAATTGAAAGGTTAAGAACCAAATTGTAATATCTTAAATAGGTTAGGGATTAAATGAATAGATAATTCTATCAAGAATCTTCGTTTTGTGCCAAAAAAATCTGCAATATTTTTTTGGCGGCGAGCAACGTATATAAAAAGTTGCCAAAAACTTAAATTATATCTAGAATCTTTGTTTTCTTCGCTTTTATCGTCTTCCATTACATAAAACTCATCTAATAAGTGTTTGCAAAAGTAGTTTAAAATGCTATTGTCATTTAAGTGTTTATTTATTTTAACCTAGTTCTTTTTCCAGACCATTTTGACTCGGAAAAATACCATAACAGGAATTGAATATCGTCATGATCCAACCATTTTTGGATGGGAGTTGATCAATGAACCCCGTTGCATTACAGATGCTTCAGGAGACACTCTCCAGGTATGTTGTAATTTCTTGGAATCGTCACCTGAAAATTTGAATGTGATGATTATCATTAACAAATAAAAAATCTAAATATATTCTTAATTGAAGAACTATGATTTCTAAAAGGTTTCAGATGAAGTCTAGCTAGCCTAGCACAATCTTAGGTAGTCTCATCTGGCTATTTGCTGATTTTTTTCAGCCATTGGTCCTTTTTTTTTTTTTAGTTAAAACTTTTCTATTTTTGCTGAAAATGTAATTTGTTGACTGTTGATATTTTTCATATAGAGTCCTAGAACCTTTCTTCGACTCTAACCTTTCTTCGACATCAAAATAGAAAACACATGGAGGAAGAAGGCAGCCTTTTCATATCTTTATACGAAATTAACTATATGGCATAGAATCACAGGATTGGATTGAAGAAATGTCAGCATTCATTAAATCAATTGACAAGCGTCATCTACTGACCTTGGGTCATGAAGGATTTTATGGTCCTAAAAGTCCTAAAAGGCTGATTGTGAATCCTGAGGAGTGGGCATCAAGACTTGGAGCAGATTTTCTTAGGAACTCTAGGACTTCACACATTGACTTTGCATCTGTTCATATCTACCCAGACCAATGGTAAGCAAGCAGCATATGTTATTGTTTGTGGTCTTCATCTATGTACTTGGGCCATTATGATCATAATGCAAGAACAAAGAAACTGCTTTTTCAAAGCCCAATTATAAAAGTGTTTTGAGTCCCTACTAGGATTTTTCACTTTTTATACAGCTCCTGTGGCTATCCACACTTTTGAACTTGTTATTGTACATCTTATCTTATCTCTACTCAATAAACCATGTTTACTTTCTCAGGTTTCATACTCAAACATTTGAGGAGAAACTGAAGTTTATCTCCAAGTGGATGCTTTCTCACATAGAAGATGGAGACACAGAGCTGAATAAGCCTGTCATGTTCACTGAATTTGGATTGTCAAACCGGAACAAAGACTTTGAACCAGCAAAGCGTGATAGATTTTATCAAACTGTTCTAGACATTATGTACAAATCTGGGAAGAGAAAACGGGCTGGAGCCGGCTCATTGGTCTGGCAGTTTTTGGTCGGAGGAATGGATGAGTATAATGATGACTTTGGAATTGTCCCATGGGAAAGGCCAGCCACATATTCAATTATAACGGGACAGTCATGCCGGTTGACTAGAATAAACAAACAGACTCACCAAGAAGTTTTGCAAGAACTATGCTCGCAAACACACTGAAATTTTGATTTCTCTGCAGTTAAGTGGATGTTGCTCAACGATGTAAAACAGTTCAACAGTTTTGTACCACTTGTTTCTCACATCCAACAAAATTTATGTTAACTTCAAATTCCAACAATTAGACAGGTATATAGAGTATAATTGCAACCAGAAGCAATAATTCTGTAGAAAAAAACATAAATTAACAATAGATGAGAGCTTTCATGTTATGTTATTTTTTTAAACTATGCTGTTAAATCAGTTGTGACTTGAGAGAGTAAGGTAACAAACACCATATCTTGACCCTTGTTGAAGTCACAATATATAATTTATTCATATTTTCTTTCATATAACTCATTAATTCTATCAATTTATTGGTAAGTCATTTGATGGTTTTCTAATAGTTGGAGTTTGGGCTACAACAAATTATTTTTATCAAAAATTAACTTTTAATTTAATTAAATTTTTTTTTTGTGTGGTTATAATTAAATTGTTAAAAGTAATTTAATTTTTTTTGTAATATTAAAAAAATATGCAACAAGGACACACCTAGTTGTCTGCAACAAATAAAAATCTAATGTAAAATGAAGTTAGAATTCTTAATTTTGCAAAATGCACTATACGATAAACAAGCCTTTGATTTCATGATTACAAGTCACATTGCATATTTCTATTTTCCAACGTTTCTAAACCTACTCGACAAGAACAAGCACTTTGAGAAAAGAAAGAAAAAGCAATGCCAACAGTTGGACATTAGAAAGACAAATAAAATCAAAAGTCCCAAACTTCAACCACGCTTTGCCAATCTCGGGGATGTTCTGACCGCATCAGTACTGCGATTATATCCATTGGCTTCTCTAGTTTTTCCCCTCAACATTTTTCCCTTCGAACTCAAATTATTTACCTCCTGAACCACTTGCATCACTAGCTTAGTTCCATCGTCTTCCAATAATCTCCGAGTCCTGGAACTCACAGTTTTTGACCCGTCATCACTCAAATCATTCAACGGACTCCCACCACTAACCTTCTCATTCTCAGAAGCTACCATATCGAAATCATCATTTAGCTTCTTCACTAACCTCCTACGCCGATCCCCACGATTCTTAACAACCACACTTTTTGCTTCATCGACGTCCTCATCTTCATCAATCAAAGCCACGAATTTCCTCTTCTTTGTCGCCATCGGAGCCGGAGGGGGCGAAGCAGAATCAGCCCTCTTATTTTTAGCCTCACATGGATCTGATCTATTTGGGGAATCAGCGATTTTCTTCTTCTTTGCGAGTTTTTCGCGCTCTGATCGGAGCTTATTGATGTTACCCTCAACGCGACCCTGGAGTCTGAGGCGCTTGAAACTTAGACCACCCATGGACCAGTGAGCCTCGTTGGCCCATGAGAGAAGTGGATCGAGGACTGGGACTGGTGGGTAAACACGCTCGTCGTTGAGCTTCATTTCTGTAATAAAACCGAGGGCGAGGAAGACTGGTTCCGTAGAACTTGATGGACCTAGAGGTAAAACCGATGGCATATGTAGGCGTTATATTGAGATTTCTTTGGGGAATTTGATCGAACTGGTAGAGAAAGTGGGAGAGTGATTTACAAATCAACTTGAATATTGAAATGTATGATGCGGCTAGGTTATTTTATAGCGGGTGGCAAATGGCGGGACTTTGAGGCCTTTGAAATTTGGCACCAGTAAATTTCTTTTGGTCACTTTCTCGACAAGTTGAAATAGTATCAGTGTCAGTACTATTGAGTATTGACTACAGCAAACGAGAAACACGACTACGCGAGGTTAGATCTAATTGGGCTCAAGAAAGTAATTCGGTCTTTACATTTATGTAGATTTCACATAACAGGCCCCTTTTTCGGCTTTCCATAATGGACAATTGCTATTTTAGGTCAGTGCTCGTTTAGAGAGCAATCCACCTAAAAAAAACTTATATTTTAATTAAAAGTTATATTTTCAAAATTAATAATAATATAATCAAAGTTGTGTGTTTTAGTTACACTAAAATTAAATAAATTATAAATTTTTTTTTGTCATGTGATATATGATATGTAATACTTGTTATATACCTGAACCATCATTATGTAACAAGTTACATACTCATGATACAGGTATATAACTCGTATTATATATATGATACGTGATATGTAATACTTGTTATATACATGCACAAATAGTATGTAACAAGTTACATACTCATGATGTAGGTATGTAACTCGTATTACATACATGATATGTGATATATAATATTTATTACATACCTGCACTATAAATAAGTAACTCTACACTATCAATAGGTAATAAATTACATACTCATAATGCAAGTATGTACTCGTATTACATACATGATATGTGATATATAATATTTGTTACATACCTGCACTATAAATAAGTAACTCTACACTATTAATAGGTAATAAATTACATACTCATAATGTAAGTATGTACTCGTATTACATGCATCAAATTATGTACACTTTATTTAATGGATTACATATCACTCTTCATAAAACTAGTCGCAAGTACACCACCAAAGCTTGAATTTAAAACACCATCATCTGTTGCATAAACAAAAAGATTCACTGTCATTATCATATGATATAATGAAGTAGGAACCCCTTGAACTAGGGAAAAAATAATTCTAATATTGGTAGGGATAAAATCATAAATACATACATATAAAATGCTGTCGTCTCACGAAAAAGGAAAAAAGTGTAATTGCGCTATTAAATGCACTATACCAGGACAATAATTCCTCGTTTAGATATTATATGTGTTTAAAATTTACTCAATTCAATACGTATAATCTAAACCAATTGTTTGATTTCTTCCTCCCTTTTTTCTAGATTAAATTATTTTTTAAAATCTCAAAATCAATACAAGATAAATTGAATCGATTCTTGCGTTTAAAATTTATAAGAATTGAATCAAATTATTAGTAATATTATTTTATCTATTTTAAAATTTTATATTATAATTTTATTTAAACAAAATTCAAAAAATGAAAGTAATAAACTTGAGTAGATATAATTATTTTATTTTAATAATTAATTAATTAGATTATAATTATAAGTACCATATAAATGCATGTAAATCATATTAACATATATTTAATCACTGTTATTTAATTAAGCATTTTAGCTATGCTAATGTGGAAGTAAATAGTAATTTTTATTTTAGTTTTATGCTATTTAGATTTGTGGCATATATTTTTGTTCATTTATTATTGTGAAAAAATAAAAATAATTTTAAGTTTTAAAATTAATCAATATATAAAATATAAAATTTTATATCATAGTTATTTTATTATTAAAAATAAAAATAAAAATAAAAATAAAAATTAATGATTAAAAAAATATAAAAGTTAATTCATCTAACTCAAGTTAAGAATTGATTTTATAATTTTTGTTGAATTAGTTTTTAATTATTAATAACTGACTTTTGTACAAATCCAATCAATCAATGACATGCACATGTAGCTCTTGTAAATCACTCTTTCATAGAGATCGTATTGCACACTTAGGTGAAGTACACAAAAGGTCATTATACTTTTATATATTATATATTTTTATAATTTAATTCCTTTATTTTTTTTAAGTTTATATTTTAATCTCTTTTATTTTTTATTACAATTTAATTCTTTTATTTATTTTTAATTTTTATATTTTGATTTCTTACTCTTTTAGACTTTTGAAGTTCGTTGATCTAAAATTTTGGACTAAATGTGTAAAAAAAAAAAAAAAAAAAAAGAATATAAAAAATAAAATAAAAATAAAGGATAAAAAATAAATAAATAAATAAATGAGAAAGAATAACAAGGAAACCAAACTATAAAATATATGGGAATAATTTGTGTAATTCGGACTCAACAAAAAGCAGTTCTTTGACAATAAATTCCTCCAAATAAGCTTTTAAAATGGACCGGTAGAACAAGATACAATCTTGGCGTTTTGCTTTAATAAAGGCCAATACTATTAGCATCTTACATGGAATTTTAAGTGCATATTTTTTAAGTATTTTTTTTTCTTTTTTAATTTTACCCTTTATGGTATAAAAGTTTATTTTTTTATTCAAATGTTTTATTGTAAAAATTTTTGAGTTAAAATTCATAATTTTTTAAAGTAATTTTACCAAAAAATTAGTAATTTTATTTTCTTTCATATCTTGAAATATTTATTCCTTTTCGTATTTTTAAAGAATTTATTTTAATTTTTTTAAAATAATGTTCATAAAAATTTTAAATTCTTCTATAAAATTTTCTTTTGTTTTTGTATTTTCTAAATGTTTTTTTTTTTTTTTTTAAGATTTCTGTTTGTTCTTGTGATAAAATTATATTGTTCATTTTTATTTCTATACATGCTGAAAACATTTTTTGTAAAATCTTTTTTAAATTCTTTTTTGTTTTCAGTTTTTGGATTAGATTAATTAATTCCTTTAGATTACAGATTTGTGCTTGTGTAAGCATTTTTTATTACTTATAGTGTAACCATGTTAATTCTTTATTTCAAATTGTAAAGTACTTTGTAAATTGTTAATTATGTTATTTTCTTAGCTAATCCTTTGGTTATTTCTTTAATCTGAAATATTAATTCTATTGTTTATTTTTTATAATATTTTAAATAATTCATTTTCTATTTGAATTTGGTTGATTATATCTTACTTTAAACATTTTATTTAAAACTTTTCTTTTTAAGTTTTATTTTATGTTTATGGCTCTGATACCAATTTTTAGGGTTAAATTTTTATTATTTTGATTTTAAGCTTCAGTTAGCTTATTTTACAATTTGTTCCTTAAATAAATAAAATCCAAAAATTAGGTTATCAAATTCTTCTTTATTTACTTGTACAAATTTCTGTGTAAAATAGTTTCTTAATATTTTTCCTACATGATAGTTTATTAAGAATAGTATGCTGGAGACATAATCTGTAAAATAGTCTAAAAGAATGTCAAATCTTTTAAAATTTTCTAAACATATTTCATAATCTTCATTATCAAAATATTCTTCTAATAATTTCATATATTTTCCTTCAAAATATTCTATATTAGTCATAATTTTTCCTGTTGAGTTTCAAATTCATATTCTTCAATTTCTTAGTCTATCAAACGACTTAGTTCTAGAATTTCTTTATTTTCTTCTATATGCATTTTTACTAGTTTAAGGCTTGCTTCGAGATCTAAATGTTCTTTGTCTTGTCCTTTTATTAAACCATTTTTTTTTTTCTTGTTTAGTAAAATAATCAATTAATCCTTGTAAATTTTCCATTACTTTAGATCTTCCTGCACTTTTTTCAAAGTTATCTTTTATACATGTTTTATACTAGATAAGAGATTGTTTAAGATAAATTGCATCTTTTAGATTTTCTTGGTTTTCAGAATATTTTTTACTTTTATTTCTATACAGTTTTGTCTCAAGTTTCCTTTTCATGCTATTATGTTTATCTTCCATTTTTTATGATCTTATGTAGCATAAAAAAGATTTTAACAATATTAATGAAGTTTCAAGGTATACTAGCCTCTGTTTGCAAACTAACATGTTTTTGAATATGGTTCCACCGCGTTCTTTTGCTTCCTAGCTATCTCCTTCTTGTTTCAAAGAGTTAAGCCTCACTCTAGATCCAAGCTTCCAGTCCTTCTAACCCTGCTGATCGTATGAGATTCATACTTAACTTACTAAGGTAAGAGTGATAGGTTTGATTAAAATGGACTTTTATTCATTAAACAGAAAGTTTATGCAAACTAGAGAACTAGTAACCTTGAAAGGGTTATTAGTTCTTACTTATTACAAGATACCTAGCTAAAACATGAAAATAGAAAAGTGGATAGATGTTAGGTTTTCGTAGTGAATCCTTTATATGCGAAGAATTTTCTTTTATAGACATAAGGATTTCCTGTTTACAATGGTATGATTGTACTATTCCTAACTTTCTTATTTGGCATTAGACGCCTACATTATTGACATTCTTGGCGCCAACTATTAGAGTAGTCCTACATAGTTTGTTCTACTGACATAGAACTGTTTGATAAGCTTGTTTCCATGCAAGCTTCCTTATCCCTGATGCAGTAGATGCATTTGTGGTCCTTTGATTGCTATTTTTAATAATAGCAAAATATTTTTTTGGTTTCCTCATTTACTTCAATTTCATTACAATTGAAGCTAGTTTCATAAGAAATTACTTTTTCACTGTCTTCTTCAGTGATAACTATATTACTTTGGGAAGTAATAATAGTATTACTTGTACTGTAATTAATCTTAATTTCTAAAGAGTTATTAACTCTTCTTATTTCATGATAAATTTGATTTAACATCTGTCCTCTTTCAATACATAATTTCTTAGGATTAAACTTCTTTTCTAGTAAAAATTTTGGACAAGTGACTTCTATTTTATTGTTTGCTATGCCAAGTTTAATAAAATGATAAGAACTTACTGGTGTTTCTTGGTTCCAATCTATTAATGAACTAAAACATCTTAAATAAATAGGCTTGTTTGTAGTCATAATTTTCTTTTTAAAATTTCTGATGAATTTTTTGAAGGTTTCAGGGAAATATATTAGTTCTTTTAATTCATTTCCTAGATATATATTTTCTATTAATCCAACATAAAATGCCTTATAGACAAATACTAGATCAGTTCCTTCTAAGATATTAAATTTGCTACCTGATGGAAAATCTTTTTTTGTGGTGTAAAATTTTATGTCATTAAGATATTTCTCAGTAGTTTTTCTTGCTAGATTATATAGGCTTAACTATTACAGTTTTGTTAAATTCCTATATCTTTCTCTTTCTACTTCAGAAGAATTATTCGTTACTTCTCTAAAAATTACTGGTCTTTGAATGTTTCTAAGGTTTTTTAATCTACTGGTTCCTATTGTTGGTTGTTGTACTATTTGGGAATAATTTTTTGTTATTTCTGTTGGTGTTAGTAGTTTAGGAACTTTATAATTAGTATAACTTCCTTATGTTTCTATCCTATTTGTAAATGATTTATGGATGATTCTACTAAACCCTATTATTGCTTTCCTTGCTTCAGGCCAATTAGTGTATATTCCTGATTTTGGTCCATTATATACTAGATAAACCTTTTTTAAATCTTCCTTTTCAGCTTCATCAGCCCAATTGATTTTTTCTTTTTTCTTTTCTAAGTTCTTACTAGGTTTTGGGTTGTTATTACGAGTTTCTTCAATTTCTATTTTTGGAATTTTTATTCCATTCTGTTGAAGTTTCAACTTCTTTTTCTATTGAGCTATCTTTAAGTCATTTTGAGTTAACCATGGTACGCCTGTTTTTTAAAGATTTTTTAAGTTGTAATACCTTTAGTTGTTCTCTGAGACATTTGATTTCTGTTTCATGAATCAAGATTTCTTATTCTTTGATCTGAATTTCTATTTCAAGAGGACTCATTCATGTCATAAAAAACATAGTTAGAGATGTTAATTCTCTAGTTAAAGCATCAGCTAAACTATTTTTCTTTCCTGGTAAATGTTCTACATCAAATTTGTAATAGTTAAACCATTGTTGTCATCTAATAAGTCTTTCTTGTTTATAATCACCTGCAATATTAGTTCTTAAAAAATGTCCAAAATTGTTATTATCAGTTCTAACAATGAATTTTGAACATATAACATATATTGTAAATTTATTTATAGATTTTTTAACAGTTAAATATTCTATTTCATTACTATGATAATTCAATTCAAAGTCTTGGAAAAATTCTGAAGTAAATCTACAAAGATATTCATCTTTGTCATCAATTTTTGCTTTTAATACTACTCTCCAATATTCATGTGAAACATCTATTTCTATTATCATTTTATCATCTGGTCTTGGATGATATAAAGTTAGTAAATCTTTTACTTGTGCTTTTATTTTATCCATATATTTAGTGTCCTGATCAATCCATTGCCAGACATAGTCTTTTTTAAGTTTTGTCTGTAATGATTTTTTCATTTCTACTAATTTCTTTATTATGCTTCTGAATATGTTAAACATCCTAAAAATTTTTGTAATTGATTTTTATCTTTGATTATACTAGAAAATTTTTGTATGTTATTTAAAATATGAGATTGTAGATGATATTTTTCATCTTCTATTTCTAATCCTAAATATTTTATTTTTTGTTGAGCAATGACTGCTTTTTTTTTTTCCTGATAATATTATTCCTGATTTTCTACATTCTTATAAAACATTAATAATGTTTTGATAATTTATTACTAAATATTAAAATATCATCTATTTAAACACAACAAAAATTGTGATATTTTTTGAAAATATTATCCATGTATCTTTAAAAAATACCTGGTGCTTGCTTAAGTCCAAATGGAACAACTGTCCATTAGAATTGTCCTTGAGGCCTTGAGGGCAGCTAAATACTGTTAATTTTTGTAATTCATCATCAAGTCTTATTTGCCAAAATCTACTTTTGCAATTGATGCACAAAAACTTGATAACCAAATTTTGTAATTTATAAAAGCTCGCAAGTGCACGAGTCACTTGTAGTAAGCGACAAGTATACTCCCAAGATCGTCTCTCGAAGGAATTGCGGTAGTTTTCAAAAAAGTTAAATGTAATCCAAAACGTAACAATAAAATAAATTCTAAACACTCTAATCGAAGGTTGGTTTTGTAAATGGTTTCTAAAATCATAAAAATACTAAAACAATAAAAGTAAGTGCGTGAAAGTTTTGTTGAAACGATGAGATGAACGAGTGTGGGAAATTGGTTAGTAAACTAATAAATGATGAGTTGATTTATGTGGTTTTGACAATTAAGCGCGAAAAAGTAGAATTTAATGATTATTTTCTCTAATCCTAAAAAATCCCAAATTAATGGCGATTTTTCCTTAATTAACTAATTAGCTTCTTTGATCCAGACCGTTAATTAGTTAATTAGCCTTAAACTTAGGAAAATAGTTTAATCGCCTAATTCAAGACAAATCAATGCACTTAAACTAGGCTCATGCTCAAGAGTGCTCAATTGAATTCAGATGGCGTTTCTAAAACTCAACCCTAAAATATTTCACACATTTACAAATCAAATTGGCCAGAAATAATTGATGAACATACGTATTAAAAACAATGACCATGAATTAAATTACTTAATCATAAAATTATCCACACAATCAATTATCAAATCATAGTTACATCACCAAAATCTCACACATAAAGAGTTTAGCTACTCATAATGAAATCCAAATCAATATTTTTCATTACAAATAACATTCTATGAATTCTTAAGGAGAAAAGAGATTACAAACAATAAATTACCCCACTTCCACTTTTAAAACAAAGCCCTTGAAGTTGGATGATCACCTTCTTCAAGATTGTTGATGGAGCTTCAATGGAGGAGCATTAATGGAGTAATTTTCTCTCTCAAGAATGTGGAGAAGAAAAAGAAAAGCACTATTCACGTTACTGTTCACGAATTGGTGGAGGCTGAATAATCTCAAATCTGTTGGAGGCTGGAGAGAGAGATAGATGTGTGTCCCATTAGGTTTTTCGTCTTTTGTAAGGGTTTCCAAAAAAATCTGTAAATCTTGTGGCCCAGGAGGAGTCCAATCCGCGCGCGCGCGCCGCGGCGCACCCTTTTCCATGCCGCGGCGCACATGTGATATTGAATTACGAATAAAAACAGAAACCTCCCCGCCGCGGCATAACTTTCCCTCGCCGCGGCGCGCAATGTGTTCATGATTTTGGGTCCAAAGCAGAAACCTCCTCACCGCGGCATAACTTTCCCTCGCCGCGGCGCGCAATGTTTTGATGATTTTCATGTTTCAACCCGAGAGCCTCTCGCCGCGGCACACAATTCCTTCGCCGCGGCGCGCCTTGCATGTAACAGTGTACATGGTATGTACATGTATGTACATACTTTGCTGATTCTCGATGTAAGGCTTACGTTCCTCAATGTAATGCTTACATTTTTAAATACTTTTGCTCTCTTTTTCCACGTTTCTTCCCAAACCTACTTTGACCTACAAAACAAAATTATATTGAGATTAAATGCAAAATAGATGCTTAAAAACATAACAAATAGTAGGTCAAAATAGTGTTCATCAGCAATCAAAATTTAAAAAATATTTCTTTCCTTTAATAAGTAATAATAATTCTTCTTTCTTTAGAATAAAATAACCATCATTAATAATTTATTTATTTAAAGCTTTAAAATTTATCATTTTTTCCTCTTCTTTTTTCAACTTCTTTTTCTACTAAGAATGTTGGACTAGAATGTGGTGAATTACTAAAAATAATTACTTTTAATTCCCAAAGTTCTTGAATTTATTTTTCAAATTCTTCTCGATCTTCTGAGGTATAAATCATTGGTTTTACTCTTATAACTTTTAAAGGGTCTTTTAATTCTATTTTTGCCATTTCATTATATCTATTGATATTTGGATCTAAAGGATTTTCTGAGCATATTGTTTTTAATAATCTTCTTATTTCTATTAAAGCTTTATTTTCCCACATTTCATTTAGAAATGGGTTTTGATCAACCTCTATGTTTAAAGAAATATTTTCTAAATATGGTTTTTATTTTTCTATATCCTCACCACGTTTTCGCTTTTTATGTTGTGACATAAAAATTGATGATAAAACAGTTAATGTTTTCCTAATTTTTGATACATAAATTGTTTCTCCATCTAAAGTGTCAAACTTATTTTATTGAAGTACTGGGTAAATGGTTGATATAAGTTTAAAAAGTTGTTTTCTAATAAAATATCAACTCCAGTCTCTTGTTGATAAATTGTAAGTATATAAAAGATTTCTCCTTTTATTGATACATCTATATCTTTTAGTATTTTATTTAGATTTATTGTAGTATTATTTGCAATTTTTACTACTAATTTTTTTTGTGATTGTTTCCAAAGTTCTTCTAGAAATACATATTTAATGGCTACATATATACTTGCACCTGCATCAATATATGAATGTAAATGATAATTTTTATATCCTTTAAATTTTAATCCTATCTTTATATATGTACTATTTGGATTTGTTATGCTTAATATTTCATCTATTATTTTGAATTATAATCAGATATTTTTTAATATGTTATTTTCTCTTCAGTTTCTTCTAATAGATAAATACTACATGTATCATCTATATCATATTCTTTTATTGATTCAAGTTTCACTTTAAAAGCTTCTTCTAAAATTTTTGTTTTATAGGAAAAATCCCTTTTAAATTCTTTTTTATATTGGAGTCTATCAGGACATTTATTTGCATAATGTCCTTTCTTATTACATATCCAACATCTACATTTTTTTCCTAATGGACAATAATTTTTCTTGTCAAGTATATTATATCTTCTCCTTCTAAAATATCTCTTTTTATAAGGTTCCCTATTATACCTTCTTCTATACTTTAAAAATTTTGTTTTCTAAATTTGTATATTTTGAATTTTCTAAATTTCTTATGTTTTTTATATTTATTGTAAGGTCTTATATTACAACCATATTTTTTGATGTTTTAAAATCTCTTGAATAACAACAGATTCTAAAATTTCCTTTTATTTGTTTGAATTCTTTTCTTTCTTGACATTTTATTATTATACAACTCTTAAGACTTATTCTTCCTCCTAAAGTGTCAGGTATAGTTTATCTATTCTTTTCATTTCATCCTTCTGTCATAGTTTTATGTAATGTTCTAGGTAATTTTTGAAAAAATATTTCCTTAAAATTTTCTTGCATAGAAGATGGTAATTTATGATAATACATTTCATATTTACATATAAAAGAATCTATGTAACACATATCACATATTTTCATATTTGTTAAGTATCATTTGGCTTCAATTATTTCATTCTTACTAGATTCTGTAATATTTCTTCCTTTATCTTTTTCAATAAATTCTTTATATATTTCATTTACTACAGTATCTAAGTAATCTCTTCCTATTGTTGAATTTCCTTACATTCTTAAATGTTATTGTTCAATTAAATTTGAAAACTAAATTTTTACATTTCCTGTCATTTTATGAGCTACTAAAACTTTACAAACTGAAGGGTTTGTATTTGTGGTCGTAAAAGTTTGTATAATTATACTTATTTCATTAGCACATTCATCTAAGGCTTTTTTCCTATCTCTTATGCAATCTAGGTCTAAAATATCAGTTTTATAATTTTCATGTGCTCTAAATTCTGGTAGAATACTTCTTTTAATACCCTCAATATAATCTTTTTTTTTTTCATTTTAGGTGGTTGTCTTCTTCTATATATTGGTTCATGTTCTCCTGATCTTTGTCTATATCTATCTTCCTTATATGGGTCAGACGTTTCTCCTCTTTCTAGAATTGATCTTTCTAAGTTTGTTCTTGGTACTAATATGGGTTTTATATGAATTCTTTGGGTTATATTTTCTTGTTCAGATTTACTTTCACTTATTATTATCATATTATCTTCTTCTTTATTTGTGCAAAATTTTTCTTCATAATATTTTTCTAATTCTTCATTTGTTAGGGTTAACAAACTAATTAATTTTTATATATCTTTATTTTCATGATTCATGAATTGTTCTTCTAAGTTTTTTCTATATTCTATTAAATTGTTATTATTTCTTTAGATTATTCATCTTTTCTTTTATCATTTTTGGGTATTAATGCATCAGATCTCCTAAGAGGTTCTTCTTTTAATCTTTTTAATGGATCAAATCTTAATCCATTTCCTCTTGCTATGTTATTAACATCCCTTTTTAATTCTATAATTTCTTTGTACATATCTAACTGTATTCCTTTTAATTCCTGCATATTTTTAATATTTGTTTCATCTGTAGTGTTTATTTTTTCTACTATAAAAATTAAGGCTTCCATTATAGATATTTGATTTTTACATATGCTTATTAAGCTACTATTTTCTTCTAATTGTATTTCTAATAGTTTATCTTTTACCATAATTATTGCATTGTGTAGACTAATTCTTTTACTTCTTCAATTTTCTTTTTTAATTCTTCTATTTCTCTATTTCTTTTACTAGCTTCTGTCTGAGTATCTATAAATCTTATTCTTTATATATTCTCTCTTTTTAATGATATCAGAGGTTTTCTTTAATATCTAGATTCCATTTATCAGGTACTTCATATTTTGATAATATTTTTGGTCTCTTTATTACTTGTCTTATTTCTTTGAAAATTTTATCTATTTTTATAAATTTATTTTATCCATATATTAAACTATTGTGACTGTTTGTTAATGAATATTTTACTAGGTAATGGATTGAAAATAGGTGGTTTCCATCTTTCATTAGATTTCCTCGTTTAAAGTCATAGGCTAAACTTAGTACTTGGTTTAAATTTTTATCATGGATATTGACAGCAAATCTAGGATATGCTACAAATTTTAATTTTTGATATCCTAAATTTTCATTAATTATTTCAAACAGAACATATTTTCTGTTTGTTATTTCGTTATCTAATAATGCTAACTTATTTAGTATATATATTTCTTCTCTAAAGTGTATTTTTATTAAAAAATTTATTCCTCCTAAGTGAATATATCTAATTTTTTCTCTATCTTTTTTGATAATTTTTTCATAATAATTTCTTTATCAATTAGTGGTATATTAAACATTCATTTCGCATCTGCTATAGTAATACTCATTTCTTTATTACTGATGCCATAATATATTATATCTTTTCTTGGAAATAATTTTCTTATTTTAAAGAATGATTCTTCTCTAAATCTATCTTTTTTCTTAAGATTTAGTTTTGATTTTTGAATTTCTTCAAAAAAAAATTTACTGAATATTATTTATTGTGAAAAACATCCAAAAATCTCTTGTGTTTCTACATTCATTATTTCTTGATTTTCTATTATTTATAACATTTTTAAGTTATGTATATTTTTATATTATTTGTAAGCTTTTACAAATTTTTATTATTTTTTGTAAGGTGTAACAATTTTTTTTTATTTTGTAAGGTATTACAAATTTGCATTGTTATGTAAGGGTTACATAAATTTAAGGGTATGAATTTGGTAATAGGTGATGGACGTTGATAGTATTACTCTAACAAATAGACATAAGCCCATTATGGGAATTAACAGCTAAGAGGTTCATGGGCATGAATGTTTGCAAGTGTTGGTGTGTTTTAGGGATGATAATTTGATCCTGACGGTTCGAGTACTTGCAGGTATCCGACCCGTTCGGGTTAAATTGGGTCAGAATAAAACGGTATAAAAACGGGTTAGTGCATTATCTATTTTATTTAAAACAGTTCAATTCAATTCGATTCAGGGCATCATTCAGATACTCGTTTATTTACTACAAACTTTAATTACATAAAAAATTATAATTTTTTTTTTATTTGGGAAAAGAAAAGGTCGATTCAGTTTTCTTGACCTGTAGATATTACCTGAACCGAACTCATTTTGTTTGAAATAGCTTAGTTCATTTTGAACCGCAGATCAAAACGGGTCGAATCGGATTGGTATCTCCAGTGTGGTTGAGGTTTGTAGGGGAAAACAAAAATATTATTTTCTTGACCAGAAACTGCTAGGCATCCAACTAACAAGGCAATTCAGATAGAAAAATTGACCACTGCTTGGACTATATGATCAATTTCCTAATAAGGCAAGAACTAAGAACTTGAAAGAAGCCCTTTGGTAAAGTTTATAAACACATGAATGATGTCTAGAAATTTACATGATAAGTACATCCTGATAAACCTGACAGGAACTTTTCTTTTTCTTTTCATTTCTTTTTTTTCCTTTTGAAACACACAGAAACATATTAACAGGATTAAGGTTAAAAAGAAGAGCATCTACATGAGTTCTCTTGTACTTTACTTGTATCCCCTTGAACATGTATAAATCTAAAGCAATGGATTATTCATGTTACAGATCACGATATAAAACAAATGTATGTATGACAAAAGAATAATAAATATTATAACAATCTGAGTTAACTAGACACTAGTTATCTCAGTATACGCATACAATAAAAGCTGTACCTTTTTAAGACATGGGAAGGTTACTGGAAAGCTCCGTAAAAGCATTAATCTTTAAACATGACAAAGGTGTCTAATTACATACAGATAGTAGCACAAAACAGAAGCAAAATGTATTCTCCCTCGTTAATCTCTGAAATGAAAATAAAAAGCCTCCAATAAGCAAAACGTAGTTTTCTACCTCTCAAATTCTGTAGTTCTTTTGTACAAATCATGCTGGAATCAAACCTGCGAAACACCATACAATAATATCATGGTATGCCAAAGGCTTGTAAAAGAACAAACATACCATTCACTAAAACAATGCAAGCATCAGTATGCTTCAATATCCTAGGAGAATACCAACATTAGATAAGCATACACAGAAATTGAATAGATACCAAATAACGGTGAAAAAAAAGAAAATGACAATCATGCTAATTCGAATTATGCATCAGCCAGATGAAGTATTGAAACCTTATTATGTTTTGAACATGAAAGGTGAAAGTGTTGTAAAAGAAAACCAACAATATGATGGAAGATCCCAGTAAGAAATGATAAACAATTACCTCAATTACATATCACCCTTGGGCTTTTTTCCAGTAACCATCTGGAATATCCTCAGGCCTCTGCTGAATGCTTCATTGAACAGTATCCTAGTCTGCATAGACTGGAAACCAGGAAGCCAAGAAAGTAGTGCCACAGGAACCATGACTATAACTCCAAACAATATATCATAGAGACGGCCCACAGAAACCACTGTCCCCCAAATTAAAGTCGACTGCAAGAAAGGTCGTAGCACTTGCGCAATTAAAATCAGGCCCCATCCGGTGGGAACAAATGCCAAAAGACTAGTGAAAATATCAATAAATGTGAAATTTGTGAATTCTAGCAGTGCAACTATCACAACTATTCCAAGTAAGATGACAAGGAATTGAACCAGACGATAGTATATGTGCTGCTTTGCTGCATATTTGTCCCGGGCATATGATATTACTGCATACAACGCAAAAGACACAAGCATATAGATCCAAGACAACAAATAAACAGCAATACTAGTACTTCCAGCAGCAATTTTGAGCTGGTAGACTATCCCATACTGGAAAAAGAAGAAGCGGAGATCTAAAATTACTTCCAGCACTTTTCCCCAGAATCCAGTAGTTCTCAAATGATCCTGCTCCTCATCCCACCATGTTTCCCAGCTCTGTTCAGCTTTTGCAAACACACTACCACGATACCAGATCCAGTTCATAAAGTCATCAAAGTCAACTACAGTCTTCAACCAATCAAAACCCGAAGGATTAAAAACAAAGGGAGCCATTATCCAGGATACAACCAAGAACCAACTTGAGATCGTCATGGCTACATAAACAAAGGAGTCTTTACCTATAGGACTGTGTGCTGCATACACTATAAGAATTAGCCCAAGTTCAATGGCTTTCACAAAGTGGCTGCGAGCATAGAGTCTATAATTTTCTGCAAACCTCTTATGTTCTACAACAAAACCACGACCAGTAGCACGATACTTTGCACCCCCATGAAGTATGGTACGGCCAAAGAAGTGTGTACGTGTTCCCATAGAGAATGTGTAGAAAACAGAAGAAAGCTGAAGCTGCATTGTTATGAAATCCCATATAGCTTCAAGGAAACCGTGCTCAAGGGAATTCTCCACTATCATAGGAAGAGCAGTAAACAGACCAAGTTGAACAATGAATTGCTGATTCAATATTGTACCAAGTGCTTTATTCGTGTCGTTGGCCAAAACAGAACCTTCAAGACCACTAAGGGCAAAATAAAGCCGGCCCCACAGGAATGCATACACAGTCAGAACCACTATCATTGTGTTCGAAAAGAACCCTACAGTGGTATAGAAGAATGACAACATTCGGAAAAAATCCAGCCTGTGACCGAGCCTATAGACGTCTCTGCTCAGGATTTGTTCCCCATTTCCACTAGCAACCTTGGCTTCAAACATGGAAACCTGGTTCAATCCAACATCTCTTCCCTTGCCAACTTGGATGTATTCATGGTGAGTGACATTGCCTCCACGTAAAGTGCAATTAAAGCCAGCAAATATGTCTTCACTAATGTTAATAACCCTGGAAGCTTTACTAAGGCCACCTCTTGTCATGAACCAAAACCTGTCAAACACATCTGGATGGCCATAATGCATTCGGATCTTCAAAGGGTTTGCCAACACACGCTGGCCCAATGTGACAAAGCTTGTTTCTTGTGCAGACATAAACCAAGCAAGTGATGAAACAGAACCTGTAAAAATGTGTTCTCTGACTCCCAGAATAGTAGGCTTGCGCGCACCATAGTTGTGCTTGTATTCTTCCAATAGATTCCTCATTTTAAGAGCCTCCTCAAAGTAATTGTCTTGGTTCATATCAATTGTCTGAACTGCATCACCACGTGTGAAGATAATGGCATGATTTTGATTCTCAGGTTTTCCCTCACCAAGTTTCACGGGACCTGGCAGCTTTACACGGTAGATTTCCACTTCCCTCTCTAATTGCTGATCATACTTCACAAGAACAGAGTAATACTCTTTCTCAACTCTTCCAGTTGAAACCTCATCAATGTAGGCAACTCGAAGAGCTTCATTGTTTTTCATTAGGTACAAAATTTCCTCAGCATGAGGATCTTTTCTAGCTTTCTGTACTCCATAAATCTGGCAGGCAATCACATATGTATATTTCATCAAAACAGTTCCATACTCATGGCCTTTGAATAACATATTCACAGAACTACTGGTTCTACTCAAACTTTGGGAGGAAGGTGATCTTTCTGAACTGAAACCATCTAATCCTACTTCTCGCCTCACTGAACCAAGTTCTCGGGATCCTTCCCGAATGTCCATTTCTGATGCAGAATCCAGAAACGCCAACATCTTGAGAGCCCGATAGTAATACATCATCCCCCTCACAGTCCGGGCAAGGGTCTGGCCCCTGTATGATGCCCACATTCTGAAATCTCTCAGCTTTGTGGTCCATATTTCATCATCTTTTACCATTCCTTCCCTTCGCATTCTCTCCATAAAATTTTTCCACTCATCATGGTATATTGTTTGCAGATAATATAGGATTGAAATCCCATCTTCATTCTCAGTTCGCAGTTGTTCCCTGCTGTATACTACATCTTCACTGTAGTAAGGTGTAAGAACACTGAAGGCCATCATTTTCTCAACCTGAGGAGCATGGGGCATGTTCATAAACAGGGAGTTGCTAAAGAAAGCTATTCTTCGTCTTGCCTCTAGATTAACTGGGATGCTTTGCATAGAGTCCCTAGAGGTGAGTATTGTGTGCAAGCGCCGAAGCTGCCGATAGAAAGCTTCATTATCAGAGCCAGGAAGCTGAACAGCATCCTCAAAGAGTAACCCTGCCATTGAAGCTGGATTTTGGGGAGCCAAACCATCATCCTTCAGCTCGTCAGTGCTCCTCTTATGCTTGAAAAAATCTCGAACAGCAATCTCATAAAGGGCCTGTAGAGTATTTACAACCTGGTTAAGTTCTTTCTTAGGCATGTTCAACAACTGAACAAGTCTGATTAACTTCTCATGAAACTGGGGCAGTGCAGTCATTTTAAAAGTTTTAGTGAACTTTTCTATCTCAAGAGAGTGGTCTATTTCTTGAAACAGGACTGTCAGAATGGAATGCTCTTCGGTGTGGCGTTTGATAATTGCCAGAAGCAAGTACTTAATGCAATCGTAAGCTTCGATGACAGCACAACGCCCGTATTCGTTCTTGCATATCTTATACCAAAGCCAACGATCAGGAGCATCTACTAGCTCTTTGGCCTGACTGAGAGCAAGCAATAACTCATTGCACAGAAGAAAACAAGGCCACCGAATAACTCTAACATTCCAAGAATGCTGGGGCAGCTCCAACAACTCAACCTCACGATCAGAAATGATATCTTCTTCCCTGAAAGTTGTAATTATCTCATTCCATATCAAAGCAAACCGGTTTGCCTCGACCTGATTAGACTCAAGTTTCTTATACAGCCGACCAAGCCCATACCTCAGCTTCAACCTGTGCATGGCATCATTGAACTTATTCCTCAGAGTTCCCCTCACATTTAACAACTGCTCCTCTGGCATGAGATTGAACTGAATTGCACTGGCAAAGAACTGGAACCTCAATCTCAACTGTTGGATATTGCGGATCTCCCCCAAGTGTGCAAACAACCCCACTGCTGCTCCCACAAAAGAGGAGTAAATTGAATACCAGATCTGTAAATCCATAAGGTAGATCAAAATGACAGGAAGCCACAGTAACCCAACAAAAAAAGCATTTGTCTTGTCAAAAAATACATGCAGTTGGTAATCCACATTCTTAAGATCTATCAGTTCCTTCGTCGGGGCAATCATTGGTTTGATCTGCATGAAGTAACTGAAAATCAGTTTCGTTCCAAGCACAACAATCCAGAACAATGAATACTTTATATTATCGACAAGACCTTCTCTCAAGCCACGACCAACAAAGATTTTGCTCTGGAACCACCATGATAACAGGTGAAAGACCCTCCAATTGGTTTCCTCAACAAAATTCCGGATCCAAGGAATGATAAACAGAGCCAGGGCCAGAAGTTCTGGAAGGACAAAGACCAGTATCACCTCAAGAAAAGTTACCAGACGCCTATTTGCCTTCGCTGACCACCCTTTGTCATGATTCCTCTGCGTCCATATCCTCCCATAGAATATACCAAAAACTACAATCCATACAGCAGCAACAATACTCTTCAACACCATTCTCAACCCAAGCCCCAAAGTCTCCCTCGAAACCAAACTATACTGCATCCCTACATCAAGTAATGATTGCAAGAACCTCAGCCCACTCCAAGTGAAAAAAACAGTCAGAACTTTAGCTTGGACATCCCTCTCCTTCAACGCTTGCCAAGGATACTTCTTCTCTTCCCAGGCGACAATTATACCCGCCTGGAGCAACAGTATAAGCATAATCCAGAGCCTGTCAAAACTCCTAAACACATTCCAAAACGACCTCTGCTCCACAAACCCAGTCTTACCCACATGCTTACCTTCACTAGATGTGACAAAAAAATTGCTTCCAATATCAATAGGCCATTTCAACTTCTCAAAACACCTCCTACTCCAAAAATACTCGTTTATATCATCATAGTTCCTCCAAACACTGTGAGGAGCCGTCCCATTCTTACTGCTCTCTACCTCAGCTCTAATCGTTTCATAAATGGGTTTCACAACACAGTTAAGAAACGCATTCTCACCCGAAAACGATGGCATAACAGGCTGCCCAGTATTCTCATCAATATAATCCTCCAGAATCTTATTCAATTCCATGGCCATATGATGAAATATATAACACAAGCACTCAGGCATAAATCTAAGATTGGCAGACTCACCCCAAATGAGAAGATAAAGGCACACATAAAGAAGCTCTCTTCTCTGGTCCGAAACAGCTTCCCGTCGGTCCGAGATCCAGATGTTGGACTTCTTTCCCAAATAGGAACACCAATTGATGTAATTCTTCAAAAGCTTCCTACGAAAACGGCGCAATACTTTGTAGTCAAGAACGTCAATGTTATCAGGGGGAGGATTCAAACGCATCTGAGCATTGGCGAGGTGGAGAACCAAGTGTTCTCGCTGGTTTCGAACGTTGTCGTTTTGGAAGCCAAAGAAGAGTGCAAGCCAGTCAAGAAGGTCCATATGATGAAGCCATTGAGCGAAGGGGGGTTTTCTGAGGTCTCCAACGGTGTGTAAAGCTGAAGCAGCGGCCCTCACCTCGGGGTACCGGAGAGAAGGGTGGTCGGCTAAGAGATTGTGAACAGGAATAATGTTGTAAGGCTCAGATTCGAGGTCCCTTGAGGTATGAATAGGAGGTGGGCCTCTCCGATGAGCCGCACCTCCGGAGACCGAAGGTGGACGCTGGCGGTGGCTCATGCCGGATAAAGTAGTCTCTGTGAGTTCAGCAGTAACTTTTGTGCTCTTTCTTTCTTTCACTTTTTTTCTTTAAAAAAAAAAACTTTGGGAGATGAAGCTAAGGGAGGGAACAACTGGTTTGACTTAGAAAAACCTACAGAAAATGAGACTGAGTTTCTGAGAGAAGCTGGGGAAGAAGGTGAGACAGAGAAGGCGCGTCCACGCGTCCAAATTTCTGCTGTCTTTTTTTCTGCTGTCTTATTTCAAAAGTTTTTTATTTGGAATTTTTTTTAACTTTTCTCTTAGTTTTCGACCTTTAAGTACAAATTTTCTGTATCATTTCTAACATATTAGCTTATTTATTATTAATATATAATATATATGTAAATAAAAATTATTAAAATGAGAAATAAATTTACTTAAAAACTATTTTTTTTTATTGTATACATTAAGATAATACTGGTAATTTTTGAAGCACTTTTTTCATATATTTATTTTTTTCTACGTTGCTAAAAAAACTTTTGTTTAAAAAAAAAAACCTAAAAAGTGAGTGTTAATGGGTTGGAGTAGGGCCATTTACATACGGAGTGAAATGGCATTGTACAGAGAGTTGTTATTGATTTTTTTTTTTAATTGGTATGTCATAATTTTTCATAAATGATAAGGTAGTTTTATTTTAATTTAATTATATAACATAATTTTATTTTAATTTTTTTAAAATATATATATATTTTTTTAACTTGTAAGAAAATTAACATATTTTTTTAATCAAACACATTAACAATAAAATAATTTAAATAATTAGATTATTTATATAGTTAAAAAATATATATTTTTTACGAAAAATAAAACCTTTGTAAAGTGTTGGTTTTACTTTTTAACAAATATGGAAGAATAATTGTTTGAGATTAAGTATTTTGCATTTATAAATAATATGCGTTTAATTATATATAATTTCTTTTTGTATTAATTAATAAAATTTATAATAAAATATATTTAAAATTATATTTAATATATACTAAATATAGCATTTGATGATAGTTAACTAATTAAAATTTGAGAGTGCAACATATCTAAAATATTGTGTGTTCGAATTTTGACATAATCATAAAATTTATTAGTGGACAAAAGCTAAGTTTACAAATGTCTATAGTTTGATAAAAAAAAAATAAGTAATTAAATCATATTTATTTTTTAATTATAATATTATATTTTTATATTTTTGTAATGAAATATTTCAATGAGAATAAGTTTTATTTTATATTTGATAAAAAAAATACGAAAATAAGAAAATTATATAAAATTGTAAAAAATTTGACTTAGATACTTCATAAGGAGGGTGTGTAGTTCCCTAACCTATCATGGAAAAACATTTTCTTCAGCACAGTGGAAAAAATTGAAAACATTGTTATAAAAAGTTATTGATTTTAATAATAAATATATAGCCTCTAAGATTAATTTAAGGAAATATGTCTCGTCTCATTTAGTCGGGACTTGAGAAAATCAACAAAGCAACTTTTAAAATTTATAATAAATAAAAATAGTATTTAAATTATATATTTTTATAATTAAAAATAATTTTTTTATTTTTTTAACATTTTTGAACAGGAATTTAATTGAACGTTATTTAAACTAAATTGTGGTAATTTAGACTTATTCAATGTTACATATTTAATATTAAACGTTTAATATTATTGAGATGCTAATTTTATTACTATAAATTTTAATTGTGTTATTTTTTGTAATTTATTATTAAATTAAACTATCATATTAGTTTAAGTTAATTAAAATAAATAATATAATTTAGTTAGAGATATGAAGACAGAAAATGTGTTTGTTCTAATCATCTTTTATGTTATATGGCCTAACATGTTAACTTGAAGAAAGATTGATGAATAATTTTTCATTATATATAAACATTTTTATAATTAAAATAATATTTGATGTAATTTAAATATATAATTTAAAAAAAATGTTGCTAAATCAAGTACATTATCGATATATTTGGTATGTTCATATAAATTATATTATAATTAATTTTTATAAATAATTTATACATGATTTGATAGCAATATTTGTAGAGTACTTGATAAAGTTTAACATTTTTTATAAAATATATAAAAAAAAAAATTACTTATTTTAGTAAATAAAATCTATTCATGTAACATAAAATGAAAAAAAAAAAAAAAGTTAAGGTGAAAAAAATTTGCTAATGCTTTATTAGTCTTATACATCTTAATTCTTATATGTGAATTATAATCTTGTACTTATATAAAATATATATAACTGAAGTGTATATTTCCTAATTACAACTCAAACATTTAATTTAATGGCATCCATTTGTGACGAGTTGAATCATGTATCATGTATGTATGTATGTATGTATGTATATATTTCTTTTTTTTTTTTGTCAAGCCATAGAACCATAAGCTAAATATAAGAAACATTTTATTATAATTTAAGCAATTATTTTACTTATTAAAAATCTACAACAAAGAAAAAAAAATGTAACAATATTAAACAATCATCTTAAATCAAACATCATAATTCATTGTACCAAGACATAATTCCATAAGCCAAATATGGAAAATATTTGATTACAATATATTTTTTTAATCTAATGCAAATAAAATTAAAAGAAAAATATAACGATATTAAACGATCATCTTAACTTAGATATAAGGTAGAATCCCATAGTCCTAAGCCTTAGAATTTTTCTAAATCAATCAATTCTATTAAATTTTATTATTCAATGCATACGTAAATTTCATTTTTAATTTTTCTTACGAAGGGAAAAAAAAAAAAACATATGTTTTCCATGTAAAACATGTATTATTTTACGTCATAAAAAAATAGCATATATTATGAGGTTAAAAATAAAATTTTATGTACAAAGAGAATTATGTCATACAATTAAATCGAAATTAATTTTATTTGAGAAAAAATATTAAATTTGACCTAATATACATGGTGGGTAATTAGATGACACAAAAATAATAAATTATAGAATTCTACAAACTAAAAAAAATAAAGATTTTGTATAAGATAAAAAAGATGCAATTTTTTTTTTTTATGATAAGAAAGATACTTACCATGTTACCCAAGTAAACTAAACTCAAATATGATCAAAACAAACATATATGCAAATAAACAACAACAACAACAAACAACAAAATTTATTACAAGCATGCAACGTAAAACTCAATAAAAAAAAATTAAATATTTGAAGATATTGAAAGAAGAGCAAACACCCCATTTTGCATTTTGCTCTTCTGAATATGAAGCTTCTCCTTTTTAATATGATTTTTAGCTCTTCTAGTTTTTGTTCCAGACACATTGTTTGTTTTTCAAGAAGCCTATAAAATTGTATAAAATTGTGACTAAAACGCACAAACAGAAAACAAAAAACTATAATAACAAAGACACCCAAAAGTAAGATAAGATGAGAAAATTTCGTCGCAATCAACAATTTTTTCACAATAAACATACTACAGAGAGATTTATACTTATTAGAAATCATAATTAATGTATCTTGTGACTAAAAAAATCGTAATATTTAACACACTAAAAAGAAAATATAAAATTTAATTTTTTCTTAAATTAACTTTTGTATAGATAATTGGTTCAATTTATAAAATAATTGATAGAATTTATTACTTATGTAATTTAGATATAAAGCAAATGAAAAAAAAATAAAAAAAAATTAAAGACAATAACAAAAAAAATATTGGCAATACTTAACACAAGATACAAGGATAAAAGGCAATTATTTTAAATTAACTTTAGTAAAAACTAATTGTTCAATTTACAAAGATAAATCATAGATTTTGAAAAAATAAAAAGATAATTTATAGAATTTCTTCTTCCTACGTTGAATTAGATATAAAGCTTATGAAAAAATAAAGTTAGCCTTATCTTTATATAAAAAAATAAAAAAACACTAATATCAAAGCAATATTTTTATTTTTAAAAGTACTAAATTATTAAATTATGAAACAAAATTTTAAATTGATATGATAATAATATTTTTGCTATAAAAATAACAACCTCTATAATTAATTTATGATATTATTTATCGAGCCCATGCATTACCTATGTTAAAGATATAATTGATCTTCCATGAAAAAAAAAATGATGTCAAGGGAAATGTTGGCATTTGAGCAAATACATATGGGTAAAGTTCGAAAAAAATATATATATATGGTTAATTTCTTCACACTTTTATATAACATAATAAGATATAAAAAGCAATATGTCTTTATTTTGAACTATGAAGACATTTTTTTGTCCAAAATTAAACTATGTTAAAAATATGTGTCATTTCTTATTAAATATATTTTGTTTATTTATTATATTTATTTGATAATCATATTTTAAATTTTTATTAGATGTAATAATTATCTATTATTATAATTTTTATTAAGTGTGGTTCTTATTAGATCAAAATATTTAGAGTTTTTATTTAATTAATAATAAAATTCTTGTGATAATATAATTATAAAAGATAACCACTGTTAATATTTATAATAGTTTAAAATAAGAGGTTAATTTTGTCCAAAAAATATTAAATGTGATTTAGATTTTTATATATTTTTTTATATGAATTACGCTTAATATTTTTTAAACAAGCCTTATGTTTTAATCTATTAATATTAATTACTCTTTAATAATATATTATATTATTATTTAAGGAAATTTAAATATAATGGTAAAATAAAAATTATACCTAATAAAATTTTAAAATTGTTTTTGGTTGGATTGGAATTAAGATGGAAATGGAAAAAGTTTTGAGGATCTATTTATTTGGTTAGGCTCAATTAAATAAAAATGTAATGATATTTCTTAAACTAACCGAAAAACTCATTCCACAACCCATCCTTTGTAATAAGTTTTCTGCTTACTCAATTTTCCATAAAAGTCCAATTCTTCGGCCAAATTAATATTACTTTCTTTTTTTTTTTTTCACTTTATTTTAATTATATAAATAATTTAAAATATAATTTTAATTCTAAAAAATGATTGTATTTTTTGTTTGGCTAAATATCTTTAATTATAAGTTTATCAAAAAAAAAAAATTTTTATTTTTAAGATTAATTAATATTTTTAAATAATAATTATTTAAATAATAATATTTAATAATATATTTTATATAATTGAGGAAATAATTAAATGATATATTTTTTTAATCAAATACTGGAATATTGATTCGTTGTTTGATTTCAGTGATTGAATCAAATGCTGTAACCAAACGTAACCTAAAAATATAATGATTATTACATCTAATAAACACACTAAATATTAATTTAGAAGTATAAGAAAATTAATTTTATATTATATTATCATATTAAATAAAAACTTTAAATATGATAATAGAATAATGATTACATTAAATAAAAACTTTAATAATATGATGATTATTATATTTAATAAGGACTTTAAATATTATTTTATTTTTAAAATTGATATGAAAATATAAGAAAATTAATTTTGTATTAATTTTAAATATGTTGTAGAAATTAATCAAAGAAAAAACTACAATAAGTAAATAATGTGGTAATTATTATATGATTATAGTATTTATAAAATGTGATCCTTATTTCATTATTCTATTTAGAATTATTATTAAATGTGGTAATCATCATATGATTAAATTCTTTATCGCATATAATTCTTATTTTATTATCATGTTTATAATTCTTATAATATATATATATATTACAAATAGATACTTTAGCAAAAAAAAAAAAATATTACAAATAGATAAATTTATATTAATATAATAATTAGTTTACTTTGTGTAGTTTTTGTACATCAAAATAATTTTACTAGCATTAATACTAAATTTATTTTATGAATTTTTGAAAAAATAATTAAAAGATTACACTTAAAATTTATAATAATAAAAAAAGTACATTTTGTATTTAAACCATATATTTTCATAATTAGAAAAATGGATGTTATACTTTTTTTTCAAATCCCGTCTAATTGGACGTTCAAATTAAATTATGATAATTTAGACTCGTTTAATATTGAACGTCGTCTAATTGAATATTATTTAATGTTATTAGGGTGCTGTTTTTATTATTAAAAATTT
Source organism: Elaeagnus macrophylla (assembly GCA_029378325.1). Classification (NCBI taxonomy): domain Eukaryota; kingdom Viridiplantae; phylum Streptophyta; class Magnoliopsida; order Rosales; family Elaeagnaceae; genus Elaeagnus; species Elaeagnus macrophylla. The sequence goes on from CM055640.1 coordinate 103,033,541, forward strand.
TAAAGGTGTTATTTTTTGTAATTTTTTTATATTAAAATAATTTTTTTTTATTTTTAATTTAATATAAAATTAAAAATCAAATCAAATAATTTTGAAATTAAAATGAGTTAAATTGGATGTCTAGTATACACATATATTTTTTAAACAATGTCCGGTATAAATTTTTTTTTTATATTTTATATTAATTGATTAAGCTAATCCTACATTTAACGCTTTTTATTATTATTCTTATTTTAAGATGACCCATATATGTATAAAAAAAAATAAAAAAATTAGTACCCTTCAAAATTTATAATAATAAAAATAGTATATTTTTGGTATGTTTGGTGCACTTTAATAGATAGGTTAAGTATAATCATATTAAAATAAACTGCATTAAATTGTATTATAATTAGTCCGTATAATATTTGTAAAAAGTTATATAATATAGTAAGATTAAATTCATTATATATATATTTTACTTAAAATAATTTATATTTAAAATAATTTTTTATTACAAATTTTATTTAAATTAATGTTTAATTCATTTTTATATTTTTATTATATTTTAAAAATAAAAAAAATTATTTTTAATTTGAGATAAAAGAAAAAGTTAAGACATATAATTTTATAATTAAAAATTCAGATAGACAAAGTTGATTATCTAGTACGGTTTAGACCCATACTTTTTGGCAGTACAAAATTTCTACATAATCCTACTATTTTTATACTATACGATACGGTCTGATTTCATAGCTAAATCATGATAATATATAGTCAAGGTATTTAGTACGTTGTAACAAACATGTCGTTTATGTTAAAATAATAGATGTCTACAATTAAAAAAATAAATTTTACATCTTTTTTTTAACACTCGTCCATTAAACCGTATTCAAATTAAATTGCAGTAATTTAGATTCGTTTAATGTTGCATGCTCAATATTATTGGGGTATTAATTTTGTTAATTTAATTTTTAGAAATGTTATTTTTCATAATTTCTAAAAATATATATATAATATAAATAAGATGTCTATCTTAAAATAAGATTAGTAAAAAATGATTATGTTAGATTATTTTTCAAACATTTTTTTTTAATAAAACTTTGGGATCAAAACTTATATAATAAATTATAATATTTAAAAAAATCGAAATTGGACAAAAATGCCCACTACTCCTAGCATACGTGGTAAATGAGAATGCTTATTTTCAAATAATCGTATTCGAATCATAACAGAGGAAAATTTATTCAAATCCTCTCAATGAAGTAGTAAAAAAATGCTTTATTTATCAAAAAAAAAAAAAAAAAAAAAATGGACGTAATATAGTCAGATCTATTTTATGGTTCCCCGTTCCCCTAAATAGGGATTAGGCCATAATATACACCTTATTGAAGCCGGCTAAAATTATGAACCTTACGCTATAAAAATTTATTCATTGCTAAATACATTCATTAATATATTTTTTCAAATTATGACAAAGTACTTTTAATGTCATCTAGTTTAATATTCTACATAAAATAAATTATTTTAATTTAAAATCAAATTTAATTTAAAAAAGTTTATCATATAAATAAGAGAGAGAAAAAAATATGTATAAATGAATGTCATTGTTTTCATTGTTTTTACCAGATGCAAATAATTAAAGATAAAAGCTACATACAGAAAGAAAGGAAAAAAAAAAACTGAAATTTAGGGGACCTTGTATCTCGTAAAATATAAAAAATAAATAAAGGGGAAAAGGAACCGAACCGATGGATCTTGCGTAAGCTACGTCCTTGCCAATAAATACGCTAATTTATGTGCATGTAATAATTGATATTTCAATTTAAAAATATTGTGCAATTTAAGGTCCAATCTGATACGTTTCTGATTGGCAATTTTCAATTGGTAATGCCTGAGCCAATCTCAACGGAAATATATAAGTTGTAATGTTAATTAAAGGAAAAGAAGCTTATGATTATATTTTTTTTTAAAAAAGTAATTAGCATAATTAATGTGACTTGAATAATTATGTACTTTTTATTAGCTATCACTTTGTTTAAAGTGGTTTCAACTTTCAAACTCTGTTGATCCAATCATAAAAATCAAAGATGCATCATATCGATCGTGTTTCAAATATTTCTTCGTATTAATTTTTGTTTTTTTTTTTTTAGAAAATTACCAAAAATAGCACCCTTAAAATTTATAGTATCAAAACTAACACCCCCTTGTGTTCAATTAAATATTAAACGTAAAATATTGAATGTTCAATATTAAACGGGTCTAATTGTCGTCATTCAATTCTAATTGAACGGATAATATTAAACGGGTCTAAATTATCGTCGTTCAATTTTAATTGAATACAGGGGTGCAAGTTTTGTTATTACAAATTTAAGGGGTGCTAGTTTTCTTATTTTCCCTTTTTTTTTTTTTTTTTTAGTTGCTGCTAAAAAAGCTAATATTAAAACTAAAATTTATTTGAAAATACTTATAATATGTAGTTGTTTCCTCGCATAATATATATATTAATTAAAAATACCTACATTGTATATTATTTATTTTACTTATTTTAATTAATTTTTATAATATATTTAAAATAAATATAAAATTAATTTTTTATACTTTTAAATTAATTATAAAAGTAAAATAATATTTAGAATCCTTATCACATGTGGTAATGATTTTATTTAATTTTCTTATATTTTAAAATTAATCGTAAAAGAAAATAATATTTAAAATTTTTATTTTTGTGTGTATATATTCTAGTTATGCACAAGTGCAAACAAGTGAGTTAATAAATTGTTAATTTTGTTTAATTTAAATTTGAAAACAATATTTGTTTATTTTATTTAAAAAATAATATTTATTTATTTTATTTAAAAATAAAATTAATTGTAAAAGAAAATAATATTTAGAATTCTTATTCCATGTAGTATGTGTATATATTCTAGTTATGCACAAGTGCAAACACGTGAGTTAATAAATTGTTAATTTTGTTTAATTTAAATTTGAAAATAATATTTGTTTATATTCTATTCATAGAATTGTCTACAAAAATATTTTAATTTTAAGATATTGGAATTTTTTTTTTTTTTTTTTTTGAAATTTTATAATATACTTTATCAATTAGTTCTACAATTAAAATATAAGTACAATAGGGTCTGAGTTTTAGAAAATATTTTTTTTAGGATAAAATTATTTCTTAAATATATTGGCTACAAATCAATAACTCTACATTGATGTTAATATTTTTTTTTTAATGCATTGATGTCCTATAATATCATTATTTTCATTATATCCTTTTAAAAAAAAGGTTCTCATAGAAAAAATTTTTTTTTATTATTTACTATATGTGCAGATTTCATCTTATTTATTTTTAAATACAAAAAATATTATTATGAATGATAATTTCAACTAAAGTGAAAGGAAAAAAAAAAAAAACAATTATATTAACAAATTTGAAAGAAAAAATTTATGCTTTTTAAAACATGCTAAAATTAATTACAAATAATAATAATAAAATAACAAAATTTGTATATGTTTCCAAATCTAATACATATTAATGTATTTACAATTTGTAAAATCAACATTATTTTTAATCTATACGTTATTTAAAAGACATTATTTTTAATCCAAAAATAAAAGACAAATAGTTATCAAAGAAATATAAAAATTTTGTTTCTTCTTTGTTAGAGAAATCAAACTTTTCATAATTAGAGTAGTTTGTAGGAGCGACATTTGTATTTAGTTACAAAGCTAATACATATTAATCTAAACTTGGTACATGAGATGTAGTTATTTAAAAAAAAAAAAAAAATACTAATTATAAAGATAAAGAGATTTATTTATATTATTCTAATATTTTTATTGAGACTTCTTATGCATATATATTATGCTATCATAATGAAAATTATTTATTTTATTGTGCTTAAATATTAATTTGATAAGAATCTTTTATTTTGCTTCAAAATATTTGAATTGGAACCTCAAAAACAACAATTTTGCACAATTTTACTTTTAAATTTCTCTTATAAATTTAATAGCTAATTATTTTATTGTTATTAACTCTTTATAAGTCTTAAATCTCATATTTTAAATATTGTATTGACTCTTAATTTTTTTTAAAAATTAAGTTATGTTGAACGTAAAATAATATGTGCCAAATGGCACTCTTTTATTAGTTTTATTTGACAATATAGGCCGCAGTCTAGCCCAATAAATGCTAAATAATCATATAAGCTCAATAGATAGATAAGCGATTATCAAATAATTAAGCGTTAAATATCTTTTAATTATTTAATAAGAGATAATTAAATAGAGATAACCTTTAATATTAAGATAAGTCTATTCACATGTCCAAAGTAAAGAGAAGTGCACCAGCATTTTAATGTTGACAAAAAATGACATGAACATCTAATATCGTCTATGAGAACGAAGTATGTTCTACTAGCTGACAACTCAAAAAAAGAATTTTAAGAGCCATTGTTGTGTTTCCACCAAATTTAAGAAAAAGAATTTATTTGAGTGCGATAACTGAAGTTGCATAAGTGCCCAATGAAAATCTTCTGTACAAACTCCATCCTCTGTCTTTCCAACAAAAAATGGATCTTCCCAATTTTGGAACTCCTACTCTATCGGATGATTAAAGAATACCACTAAACCCTCTACAACCTAACCAAGAAAAAGCACATATGGGTTCCCACCAATGGAGGACGACTAGCTCATCGAAAGGGGACTCGAGACTTAAGCATGCTTGGAAGCATTAGAAAACACACTCTGGGCCTTGCTATAATGCCTTTTAGAACCACAAGCTTTGGAACCAGATTCAGTTCTCACGGAATCATCCAAGACTTGGGGCTCTTCTAGTTAAACAGGCTCTGACCGATGACATGACCCATCCCATCTAAACTCGAGCCCACTGACCTTCAAATGGACTGAAATTAATGATTAAAAATGATTTATTAAATAAATTTATTTAAATTATTTGTATGGAGAGCGGTCGCTCCATACATATATTGGGTCTCTCTTATAAGACATGAATTTCACCGGAATAAACTAGTAAATAAAGGAGGGCATATTTACTAATCCTTTTGAAATGAATTGGATAAAAAATAAATAATGAATGTAAAGGATTAGAAACAAGATAAATTGAAAGTAATTTATTTTTTATTGTATTTATTTATTTTACTGTAAAATAAAAAAGAATAATTATTTGACTAAAATATGTTTTAAATACAAAAATAATTATTTTAAAATAGATTACTTTGAGAATATGAGATTCAAAAAAATTTCAGGAATTTAATTAAAGATTATTTCACGTAATCAAGTTATTGCAAAATTAGTAACGGTAACTTAATTATGGATGCTGATTACTTGAAGATCTATTTTATAAGTAAATTAGTGAAAGTGAATTATTACTTGTAACTTAAATTTTTACTCGTTAGTAACATCCTAAAAAAAAAACATTATAATTTGCCGGATAGTTAGTTTATTATTCTAATGCATAAACGATATTGTTATTAAATTATTTTTATTTTTAATTCTTTTAATAAATATATATTAATTTTTTTAATATTAAAAATATTTATTTATTTATGTTATGAAAATATTTTTTTTTCTAAATAAAATTATAAATAAAATTTTATATGTAAATGAGTTATATAATGCGACCTTAGTTTATTTATTTAGCGTAAATAATCTCAATTATTAGAAGGAGGAATTAAATTTATCCAAGAGGCAAGAGCTTACATACTCATACGTTGTGCACATGGACATAGCAGAGGATTTAAATTTCTTTTAAAACTAAAGTGCAAGTATTAATTGCTTTTGGGTCATTGAGGTCATATATTCGTTAACATAACAATATCAATATCTAAAAAACAATTAAATACTCATACGTCATTATCCATTAACTTTGTTTTTAAAAAAACAAAAGTTTATTATATTTTCGATTATTAACAAAAAATCTGTAAGGCTATTATTTGGAAAAAGACTACCCCATTGCTCTGCTAAAAAATGGGCATTCTTCTCTGTTAACGTATAAACATAAAACTTCCGCAAAGAGTATTGCTTCGTTGGCTGGCATACGCGTGACTGAGAAAAGTGATAAATATTTGATAAAATAATATAAAAAGTTAAGAAAATTTAGAATTATTTACCGGTGAACTTACGTTACATATTTTACAAATGCATTTATGGGAAAAAAGTAAAAATATGAGAGGTTACGCAATTGGAAACCAAAGAAGAGAAATAAAAGGTGAGATTTGACCAACGCAAGTCTCATTTAGAAAAAAAAAAAAAAAAAATCTAAATACCGATATCAGACTTGTCATTCAAATCGGTGGCCAAATCTGGGTATTAATTTAAATTTTTTTTTTCTTTCTGAATAATAAGATTTGCAAATTTTTCTTCGCAAATCTCAGTTTTTCTTTTTCCTTTGATTTCCAATGGGCTACGCCAAATGCTATGTGTGACTGGGTTTGTTCACGTGCTGCTTTAATTTATTTTGTATTTTTGAATAAAGTGGTTTGTCAAAGTTGTATTAAAACAAAGGGAATAAGCCACCTTCACCCATTATTTATTTGCTATAATCTTCTTTTAAAAATTACATAAAATAATATTATTAACATTAATAATAATAAAATAATACATCAATAATATTATAAAAAATTCAATTAAACAAAATTTAATATTATATAAGTTTATATAATTGTAGCTCAACTTTTACTATATCTAATTAAACGATATTTAATATAAAATAATAAAATAAATATTTTTTAATTGCAAAAATATATGTATTGGACTCAATATGTACTATTTTTATGTTGATAAGTTTTAAGAAGTTGTTTTTTTTTTTTTCAATATCACCCCTAAATATACAACAATAAAAATAATATCAAATAATATTAAATATTATTTAATTTAATAAAATTTTTTAACATTGAACGAGTTTAAATGATCATAATTTAATTTAAACGATATTTAATATAAAATAATGAGCTAAATTTTTTTATAAAAAAAATATACACGAGTTGAACTCTATTTTTCTGTTTTTCAAATTTTAAATTGTATCATTTTTGTTGTTTTAACTCTCTCTTTTTCTTTTCTTTTCTTTTTGTTTTTGAAAAACTACAAAAATAATATTCTTTACTTTCAATTAAAAATGGTACGAGATAGTATTAAATAAATATAATGTCTTATTTTTATTATTATTAATTTTAAGAGTTTTCTCGTTTCTCGTTTCTCGTTTCTCGTTTCTCGTTTCTCGTTTCTCGTTTCCCACAATATGGAATACTCATCCAGAGAAGGAAATAAGAAAAAGCAGAGAGACATATATTTTCCTCATTTTTGTTTTCCGCGTGTTTTTCTCGGATGCTTCATATCCAACGGAAAAGTTCTATAATTTTGATGAACTTTTTAAATAGATAAATTTTAAAGATTTTTGTAGCTGTCTCTTTCTAATACTCTAGTCACATATTTTTAGATTTAATTCCCTCAAATGATATATGTATAATGGAAACTAATTTTTTGTCTAATATATCAAAACGACTGTGTTTTGGCAAGATATAAGTGACACTTTTAACCCCCAAACCCAACGCAGAAGGAAATCGAAAATGTCGTAACTGAAGGTTCATAAATTTCCCAACGCAGAATTATAGAGGAACTGGTATAAATTGAATTAAAGATGTGAACTTTTGTGAATTATTAAATCTATCGTATATTTATTGGAAGTGGATCGAAATATTTGTGATTCTGATTAAGTTTGATTATTTATGATTCTGATTAAGTTTGATTATTTATGATTCTGATTAAGTTCTCAAGCTTTCGACTATGTCTGCAATCACTCACTGGAAGAAGAAGAAGAACAGCTTATGGAATTTGTATATTCACATTTTGTATGTACAGGTTACATACATATTTATTTTGTATGTAACCTGTACATTCACATTTTGTATGTACAGGTTACTTGTACATACGAACTGTTCTTCCTGCAAAATGTGAATGTACAGGTTACATACAAATTTATTTTGTATGTAACCTGTACATTCACATGAAATGCATTGTATTGTTTGTATGTTATTGTTGTTTGAACAGCTTACAAAATGTGAATGTACAGGTTACATACAAAATGTGAATGTACAGGTTACATACAAATTTGTATGTACATGTTACACACAAATTTGTATGTACAGGTTACATACAAAATAAATTTATATGTAACATGTACATTCACATGACCTGTACATACAAAATGTGAATGTACAAGTTACATACAAAATAAATGTGTATGTAACCTGTACATACAAAATGTGAATTCGAAGGAAACACGAAAATGGCGAGGTTTTTACGAATACTCAGATAAAGAGATATTTTGGTAAAAATCATATATATTATATAAATAAAACTCACCGTTTAAGTCTAAAAAGTGCTATTTATGTCCAAAAAACTTTTTTTATTAAATCTGTGCTATTTGAGTAATTCACTGCATATTTTTATGAGTAATTTAGTGGTATGTTCATAAATTAAAAATTAAAAAATTGCAAAAGTTCTGAAGTTCTGTTTTTAAATTTAAATAGGTAAATATGTGAGTAGTGTAAATTAAAAAGTATATTATATTAATAGTGTAAATTTTAATTGTTTATCTTTATGGTTTTGTATTTATAATAGTTGATCTATTAAATATAAAAAAAATATATATTAAGATAAACTGATAAATAAAAAAAAAATTATAATCTTATAATTATTAGGGATTAAGAAAATAATGAATGAAAATTTTTGAATGTAATTGTCGGCATATTTGATGTACTATTAAGTATAATTTTATTGGATTTAATTATTTAAATTATATTATAATTAATCTATACAATGTTTATTGAAAAAATATATAATATAGTTAGATTAAATTAATTATATATTTTTTAATAAAATAATTAATATTAAAAATGATCTTTTATTATAAAATATATTTAAATCAATATTTTATATTTTTATTACATTTTTTAAAAATAAAAAAAACTATTATTTTTAATTTGAGATAAAAGAAAGGTTAAAATATATTATTTTATAATTAAAAATTTAGACAAAATAAATTAATTGTTCAATATGATTTAAACCCACACTCTTGATCGTACATTTTTTTTACATAATCATATTATTTTATATCGTACTATACATTGTAATTTTACAATCAAATATATAATTGATTGTATATAAAAATTATACAATAAAAATATTGATTACTATCTAACAAACATGCCAATATATAAGATCTTAAAGTTTACCGTAATTACAATTTTAAAAATTATTTAAAATTAATGACTTTTAAGGTAGAATAATTCTTGAAATTGAATGCTAAAAAGTATTTGGTAAATGCAGCAATATCCAGTGGTGTACTGTTTTGGTTTTTTTATTTTTATTTTTTATTTTTATAACGCAAATCCTAATTTCATTTATAACTAAACATACAATCCAAAGTGCAATACATCCATACAACAGGAGCATCCCTTTCACACAGAAAACAACCAACATTCTCCAAACCAGCTTAGTCAAACTATGATTTGGCTTTCCCACCTCTTAAACTGAATAAAAGAATTAGTATCCTTTTTTAACTTTTCCTTTTTGATAATATTTTCAGATCCGTTCTGTGGTTGAATTGCTTTTGGAATAAGATTTATTTTCTTTTAGAAATATAATGAGAATAAAATAAGCGTTTAAGACAGACTTTATGTATTATCTTGAGACGATCTTCGTGGCAAAAAGAACCTTCTGTTTTCAGGAGGAAAGAGGAATTTGTTATTTTTTTTTAAAAGAAATTTTAAAGTCTTTTTTTATTATTAATAAGAAAAAAAATATACTCAAGTTAAATTTAAATTTAAAATTTTAATAAAAATATTAAAAATCTTATCACTTGAATTAAAATAGAAAAGATTCTAAAAAAAAAAAAAATATATTATTAGTCTAAATCTGCGAATTAATTTGATCCTTCCGTCTAAGATAAATTATTTCCAAATATTAGAAAAATAGGAAATATCACATCTTTTGAGGAAATTTCCAACTAAGCGGATTGCAATAATTTTATTCGGTCTAGTGCCTTATTATGGGCGTTCGGCCACTTGCTTTCTTACGCGTACACTTACGCCCATGATTCAACAGTTTGCTTCTGCCTTCAGCATTTGGCCGTTGAAAAAACAGTCATGCTTTGTTTGGTTTCGTTGTTATTTTATTTTTATTGATTTTTTGCAAAAACACTCTGTTTCGCGTCGAATTTGTAGACTCTAGACCGATAATCTATAAATATAAATTTTGATATGAAAAAAATATGATTATTTTTTTAATCTGCTTATTATGGAAAAAAACACCTCCTTGTTCATATATACATATATTAACCTGGACTAATAAATAATTTTTTTTTACTATCATGATAGGACCTAAAGAATAATTTTATTACAATGGTATCTAAAAGAGGAGAAATATTTCTATACAATTATTATATATATAACCTAATAAAATAGATAAATTTTAATCATTATTTTTTATTAAATAAAAATTAATATTAAATTTATAAAAAATGTATAATATGTTATATATAAGATTTTTTCGTAGAAAAAAGGATAATGTATGAGAGAATCTATACAAGAGAGATAAAATTGTGAAAAATTTAAAAATATTGGAACTTATATCCTCTATTTGTTTTTATTTTTAATTTTTAAATCTAAACTATAAATTTTTAATTTAAGAATTAAATATTATTTTTTATTAATAACATCAAATTTCTCATTTTTTTTGTTACCACTTTTTTGGACGTAAAAGTAATAGTTAAAATTTAAAAACACTTACAAATAAATAGAGAAAATACAAACGGAGAATTCTAATATATTGATGAACGAGGAATTTGTGTCCAATTTTCTCCTGAAGTATATCCGCTACTACAGTAGTATGAAAAAGTTTACTTATCCAATTTTCCATTGAATTTTCATATTAAAAGATGAATCCAAAGGCGGTAATTAGGAATGCATATATAATCAAGATAAATAGAACTATTCATATACATTTAAAGTAGGGTCATAGTTTGTGAATTGGGTCGTTTTATTTAATAAAAAGAATCAAATTGATGGAAAGAGAAATGTTGATTTCGCTAGTGACAGGGAAGAAAATTTGTGATATTTGCACTATTGCTTTTGAACCCGTCCAAATTAAAATAAAGTTAAATCATATTATTAATCAATAAATTTTAACTAATTTTATACCTAAATCATTAAAATTTAAAATTATACAATTTAATTTATAAATTTTTAAAAATTTATACATAAATTTTAAAATTTTGATTAAAAAATATGTATTTTAGTTCTCAGTATAGGACATATATTTGCATTTTTAAAAATTTTAAAACTAAAATATAAATTTATTTAAAATTTAAAAATAAATAAAATAATTAAGCCTTAAAACTAAATTGCAATAATTCTTTTTTTTTTCCTTTGGTAGATTACAAAACCTATTAAAGATGCTTTAAGTGACCGAAGTCTGCGATGAATTGGCTGATTTTTTTTATTATATTATTATTTCTTTGTCTCAAGTATGTTTATCAATTGCCCATCACGGGATAGCCCAGATGGTTGGGCGCCTGTGCTAAGCACCAGTCCTCTGTCCTCACACGGCAGGGCGCGGGTTCGAAGCTTGGGGGGCGCGCTATAAGTTCGGCCTCCGGGTATGTGTGGGTGTGGCCTTTGTGTACTACCACCGATCGAACTTGATGCTCTGCTGAGTCGGACTGCAGTCCGTTGGTGCCGCTGGCTCTTTACCGTGCTTGTGGCGTACATTGCGGTCGATGAACCTGGTGTGTGGAGGTGTGTGGCGATGATGCCCTATCCAACCTATCCAGGGGACGTCTTTATAAGATCAAAAAAAAAGTATGTTTATCAATTTAATTTTTTTTTTTTAACGCTTTTCAATTCCCTTTCTCCTTTTAGCTCTTATTTTAAAAAGTCTCCCCTCAATAGAGTTGTTAACAGGGGGTGGGATTGAAGATACCCTCTCCATTCTCCATTATTAATTTAGAATTTGTTTTATACCTCACTTAAAATCAATGTAAGAACATATCAGAAATTTTGAAATGAAAAATGGGAACTCCAAGGGACGATCTCTATATAATATTATAAATATTATTTTTCAATTTTCATTATAAAGTAATTTTTTTTAAAAAAATCAATGAAAAATATTTTATAATAAGAAGGATTTTTTTAAGCCAATAAATAATAAAAAAATAAATAATATTTATATAATAAAGAGAAAATAAAATTTATCTAATAATAAATACATAATCTTTTTATATTAAACAATTTTAATAGAATTTAATTATAAATTAATTTGAAGTATCTAATAAGAGTAAATTATAAAATAATTATATAATTTTAGATTTTTAGAATTTAAGTAAATAGTTTAAATATTTTTTTATAAAAAAAATATTGACATTTTAAAAGAATAAAAATGTAATTTAAGATAAAATATATAATATATAATATATTATTTATGATTAATTTGAATTTTAATGTAACTAAATTATTAAAAAAAATTTGAAAATATAAATAAATTTATATATTTTTAAAATGATATATATATTTTCGAGAAATGGGGCAAAAAATGCAATCCCCATCCTTGCTCCCCTTGTATTATACAATAAGGATTTTTCGTTTCCCATTTCTCATTTTCTTGCCTTTAATCATATAATCTCCGTAAAAATTTGTCCCATCGTAAAAAGATGACAACCCTATCCCCAATTTTATTTTCTAGCTAATGCCTGATGCGTCATAAAGAAACAATTTTATTTTTTAGCTAATGCCTGATACTATGTTGTTGTCGTTTTTTAGCTCAAGTCAAGAAGTGGTTACTTGATAGAGGCGTGTTTTCAAACTAAAGCCAATTGGTCTTCCATCCCCAATTTCCCTAACTCTTATCCGCCCCCCTCATACCTTAATCTCAACGATCCCACAAACCCTTTTTGCCTTGACCATGGTGATAGTCCAGTTATTACCCTTGTTCCTGAGCTTTTAACCACCGATAATTACACCACATGATCAAGAGCCATGTAACGTGCCCTTAGAGCCAAGAACAAGATTGGTTTTATTTGCGTACCCTCTTGAAACCCATCTCTCACACGGATCCATTACTTGATTTATGGGAGAGGTGCAACGATTTGGTTGTTTCTTGGATTCATAACTCTATTACCTCTTCCCTAAAATCCTCTGCAACTTTTGTTGATGATGCTAAGAACATTTGGCAAGACTTGTATGATTGTTTTTCTTGGCAAAATGGTCTACGGATCTTTCAACTATAGAGGGATTTAGCTAGCCTGGTTCAAACGGTGATTCTATCAGTATTTACTACGGTAAATTAAAATCACTCTAGGATGCGCTTTCAATTTACGATCCTTTTCCTACATGCACTTGTGATACTTTGAAAATTCTTATGGATCGTTATCAATGAGATTGTGTTCTTCAATTTTGATGAGCCTTAATGAATCATATTCTCCCATTAGAGACCAAATTATGTTGATGGACCCTTTCCCATCTGTAACAAAGGTTTTCTCCCTTATTCAGCAACAAGAACGACATTCTCAAATAAACTCTATCATACCTTCTATTGAGACCATGGCTCTTGTTGTTAAGAAATTTTTTCCCTCAACCAAATACCCACCCAAATAAAATCAAAACCCCAGGAAGGATTGGCCATATTACAATCATTGCAAAATTTTTGGTCACTCGATGGACACCTGTTTTAAGCTTGGCAATGCTATTGCCCAATTTGTTCACACTGTAATCTTACTGGCCATTTTGTTGAGAAGTGTTACAAACTAAATGGTTACCTACCCAACCACAAATTACATTCCAAGCAGCAGCCCCCATATGTGATACTTGCAAATCAAGCTTCACATCCTACACTTCTTGATATGGATAATTCTGATGATGACAGGGTTGGTTTAACCAAGTACCAATACCAGCAGTTGATGTTCTTGCTCCAACCTAAGGATTCTTCACTTGTAGCTTTTGTTTCCCACTTTTGATCACCAACTCCTTTTTCTTGTTCATCTATTTCTGCTTCCAAAATATTTGGTATATCTTCTTGCTTTTCTACACACAAACAAAATTTTTTCTCATTGTTCCTCGAGTTGGATATTAGACACGGGTGCCACAGACCACATGGTTTGCAGCTCCTCATTTTTTACCACCATTACTTCCACTGTCACCTATTTTGTTAAGCTTCCAAATGGAAGTTTAGCTCCAGTCACACATATTGGTAATGTTCAATTAACCACTACCATCATTTTAAGGGATGTTCTCTACGTCCCATCATTCTCTTTCAATTTAATTTATGCAACAAAATTGACTCATAGCCTGACTTGTTGCTTGCTGTTTTTTTCTTACCACTGCTTCATACAGGAGCTACTTTCTTGGAAAACGATTAGGAAGGGTGAGCTCAAGCATGGTTTATACCATTTCATTTGTTTGGATGTCTCCCCTTCAACACTTGTTCAAACTCTTTCAGTTCTCATGCCTTTTACTGCACACACTTCCACGGTCAATAATGTTACTCAACCTGACCACTAGCATTTTTCCTAGGCCATACACCCTTTTTTAGGTTAAAAATGATTTCTGATCATATTGTAAGCAAGCATTTTACTGCTATTAATGACAATTATTGTGCTGTTTGTCCCCTTGCCAAGTTTAACATACTATCTTTTCCACATAGTGCTCATACTTCATCTCAAATTTTTGAATTAATCCACTATGACTTATGGAGACCTCACCCTACCATTGCATATGATGGCTCACGCTATGTTTAAACCATAGTGGATAATTTCTCTCGATCTACTTGGGTTTACTTGCTTAATTCCAAAGACGATTATAGAACATGCATTACTTCCTTCTGTAATTTAGTAGAAACACAATTTGGATTCAAAATTAAAATCTTAAGAAGTGATAATGGTGCTGAGTTTTGTATGACCCATTTTTTCAATGAAAAAGGCATCATCCATCATACCAGTTGTGTGCAAACCCCTCAACAAAATGGCATTGTTGAGAGGAAACACCAACACTTGCTTAATGTGGTTAGAGCATTGCAGTTCCAATCAAATTTGCCCCTCACATACTAGAGTGACTGTATTTTAACAGCCACTTACATCATCAATCGACTTTCCACCCCCATTTTACATAATAAAACACTTTTTGAGATCCTTTTTCATAAGAAACCAGAATATGCTCATATAAAAGTTTTTGGATCTTTATGCTTTGTCGCCACTCGTTCTCATGGTAGACAAAAATTTGATCCTAGAGGTCATCGATGTGTTTTTTTAGGCTACCCTTTTGGCACCAAAGGATACAAACTATTGGACCTATCCACACACACCATTTTCATTTCAAGAGATATAATTTTTCATGAGTCCATTTTTCCTTTCTACCAAACATCATCACCCTTCTCCACTTCGTCTTCTTCATATTTACCTATTTTTCATCCTCATTTTTACTCACCCAATTCTGACCCTCCTCCCACAGCCACTACTTCATCTTCTTCTCCTCCACCACATGCACCTTCTACTTCAACCCATACTTCAATCCCATCCCCCCCCACTTTCTACTAATTCTTTCATGTCCTTTACTCCTATAAATCATTCCCCACATGTTCTTTGAAAGTCTACAAGAGTTCGGACAGCACCACAATATCTCCAAGATTATCACTGTTCACAAATTATGTTTGATCATCCTGCGCAATCCATTTCTTGGAACGCACCTGATATGAGTGGTAAGTCTTTTCCTTTACAAAATTGCTTGTCTTATCATAAATTTAATCCACATTTTTTGGCCTTTTCTACTTCCATTTCTGTCCAAACCAAGCCCCATTCTTACAAACAAGCCTTGAAGAATCCTGATTGGTGTAAGGCTATGAAAGTTGAGATTATCGCACTAGAAAATAACCTAACCTGGACAATCATTGAATTACCTCCTGAAAAAGAAGCCATTGATTGTAAGTATGTTTACAAAATTAAATTTAAGTATGATGGATCTGTTGACAGACTTAAGGCTAGATTAGTAGACAAAGGATACACACAAAAAGAAGGCATCGACTTTCATGAGATCTTCTCTCCTGTTGCTAAGCTAGTTACTGTGAGAGGTCTTTTTGCTATTGCTGCCATCAAAGGATGACATTTACATCATTTTGATATCAACAATGCTTTCCTTAATGGTGATTTATAAGAGGAGATTTACATGAAAAAACCACTTCGGTACATTAAGGGGCAGCCACATCAAGTTTGTAAATTGCTTAAGAGCCTTTATGGTCTTAAACAAGCCTCCAAACAATGGAATTTCAAGCTTACCTCATCTCTTCTTGAATATGGGTTTATTTAATTAAAGGCTGATTATAGCTTATTCACAAAGCAAGATGATTCTTCTTTCATTGTCCTATTAGTTTATGTGGATGATATCTTAATTTCAAGTTATTCTCAGGCTTCCATTGATTCCATTAGAACTTTGCTTCATAACAAGTTCAAAATTAAAGACCTTGGCTGCCTTAGATATTTTCTTGGTTTGGAGATTGCTAGATCTTCCAAAGGCATTTATATTTCTCAAAGAAAATATGCATTAGACATTTTGGCAGATTCTGGAATGCTTGGCTGTACCCTTCTTAGACTTCCTCTTGATCAGAATTTTAAGCTCAGTAAAACAGATGGAGTCCCCCTCAAAAGAACCCTACACCTATAGGAGATTGATTGACCGACTCTTGTACTTGACCATTTCTCGGCCATACCTCTCTTTTCTTGTGCACTAGTTGAGCAATTCATGGATAAACCCTCTTCTACTCATTTGGCAACTGCTTACAAGGTTTTAAGATATATTAAAGCAGCTCCTGCACAAGGAGTTTTACTTTCTTCCTCATCCTCTTTTCAGCTTCATGCATATTGTGACTCCGATTGGGCATCTTGCTCGGATTTTTGTAGATCAACTACAGGTTATTGCATCTTTTTTGGTGATTCATTGGTCTCTTGGAAGTCCAAGAAACAAAATGTGGTTTCCAAATCTTCCGCTGAAGTTGAATACATGTCTATGGCTACTACTTGTTCTGAGTTAACATGGCTATAGTATTTGCTTCAAACCCTTAGTGTTTCTCATCCTCATGCTGTTCTTCTACATTATGACAACCAAGCTGCACTTCACATTGTTACCAATCTGGTGTTTCATGAACAAACCAAACATATAGAGCTTGATTGTCACCTTATTTGAGATCAAATTCAAGCTAGGATTATTTCTAATTCTCATGTGTCTTCTAATAGTCAGTTGGCTGATATTTTTATTAAGGCTTTGCCCTCGTATTTACTGTATTCTCATCTCTCCAAGATGGGAGTCGTTAATCTCTACTCTCCATTTTGTGGGAGTGTTAGAATAGAAAATACTTGAATTGTATTTTAATTACATTTCACTTATATTTTATTTGTATTTGTATTTACACATGTCATAAGATTATTATAGCAAGTTGTTAGGTGGTTATATTTTGGTTGTATATATTCCACAATTTATTAAGGGATTTTGTCTAAAATAGGCAAATTCCATATAATAGTTTAAAAAAAGGCTCATTTAAGTTTTAGTGTAGAAATGGGCAATTTTTGACTTTGAACCTGAAACTTCTAAGTTAGCAGGTTTCCTCTTCCTCCTTCTCTCCTCTTTCCTCTTCCTCTTCGTCTTCGTCTTCTTCTTTCCTCTTCGTCTTCGTCTTCCTCTTTCCTCTTCCTCTTCGTCTTCCTCTTCTTCAATTCTCTCATTTTTTTAACAACCCATGTCATATTTCGACACTGAATAGAATTTGATAAAGCCAATGCCGTGACTGCATTAATTCTCAGCTTCACTGTATTTCAAGTAAAATTCTCAATTGTTAGGTTCAAAACAACAAATATAATTTGTAATTTAATAAAGGTTTGAACTTTGAATTAACAACATACAAACAAATATTTGATTGGTTTAAATTCAACGAAGGAGATATACGAGATATACCCTGGTATATCAAGATATACTAGAGATATACCACAAATATACTAGATATAACTTGATATATCGAGATATACCAGAAATATACCACAGATAGACCTTGATATACCACAGATATACCTTAGTATATCGAGATATACCACAGATATACCTTGGTATATCGAGATATACCACAGATATACCTTGATATACCTTGGTATATCGAGATATACCTTGATATACCTTGGTATATCGAGATATACCATAGATATACCTTGGTATATCGAGATATACCACAGATATACCTTGATATACCTTAGTATATCGAGATATACCTTGATATACCTTGGTATATCGAGATATACCACAGATATACCTTGGTATATCGAGATATACCACAGATATACCTCGATATACCTTGATATACCTTAGTATATCGCGATATACCACAGATATACCTCGATATACCTTGGTATATCGAGGTATATCTGTGGTATATCTCGATATACCAAGGTATATCTGTGGTATATCTCGATATACCAAGGTATATCAAGGTTGGTATATCGAGATATACCACAGATATACCTTGGTATATCGAGATATACCACAGATATACCTCGATATACCACAGATATACCTCGATATACCTTGATATACCTTGGTATATCTCGATATACCAAGGTATATCAAGGTATATCTCGATATACCAAGGTATATCTCGATATACCAAGGTATATCTGTGGTATATCTCGATATATCAAGGTATATCAAGATTGGTATATCGAGATATACCACAGATATACCTTGATATACCTTGGTATATCGAGATATACCACAGATATACCTCGATATACCTCGATATACCTTGGTATATCGAGGTATATCTGTGGTATATCTCGATATACTAAGGTATATCAAGGTATATCTCGATATACCAAGGTATATCTGTGGTATATCTCGATATACCAAGGTATATCAAGGTTGGTATATCGAGATATACCACAGATATACCTTGATATACCTTGGTATATCGAGATATACCACAGATATACCTTGGTTAACTTGAAGAAGATGATGAACAGTGCAATGCTGGTTAAATTTGATTAGCACGTATAATCTGAATAATATAAGTTTCAATTAAATAGTAAATTAGTTGGAGAATATTTTACAATTGACAGTTCTTTTATATAGTCTTATTCTTCCTCTTGCAGCTGATTTTCAATGTTAGATAGTGACGCAAATTTTAAGCACTATTCTATCTATATGAGCTGCGTAAATTTGGCTCTTTTAAAATTCAACAGTCTATATGAAGACCTCTCATTCGTTGAATTTAAACCAATCAAATATTTTTTGTATGTTGTTAATTCAATAGTTTATATCTCTAGTATACCAGATAACTTGAAGAAGATGATGAACAGTGCAATTTGATTAGCACTAACTTGTGCAAGAAATGTGAGGCGTTGTTTCTGTCAAATTGCCCACGTGTTCTCTGAGGAAGAGAAAGAAAGAGGAAGAAAGAGGAAGATGAAGAAGAAGAAGAAGAAGAAGGAGGAAAAAATGGAGAGTACGTAGAGAAGGAGAGAGAAGAAGTAAGAAATAAATTTTGGTGAAAAATAAGGGGTGGGAACCGGCAACTGGGAGAGCCAATTTCAATTTGCCTATTTATAAAATTTAACACAAATGAGCCTTTTTCTAAACTAATCTATGAGATTTGCCCATTTTAGACGAAATCCCATTTATTAATGAACAGAGCACAGCTTTTTTGGGGATTTCTTTTCCTCCTTTTCCTCCGTCGCCTTAGGCTTCTCTGTTTTCCATTTTGTTGACCAGAGCTCCTCTCTTTGTTTCTTTCAATGCGGGTGACCCAATTTCGATTCCTGGCATTTATTTATTTATATTTTTTAAAAAATTTGATTCGCCATTTTTAGCATATCCTGGTGTCATAGTGGATGTTACAAGAATCAGGACATTTGAAACGGTTTGATTTAAATTGAAGCAATTGTCCCATACAAGTCAGCAAACACAAACAATGTGAGTCTTTGACTGTTTGGTATCCGAGAAAAAGTAGTAAACCCGCAATAGACTCGTGTAGACGATTTATAGCAATATAAAAATACAAAAGAAAAAGAAAAGAGAAAGGCAGAGACAAACACAGAGTCCTTTAATCAGAAGAGGATAAAGAAAAAAAAAGGGTCCTTAAGTAAAAAGGAAAATAAAACTATCT
Organism: Elaeagnus macrophylla; assembly: GCA_029378325.1. NCBI lineage: Eukaryota > Viridiplantae > Streptophyta > Magnoliopsida > Rosales > Elaeagnaceae > Elaeagnus > Elaeagnus macrophylla. The sequence goes on from CM055640.1 coordinate 103,053,731, forward strand.
ATTAATTTCACCCAAAAAAAAAGATTTGGACCTTCTCTTCATCTTCTTTTTGGAGCTATGTATGTACATTGTAGCGTAGTCTTCTTTCAATCACATATTGCATGAGATATGTATAAATGGGTTGATATTTGATAACAACATGGACAATATACTTGGCTTCATACCCCATGAATAAACACCAAGTTTAGATCATGGTTTCCATCTATAGCTCAGTAGTATTAATGTACACGGCAATGAGTGTCTTATCAGGTAAACGGGATGTGTGAGTACAGCTTCAACGGTCATTAGTTCAAAACTTCAAGCTAATATAAAGAAAACGGGGACGAAAAAGAAAGAGGATTTAGGTGAAAAACAAATACAAAGTTCTACTTGCTAGATATTAAAGTAACCGGCCTTAAACAAACAATTATAAAGTCATGGTATGCATAAATCATACTTGTACCCCTCAAACCATATATACATCACTGGCACAATAATATCAGCCTTTATTCAATGCATGATAAAATTGGCAATAGAAAGGAAGATAGTTTAATCAACCTGACCATCCTCTCTGAGGACCACCGGAAGAATGCATATTCAACCTGTCAATCACAGCATTACAATCAATGGGCTGGCCGCTATCCTCCATCCTCTGAATAACGCTTGCAACATGATCAGCCCTGAAGCCCATGCCCGCCAGTTTTTCAACCAATTCACTGTATGGGTAGTTTCTATTGAATTGTGGATTCCTGACCATAAGATTAGGAGGTGCATTTACTTGCGCATTTGGAAGAGAAGCACTTGCTGGAGGATAACCACCTTGAGCAAATTGAGAAACTTGAGGTGAGTAATGACTTCTGCCACCTTCACCATCATACATCATGTATGTACTCCCTGGAGGAAGGGTCCCATGGGGTCCTGAAGTTGCATATCCATCACCTGGTTGTGCACCATAAGTGCCCTTGATTTGCTGAGGTGGAGGCTGCTGTGGAAGTACTCTACCACTATAGCCAAAAGGCATTGTGTCAGCACGACTAGATCCTTGTGGAGGAATTCCTGAATATGGAAGCTGCATTGGCAATGGCTCAGGAGGTGAGTTTGTAGGCTGACTTTGTGGGTAGGTGGGGTAGACAGCCGGTGAGGGCCTGATCTGTGTTGGCATAGATGGTTGTTGAGGCAAATGCTGGGGCACTTGCTGCTGATACTGAGAGAAAGATTGGGCTGGTGGCGCATGATTTACTTGAGAATGTGTTTGCTGTGGAGACACCCTGCTAATATCTTGTATATGAGGGGGTCGGTACTGAGATTCAGAAGGCAAATATTGGTTGTGAGAATGCTGTGCTGGTGCTGGTAACTGAGTTGAAGGTAAATAGTAAGATTGTTGTTGAGTCATATTTTGAGATGGAACCTGCGGGGAAGGTGCCACGGGCTGTTGTTGTGGTGCTACTTGATGGGGCAGGGCAAGAGCCAATTGCTGGTTATTTGCGTCGGGCGTATTATCAGTCTTTTTGAGATCGGAGGCTGGTGGTGAAGTTCTTTCCTCATTGGATTGGGAATGGCTCGGTGATGAAGATTCTTTCTGAACAAGCTGAAGTTTGGCTAATTCCTTCTGAGTGTCAGCAAGTTCTTGCTTGTCTCTTAAAATTTGTACAGATCTGTGGACCTGAAATTGGCATTAGGAGTTAAATTGTTCAATCAACTTTCTTGACGAGTCCAATTAACAACCAGTAAGAAAAAGCCGATACAAGGGACACTAATGAAGAAAATGAAAACAATAAAAGGAATACTATCAATGATTAGAAGTTGGAACGATTTACCACTCACAGCACAAGCACCAATGATAAAATTTCTCACTAATGAGAAGGGTAGCTTTAGCAAAAACAACACAATGAAGAAATACATGTGAGGCAGACTTATTAAAAAGAAAGAAAGAAAGAAGAAACAAAGGACAATTATTTATACATTTTGACTGCAGTTTCCTCTTTGACTGCAGATATCCAATCAGAATGAACATAAACAGTGGCATTTTGAATATGTAAGAAAGTAAAGAGAAGAATGAACGACTAGAAGTATATACTAGAGGATGTCTGCAAGGGTAATATTTCATTTAGTCTTTAGAAAAACATATTGATACTAACAATAAGCAGTTGCAGGGGTACTATTCCCCTAGTAGGATTCTCAAAAGGGCACATATTAAAAATAAAAGCAGCTTCTAGATCTAATACCCTAAATGTGGTAGACAATCTGTAAACATTCTGTCGAATTTCATCAAAGAAAAAAGAAAGTTCACTCAAAACAGATTTAGCGAATTGTTATAAGGATTATTCTAAAGAGAAAAATACCGCCAAGTCCTATACTTGTTATCAAAATGACATTTAGGTCTTATACTTGTTTTTTGTAATAGTTTAGTCCTATTGTTATTAAGAAGTGACGGCATGACAAAGTCAATTTTTTTCCATTTTATTTTTTCAATTGAATTAGATTGAGATTTTTTTAACTTAATAAACTGTAATTGAAAGAATTGAAAATAAAAATAGAAAAATGTAAATAAAAACATAAAATTAAAAAAAATAGTTATTTGTCTTTATTGAGTCACTTTTTAATAAAAATAGAACTAAATTGTCACAAAAAATAATACAACCTAAGTGCTATTTTTAGAACAAGGATAAAACATGTACAGTCATCCTTTCTATTCTAAAAATAGTTAAATGACTCTTATATTCTTACTTGTTTCTCCAACAAAAAATATGATTGGAAAATTTAATCCCCAGGAAGAAGATTGGTTTGGTTTGCAACAAATAAAATAAAGAAGAATCTCCGACTCTGAGGCTTCAAAAGGGATATGCTGAATTTGAATTATGCCATTTGTCATGATAAAGTCTACCACAAAACAAATTCATAAAAATAAAGAGGACATAGAGTTAAAATGCTGATGTCATGACAGTCCTAAATTTAACACGTGAAAGTGCAAGAATTCATCTTATACTTAATTCAGACTACAAAGCATATGATTTAATACTGCAACTCACTTCTTGAATATGTTTGTCAAGTGATTTAAGCTTTGTATCAGCCTCTCCATTGTCGCGTGTTAAATCAGATCGCATTTCTCCAATTGACTTGTCTAGATTGTAGCAGTATAATTCCAACTGTGAACATCCGTGAACTAAGTCCCTCAAGAAAACGCATGATGTTGTCAGCATATTTTTTCATGCTTTTTTCTACTGCAGAAGACACATCTTGGTTGAAAGTATCTTCCGGTGGGCTATAAGACACAGGAAAAATTGACGACCTTCCTATCCTGCTATTATGATATTCCTGAGGTATACCTCCAAGTTAGTAATCATATATAAGACTCAAGTACATAAGAACAACAATAGCATTCAAGCAAAAAAGGGGTACATAACCATTACATTCATTATTAGTTAAAGAAATAAATTAATTGAGAGTGCCACTGTGTCAGGTTATCTAAGTTCCAAGTCTTCCATCCACATCCACCTAGCCAAGTGACAGACTGGTCTCTCGCTTATTATTACTGTTAAATTTAGATTCCATTAGCAGAAAAACTTCAGTCCAACTTATAACTTAGCACGTAGCTCAGATCCATAAAAATAAAAATGAAAAAAAGAAGCTTATTTCAATTTTACAAACCACTCCCAAAAGTAAATTCCATCTGAAAAGTGAAATAATCGCCTGGCGAGCACAATTGATACACTAATTGGAAAAGTTATATCGACATTCGGATTTAGAAACCCATAAAAACCACAGCTTTGCTCATTCGCCACAAAGAAAATGAAACCACCTCGAAAAAGAAAAAAATTCACAACGAATCACAAACTTTGGCTTATAGAATAATTCTTTCCTTCTAACTATGTGATCCAACAACCATAATCTTAACAAATTAAATAAAAGCCTCGTCTTGAACAAAATTTCAGCTAAATCAATAAAAAAAGGGGTTTCAAACATTTCACTACCTTTCCCGAAGTAGCGCTGATCGCAGGCTCGGTATGGTTGCCATTGGTTGAATCCTGGTTGGGATAATCCTCGTACGAGCAGAGAATGTCATCGGAACCAAAATCGAAACCCTTGGAGCCCGAATTGGCCCGAGCGGATGGTCCAGATGCCATAATTAAAAAAATCACGAATGGAGTAAGATTTTGTTGAGCGAGAAATTTAGGGTTTGAAAAGTATAGCTTTGAATAATTAAAACTCAGTATTATTAAAGAAGTAATATGACGAATGTGAGGAAGATTGTGTAGGAGGATAAGGATGAAGCTTGACCCACCTTCTTTCTTTTTGCAATTAGGTTTGCCTGCACAAATATATATTATAAATTTTTTATTTTATAATATTAAATTTTAAAAAAAATTATACGTAAAATATATTTTATTATCAAATTCACGTAAAATATTATTATAAAAAAATTTAATAAAAAAATGAGAAAAAAATATAAAATAATTAATAATTGGAACATTATAATTATTTAATATTTGCTTATTCTTCTTAATTTTTTGTCATTCTCTTCAATTTTTATAAATTATTTATCTTATTATTTTGTCATACAAATTATACATTTATTGAGTAAAAATTATTACAAAATAAATGATATTATTCTATTAAAATAATTTACCTATACATTTGTATTTTTTATAAATAATTTATAATTTGTTTGAATTTTTTATTGTTACATTAAATAAAGGTAAATGAATAAAAAAAATACAATTATTTTAAATTATATATTCGATTATTTATCAATCAAGTTATTTATATTTTTCTACCGATAAAAGAATAAATTAAACATAAATTTTGGATTTTAATTGCAATAATTCAAATTGTTATTACTATAAAAGTAATTCATTATTAACAACTTTATTAAAAATTAATGACATTTAAATTTGATTAATTAAGAATATAATAAATAATTTATAATTTGATACACTTTTATTATAACATTAAATAAAAGAAATTTTGTCAATATCATAGTTAAAATTTATAAATGTATGAAATTAAACTAAAATAAATAATAAATGTAAAAAGGGAAAGAAAAAAGTGCAAAGAAATGGAAAAATAAAATAAAAAAGTGGCTATAAATAAGCATTTTATTATATACACTTTCTCAACTTGTTAAATGACAGTATTATTTAGAGAATAATGATATTAATATAATTATTTTTATATTTTTAAATTAAAAATATATAAATTGTATATTATATTTTTATAATTAATTATATTTAGTATTGTTATTATTAAATAAAATTATAATTAATAAAGAATAATTGTTAGAAGAACAATATACGTTGTTGTAATATATCCAACTTACTAGCTTAAAAGTATTTTCATAATACTTATTAGTTATAATTAAAAATGAATCATATACTACAAAAAAATTTTAAACATATAAATAGTTATAGATTTCATTTATTATTGTTATTAATGTTGTTGTTATTATTATTATGTGTAACTTTAATTTTTTTATCATATATTGTGTCACATTTTAATTTATATTTAGTATATGAAGAATTATACGGGATAAAATAGCTCATGAATGCATAATCGTTATATATAGAATATAAAAATGTTTGACAATTGTCATGTATTTTAATAACATGTATTACAAGTGAGTCATGAAATTATGTGATTAAAATGTAAAAGTTTTCAAGAAAAATAAAATAAAAAGATAAATGAAGAAAAATGCAAAAGAAATACTACAATTTAAATTTTATTTATTTATTATTGTTATTAATGTTATTGTTGTTATTATTATTATGTGTAATTTTAACTTTTTATCGTATTTTATGTCACATTTTAATTTATACTTGAGATATAAAAATGTTTAGCAATTGTCCTATGTCTTAATAACATATCCTACAAGTGAGTGGTAAAAATCTGTGATTAAGATGAAAAAATTTAAAGAAAGATAAAATAAAAATGATAAATGAAGAAAAGAATAAAAAAATTATAAAAGAAAAATAAAAAAATGCAAAAGAAAAGCTATAAAATAAGCCTATGTTATATATAAGATTGTCATGTATTTTTTTAATATAGTCATATTTTTTGGTTAATTTTTATTAATGACAGGTTAATATTTTTATTTTATACTATTATAAAGTAAAGTATTTGCATTTTTATACGAAAGATGACCACCTTAATTTTATTAGTTATATGTCACAAAATTACTAAGAAAAATTGAGGAGCAAATGCGTGCCTTTCTTAAAGCTAGGGTTTCTCTCTCCCTAAATTATGGCTTTCTTCTAAGCCTTTGACGCTAAAGTTTGGATGGCTTGGCTTCATAATTGCCAGAGTTGTGCATTGGTTGTATTGGTATGTTTGTTTTCTTGCATGGAGACTGATATGAAGGATGTGTGTGCTCAATTGAAGGTTGTTATGGTAGATGATTTGAATGAATCTAATGAAGGTGATAACTCTACAAAAATAGAGTTATTTAACCATTTTTAAGCCAACGATTTGTCTTATTTCATGCTTAATATAATAAAAATGGGTTAGTTTATGCTTAATTGTGTTAATGTATATAAAATGGTAGCAAATAGAGTTAAAACGAGCCAAAGCGAATGAAAAATGTGTTGAACTATAGCATGAAATTATTTTAACTGCGGCGCGCATAGCATTGAAAGTTTGGTCAGAAATAGGGAAGTTAGGGCCGTGGCGGTGGATATTTTAAGCTGTAGCTCTACTGGATACCAAAAACCAACTAAGAGCCTTCGACAGCAATGGTGCTTTATTCGAGCCGCAATGGGTGTAGTTCTCCAAAATTGTCTGAGCAGTTGGGGCCACGACATTCGTTGAGAATGCCAATTTTCTACTTAGACAAGTCTCCTCTTTGAGCCATGTTTCCTTTGTTGACTACAATTGCTTATGGCCTACAATTCTTAGCCTATAAATATAACTCTTACTAGCCAAACAAATTTATTCAACACTTTTCTACATTAACCTAAATATTTAAAGAAAAAGGCAGTATAAGGTGTTAGAGTTTAGTTCCACCGTGTTGGCAGTTGGTAGATATTGATTTTTCGAGTGACAGTCGGAGGATTGGTTTTAACTTTCTCTTCTTCTTTGTATTTTTATATGTTCTCTTGTCTATACTCATTGTTTTGAGATTTTATTGAATATTTTATGAAGTTAAAAAAGGTTATTAGGATTCTCTTGAACTCAGTCTTTTTATATAATAAATTAGTTCATTCTTTCATTCTATTGTGATAGCTTTTTCAATTATATTATTCAATCTGATTTATATGCCATTAATTGTCTAATTAACAATAATATCATAAAATTAATTAGGTAGCATTGAGAGAATTATCTAGTTGATTGTCTTGATTGAATTGCATACATCGTTTCTAAGCTAAGAGGTACGATTCTTATGTATGTGTTCTATAATTGTAGTTCTTAATGAATAATAGTTTATCTAATTGACATGAGAATGTGATTAGATTATGTTACTATATTTTATGTAGTTTACTTGAGAGAGGAATACATGCATAGGTAGAGTCAGTTGATCATATAATAGGTTTGGTAATTGTTTCGGATGGTGGCTTCCTATGACACTTTATGCTTAATTTGTTAGTGTGGTTATATTAGATCTAGTAGTGTAACTATTAGAATTTTGTTATTTTTACTTATCTTTTTCTTAATCTAAATAATTTAATATAACTATGGTTCGGTACTCAACTTCCTATTAATCCAATCCTCATGGGTGTGAAAACTCGATCTTTAAATACTTATTACTTGTACATTGACCTGTACAAGTATGATTTAGCATGAACATGAGATAGAGATCTGTGGGGTAGTGGTGGCAGGAAAACTGTTCTCACCGCGAACCTTGTCAGTTGCAATTGTTGAAGATGCGTTGAAGAACACTTGATCTCAATGTTTACCTTTGCGAATCAAGAGTTCGACTAAGAATTTGTTTCTACTCTATTTTGATACTTGAGAGAAGGCTTCTTGGGTGGCAGAGAAGCAACCTTGGACCATAAACGACAAACTTTTGGCCTTTCAGTTTGTTGTAGATGGCATGAGTATAAATGAAATTGTTTTTCAATCGGTGCCATTATGGATTGGGTTATATAATGTTCCATACAATTGGATGGTAGAGAAAAAAAAAAAAAAGCTATTGATGAGTGTAATATCCCAAAAATTGATAATAACATTAATTATTAAAAATATAAGGGATCAGTTGAAAATAAATTATAATTTTAAAATAGAATTGTAAGTGTAAGTAAACTCTTTAAAAATAAAGCAGAAAGTAGATGTCCACAATATATTGGACTCTTGTTAAACTAAAAGATAATGATAACAATAATTAGTAGCTTCTAATTAGATTAGGTTTATATATATATATAAACTATTTATTAGACCAAAAGAGAAACAAAAATCCTATGTTTATTCTTCTCATATATGCCACCCACAATAACAATCATAAGAGAATAGAAGTTTATGAAGTAAAATATGTAAGTTTATTAATTATTCTCCCTCACTTTATTAATTATGATTTAAAAGTTTATGGTTAATATTTGGGGGCTTTTATATGGAATTTTATAAGGTAATTGTTCGTAAGGGTTATACATAATCATAAAAATAAATTATTTTTGAATTCTTATCTTGCTTAATAAAATTTTAAATTATTTTTACATCAAACTAGACTTCTTTAAGAGTTCAAATAATATTTATTTGTTAAAAAATAAGATATATTGAATTTGTTATGAATTTTTGAAGTTTATGTTTCGAATTTGTCAGTTTTTAAACAACTTAAATTTTAGGGATGTTTTATATATTTTTCGATTTCAATTTGAAGATGAATATTTATGTTTGAAATTAGGCATAATAAGGAAAGGTTTTTCTTTAAAATTATTATAAAACTATATGTATTTAATTTTCTATGGTTTTACGAATTCTAATTTTTGTTGAAAATAGAAAACTTGATAGATAAGAATATAATTAAGGAATTAATTGGTGGTGTTATAAATGTTAAAAATATGTGAATTTTTATTATGTATTATCTGTGTTTTACTTATGATGGGTTAAAATTTGATGATTTTTAGAACAATATACATATTTTACGAATTTTTGAATTACAAGTGTACACTACAAATTATATAACCAATTTTAAAGCTCGTTTTGCCCATGAAAATAGATTCCATAGTATTTGAAAATTTTATATAATAATACTTAAGCTATAAAACTACTATAATATTTTTACTTTATTATGATTTACCTATATTTTTTTAAGAAATATTTAAGTCCAAGTAGTATTGCAAATTTGTTTATGCTGACATTTAAAAAATTAGTAAATAAAAACCATTTTAGTAATTAATATGCATTCAATTTTATTTAAAAATTGTATTGGACATTTAAATATACCTTCTATGAAAATTATGTAAGATTTCGTAATTTTATGAGACTAATTAAGTTCAAAATAAATTATATAGTTTCTGCTTATTGTGAAAACAATAATAACCTTGTGAATGAAAATATGAACTTTTTGAAAAAAAATATTAGACCAGTATTAAATATAATACTTTCAAATCATTTTAGTTAAGTTATATATATAGATAAAAGAAGGGTGAATTAACATGTTGTAAGAATCTAACAATTATACAATCATAATTTATTTAAGCTAAACTCAATTGAACTAGTCAGTAACTTTAGCTGTGTTGGTTATTCGTATCAGGTAAGTAAACCGACACTACTTAAAATATTAAGTATATGTTTAATTTGTTTGTCTTGATTATAAGTTTGTTTGTTATTTTGAGAAAGTACTTTGTCTTATATTATTATTTAGGGTAAAATAATGTTTTATGAATACCTATGATCTATGTCTCAAGTTTTTCTATGTACAATTAGGCATTGTTTGACATATGCATTATTTTACATATGTATTATTTTATACATCTCATCATAAGCATAAGTTTTATAAAAGCTTTTTATTCATAAGAAGCCTTTCAAAAGGAATAAGATTTTTTTACCCAAAGTTTTCAAGCAAGCATATATTTTGATAGGATGCCTAAATCATCTAAATATAAGTTAAGTGTCTTGGAACAACACGATATAAGGTATGATAAGTTTAAGAGCTGTGTGCGGAAAGTGTCTCTCATGTAAATTAGCTTATCAGGGGACTAAAAAGTCTTTACTGTCAGTTTGGATGCATGTGTACATGTGAGAATTATGTATGAAATTCTACTTTTGTTAAGTTAAAAGTTAAACCTCACTTGCATATACCTTTCACACATGTCAGTTGTCAACGGGTGACTTATATAAGACTCTACTATGATAAGTTTAAAAGATGATTAATAAGCACTTTGAAAAGTATTTATAAAAAATAACAATGTATTGCAAGCTTTACTCTATATGCATAAGCATGTTATAAGAAAATATTTTTGTTAAGTTTAATTTTTATGTTGTGTTGCCTAGTGTTTCAATGACGGTGAGTTTACTTATTAAATGGTATTACTCATCCAAGTTTTATTCATCACTTTTTAGGAACCCATTAAGAAGATTTGGCAACATCATTGGAAATTGTTGTCCCCTAGGTTGATTTTGGTCTAGTGTGCCAGGTTTAAGAAATTTTGTTGCTAAATTGTATTATTAATGGATGTTTTGTAAACATTAAGTTCAAGGATATTAATGATTTAAATTGACTATATTTTCATTGGTAGACTTTTTGAGAACCTTATTTTGCAATGATGACTCTCTTTTGGCTTATTTACGTATTGAAAATTTTGAGATGTTAAGGTTGGTATCAGAGTTCGATTTAGGGTTATGTAGACTTTAGTTCGTATAGATGGGGATCAAGATGGTTGCCAAATTCAAAATACTGATGGTTTGTTTTAAGTCTCACATTATGTGAAAGTTTGTTTTGTTGTCATTTTTATGTAAGGATATTATTTTGATTGCTAAATGTGCAAATTATTTATGTGATCCTATCATAATAATGAAATTTTAAGCTATCTTAAAATAAGAGAATATTTTATTTTTATATGGATACAAATTTTCTTCTCTCCTTACATGTAAATTTTAATAGAAATTTATAAAATTAGAGTGATTTAGAGTGATTGTCTTTCGACAATATTTACCTTACATCACTCCATTGATTACTAACATTTTTAAAAATGAGTTAAAAAAAATAGTAATATAAAAATAAGTGTTTGAGTTGTAGCATAGTGATAAATGATGTCTTCTTTATTTATTTTGGATGCACCTAAGGAAATAATTGTCACTTCACTTTACCGAATGGAGTGCATTGTTATTTGATTTCATAGTTTATAAGAGTATGATTTAAAGAAAATGACTAAATAATTATTTGAGGTGATACACGTGATTATTAGGCTTGGTTCATATAAAGAAACTGAATTAGACAATCTTTTTGCATGTTTGTAGTTTTTATAAGAATTGATGGCTTTGATTTTATTAAGAAAATATTAAGACATAATTATAACATGTAGTAAGACGATAGATATCTTATTTGAAGTTATTTTTGGAGAGAATATTATAGGCAAATGGAATAATAAGATATGACTTATAAGGAGCATGAGTTTAGGTCTAATTGCAGATGGACATAAAAATTTATCTGTGTTGATGCAAGTATGAATATTTAAAAAATAATGATATTTAGTTGATTTCCAACCATAAAATATTAATATAGAAACGTTATTAAATTTTAGAATTCGTGGCAGAATATTAAGTGTTAAATTATTAACTTGATATAAAGAAAGATTGAGAAATATTATGATTACTATGAGTTCTTTACTGTGTGCATATATAATAGTAAGTCTTTAAGATGGAATAAGATATTATCATACTTAAATTTCCCTCCGTCATTATTGGATACATTAATTCTAATGTTGTTGGTTCAGTATATTATTTGATTAGTTACTTATTAAGTAATGACATCAAAAATAAATTCAGATATTTTTAACTTGAGATGAAGTTTTAATAACTAGTAGAGCTATCAAACGGGGGGTCGTGTAGTGTTCAGGTCGACCTGTTTATGACCCGAGCCATGTAAGATTGACCCTGACCCAACCCATTTATTAAATAGGTCAGAAAGTACAACCCTAACCCAACCTGAGTTGACCTATTTAACCCGTATAAATATATTAAATAATATATATTATATTTTATAATATAAAAATCAGAGATATTATATCGAGTATCAACATATATTTATGTCACCTATTATATTTATGTCACCTATTAACATTATAAATTCTAATTAGACTCCAAAAATTAAATCAATTTAAGCATTATTTTAACAAAAAATGTAAAAATATTAACTAATATAAAATAAAAATAATATCAATAATCATAAATATTGTGATACATCAAATCTAATATTTTAAAGTCTTAAATAATAACAAAAAAGTTTAACAAAAATATATATCATAAATTCTTTGTAAATAAAAACTTGTTTTAAGTCTAAAATAAACACTACGCTAAAAATAGCTTTTAAGGACGGTCGACCGTTTTTTTTTTTTAAATAACCGTCATTAAAAATGTGTACATGAAGTAACAATGACGGTCATAAATTTTAAAATTACGATGACGGTCGTTTTAAAAATGACCATTATTAAAACTTCAAAATAAGGAATAAATGTTTTTTATGACGATCATTTAAGTTGCGATAGTCATCAAAAATTTTAAAATTAAAAATAAATATATTCTATGACGTTTAATAAAATACAACCGTCGTAAAAACTTTTTAAATTAATAATACAAAATTTTTCCTCGCATTATTATATCACATGTAACTAACACTCCTAGGGTATAGTATTTTTCTATTCATCATCCCTGCTCTCAGATTGGTTTCATTCGTTGCTGCTCACTGCCCTTCACTGTCATTCGCTGCTCACTGCAGTTACTGCCATTTGCCGCTCGATGCTTTCCACTGTCACTGCTTCTCTCTATCGCTGCACAACCGTTTGTCCATCCTCCTTGTTAAATTAATATTTTACAATCGTTTGGCCGCGCGCTGTCTCTGTTGCAGGTATGTCTTTGAATGAATTAATATTTGTTAAAGAATTAATGCGATATGTTTATGAATTAATACTGTTGCGGTATATTTGACAATCGATGTCTCTCTTTGACTTTGAATGAAATCTTTCTAATTTACTATCAAAAAGAATTAATACTGTTGTCTATGAATTAATACTGTTGCGGTATAATTTACTATAAAAAAGAATTCCTCAAATACAATTCAAATGTCAGATTCAAGAAATTAAAGATCAATACATAGTATGAGGGAGCAATGCCCTGAAATTTCAATTTGAATATACAACTTATTCAGAATGTCCAATGTTATGAATTGTAGTAAAACAACAAAGTTTCTGTCTAATATTTAACTGATTAATGCTCAAAATAAAAAGTTAAGGTTTAAGAATCTTTAATTGGGTCAAAATTAGTTTATATTTGGACGTTCTTAAAGTGGATTTTGGGCATGTTGGTGCACTTTGGCTACTTTGGATCATTGACAATTAGAAGCTTAAGATCAGATTGATAGGTGAGGGGCAGAAAGAGAGCTATAAATATAATCTTCTAGGCATCAAATGTAGATTTGCTTAAAATTGCACCTAATATAGTTATGTTATCATTACTTCAAATATATTGGAAAGTAATTCAGAAAATACACTCAAATCTGCTTTGCATCCTATTATCTTAATAATCCAAATGATTCTAGGAAAGCTACTCAATCCATTGATGTAGAATCAAGACTTTAGCACCCTTAAGAAGATTTGGCAACATCATTGGAAATTGTTGTCCCCTAGGTTGATTTTGGTCTAGTGTGCTAGGTTTAAGAAATTTTGTTGCTAAATTGTATTATTAATGAATGTTTTGTAAATATTAAGTTCGAGGATATTAATGATTTAAATTGACTATATTTTCATTGGAAGACTTTTTGAGAACCTTATTTTGCAATGATGACTCTCTTTTGGCTTATTTACGTATTGAAATTTTTGAGAAGTTAATGTTGGTATCAGAGTTCGATTTAGGGTTATGTAGACTTTAGTTCGTATATATGGGGATCAAGATGGTTGCCAAATTCAAAATACTGATGGTTTGTTTTAAGTCTCACATTATGTGAAAGTTTGTTTTGTTGTCATTTTTATGTAAGGATATTATTTTGATTGCTAAATGTGCAAATTATTTATGTGATCCTATCATAATAATGAAATTTTAAGCTATCTTAAAATAAGAGAATATTTTATTTTTATATGGATACAAATTTTCTTCTCTCCTTACATGTAAATTTTAATAGAAATTTATAAAATTAGAGTGATTTAGAGTGATTGTCATTCGACAATATTTACCTTAGATCACTCCATTGATTACTAACATTTTTAAAAATGAGTTAAAAAAATAGTAATATAGAAATAAGTGTTTGAGTTGTAGCATAGTGATAAATGATGTCTTCTTTATTTATTTTGGATGCACCTAAGGAAATAATTGTCACTTCACTTTACCGAATGGAGTGCATTGTTATTTGATTTCATAGTTTATAAGAGTATGATTTAAAGAAAATGACTAAATAATTATTTGAGGTGATACACGTGATTATTAGGCTTGGTTCATATAAAGAAACTGAATTAGACAATCTTTTTGCATGTTTGTAGTTTTTATAAGAATTGATGGTTTTGATTTTATTAAGAAAATATCAAGACATAATTATAACATGTAGTAAGACGATAGATATCTTATTTGAAGTTATTTTTAGAGAGAATATTATAGGCAAATGGAATAATAAGATATGACTTATAAGGAGCATGAGTTTAGGTCTAATTGTGGATGGACATAAAAATTTATCTGTGTTGATGCAAGTATGAATATTTGAAAAATAATAATATTTAGTTGATATTCAACCATAAAATATTAATATAGAAACATTATTAAATTTTGGAATTCGTGGTAGAATATTAAGTGTTAAATTATTAACTTGATATAAAAAAAGATTGAGAAATATTATGATTACTATGAGTTCTTTACTGTGTGCATATATAATAGTAAGTCTTAAGATGGAATAAGATATTATCATACTTAAATTTCCCTCCGTCATTGTTGGATATATTAATTCTAATGTTGTTGGTTCAGTATATTATTTGATTAGTTACTTATTAAGTAATGACATCAAAAAATAAATTCAGATATTTTTAACTTGAGATGAAGTTTTAATAACTAGTAGAGCTGTCAAACGGGTGGGTCGTGTCGTGTTCGGGTCAACCTGTTTACGACCCGACCCATGTAAGATTGACCCTAACCCAACTCATTTATTAAATAGGTCAGAAAGTACAACCCTAATCCAACCTGGGTTGACCCATTTAACCCGTATAAATATATTAAATAATATATATTATATTTTTATATTATAAAAATCAGAGATATTATATCGAGTATTAACATATATTTATGTTACCTATTAACATTATAAATTCTAATTAGACTCCAAAAATTAAATCAATTTAAGCATTATTTTAACAAAAAATGTAAAAATATTAACTAATATAAAATAAAAATAATATCAATAATCATAAATATTGTGCTACATCAAATCTAATATTTTAAAGTCTTAAATAATAACAAAAAAGTTTAACAAAAATATATATCATAAATTCTTTGTAAATAAAAACTTGTTTTAAGTCTAAAATAAATAATTAATAATAAAAACATACAAAATTAAACTAAATAATATATTATTATAAATTGATAAAAATAAGAAAATAAAATATGAAATGAATTTAAACATCATCTCAATAATATTTCAAAGTATAAACCTACAAAATAATTAAATAAGAAACAATTACGTACATACCTTAATAATTTTAGTTATTTACTTGTGTTACTTATGTGGGTTACGGGTTACCCAATTAACCCATTCAACCCTGATTTTTTTAAATGGGTTAAACGGGTCGACCTGTTTACAACCCAACACATATAATCTCAACTCGGACTTGACTATTTCGTAGGTGGGTCGTGTCGAGTTCGTAGGTCATATAAAAAATTGCTGGCTCTAATAACTAGTATTCAAATTATTTTGGCTGTATAATTAACACAATGGTCAAAAGTGATTATGAACATTTTCTAGATAATGAGGAAAGAATAAGTAATTTAAGTTTGTTAGGTATAAATAATTAAAATTTAGTGAGAAAAAATAAGGTAAAAAATTAACTCAAATTTTGTAACTGATGGTTTTGAGTTAGCAAGTTACCTGCATCAAATAAAAGACTTTGATATATGATCATAACATTTATTTTTTTGTGACCAATTATTTGTGAAGGTTAATGATAATTTTTTAAGGTCTTAATTTTTAGGGAATAAAATAAAATAGGCTTTAGGTTCGAACAAGAATTGAACAATGCCTTATGAAGTATAAATTTTGAAATATTTCTATTTTTAGTGATCGGAGACTTAGATGATTAAATTTGAATGTGATGTCATGAACTAAGAGGCTCAATAGTAGTTATCTAAATAGTGCATATTTATTTTGCTTGTTAGATGATAAGAAAATTATTTGTTATGATGGTAATAACTCTAATTTATTAGAGTAAGTATTAGCTCTTATTTCTTGAAACTTACTTATTTAAGTGAAAATGGTTGCACATTGTGTCATTTGGATATTATTTATGCAATTTGTAAATATAAGTGAATTCTTTGATATTAAATCTGAATTTATCTTGCATCCATTAAAAAGACTTATATTTTGAAGTTCACTCATGAGACTTTCATGTGTCCCTTTACAAAAAACAAAAAAAATAACAAAGAAGCATTAATCAAGTTTGCCACAGCTTTGTTCCAACAAAGCACACCATAATAAAATAGTGAAGAACACAAATTTGACAGTTGGGCTTGGGCTTTCATTAAAAGGACAATAATGGGTTGTTAATAATTCACCTTTTTAAGGGCAAATTTGGAAGTTAACACAAGAGCCTCATCTCAAATTAAACCTAAGGAATAACATATATAAGGGGGCTGATTTGTAATAAAAAACGAGCACGTAGATTCGGCACAAAAAAGAACAAAATGATAGAGGAACAATCAGCGACAGATTTTGGATTTGGAAAGAGACCAATTGCAAGGATCAATTCAAGGGCTTGTTTTGCAATGATTATTATAGAGGAAAGCAAGAGAGAATTAGAGATTTTGAACTCAATTGATTGATAATTTAATTAAATGGGTTCTTAGTGATTTATTATTTCTTCTATTATTCTTTATTTTCTTCAAATCTCTGTAACTCAATGGTTATGATTTTTAATATTTATGAATTGATGTTTGATTTTATGATTATGATTGTCTAATTTTCTTTCAGTTATGATTGTAGATGTGCAAGTGAGTGTAATCTCTGTTCTTCAATTTTTAAAAGCTGTGCTTTGCCTTGACAAAAGGGTGCTAGTTATTTAATGTTTTTTTTTATTAATTAATTCTTATTGATTGCTTGATTACCAATTGATAGAATAATAAAACTGATATTAATGCTGAAACGATTAGTTGATGTTGAATGAAGCTTGATTAATGTGTGTTTAATTTGAATCTAAGGATAAGAATTAAATTTGCAATTCATATAGGAATATATAGTTGTCTTACATAACTAAAAAGAATTGGTGCATAGGAATGTGTTTCATTGAGCCTAAGAAATTACAAACATTGCAAATTCGGAAGAATCCATTGTAATTTTCCAATTTTGGTTACTAGTACACTTTGTCACAGTATCGTTACAGCATTCGTGGTCTGACTACATCATTTGTTACATTTGTAATCCTAACTGATTTATCCACTTGAGATTCTTACTATTCTTCTTGTTGAGCTTTGTTTTAGTGTTTTTACTCTTGTCATCTCCTGCTTATTATTTTATTTTATTTTATTTTGATACACAAAAATATCCAATATTAATTTTATTAGTTAATTTTTGCAATATTTTTTAATATTCTAATATCCGTAAGAATGATCTTTTTTATCATTATATTATTTGTTTGCGCCATGTGCACTTGTGTAATATCTTGCACACTTTTTAGTGCAACAAATGGATTCAATTTGAATATACAACTTATTCAGAATGTCCAATGTTATGAATTGTAGTAAAACAACAAAGTTTCTGTCTAATATTTAACTGATTAATGCTCAAAATAAAAAGTTAAGGTTTAAGAATCTTTAATTGGGTCAAAATTAGTTTATATTTGGACGTTCTTAAAGTGGATTTTGGGCATGTTGGTGCACTTTGGCTACTTTGGATCATTGACAATTAGAAGCTTAAGATCAGATTGATAGGTGAGGGGCAGAAAGAGAGCTATAAATATAATCTTCTAGGCATCAAATGTAGATTTGCTTAAAATTGCACCTAATATAGTTATGTTATCATTACTTCAAATATATTGGAAAGTAATTCAGAAAATACACTCAAATCTGCTTTGCATCCTATTATCTTAATAATCCAAATGATTCTAGGAAAGCTACTCAATCCATTGATGTAGAATCAAGACAAGCTACCCTGGGAGAGAAAACAACCATGTGTAATATTATTGGTATTGAAATAGTCAACAGTTTGATCCAATTATAAAAGGCCTATTATAAAGCATCCTAATCTTAAAAATAATCAAATAAGGAAAAATCAAAGATAAAAGACCAAATAAGATTACATATATAGCAAAGAATCAAAAAGGGCAAGGCTAGAATCAAAGTCTTAAAATAATTTAAGTTAAATTTTGTTCAATGATAACCACAAATACTAGAATAACATGAAGGTCATTATTGTTTTAATTTCAAAGAGCATGATTAATTTTTTTATAAAAACTTGGATCATTTTAAATTTATTTGAAAGCAGTTACATATTTTTTGATATAATATTGCTTAAGCTTAACAGTCGTGCGTGACCTAAATATTATATCTTTGCATAATTTTCTTGTTTTTTTCTTTATTTATTTACATGATTATTAGACAAAATAAATTAAGTTCTCTTATAATTAATTATTCTTAATTGTTAAATAATATGTTTGTTTTTTAATTGTTAAATGACTAATTATATTATTTGTTTAAATTTTATTGTGAATACTGCCTAAGAGACTATGAATATGGCTACTATGTCATGCTATTTATAAAAGACATTGTTAACAATCCTCGTACAAATATAACTGAATTGATATTAATCTTTAATATTGAACCATTATCAATAGTTTATGTAATATATGTTTACATTTTAATATAATTTTAAATATTTTACTAAACTTTGTTTTGTATCTAATGTTTGTAGTGGAAGCACAAGTTGCGCTATTGAAAGGAAGAACTATTTCAATTGAGGCAGGAGTGGTGCATATATGTGACAATGCATATTCGTGGATAGTAGAACATATAAAGTTTTACTTTTATTTTAGCTAATGTATAGTGAGATTATTTTAGATAAATATATATTTTTCATTTTGGGTCTACTTATGTTTTGAAAAATTAAAATTTAATTAGTAACTGTAGATGTATTACGAAAGCTTATATATATATATAGATTTATTAGCATTTATAGTCATGACTGTCAAAAATTTAGAGATAACAGATTTATTAATAAAATCATTGATATTTTATTATTCGTATGGTCAATATATATATATATAACAAGATATATGGAAAGCATAATATATATACACACACACATATTTAGGACGATTATTTAAATAATCGTCGTTGAATAATGTACTAGCCATTATTTTCAAATTTTATTTGAGATTTTTTATGACGGTCAGTGTCAGTTTACAATGATGGTCATGAAACAACAACCGTCATAGAATATATTTTTTATGACGGTTGCTTATTTTTCTACGATTTTTAATGACGGTCGTTTTTTATTTTTCATGACGGTCACAACTGTCATTAAAAAGACTTATTTACGATGACGCCTGAATAGATGACGGTCACTGTATTTTTTTTAAAGCATCATCGTAGCTTTATAATGACGGTTAATGACCGTCTTTAAAGCCATTTTTTGGCTTAGTGAAATAATTAATAATAAAAACATACAAAATTAAACTAAATAATATATTATTATAAATTGATAAAAATAAGAAAATAAAATATGAAATGAATTTAAACATCATCTCAATAATATTTCAAAGTATAAACCTACAAAATAATTAAATAAGAAACAATTACGTACATACCTTAATAATTTTAGTTATTTACTTGTGTTACTTATGCGGGTTACGGGTTACCCAATTAACCCATTCAATCCTGATTTTTTTAAATGGGTTAAATGGGTCGACCTATTTACAACCCAGCACATATAAGCTTAACTCGGACCTGACTATTTCGTAGGTGGGTCGTGTCGAATTCGCGGATCGTATAAAAAATTGCCAACTCTAATAACTAGTATTCAAATTATTTTGGCTGTATAATTAACACAATGGTCAAAAGTGATTATGAACATTTTCTAGATAATGAGGAAAGAATAAGTAATTTAAGTTTGTTAGGTATAAATAATTAAAATTTAGTGAGAAAAAATAAGCTAAAAAATTAACTCAAATTTTGTAACTGATGGTTTTGAGTTAGCAAGTTACCTGCATCAAATAAAAGACTTTGATATATGATCATAACATTTATTTTTTTGTGACCAATTATTTGTGAAGGTTAATGATAATTTTTTAAGGTCTTAATTTTTAGGGAATAAAATAAAATAGGCTTCAGGTTCGAACAAGAATTGAACAATGCCTTATGAAGTATAAATTTTGAAATATTGCTATTTTTGGTGATCGGAGACCTAGATGATTAAATTTGAATGTGATGTCATGAACTAAGAGGCTCATTAGTAGTTATCTAAATAGTGCATATTTATTTTGCTTGTTAGATGATAAGAAAATTATTTGTTATGATGGTAATAACTCTAATTTATTAGAGTAAGTATTAGCTCTTATTTCTTGAAACTTACTTATTTAAGTGAAAATAGTTGCACATTGTGTCATTTGGATATTATTTATGCAATTTGTAAATATAAGTGAATTCTTTGATATTAAATCTGAATTTATCTTACATCCATTAAAAAGACTTATATTTTGAAGTTCACTCATGAGACTTTCATGTGTCCCTTTACAGAAAACAAAAAAACATAACAAAGAAGCATTAATCAAGTTTGCCACAGCTTTGTTCCAACAAAGCACACCAAAATAAAATAGTGAGGAACACAAATTTGACAGTTGGGCTTGGGCTTTCATTAAAAGGACAATAATAGGTTGTTAATAATTCACCTTTTTAAGGGCAAATTTGGAAGTTAACACAAGAGCCTCATCTCAAATTAAACCTAAGGAATAACATATATAAGGGGGTTGATTTGTAATAAAAAACGAGCACGTAGATTCGGCAAAAAAAGAACAAAATAATAGAGGAACAATCAGCGACAGATTTTGGATTTGGAAAGAGACCAATTGCAAGGATCAATTCAAGGGCTTGTTTTGCAATGATTATTATAGAGCAAAGCAAGATAGAATTAGAGATTTTGAACTCAATTGATTGAGAATTTAATTAAATGGGTTCTTAGTGATTTATTATTTCTTCTATTATTCTTTATTTTCTTCAAATCTCTGTAACTCAATGGTTATGATTTTTAATATTTATGAATTGATATTTGATTTTATGATTATGATTGTTTAATTTTCTTTCAGTTATGATTGTAGATGTGCAAGTGAGTGTAATCTCTGTTCTTCAATTTTTAAAAGCTGTGCTTTGCCTTGACAAAAGGGTGCTAGTTATTTAATGTTTGTTTTATTAATTAATTCTTATTGATTGCTTGATTACCAATTGATAGAATAATAAAACTGATATTAATGCTGAAACGATTAGTTGATGTTGAATGAAGCTTGATTAATGTGTGTTTAATTTGAATCTAAGGATAAGAATTAAATTTGCAATTCATATAGGAATATATAGTTGTCTCACATAACTAAAAAGAATTGGTGCATAGGAATGTGTTTCATTGAGCCTAAGAAATTACAAACATTGCAAATTCGGAAGAATCCATTGTAATTTTCCAATTTTGGTTACTAGTACACTTTGTCACAGTATCGTTACAACATTCGTGGTCTGACTACATCATTTGTTACATTTGTAATCCTAACTGATTTATCCACTTGAGATTCTTACTATTCTTCTTGTTGAACTTTGTTTTAATGTTTTTACTCTTGTCATCTCCTGCTTATTATTTTATTTTATTTTATTTTGATACACAAAAATATCCAATATTAATTTTATTAGTTAATTTTTGCAATATTTTTTAATATTCTAATATCTGTAAGAATGATCTTTTTTATCATTATATTATTTGTTTGTGCCATGTGCACTTGTGTAATATCTTGCACACTTTTTAGTGCAACAAATGGATATTTTAACAGTATCTATAACAAATATTATTACTAAGAGTTATCTAGTATATTTGTCATCTTTTCGGTGAATGAAAAAAAAGAGATTGACTCTAAGGAGCAAGTTGTACATGAATATCAATTTTTATTGTACTTAGAAAATAGAGTAAAAAAGTCTTCAGGTTTGAGTAATATTGAAAATTATTTTTGGAAGATGAATTCTGAAATATTGTTTTGTGATTGGAGCCTAGGTGATTATATTTTTAAATATAATATGGTGAACAAAGAGATTTATATTTGGGTTACTAGCTGTCCAAATAGTACATTAATTCTTGATGATTGATAAGAAAATTAATGTTATGATAAATCTCTTAAGAGTATGGATTACAAGGTATATTTAAGTTCACGACCACGTCAAGTTAATGAAGGACTTTGTGCTAAAATATTGAGACGCTTTCACCCATGTGAAAAAAGGGTGTGTTTATGGTTGTGATATTGTCAAGTGATAAAAAGAATACAAGTGGATGCAAGAACCTAATTTCTTTAATTGAAAATTTATATTTCTTTAGTACTTATTCCTCATTCATTTGTAAGTATACTTATATGTTATTACGACTTTTACTTAACACCACTTTTTCTTCATATTTAAGATTTTCTAAGTATTTGGTATCTAGTAAAAAAATTGCACAACATGAAAGAAAGTTACATCACTACTTGTACATATTTGATACGATAATTTTAATTTTAAAAGTTATATATAAATATACTTTTATGTTTGAGTATGTACGTAAAGACATGAAAATTTTTATAATATCTATTAAATTGAATGTTATTGTTTTAAACTAAATAGTCTAGTGTTGTCAAATTTTGAGCTACAAAAGTACTTCATGTACACATGTGTGGGTAACAGATAGTAGTAGCTATTGCATAAAGTGAAAGTTGTATATTTCACATAATTATGCAAATATTAGTAATAACTCTTTATAAGTGACATGATATGGTCTATATTCCATGATATTAAGATTGAGTAATTTGTATAGACATGACACGAATTTATGTTTACTTAAAATGACTATTATGCTTAAATTAATTATGTTTTATGGAATAAGATTGATGAATTTTATGAACAAAATTCTTTTAAAGGGGGGAATTGTAATATTTTGAAATTTCAAAATAACATTATTTATTAAAATAAAAAAAAGGTCATTTGAGAATAAATTATAATTTTCAAATAGAATTATAAGTGTAATAATGTTTTATGAATACCTATGATCTATGTCTCAAGTTTTTTTATGTGCAATTGGGCATTGTTTGACATATGCATTATTTGACCTTTGTATTCTTTCATACATGTCGTCATAATCATAAGTTTTATAAAAGTTTTTATTCATATGTAGTTTTTCAAAAGGAATAAGATCTATCTACCAAAAGTTTTTAAGCAAGCATATGTTTTGATGGAATGCCTGAATCATCCAAATATAATTTAAGTGTCTTAGAGCGATACGATATAAGTTATGATAAGTTTAAGAACCGTGTGCAAGAAGTATCTTTCGTGTAAGTTAGGGTACTTGGGAACTAAAAAGTCCTTACCGTTGGTTTGGATGTTTGTGTGTATGTGAGAATTATGTATGAAATTTTACTTTTGCTAAGTTATAAGTTAAGCCTCACTTGTATATGCATTTCACACGTGCCAATTTTTGACGGGTGACTTATATATGTCTCCACAATGATAAATTTAAGGAATTATTCTTTGTATTCCTGAAGAAAGAAATAAGTGATTTGAAAAACGTTTCTAAGAAATAGCAATGTATTACAAGTTTTACTTTATATGCATAATCATGTTATAAGAAATTTTTTTTTTTGTTAAATATAGTTTTTATGTTGTATTGCTTAATTTTTAATTACAATGAGTTTACTTACTAAGTGGTATCACTCATCCTAGTTTCATTTACCACTTTTCAGGAACCCATTAGGAAGATTTGGCAACATCATTGAAAATTGTTAATTCCCTAGGTTAGTTTTGATCTAGCTTGTTAGGTTTAAAAAATTTTGTTGCTAAATTATATTATTATTGGGCTTTATAAATATAAGTCATGTAAGTCCCTTTGTATTTTTGTTGGCATTTTCGTGTACAAAACACAAAGTCAATTTATTTTACTTAGTGTTTTGTCTACCTCTATGTACGATTCTTTGCTTGAGATCAGTATAGCACACATTCAACTAGATCTTAACACTATTGTATATTTATATGTTACACACACCACGGGTTGGTTAGAAGCATATAATATATATGTTTAAGTGTGTTTTTATTCTTCTTTTTATTTTTTGAAAATTTAGGTTTTTATGGTTTTTTCTCTTTTTCTTTGTAAACTTAAAAAATATTTTCTTTTAAGCTTGCTAGGTTCCTTGCTGGGTGTTCTTCAAGGTAGGTAGGCAAGGTGTCAGCGATGTTATTTTATTCATTTTTTTTATCATTAGACCTCATTGAGGGTTCGCTGGTATCTCGCTGATACATAGCTGAGGTGGTCGACGAAGGTACCGTGAGAGGTGGACAAGTGTCTCCTTACTTTGAAAATTTTCTACAAATAGCCATTCATTTTTTTGTTTGGTTAAGGATTTTAAGTGAAAAAACTACGTCAAATTTATAAAAAGTTTGCAAGTGCACAAATCACTTGTAATGAAGGATAAGTATGTTCCTAATATCGTATCTCAAGGAATTGAAATGGTTTTAAAATATTATTTGTTTTCTTATTTAGTTGAACAAATAATCCTAAACACTCTAACAATTATCGGCTGGTAAAAAAGATGGTAAATTCTATGACTAAAATAAAGTGCAAATAAAAGTAATCACAACCAATATAGGGAATATGGATGTATATGAGAATCTTAGTTCGCTATCCATTCATGAAAAGAATAAATTAAGCAATTCAATTAAAAGTCAGATTTAATGATTTTTTCGCTAAACCTAAAAAATCCTAAATTAATGGCAATTTTCACTACAATCAATTAATTAACTTCTTTGAGTCGGACACGTTAATTAATTAATTAGAATTAGCACAAGGAAATATTGTAACCACCTAATCTATCACAAATCAATGCAATCAATTAGACACTTATTCATGATGCATATTCAATCAAATATGGCATTTCTAATGCCTAAATTCTAACATATTTTCTTTAACTACAAATCAAGATTTGGCCCATCATTAATTTATAATCAGAAATATTAAGAACATGAACAAAAAATAAAATCCAAAACTAAAATATCATTAAATTATAAAATTATTCTTCCAATAATTGGAAGCAATACTAATATCTCAAATACATAAATTAGCCAATTATAACTAAATTGGTGTCAATCAATTTAGTCATGAGAGGCAAACAAAAAATCAAAGAGAAGAAAAAAATATTACAATAAAAATACCCCAATGATCTCCTAGCTCCAATGCCTTGAAGTTGGTTGATCCCCTTTCTCAATTTATTGGAGTAGCTCCACAAATGGAGGGTCTTTTCTTGATTTTTAGATGAAAACTCTTGTTGCGATTGCAGCAAAGGGTAGAGAAAATTTGGTTGTGAAAACTTGTGTTTGGAAGAGGTATAGTGTGGTATTTATAGGAGTGAAGAGGCACATAAATGTTAGGGTTTCTAGCCATTTTTGGTATGCGGGCCACAGCACAAAAAATTACCTACCGTTGTGCAAGGTTGAAAATGGGAGGAGTGCCACAACACAAGTTTTCTTTTGCCGTAGCGCATGTTGAAATTTAGCTCCAGAATAGAAACCTGAGAGTTGATTGCTGCGGCACACAAATTTCTTCGCCGTGGTACGCCTTGTTGTGCTCGCCTTTTATGTAACCCTTAGATAATTGTTGATTCTCAATGTAAGACTTACATCCTTTGCCTCTTGTTACTCTATTTTCACTCCTTTTGAGTCATTTTAATTTAATATTCTTTTAAGAGCCCAACAACCTACAAAACATATAAATACCTTCTAAAACATGAAAATAATAAAATAAAACATAATAAAGAATGCTTAAAAATATAACAAAATATAGGTCAAAATAGTGTTCATGAAATACCCCTAAACCTACATTTTGCTAGTCCTCTAGCAAAACTAAAATTAAATTATATTAACCTAAATCACTTCTGTAGATTATCATAGTTGCATTTAACATATGTTACAAGCATTTAAACCCCCAGATTGCCCTAATGAACGAGTTAAAGTCTCGTGAAGGTTTCTAGTTATGATACTCACAAACTAAAAGAAAAACTTAAAAGACAAATAACAATACAAGTAAAAACTACAAACTAAAATCAACAAAATTTCTCAGGCTTTAGTTTATTTTCAGTTACATAAGTTTATCCAATTATCTTAACACAATAAGGATTCATCATGCAAATCAGTTTCACACTTTCACGTCACAAGAGCATACTCTCTCTCTCTCTCTCTCTCTCTCTCTCTATATATATATATATATATATATATATATATATATATATATATATATATATATATATATATCAATATTAATTTCTCCAAACTTAGTGTTAAGAATCCAAATTCGCTTCAACTTTACTCATTACAAGATTCACCCTTAATGTTGTGAATAGAAGTATATGTGAATAGAAGTTATGTAAAGAAATGAGCTAATAGGTTCGCATATGATTAAACAAGAAAGGCTCAAAAAGTGCATAACATTGATCTCATGAAAGGAATCAAATGATAGGATTTATGAAAAAATCATGTTACTATTTTCATGCATTAATTAAAATCCTCAAGCAAAAATTTCAAGTGTATTCCCTTGAACAAATGAAAATACATTGACTTCAAGGAAAATTATTTCCTATTTTTCTTTTTATAATAACCATTTCATCACTTGAAGAACTTTAGGATTATAATAATAATAAATTTTTTTTGAACCCATATACATGTGTAGTTTGTGAAAGGTAACTTTTGTCTCTTTTGTGTTGGCTATAAGAATTCGCTTATATCTTTTAAAGTCAAACATGAATGAAATAGGCATATACTTTAAATTTTACTCAAATCATTTAATCTAAAGCAATACAATTAAATATATGATTCTTCATTAGATGTTCAAAATTCTAACATTCAATGCAAAAATTTATAGAGATCATCTAACAATTTGAAATAATAAGATCATTTTAATTAAGTTATATATATATATTTATTTATTTATACTTAATATATTTATATATAAAATAGAGTGACTTAACATCTTATGAGAATCTAATAATTATAAAATTATAATTTATTTAAGTTAAAATCAATTGAACTAGTCAGTGACTTTAGCTGTGTTGGTTATTCTTATCAGGTAAGTAAGTTGACTCTACTTAAAATATTAAGTATATGTTTAATTTGTTTGTTTGATTATAAGTTTATTTTTTATTCTTAAAAAGTGCTTGTATTATATTATTGTTTGGGGTGTAATAATGTTTTATGAATACCTATGATCTATGTCTCAAGTTTTTTTATGTGCAATTGGGCATTGTTTGACATATGCATTATTTGACCTTTGTATTCTTTCATACATGTCGTCATAATCATAAGTTTTATAAAAGTTTTTATTCATATGTAGTTTTTCAAAAGGAATAAGATCTATCTACCAAAAGTTTTTAAGCAAGCATATGTTTTGATGGAATGCCTGAATCATCCAAATATAATTTAAGTGTCTTAGAGCGATACGATATAAGTTATGATAAGTTTAAGAACCGTGTGCAAGAAGTATCTTTCGTGTAAGTTAGGGTACTTGGGAACTAAAAAGTCCTTACCGTTGGTTTGGATGTTTGTGTGTATGTGAGAATTATGTATGAAATTTTACTTTTGCTAAGTTATAAGTTAAGCCTCACTTGTATATGCATTTCACACGTGCCAATTTTTGACGGGTGACTTATATATGTCTCCACAATGATAAATTTAAGGAATTATTCTTTGTATTCCTGAAGAAAGAAATAAGTGATTTGAAAAACGTTTCTAAGAAATAGCAATGTATTACAAGTTTTACTTTATATGCATAATCATGTTATAAGAAATTTTTTTTTTTGTTAAATATAGTTTTTATGTTGTATTGCTTAATTTTTAATTACAATGAGTTTACTTACTAAGTGGTATCACTCATCCTAGTTTCATTTACCACTTTTCAGGAACCCATTAGGAAGATTTGGCAACATCATTGAAAATTGTTAATTCCCTAGGTTAGTTTTGATCTAGCTTGTTAGGTTTAAAAAATTTTGTTGCTAAATTATATTATTATTGGGCTTTATAAATATAAGTCATGTAAGTCCCTTTGTATTTTTGTTGGCATTTTCGTGTACAAAACACAAAGTCAATTTATTTTACTTAGTGTTTTGTCTACCTCTATGTACGATTCTTTGCTTGAGATCAGTATAGCACACATTCAACTAGATCTTAACACTATTGTATATTTATATGTTACACACACCACGGGTTGGTTAGAAGCATATAATATATATGTTTAAGTGTGTTTTTATTCTTCTTTTTATTTTTTGAAAATTTAGGTTTTTATGGTTTTTTCTCTTTTTCTTTGTAAACTTAAAAAATATTTTCTTTTAAGCTTGCTAGGTTCCTTGCTGGGTGTTCTTCAAGGTAGGTAGGCAAGGTGTCAGCGATGTTATTTTATTCATTTTTTTTATCATTAGACCTCATTGAGGGTTCGCTGGTATCTCGCTGATACATAGCTGAGGTGGTCGACGAAGGTACCGTGAGAGGTGGACAAGTGTCTCCTTACTTTGAAAATTTTCTACAAATAGCCATTCATTTTTTTGTTTGGTTAAGGATTTTAAGTGAAAAAACTACGTCAAATTTATAAAAAGTTTGCAAGTGCACAAATCACTTGTAATGAAGGATAAGTATGTTCCTAATATCGTATCTCAAGGAATTGAAATGGTTTTAAAATATTATTTGTTTTCTTATTTAGTTGAACAAATAATCCTAAACATTTTAACAATTATCGGCTGGTAAAAAAGATGGTAAATTCTATGACTAAAATAAAGTGCAAATAAAAGTAATCACAACCAATATAGGGAATATAGATGTATATGAGAATCTTAGTTCGCTATCCATTCATGAAAAGAATAAATTAAGCAATTCAATTAAAAGTCAGATTTAATGATTTTTTCGCTAAACCTAAAAAATCCTAAATTAATGGCAATTTTCACTACAATCAATTAATTAACTTCTTTGAGCCGGACACGTTAATTAATTAATTAGAATTAGCGCAAGGAAATATTGTAACCACCTAATCTATCACAAATCAATGCAATCAATTAGACACTTATTCATGATGCATATTCAATCAAATATGGCATTTCTAATGCCTAAATTCTAACATATTTTCTTTAACTACAAATCAAGATTTGGCCCATCATTAATTTATAATCAGAAATATTAAGAACATGAACAAGAAATAATCCAAAACTAAAATATCATTAAATTACAAAATTATTCTTCCAATAATTGGAAGCAATACTAATATCTCAAATACATAAATTAGCCAATCATAACTAAATTGGTGTCAATCAATTTAGTCATGAGAGGCAAACAAAAAATCAAAGAGAAGAAAAAGATATTACAATAAAAATACCCCAATGATCTCCTAGCTCAAATGCCTTAAAGTTGGTTGATCCCCTTTCTCAATTTCTTGGAGTAGCTCCACAAATGGAGGGTCTTTTCTTGATTTTTGGGTGAAAACCCTTGCTGCGATAGCAGCAAAGGGTAGAGAAAATTTGGTTGTGAAAAGTTGTGTTTGGAAGAGGTATAGTGTGGTATTTATAGGAGTGAAGAGGCACATACGTGTTAGGATTTCTGGCCATTTTTGGTATGCGGGCCACAGCACAAAAAATTACCTACCGTTGTGCAAGGTTGAAAATGGGAGGAGTGCCGCAACACAAGTTTTCTTTTGCCGTAGCGCATGTTGAATTTTAGCTCTAGAATAGAAACCTGAGAGTTGATTGCCACGGCACACAAATTTCTTCGCCGCGGTACGCTTTGTTGTGCTCGCCTTTTATGTAACCCTTAGATAATTGTTGATTCTCAATGTAAGACTTACATCCTTTGGCTCTTGTTACTCTATTTTCACTCATTTTGAGTCATTTTAATTTAATATTCTTTTAAGAGCCCAACAACCTACAAAACATATAAATACCTTCTAAAACACGAAAATAATAAAATAAAACATAATAAATAATGCTTAAAAATATAACAAAATATAAGTCAAAATAGTGTTCATGAAATACCCCTAAACCTACATTTTGCTAGTCCTCAAGCAAAACTAAAATTAAATTATACTAATCTAAATCACTTCCTTAGATTATCACAGTTGCATTTAACATATGCTACAAGCCTTTAAATCCCCAGATTGCCCTAGTGGACGAGTTAAAGTCTCGTGAGGGTTTCCAGTTATGATACTCACAAACATCAAACTAAAAGAAAAACTTAAAAGACAAATAACAATACAAGTAAAAACTACAAACTAAAATCAACAAAATTTCTCAGGCTTCAGTTTATTTTCAGTTACATAAGTTTATCCAATTATCTTAACACAATAAGGATTCATCATGCAAATCAGTTTCACGTCACAAGAGCATACTCTATATATATATATATATATATATATATCAACATTAATTTTCCCAAACTTAGTGTTAAGAATCCAAATTCGCTTCAACTTTACACATTACAAGATTCACCCTTAATATCACACCGATCCTATGGGTTCAAACACTCAGCAAAGTATATGTGAATAGAAGTTATGTAAAGAAATGAGCTAATAGGTTCGCATATGATTAAACAAGAAAGGCTCAAAAAGTGCATAACATTAATCTCATGAAAGAAATCAAATGATAGGATTTATGAAGAAATCATGTTACTATTTTCATGCATTAATTAAAATCCTCAAGCAAAAATTTCAAGTGTATTCCCTAGAACAAATGAAAATACATTGACTTCAAGGAAAATTATTTCCTATTTTTCTTTTTATAATAACCATTTCACCACTTAAAGTCAAACATGAATGAAATAGGCATATACTTTAAATTTTACTCAAATCATTTAATCTAAAGCAATACAATTAAATATATGATTCTTCATTAGATGTTCAAAATTCTAACATTCAATACAAAAATTTATAGAGATCATCTAACAATTTGAAATAATAAGAAAAGTGTTTAAAATAGTAGAATAACAATTATCTCTCATAATGAAAGGTTATTTGCTCAATAATCATCTCACAAGGTTGTCTCTACTATTTGATTTTTAAACACACGATTTTGGCTCATCTCAATTTTAATATCAAAAAGCATGAACTATGAACAAAAACTAACTTTACAACTACCCTTGAATATGTACAAGAAATCAAATAAAATTGTATAAAGATTCAATTACTCACTTTAAATTAACAAGAAAATATGATAATTTTGTATCAAAAAGTTTTTATTGGACCTATTTGTACCCTCAAACTTAAACTTAGTTTTGTATCAATGTTTTCAACTACGCATATGTTCAGCAAAGAATTTAAAAGGAACAAATAGAAAATTAACTAAACTAACAGAAAAAGAAAAATATTACATAAAATAGTGCGTTGCCTCCCACTAAGCGTCTTCTTTAAGCTCTTAGCAAGACGTTGCTAATCCATTTCTATCCACCGTCATCAAAGATCTTGAAGTATGTGATATTAATTTTTCGAGCTAGTATCTCATTAACCATGTCCTTCCATCTTGGTAGTGGTTTCCTATGAAGCACATCACACACTTGTTCCTTAAAGTGGTATGGAAAAGGATTTGGGGTGTGCAAGTCTTAGGTATGCGGTAGAAAGTTATAGAATTTGATATTTCTTAGCTTGACCTTCTTTGAGAATTTCTTGCTCCCCATCTGTATTTTCTACATAAAGTAGTAAATCATTAAAAAATTTAGGAAAATAAATTTCATTAAAAATTTTATCACTTTGAAGGATTATGTCATCCTTCACTTTCTCAATTTAGTTAGGCAACTCTTCTTGTGCTAAAAGTTGTTTCGCTAGTTGCCCAACTTGCATTTCTATCCTTATCATTGAATCTTCTAAGGATTCTAACCTTTGATTATTTCTCTTTTGGTTCTCTATACTAGCTTGAATAAAAGTATTCAAGTTCTCTCTAAGGTTGGTTTCTTAGTTTGAATAGGTAAGTCATAAGAATTGAAATTTAAGCCTTGTATTGGGTATTGGGCATAAGGTGGGTTAGTGTTTGCTTCCCAAGAAAAATTTTGGTGATATTCTAACTCAGAAATATAAGTATAGAGATCATTCTAAGGTGAGTGACATCCCTTATTAAGATTGAAATCCTAGTTAGTAGATGTATGGTAATCACCTACAAAAGTGCATACATTAGCATCATGTCCATATAAATCACAAATGCCACATACCTCCATATTTGCTAGCTCTTGGATATCAGTATCCAGCCTGATTAAGTGCTTGTTTGAATATGTTGATGTAGTGATGAATGGTACCTTTCATAGACTAACAAAATATAAAAAAGAAATCAAAACACCACAAAATATATCCCAGAAAAAGCAAATAAATAAAAAAAAAAGTAAAAATAAAATAAACAACTAAAAACAAAGAACACTAAAACAAATAAAAATAGGTAAGAAACTAAAAATCAAAAATCAAAACAAAAATCACAAAAATAAAAAGAAAATCACAAAAATAAAAAAAATACGAAAAACAAACTAAATAGAAAATAAATAAACACTTTAAAACGCCAATTCTCCTGCAACGGCGCTAAAAACTTTATGCACAATGACTTGATAGTCAAATTTTTTATTTTATAAAAAGCTCGCAAGTGCACGAATCACTTGTAATGAGTGATAAGTATACTCCCAATATAATCTTTCAAGGAATTGCGGTGGTTTTAAAATGTTATTTATTTTCTTATTTAGTTGAACAAATAATCCTAAACACTGTAATAATTGTCGGTTGGTAAAAAAAATTGTAAATTCTATGACTAAAATAAAGTACAAATAAAAGTAATCACAACCAATATAGGGAAGATGGATGTATATGAGAATCTTAGTTCGCTATCCATTCATGAAAAGAATAAACTAAGCAATTCAATTAAAAGTCAGATTTAATGATTTTTTCGCTAAACCTAGAAAATCCTAAATTAATGGCAATTTTCACTACAATCAATTAATTAACTTCTTTGAGCCAGACATGTTAATTAATTAATTAGAATTAGCGCAAGAAAATATTATAACCACCTAATCTAATACAAATCATTGTAATCAAATAAGGCACTTGTTCATGATTCACATTCAAGCAAAGATGGCGTTTCTAATGCCTAAATTCTAACATATTCTCTGTAACTACAAATCAAGATTTAGCCCATCATTAATTTAGAATCAGAAATATTAAGAACATGAACAAGAAATAAATCCAAAACTAAAATATCATTAAATTATAAAGTTGTTCTTCTAATCATTGGAAGCAATACTAATATCTCAAATATATAAATTAGCCAACCATAACTAAATTAGTGTCAATCAATTTAACCAATTTAGTCATGAGAGGAAAACACAAAATCAAAGAGAAGAAAAAGATATTATAATAAAAATACCTCAAATGATCTCCTAGCTCCAATGCCTTGAAGTTGGTTGATCCCCTTTCTCAATTCCTTAGAGTAGCTTCACAAATGGAGGGTCTTTTCTTGATTTTGAGTGAATTTTTGGGTGGAAACCCTTGCTGCCACAGCAACTAAAGGTGGAGGAAACTTAGTTGTGAAAACTTGTGTTTGGGAGAGGTATAGTGTAGTATTTATAGGAGGAGTGATGAGGCACACGCGTGTTAGAGTTTCTGGCCATTTTTGGTACGCAGCACACAAAATTACCTGCCGCGGTGCAAGGCTAAAAATGGGAGGCAGGCCACGGCACACAAATTTCTTCACCGTGGTGCACCATGTTGTACTTGCCTTTTATGTAACCCTTACATAATTGTTGATTGCCAATGTAAGGCTTACATCCTTTGGCTCTTGCTACTCCATTTTCACTCCTTTTGAGTCATTTAATTGAATACTCTTTTAAGAGCCCAACAACCTACAAAATACATAAATACCTTCTAAAAGACGAAAATAATAAAATAAAACATAAAAAAGAATGCTTAAAAACATAACAAAATATAGGTCCAAATAGTGTTCATAAGAGAAGAAATTGTATGCAAAGTTTAATAAATGCAAATTTTGGTTGGACAAGATAGTATTTCTTGGACCTGTTATCTCTAGAAAAGGAATAATGGTGGACCGGAGTAAGATTGAGGTAGTGACCAAGTAGCCTAAACCTACCCATGTTAGAGAAGTAAGAAGCTTCTTGGGATTAGTGAAATACTACAAAAGATTTATGGAAGGCTTTTCCAAGATAGCAACTCCTTTGACTAAATTGACAAGAAATAATGTTAAGTTTAAATGGAATGATGATTTAAAAGAAGCTTCAAGGAACTAAAACGGAGGTTGGTAACAGCTCTAGTATTAACAATTCCATCGGAATTGAATGGGTTCATAATCTAATAATGCATCTCATAAGGGATTAGATGTGTCCTAATGCAAAATGAAAAGTTTTTGGCTTATGCTTCTCACCAATTAAAAAACTATGAACAAAACTACCCTACTCATGATTTGAAGTTATCAGTTGTGGCCTTCGCTCTAAAGATATGAAGACATTACTTGTATGGTGCAAGGTGTGAAATCTTCACTGCCATAAGAGCCTTAAGTACTTCTTCACTAAAAGAAGTTGAATATGAGACAAAGAAGATTGTTAGAGTTGGTGAAGGACTATGATTGTAGCATTAACTACCACCCTAGGAAGGCTAATGTCGTTTTAGAAGCTTTGAGTTGAAAGCTTGGGGTAAGTCTGCAACATTATTAATCGTTCAGAGAAATATTTTAAGTTACTTTGAATCACTAGGGATTGAAGTTGTCATGAGAGGTGACGCTACTTAACCTACTTGATTGCTTGACCAACACTAGTTGACAAGATCAAAAGAAGCAGAGTAGTGATTACTTTTTAAAGAAGATCATGGATGGTATTGAAGATGAGAAATATTCTGGTTTCTAGGTATCATTCGATGAGGGCTTGAGGTTTAGGAATAGATTATGTGTTCCCAAAGATAGAGAGTACCAATATGTATTTGGACTTGAAATTGATATACTAGTGGCCCAAAATGAAGAAAGAGATAGCACAGTTTGTAGAACAATATTTGACATGTCAATAGGTGAAAGTCAAACATTTGAGGCCCTCTGGTCTATTGAAGCCATTATTAGTATCATAATGGAAATGGGAGCACATTGCTACGGATTTTGTAGAGGGTTTGCATAGAACTCAAGGGGCTATGAATCAATTTGGGTGATTGTTGATCGTCTTACTAAGTTTGCTCACTTCCTACTTGTCAAAAGAACTTTCACCTCTGACAAGTATGCACGGATATATGTTGATGAGGTTGTGAGACTACATGATGTACCTGTATCCATTGTATCCAATAAGGACCCTAAGTTTGTGAATCCATTTTGGGTAAGCTTGCATAAGGTGATGAGTACTCTGTTAAACTTTAGTATAGCTTTCCATCCTCAATCTGATGGGCAATCAGAAAGGACTATACAAATCTTAGAAGACATGTTGTGTGCTTGTGTTCTAGATTTTGTGGGGAGCTGGGATGAACATGTAGAATTGATAGAGTTTGCCTACAATAATAGCTATCAGTCAATGATTAAGATAGCACCCTATTAAGCTCAGTATGGAAGGGAGTGTCGATCCTCTTTGCATTGGGATGAAGTAGGTGAAAGGACAGTGTAAGGGCCCTTGTTAGTTCAAGAAACTTGTGATGCAATCAAGAAAATAATGCAGAACATGATAATTGCTCAAAGATGACAAAAGAACTATGCTGATAGAAGTAGAAGAAGTCAGGAACATATTGTTTTGGCTCCACAATTATTACGAGAAGTCAAGGCATTCTGTAAAAAGAAAATGATAAAGGTAAACTTGCATTGAGAAAAATAAAGTTTTGATTAGGTCATGACCATGTTTACATATTCATTTTCATGCTCATGAGTAACTAGAGTATAACATGGTGCTAAATGATTGTTGCTATTAATGCTTATTACTTCATGTATGATGAAGTTTGGTTACTGAGTGGTGTCATTCACCTAAATATTATTCACCATCTTTCGAGTATCACATGAAGAGGATTTGACACATTTCTTAGTCTTTAAGGGTCCACTTAGGAAGTTAAACTTCTTATATTAGGTTTCTACTTAAACAAATAATAAATAATTACGATTCTTAGTTTTAATATTCAAATGGGTGGTTTTTCTAATGTTTAGTGAATTTTTTTTTTATAATGGACTACAATGTTTTCATTTATTATTAGTAATAGATATTATTTCTAGGTTAATTTAATAACCGTATTTTCGGGGGTGTTACAACTTTGGATAACACTAATGATTCCTAAAATACTTCATCTAACTTATTTGAAAGAATTTTAAAGATAACTTTATATAATACATTACACAAACTTATAGGTCGTAACCGAGACATAGATTTTGGTAGTTCAGCTTTTGGCAATAAAATAATGTCAGTAAAATTCACCACAGTTGACAGAGTACCATAATGGTAAAAACATTTTATTGTATGAATAATATCATGCAATTAAAATAGTTACAGATTGCATATAATTATTTTGATGATTTGTAGCTAACTACAATATAGCCATTTTTTTCCCTCAAGTTTGTTGGGAGATTATTTGATATATATTTTTTAAATCAAACTTCATTTTATGTGATTCAAATATATCACAAGAAACGAGGGAGGGGAGGTTATTTGATGATTTAAGGATACAAGAATATGTGAAAACCAACATAGGTATGTTTGAGCCCAACTTTTTTATTATATTATTATTTATTTTTTTCATTAACCTTAAAATGCTTAAATTTTAATGCTATGAAAAGAAAGAAAATTATCAATTTAATTTGGATTAATTTTCATTTGTTTCACATTGGTCATACTAATTATATAACAAAATTCTTCAAATAAAATTGAATTTGTTGAATTTTTATGTTTATGTATTGTCTTGACAATTATCTTAATTTTCATAATGAGTTAATCTAAAAAATTTACACTTTTAGAACTTAGGAGTACTGCTTAATTTTTTTTTACATGTATTTTACATGTTTTCTAGCATATTCATGTAGCATTGATAAAAAAAAGTTATTTTACTTGATTATTATATATGACCTTTTACAATGTTACTTTTAAGTCGTACAAAAATATGAAACTTGAATATTCAATTAAAGTAATACAATATCACTGATAAAAATAATCTACTTATCATATGTTCATAAAATTAATAATTATTTTTATTATTTGTTTAAAGTATTGTAATATAAATAAATTATCATAAGTAAAAATAAATATTTTTAGTATTCTAAAAATACTTAAGTATTGAATTTTTAGATAAAACTTTAAATTGTTACTATAAATTTAGTATTTTTTTTTTTTGTTATGAAAATAGTAATTCCTTTCTGTTTGAATTTAAAATATGTGTTTTTTTTTTTTTTCTTTTTTCTTTAAAAAAAAGTATTAGTTTATGTTAATTCAAATAAAGAAATTAAAAATACATAAAATTGTCATAAAAATCATTAAAAATTATTAGTAATACATTAACAAACTTTTTTCGAGTGTTATTCTTGAACTCTTTGAGTTTTTTAACCATTATGTATGATTATTCTATTTAATTGTAGATCTTCAGCATAATTTGACATTTCATAACTTGAGATCTTCAAAATTTTAATTACAACATTACCTAAACCAAAAATATTAAATTTAAATATGAACCTAGAAAGAAAACAAGTCAAAATAAAATAAAATATGTCAAAAATACCCCTTAGATGTAATTATAAGTGAAAATATAGTCACACTCGATCAAAATCTAGGGATAATGTATTTATTGAATTAAATTAACAAAAAAATAACAATCTGTCGAAGAGAAAGCTCTTGTAATAAAAGGCTCTCACCAGCAACAAACAAACGTTAAAAATACGGCTACATTTTTTAAAAGAAAATAATAGGGGAAGAGAAGAAGGAGAAAGCCTTTAAATATTTGGTGTTTGATTATGGTTATTATAATTATTAGATAATGTTATTTTAATTTATAGTAAATATAACATACAATTTTATTTTATTTTATTTTGATAATTTCTTTTTTTTTTAGAATAGAACGTTAAATTTTTAAAATTAGTTTTATTAATAAAATATTTAATAAAAATAATTAATTTGGTAACTGATTACCATACAATAAATATAAAGTAGTACAACGTAAGATACTTGTTATATATTTTTTTTTTATATAATATAATGTTTGTGATTATTTTGGTAGCCGACACCTATTGATGATGAGGACTGCAGACTTGTAATTTGAAATGGAGACTTGGAGAGAAGTAGAGTTTAAGACAACTCTACCAGCCATATTCATGCATGCATGTAAAAAAAATGGAGTATCTTTATAGCGAAAACGAAATGATGAATAATAAATATGGATGAGAGTTTTCAAGATAAATTATTTACAGAAATATTTTAAATCGTCTCGATCCTTAGATTAATGCAATCTTTGGGTCGTGTGGTTACAATTCACATAAAATTTACAAAACAAGAAAATCTGGTTGAATTTTTTTTTTTTTAATGAAAATCAAATTGCAATCGGTTAATTGCCCTATATGATGATGTATTGAGAACATGAGTTTAAATCTATTCATTATAAATCTATGTGTCAATATGTTATATAAAAAAATAAAAAAAAAATAATATAGCTTACATTTTATTATATTCATAAATGTAAGAAATACATGTAATAAATAGAAAAGGCTGCGATTCAATCGTGTTAAAAACATATAATAATAGTTCAAGCAAAATACACTACTATCCTATAATTATAAGCAAAGAGCTATGCATATTTAGTGAGTAATATTAAGAATATATAAATTAATACATATTTTTTCACATCAAATAAATTATAAGACTTGTTAATATTTTTTTAAAAATTGAATCATTTTTTTAATTTTTAAAACAATTTTGACATTAAAAAAAAATTTAAAATGCAAAAAATTGTAAAAAAAAAAAAAAGAATAATATTAGCAGTTTTTTTTTTTTAATTAAACATGAAAAGGTTGAATGAAAAATTTGTAAGACACTGTTATTGTTGAAAAATGAAAAATTTATTTGGACAAAGTCAAATTGTGATTTTGTCCAAATTACATGTACAACTGCGTTAGTCTGTTGTCAAATCCGTTCCATAAATATGTTATATCATGCCTTGCATGTGGAGATGTCAATTGTCAACTTCACTTCGCATCATATTCCAATGTCATTCCATTTAACTTAAACCTAATAATTCTGTGGCTCATATTCAACCTACTCTAATTAAAACCATCCCATCCTACAATAAATTATCAACTATCGTATAAGTTAAAATCAAATTTAAAATGAATTTTCTTCCTTTTATTTCATTTTTGCTCTTACCTTTTTATGATAAAGTACAACTTGTCTTTTTAATAATAAACTACATAACTTTTTAATTACATGATATAAATTTTTGTACTTAAACAACTTGTACTTTTTTTGACGAATAATAAATAATTTTTTAAAAAATAATTTTTTTTTTTAATAACATAACATGTTTTTTAATAACCTCATTTTTTTTTTGGAGAAACAATACGTAGATTTTTTTTAATAATATGACATTATTATTTTTTTTATATATAAATAACTTACATAATTGAATAATTCCAAATAACCTTTAGCAAGTGAAAATAAAAGTTGAAATCTATCAAATATAAATATAATTTCGAGAAAACAAAGTTGAAGATTTTAGATTGCAATAGAACACAAAGAATTTCTAATAGTGTCGATCCTCTTTGCATTGGGATGAAGTAGGTGAAAGGACAGTGTAAGGGCCCTTGTTAGTTCAAGAAACTTGTGATGCAATCAAGAAAATAATGCAGAACATGATAATTGCTCAAAGATGACAAAAGAACTATGCTGATAGAAGTAGAAGAAGTCAGGAACATATTGTTTTGGCTCCACAATTATTACGAGAAGTCAAGGCATTCTGTAAAAAGAAAATGATAAAGGTAAACTTGCATTGAGAAAAATAAAGTTTTGATTAGGTCATGACCATGTTTACATATTCATTTTCATGCTCATGAGTAACTAGAGTATAACATGGTGCTAAATGATTGTTGCTATTAATGCTTATTACTTCATGTATGATGAAGTTTGGTTACTGAGTGGTGTCATTCACCTAAATATTATTCACCATCTTTCGAGTATCACATGAAGAGGATTTGACACATTTCTTAGTCTTTAAGGGTCCACTTAGGAAGTTAAACTTCTTATATTAGGTTTCTACTTAAACAAATAATAAATAATTACGATTCTTAGTTTTAATATTCAAACGGGTGGTTTTTCTAATGTTTAGTGAATTTTTTTTTTTATAATGGACTACAATGTTTTCATTTATTATTAGTAATAGATATTATTTCTAGGTTAATTTAGTAACCGTATTTTCGGGGTGTTACAACTTTGGATAACACTAATGATTCCTAAAATACTTCATCTAACTTATTTGTAAGAATTTTAAAGATAACTTTATATAATACATTACACAAACTTATAGGTCGTAACCGAGACATAGATTTTGGTAGTTCAACTTTTGGCAATAAAACAATGTGAGCAAAATTCACCACAGTTGACAGAGTACCATAATGGTAAAAACATTTTATTGTATGAATAATATCATGCAATTAAAATAGTTACAGATTGCATATAATTATTTTGATGATTTTTAGCTAACTACAATATAGCCATTTTTTTCCCTCAAGTTTGTTGGGAGATTATTTGATATATATTTTTTAAATCAAACATCATTTTATGTGATTCAAATATATCACAAGAAACGAGGGAGGGGAGGTTATTTGATGATTTAAGGATACAAGAATATGTGAAAACCAACATAGGTATGTTTGAGCCCAACTTTTTTATTATATTATTATTTATTTTTTTCATTAGCCTTAAAATGCATAAATTTTAATGCTATGAAAAGAAAGAAAATTATCAATATAATTTCGATTAATTTTCATTTGTTTCACATTGTTCATACTAATTATATAACAAAATTCTTCAAATAAAATTGAATTTGTTGAATTTTTATGTTTATGTATTGTCTTGACAATTATCTTAATTTTCATAATGAGTTAATCTAAAAAATTTACACTTTTAGAACTTAGGAGTACTACTTAATTTTTTTTACATGTATTTTACATGTTTTCTAGCATATTCATGTAGCATTGATAAAAAAAAGTTATTTTACTTGATTATTATATATGACCTTTTACAATGTTACTTTTAAGTCATACAAAAATATGAAACTCGAATATTCAATTAAAGTAATACAATATCACTAATAAAAATAATCTACTTATCATATGTTCATAAAATTAATAATTATTTTTATTATTTGTTTAAAGTATTGTAATATAAATAAATTATCATAAGTAAAAATAAATATTTTTAGTATTCTAAAAATATTTAAGTATTGAATTTTTAGATAAAACTTTAAATTGTTACTATAAATTTAGTATTTTTTTTTTTTGTTATGAAAATAGTAATTCCTTTCTATTTGAATTTAAAATATGTGTTTTTTTTTTTCTTTTTTCTTTAAAAAAAAGTATTAGTTTATGTTAATTCAAATAAAGAAATTAAAAATACATAAAATTGTCATAAAAATCATTAAAAATTATTAGTAATACATTAACAAACTTTTTTCGAGTGTTATTCTTGAACTCTTTGAGTTTTTTAACCATTATGTATGATTATTCTATTTAATTGTAGATCTTCAGCAAAATTTGACATTTCATAACTTGAGATCTTCAAAATTTTAATTACAACATTACGTAAACCAAAAATATTAAATTTAAATATGAACCTAGAAAGAAACAAGTCAAAACAAAATAAAATATGTCAAACGTTAAAAATACGGCTACATTTTTTAAAAGAAAATAATAGGGGAAGAGAAGAAGGAGAAAGTCTTTAAATATTTGGTGTTTGATTATGGTTATTATAATTATTAGATAATGTTATTTTAATTTATGGTAAATATAACATACAATTTTATTTTATTTTATTTTGATAATTTCTTTTTTTTAGAATAGAACGTTAAATTTTTAAAATTAGTTTTATTCATAAAATATTTAATAAAAATAATTAATTTGGTAACTGATTACCATACAATAAATATAAAGTAGTACAACGTAAGATACTTGTTATATTTTTTTTTTATTATGTAATATAATGTTTGTGATTATTTTGGTAGCCGACACCTATTGATGATGAGGACTGCAGACTTGTAATTTGAAATGGAGACTTGGAGAGAAGTAGAGTTAAGACAATTCTACCAGCCATATTCATGCATGCGTGTAAAAAATGGAGTATCTTTATAGCGAAAACGAAATGATGAATAATAAATATCAAAATATGGGTGAGAGTTTTCAAGATAAATTATTTACAGAAATATTTTAAATCGTCTCGATCCTTAGATTAATGCAATCTTTGGGTCGTGGGGTTACAATTCACATAAAATTTACAAAACAAGAAAATCTGGTTGAATTTTTTTTTTTAATTAAAATCAAATTGCAATCGGTTAATTGCCCTATATGATGATGTATTGAGAACATGAGTTTAAATCTATTCATTATAAATCTATGTGTCAATATGTTATATAAAAAAATAAAAAAATAATATAGCTTACATTTTATTCATAAATGTAAGAAATACATGTAATAAATAGAAAAGGCTGCGATTCAATCGTGTTAAAAACATATAATAATAGTTCAAGCAAAATACACTACTATCCTATAATTATAAGCAAAGAGCTATGCATATTTAGCGAGTAATATTAAGAATATATAAATTAATACATATTTTTTCACATCAAATAAATCATAAGACTCTTGTTAATATTTTTTTAAAAATTGAATCATTTTTTTCAATTTTTAAAACAATTTTGACATTTAAAAAAAAAAAAAAAAAACTTAAATGCAAAAAAATGTTAAAAAAAAAAAAAATGAATAATATTAGCAGTTTTTTTTTTTTTTTTAATTAAACATGAAAAGGTTGAATGAAAAATTTGTAAGACACTGTTATTGTTGAAAAATGAAAAATTTATTTGGACAAAGTCAAATTTTGACAATAATATATGAAGCGAAAACATTGTGATTTTGTCCAAATTACATGTACAACTGCGTTAGTCTGTTGTCAAATCCGTTCCATAAATATGTTATATCATGCCTTGCATGTGGAGATGTCAATTGTCAACTTCACTTCGCATCATATTCCTATGTCATTCCATTTAACTTAAACCTAATAATTCTGTGGCTCAAATACAACCTACTCTGATTAAAACCATCCCATCCTACAATAAATTATCAACTATCGTATAAGTTAAAATCAAATTTAAAATGAATTTTCTTCCTTTTATTTCATTTTTGCTCTTACCTTTTTATGATAAAGTACAACTTGTCTTTTTAATAATAAACTACATAACTTTTTAATTACATAATATAAATTTTTGTACTTAAACAACTTGTACTTTTTTTGACGAATAATAAATAATTATTTAAAAAATAAATTTTTTTTTTAATAACATAACATGTTTTTTAATAACCTCATTTTTTTTTTGGAGAAACAATACGTAGATTTTTTTTAATAATATGACATTATTTTTTTTTATATATAAATAACTTACATAATTGAATAATTCCAAATAACCTTTAGCAAGTGAAAATGAAAGTTGAATCTATCAAATATAAATATAATTTCGAGAAAACAAAGTTGAAGATTTTAGATTGCAATAGAACACAAAGAATTTCTAATAAAATGAGCATAATTATTTATGCAAAATTTAAAATCATAAGTTATAAAATTTTTTATAAACTTAACATATAGAATTTTCTAATGGCATATAAAATTAATCATAATTATTTGAAAGCTAGTTCTAATTATATATATGTGTGTGTTACTTAATATTTTAAGACAAAATTATTTTTATATTTTAAGTTAATGACATTAATTATCCTTTTAGAATATATTATCACATTAAATAAAAACTCTAAAAATGATAATGAAATAAATATCATATTCAATAAATACTCTAATCATATGATAATTACCACATCTAATAAAAATTCTTAATATTATTTTATTTTTACAATTAAAGCATTAAAAATTATTTTTTTTATTTCAAATATGTTGTAAAAATTAAAT
Source organism: Elaeagnus macrophylla (assembly GCA_029378325.1). Classification (NCBI taxonomy): domain Eukaryota; kingdom Viridiplantae; phylum Streptophyta; class Magnoliopsida; order Rosales; family Elaeagnaceae; genus Elaeagnus; species Elaeagnus macrophylla. The sequence goes on from CM055640.1 coordinate 103,098,395, forward strand.
AAATAGAAAAATTAAAAAAAAAAATATTTAATTCAATTCACATGCAATGCACGTGCTTTTAATCAGTATTTAAAAAATGAGTTAAAGATGTTCACCAAAACTTGAGCAATTTTTAGTAAAATAATCGTAACTTTTTATAAAAAATTCCAATCATAAATCTTAAAATTTCTTATAAAGTACTTATAGAACTTTTTAATAGTATATGAAATGATTCATAATATTTTTTTTAAATTAGTACAATTTATATTTTAAAAACAAGTCAAAAATATTATACTGAATCTTATTATAAGTAAAATGAGCACAACTTTCTATAAAAAATTTGAAATCATAAATCGTAAAATTTATTAGAAATTATAATTCTAGATCTTCCTAATGGTATATGAAATAAATAATAATACCATCTAAATTAATATAATTCATATTTAAAAAATATGAAATAAAATCTAAACAATTTTCAATAAAATAATCATAATTTTAGAAAACTCAAAATTTTAAAATGTAACATTTTTTTTAAAAAAAAATAGATTCTTTGATATTTTCAAAATACATTGATTCAATCCTAAATTATTATAAATTAATATGATTTAACTTAAATTAATGATTATCAATTTAACTTCATTTATAATACATATATTTTTTAAGTTATTATAGTAATTAAAGTTAACATTTTAATATTAATTTAATTTAATTTTATCTTTTATTTTATTTTTAAAAAATCAATAGTTATTTTTCCAATTTTTTATATTATTAATCAATGATTATCTTTTTAAATTTAATTATAAATTGAGGCAATGGTTATCTTTTTAACCTCAATTGTATTGTGTATATTTTTTAAGTTATTATTTGTCTTAAAATTTTATATTTATTAGAATATTTTAATATAAAATTAATTTTATCTTCTATTTTATTTTTAAAAAAATAGTTGCTACTTTTTCTATTTTTTTATTTTTATTAATAAAATAATTTTTTTGCCAATTTTATAGTAATAATTCCTTAATTCAGCATGTCTTTATTTGTTATTTAATTATAAATATCTTATATATATTTACAAAAATGTCATTTTATATTTTAGACAATCTTGTCCCCAAGATTTTGTTTTAATTACCAAATTATTACTATTATTAAATTTATTTATTTAAATATAATAATTACATTATTTTACAATAAATGTAATATTATAATCATAGCTTACGCATTGTTAGCATATGATATAAGTTTATATCTAAAATAAACCCAAGTATCAACGGATCAAATTAACTTTATTATGATTTAGGACTCGTAAGGAGAACCAGTACCACTTCGCACAAATATGTAACATCGCTGGTGCATCACATAAATAGTTGTCTATTTCCGTTATAGATTATATGCCATTACCAGGTTTGATAATTTCTGTTTGTATGATTTAAACTTTATGAAATAATAACTATAATTATACCAATTATTATTATTATTATTATTATTATTATTATTATTAATGATAATAAACAAAATAATTATTCTTGAGAAGATTTAAATTAGTAAAAAAATATTCCATCTTTTGAAATCATAATATATTCTTCCAAAAAATCATAATATGCAAATTATTAACAAAAATATCATATGTTATTAATTTGCTTGGTAGTTGGTACATGTGCGCTATCATTTGACGTGCTGATTGATGTCCATATTCGAGAAGGGTTTTGCTAAACTTAAGTATTTATTGATACTATGAATGCTTTTATACAAATGACTTCTTGAGTACGCAATAAGTTAATATATGCACTCTAGTGATATAAAGGATATTGCAATATGGTTGTTTAGTATCTTGTTTTGTACTATACTTGATTACACTTACGAATGAATAAGAGATTTGATGAATTAATAAGTTAAGCAAGTTTAGACGGTAAGACTTTTTTTCTTTTTTTTTTTTTTTTGTTTGGAACAAAAAATAAGTCATTGAACACAGTATAACACTCGTTTTTTTCCATTTACTTAAATTAATGTCGATAATGAGAATATTAATAGTGATTAGTTGCTGAATTGATATTTGTGTATAATTACGACTTTTCATCCTCTCAAATTCATGACCTTATGTATATAATTCAGTTGTATTATCAATTAAATTGGATAGTTTAAATGGTAAGATTTGATTTAGATTTTCCTTGATATAGCTTATTAAGTGTTGAAATTGAGATTTGTTGTGTTTAACTTCCTTCATGAATCAGATGGATTTGATATTTATAAATATAAGTTTCATAACCTGATTGTTGAATTTCTAACCATCTACCAATTTAATTACATAACATATGTGAACTAGCTTATATTAATAATATTAATATATATGTGGTGATAATGTGATATATTGATATTGAACTAATATAAATTGGTGCCATTAGATTAGGTTTATGAAAAATTAGAAGTATTTTTCTAGCCTCTCTATATGTACATATGACCTGATCTTACAATATTGTAAGCTAATTCCTACATATTAAAATTTAAAACGATGTCTGTTGATTTAATTCAATGAGCATATGGTGTGTATATATATATATATATATATTGTTTCAAAGTGTGAGCATATTTTTTTTAATTAAGTTGTGAACAATAATTATCTTTTAATTAATTATTTATTTAATATTATCTTTGAATAATTATTTTTGATTATGACTGAATAAATGATTAATATATTTAATTTATATTTTATCTTCTTTTTGAAACAAAATTCAAATTTTAAAGAGTAGTTTTCTAATATCAACTGTATCGTAGCATGAAAAACAAAATTTAAAGAAATTCTGACTAGAAGATTAGTTCTTAATGGTCTTAGTGTCATTAGTATTTCCTAAAAACATTGGTTTTTTTTTATGATAGTAGTTTTAAGGAGCTTCACTCTACCATTCTTTCTTAAAAGCACTCTTAATAAATATTAATTATGTTGCTATATTGTTGTTATTATTATAATAAAGTATTCTCCAAAATTTATATATATAAAAAAAAATGGATAAGATAATTCTCTTAAAGGTGTGAAGATGAGAGCCCATAAGCTACAATATTAACGTAAATATATGATAAAGTATATTCAATGTCTCGTGTATGCTATAAGTAGCAACATTAAGAGAAAAATTAACATCATAAAATATTATATATGTTATTTTACAAGTAAAATTTGCTATTAAAGTAGCAATATAATAGCCTCTATATAAACAATACATGCCCAACATATGAGTATGGATATAAGGGCAGTGTGATCATATCATTCTTAGAAGTGAATGTTATTTGATGATTGTGTTCATAACTTGAGCTATTACGTTCATATTGGCAACATAATAGTTACAATTTTTATCGTATTATTAAAATCGAAATCCAAATAGGCAAATAAAACTTATTTTAGAGTTGTTATATCATGACATATTTAAACTCTAATTTTATAATGAAGCATGAGCTTTCACATAATCAGAATATAAGAATGTTAATTAAAGTCCAATGTCTTATCAATATTATCTAGTATATATATTCCCTTTTGATCTTGATGGATAATGATCAACCATAAAATTATGGATAAATAAATGTAAAGTAGGCTTGTAACTATTGTCTATTAATTAAAATGGTTAACACTTATATGTTTAAAAAATAATGTAATAATACTCATATTATTGAATGATATATTTTATGAGTTAGCACAATTTTATATATAATCTTATAAAAAGTTTTGAAGAAAGTATGATAAATTATATTATATATAATTTTGCTTAAATATTTTGAATATATTTTGTGATAATGATATTCAAGATTATAAGTAAGATATAATTATATTTTATCCAAAATCTCATATAAAAGCTTAAAATTGAAAAGTTTTCTAAAAGATCAATCTTATTATTAAAATTGCACGGATGTGCATATATTAGTTTATAATATAATGTCACAAATACATGACTAAAAGTCATTATTTGTAAAACTTCTTTTAATTTATATCACAAATATAAAATAAATTTTCATGGTTAAAACGTTAAATAATTATCATAATCATAATAAGTCATGAAGAATCAAAATTGGTTTATTATACAATATAAGATTAAATGGTTCTAGACCAAAGTTCAAACCTTTCATTATTCAGTAACTATATATGTTACATGTTCATAAGGCAAAATGAACTCATTATATATAACAATAATTAATAGTGATTCTCATACCTCTAAAAAATTATCTATTATAAAATAATAGTGTCAGTCTTATTATAAAAATATAATATATTTTGGTTCAGTTTAACCTAAAAATTTATTATTAAAATTTATTAACTGCAACTTACATCAGTGGCAAAATAAAATTGTATTATTCTTATTGCACTGCTCAACATTCTAAATTTAAATATATGTGTTTTAAGTTTCATTTATATTAAATATATTGGACCCTTTAAAAGGTAAGCAAGTTTTTTAAATAATTTTGATAATAAAAATAATTTCAGCAATTAGGGAAAGAAGAAAAAAGATAATGGCGTAAAATTACTTAAAATACATCAATTTTATGGAATATAAAGTTTAGAAAACTATTCGATGATAGAATACTATATATTTTTATGCATTTAGATAATGACAAATTTAGTTACAAAATGCTTAAGCAATTATTACAGTCCCTGTAGAATAATGAAATAAAATGGCAACAAATAATTATAATTTATTTAAAACTTACTAATTATATTGGTGTAAAAATAATACAATTATTGTTGAAATAAAAAGAATTAATACTCCAAGAAATGATATCAAAAAATATTATCACTACTATTAACTCCTATAGAGTCTTATGTACTTGATATAAAATAATATCATTTCGAATACGAAATGCAAAAAATATTAATATATTAATGTTGTAAAATATATTTTCTTTCATATCTCTTTTTAATAAGCAATAGATGATAAAAATTCTTAATAATGTTAAAAGTTATTAAATGTCGACAAAGAAAAGTATAGATCAAATACTAAATATTATTTTAGGCACATATTTATTCACTTATGTGCAAAGCGAAATAGATATAATATGAGTATTTGAGATATTCACTAGATATTTATAAGAACTAATTGTCCAAATGCCTAAAAATGTAAAATGTGTTAAAAATACATGAATGTATTAAAAAATGATGAAGTTGTGATAAAAAATTTTACTCTCGTACGTCTAATGTAGATTTAAAATGTAGCTAGTAGTCACATAATATTAATTTATATAAATTAATTAATAGTACATGTTGCTTATAAGACATTAAGTTCAAATGTTATTTATTGTTATAATAATTCATAGGTATATCCTATTAAAATATTGTAAATTCCTACATAAATTTTAATAGGTATTTAGTGCATTCATATTAACATATTTTCACATATTTCATGACTTTGTTATAACATATTTATTTATTTATTTTATATACTCTTAAAAATATGGAAAAAATAAATAATTATCTTAAAAAAAGTAAACTTGTATTGATTTACTTTTTATGGATAAAATATATACACATTATATATCTAGTTAATATTTGATTGCTGATATGAAAATTATCTCATATTATTCTTTATTTCATAGTCATTTTGATAACATTTAGAAAGATAATTAATGCTCAATATATTTATTGATATTAATGAATATTATCAAAGCATATACAAATGTTGAATATTGTAGAAAAATAAAATGATGAATTTTATTATAAATTAGATATATGAATTATCATTATTATTGTCGTATGTTTTATAAGTGCAAGATTTTTAATTAATTTTTTAATGATTAACAAAACAAGTTATTTTTTTTAGAATAATAACATATACCTTGCAAGTTGTTATTTAAATATAACATGTGATTGAAGTAAATATATTTGGTCTACAACTATAAAATATAGAGAAAATGTACTATATATGAGTCAATTGACGACTAAGTAAACTCACTCGTCATGAGTTATGACATTTACGTCAATATTTAAGATATTGTTATAGTGATGTTAAAATGTGTCAATTAAAATGACATTTTATGTTGAACGATTGTTATCATTAGAAGGAGAACATTTGTATACGCGTTGTACTCTTTTTTCTTTCCATGGTTTTGTCATACTAGATTTTACTGAAAATGTTTTAATGAGGCAACTTAAACTTATTGCATGAGAATAATATATTATTTTTTTCTTTGTTAGTTTTTGTCTCATTGAATTTTTCTAGCAAGGTTTTTAATAAAGCATATTCTCAATATATTTGACATCTAGGGAAAGTTTTATAATTTGGATATCAAATTTTAAATATGATATTATCTCTCTTATAATTAATAAAATTTTCAAATGAAGATTTATATTTATTGTATCATAAATTTATATTTAATTAAAAATTTAATTTATATAATATCTTAAATTTAAAATTCATATGTATTTTATAAACTCTATAAATAAAATATTTACCAATGTATTAAAAATATAACAATTAATAAAAATTATTTCTTTTAATTGCTCTCCACTTTTTTTTTTCTCTTAGTTTTATAATATTATACGAATTTTTATCGATCATAAACTTTGTTTCAAATATAAGTAAATTGCTAGGAGAACAATTTGAACTAATATTTGAATGACATAACACTTGCTTTTGCACGTGTGTAAACTAATTTAATTATAAAAATGCATCTTTTTTTATAAAATTAAAAATCAAAAAATAATTAAAAATGAATTAAATATAATATTATAATTTACAAATAAGAAAATAGATTATAATTAAATTACACTTTCAATACTAATTATTATAAAGTGCGTGCCATGATTTATTATTTTAATTTTTAAAAGAATAAAAAAAATGATATATTTGAGAATTATTTGTAGCAAATGAGATGTACTATATAAAAATCGCTAACATCGTAAATTTATAATAAATAAAAATAATTATTAATTTTTTAGAAAAAATAAATATTTTTTTAATAATAAATTTATCTTTATTTATGATGTCATATGATTTCTATCTTAATTAAAATAATTAATTAAAATAAATTTATATATATTTTTATAATAAATAATAGATTCATAATATATTTTTAAAAAATTTAGAGATTAAAATATATTTTTTTTAAATTTAAGAGACCAAGTATTCTAAATAATGGTGTTTAAAAATCGGACCAAATCGATTAAAATTGAAAAAGCGGACCGAATCGGACCGAATCAAACGATTTTGTAAATCAAATGGTCTGGTTTGGTTTATATTTTTTCAAACCATTTTACAAACGATTCGGTTCGGTTATACGAATTTTTAAATCAAACCAGACCAAATTGTTACTTATAATTATTTTTAAAATTATTTTTAATATATTATTCTTAAAATATATATATATATATATATATATATATATATATATATATATATATTAATTATATATCTTCTCATAATCAAAGTAAGCAATCCTAATTTCTTACGTTATTTTTAATATATTATTTATAGATTAATTATTATTATATTTTGTTGTAGAATTTGTAATATTTAGCTGTATATTGTAATTAATTTTATGATTATTTTTAGGATATTTATATAATTTATGTAGGATGTAATATAATTTATATTTATAGTATATATTAATTAATTTGTTTAGATTTAAATATTTTTTTTCTTTATGTTATTTTCAAGTTTTAATAAATTTGGAGAAAAAAAATAAAAAAAATATGAAAATCGACAAAAATTGTTAACTAAATCGAATTGAGCTGTTCAATTTTAATAATTTTATTAGACAATAATTTGATTTAAATTAATTAAAATAACAGGTTCGGTTTAATTTAGTTATTACCATAGACATCCCTTGTTCCAAACCCCAAAAATAAATGGCAAAATGAGCCCAAGTTCTTTCGGTTGGTTACTTTACCTGCGACGGCTGTGTACAAAAATTCTGAAAACTGTAGTACATTTATTTCTTTCGATTCGTCTCAGTAGCTCCCCATACTTGAAATCCAGGCTCAATACTAAAGCTCCTCCTTTGATTGGTTTTTAAACATAAGAAATTGCAGATCGAAGGTAATAAGAATCTGCCTACCTTTTATTCCCCATTCTGTCATCTGTTCTTTGTTGATTCGATCTATTTATCAATATACGAAACAAATAAATTATTTTGTTTACAGGCTTCGTCTATTGTTTCTTTTCTTTCAATAATTATTTTCTTTATTTAGATAGACATTTTCGTTAAGTCTGATGTTTGGCGCTAGATCTCTCCTGGGTTATAATGATTATCTGTGTTTATGGTGTCTTATTGTGTTTTTTAGAGCAATCTAACCCTTAAAATATTGATTGGCTACTATTTCTTAAACAATCAATTTTATTTGGTTTTGTTGGCAAATTTTCTCAGGTAACAAACTGGAAATGTCTCTTTGCTTTTGCCTTTTTAATAGTCCCAAAATCTCTCTTCCAGGGAATCCTGTTTTGTACGGTCCGAGCTTTTCTCCATCCAAAACTTGTATAAAATTCAACTCCTTTTCTAAAACATCTTCTCTATCCCTCTTTGTTGCCAACCCCAAATCCAAAAACCAATATAAGTCAAGTTCCTATAACCACCCAATTCGGTGCCTTTTTACCGGTCTTGTTGAAGAATTGGGCCGCGTCAAGCAACTAGGTGTAGCAGAACATGGTGGGTTTGACATGAAAATTGGTGCTAAAACAGTTCTTGAAGGTGTTAACCTTGGAGACAGCATTGCAGTAAATGGTACATGTCTGACAGTCACTGACTTCGATAACCAACTCTCCGAATTCAATGTTGGTTTATCTCCTGAGACTCTTAGAAAGACATCCTTAGCTGAGCTCTCCACTGGGTCACTAGTGAATTTGGAGAGGGCAGTCCAACCAACAAGTCGAATGGGTGGACATTTCGTGCAGGGGCATGTGGATGGAACAGGAGAGATTGTATCCATGGAGCCTGAGGGGGATTCGTTGTGGGTGAAGGTGAAGGCAGCAAAGGAAGTGTTGAAATATGTGGTGCCAAAGGGGTTTATAGCTGTGGATGGAACTAGTTTGACTGTGGTGGATGTGTTTGATGATGAAGATTGTTTTAATTTCATGTTGGTATCTTATACTCAACAAAAGGTTGTAATTCCTTTGAAGAAAGTTGGACAGAAGGTCAACTTGGAGGTTGATATACTCGGCAAGTACGTGGAAAGACTTCTAAGTAGCGGGTTTGTTGATTCTATCAAGCATTCATGATACATATTATAGGTACTCATATATGGCCTTTATTATTCTGATAGTGAAGTTTTTATTTTGAGTAAATTATTCTCTTACTGATCTCATTTCAGTTATTCAAATATTCATAAATTTGTTCTTGTTTTGGAAGATTGGAGAAAGTGTTATGCAGTATGTTTTTTTATAGAGTTGGTAGGGCTTCCCAGTTAAGACTAATCTTGGTCTCAGATGATGGGGGCAACAAGAAAGGACTTAATCTTTCTTATCTTTCTGATCAGCTTAAGGTTGAAGTAACATAGCTTTAGAATCACTTTCATTTCCTAGGAAACAGGTTGGAGGGTATCCTTGAGCAGCTAGCTGATGGAATTACTTTAGAATCACTTTCATAGATTCTTAAGGGCTGTTTGTTCGGTTAACTTAAAAATTATTTTTTAAAACTGTTTTTAAATTAGAATTCAAAAACAATTTTCTATAGTTTAAAGCATGAAGTGTTTGGCCGATATTTAAATAAAAAAAAATTGAAAAACTAAAATACAAAAAACATCATTGGTCATTTAAAAAAAAAAATCATTATAAACTTTTTATTATTAAATTTAGCATTTTTACATTAATTTAAGGAAAAAAAAAGTTGAGATACATAATTTGAGAATTCAAACATGAGTACACAGTACGATTCAAACTTATATTTTTGGTGTATTAAAATTTATATAATGTATAATATAATCTGATTTCATAACCAGAACATTACAAAATTAAAAGGTCAATAACAATTAATTTATTATTTTACTATTAAAAATACAAAATGTTTTTTAACACAACTTAATGCATAAACAAAATATTATAAAATTCAAAGGTCAATAACAATTAATTTATTATTTTACTATTAAAAATATAAAATATTTTTTAACACAACTTAATGCATATATCAATTTAGGCATAATTTAAGTGACTTCTATTAATAAGTGGTTATACGATTGTTTTATTATTTCATATCATTAACTTTATTTTAACTGGTTCTACAATTATTTTGTTATTTCATATCCACAACTTACGAGTCACGTTACTAAATATATCACTTCGCTTAAAAAAATTGTCTAATAAACAGGTTATTTGTTTTGAAAAAAGAAGGCTTAAGGTCATGTTTAGTTGACAATAATAAATATGATAATAAGAATAATTCAGGTTATTCATGTGTTTGGTTTAATTGTTAGTATGGAATGTAATATAAAGCATTTTAATAGTATTAGAATTCTTATTCATTCCACATCTCTTAGAAATATATTGAAATGCTCTATTTTCTTCACATATTTATTTATTTTTATTTTATTTTATTTAAAAATAAAATAAAAAAACTTATTTTTTAATTTTACTTAATTTATAATTTTATAAATATTATTTTAATATTTATCATTATTTTGATGCCACTTTTCAAAATAATAATAATATTATTATTTTTATTCAATTTAATTCATTTATTATTTTTATTCTCGTTATTATTTTACTTTTACCAACTAATAACAACCCAAAGTGCCTTTTTCCTTCAAAAAGGAGTCCTTAGAATTGAGTGATAGAAATCAATTCCAACACTCATCGTACAGATCACAAGGGACCGAGTAAATTTATATGCCATTAAGGAGATACCAAAATTATTTAGATGATTTTTTAATCATTGATTAAATTTTTATTTAGGTATTTAGGTTCTTAATTATATTAACAATTAACAATAAACTCTTTGTCAGTATTAGCAACTATCTTACGATAGAGCTATACCAATAATTGTGTCAATGTCAGCCCATACAAATGTAAGATGTTACAATAACAATTGACAGCAAAGCCCAAAAATAAAGTAAATAATTTGAAATATACGCCGTAATATAGTACAAGTACTCCGTTTCACATCGATTCTAGTCGAACCCACAAACATCCTCTGCATTGCACTTATGCATGAATTCACAGAAAATAGCTTCCTCCCTTTTAAAGGAATAAACCAGCTAATAGAAGCCTTCTTGCAAAATGTAGACGGAAGAATAGAGACAACTTCACTCCTTCCAGTTCCAATACGTTTTCTTGATATCCCATTAACGTAGGGCCAGCAATAAAACGTCCCTAAACCAGAAAGATAGATGATATCTGTACTTTGTTTCTTTTATTATTCTGGACCTTGGAATTCAAGATCTAGTTTCCTTTTGAGATGAGTTCTATCCGCACTGCTCATAAGGAGAAAAATAATAAAATATCAATATCAACCCAGAAAAGCACAAGACGAGTTATATGATGATAAGAGTACCATCACATATTTCAATCTTCAACTGAATGAGTAGTAGACATATTTGCCTGATTTTGATAAAAGAAAAGAATATACATATATATAAGGTGTCCTCATTTTAATTATTTATTTATTTATTTTGCTCAATATTTATGAAAAGTAAAAAAAAAAACGAAAGAGTCCTCATCAAGTTAAGGAGTCTTAAAAGCCTTTCAGAAGGAGAAGACAATACTACTGTTTTTACCTGTTAATTGTAGGTCTATTTGGGGGCTTTATCCCGAAAATTGAAAAATCTACTGACATCATTGAGGATTCATTCTTGCTTGTATTCTCGCCACCTGCATGTCTCATTTCCCCAACCTGATCACGAATTTTATCCACTTGACGCGTATTTCCATCAAAACCCTCCCGGTCTGACATTATTCTCCTTGACTTTCTTGGAGGAGACAATACAGTAGGACCTTCTCGTGGATTAAAATCTGAACCCTTAGATTCTCGCTTGGGAGGAGGTCTTGGGAGCTTAGCAGGCTCTGTAGCCAGAGGAGCAGATGAAAAGTACCTAAACAGACAGATGCATATCAGAGCACACCCCACATAACTCGAAATCACTCAAATGAACTGTTAAGGTTAATTACCTGTGTTCCAATGCCTGCTGAGCAGAGATCCTAGCTTTTGGATCATAAGTAAACATTTTTGTTAACAAATCAAGAGTGTCATCACTAGCCATTGAAAATAATGACCGCAAAGGAGGTGCCGGAACGTATTGATATTCCACATAATCTGGAAGAAATTTCATATCAGCCCATTGAGAAGATGTAGGAGTCCCAAAAGCAGCAAAAATTTTTCCTAATTGATCAATGTCGGTTGTTCCCTGTCATTTGACCACAAGATTATCAGTGGAACAGTGAAGAATTCATATGGAAAAGAAATCACCTAATTGGATAGTCTATATTAGAGATGTAAAGTCGTCTATCTCATTTCATCTTGTATTTCATATAATGTTCTGCTTATGGTACAATATTGTCTCGTTTCATTTAAATATCATTCTTCTCATTTAGATTATAGCCTTAATAGGCCTAACTTTCAAAGCATATATTGTAACATTTTTCTTATTAAACTAGTATTATAAATAATCATGTATAATATTTTCTATTAATTTTTGTATTTTAACTTGTCTTATTTAGGGGCATTAGAGACAAATGAGATATCTTAATTAGTATTATCTCATTATCATCTTATCTAATTAAAAATTAAATGAGACAAAATGATATTAGTTTTAAAAATTAATAGATTGTACCATGAGTCTCATTAACATCTCATTTCGATTTACACATCTAGTCTATATGCAATTACAATATTCCAATTTTATGAAATTAGATATGTGTATTTCAATTGTATACATATAAATTGGATTGGAACTACTTGTTCCATATTTAGTGATTTTTTTAATATGTCCTACAACCAATTCTAAACACAAGCATGCAACACCACAAAAGTTAGGGAATCATGCTTAATGATGAAAACTTGCAATAATATATATCAAAACCTAGATTAACCTGTAGAAATGGTCGCCTTAGTAGAAGTTCAGCAAAAATGCAACCTGCAGCCCATACATCCACCCCCGAAGCATATTGCTTGGTGCCAAATAATAGCTCAGGTGCTCTGTACCATCGGGCAAATACCTATTCATCACAAAATAAGCTTGTGAATCAGCATCAGGCAAATACCTATTCATCACAAAATAAGCTTATGAACTAGCATTAGACAAATACCCATTCATCACAAAATAAGCTTATGAACTAGGTGAAAGTAAAGAGGAAAAGAATACTTGGTGAGTGAACTTGCGATCTGGGCTCCCAAATATCCGTGCCAAACCAAAATCAGCAAGTTTAAGTTGCCCATTAGGACCTATTAAGAGGTTGTTGGGTTTCATATCCCTGAAAACAAATACAGGGGGAAGTAGAGATGCATAAATTGAGGGAAAACCAAAAACAACCAAATACTAGGTTTTTGGACACAAGATTTTACCTGTGTACTACCCATTTCTTGTGGCAATGAGCAAGTCCTTTCAATGTCATTTGAAGGTACGATTTTACGTCAGCTGGTGAAAGAAATATATTTCGGTCGCGTATGACAGCTTCAAGATCCGTCTCCATAAATTCAAATACAAGATGCAAGTTTCCTTTGTGGGGGAATGCATCAATCAACTCAATAATATTTGGATCTTTAAGCTCTTTAAGAAGCTTAATTTCTCTAAGCGCTGTAAAATTTACCCCTTCCTTTTGCTTCCCAAGGCGAATTTTCTTAATTGCCACGGTTTGTCCTGTCTGCACAAGAAATTAGCCAAAACATTTTTTAAAAAAATGCCTAGGCCACATTCTTGAACTTTGCTTCTAGGAAAGGTTAGATTCATAAACATAAACATAAATCAAGAACAGTCTAGATTGAATCAAGTTCTCATTTTAGCTTTTGGCTGCAAAGAATGTAACTATTGCTAGACACAAAAAGACGGGATTAAGATCTGGAACTCCTGTACTCAGCTACCCTATATTAAAGTTTGCCATGCATTGTATTTATTCTGAAACCATAAATTGTGCAAATTTGAAAGCGCAAGAAAAAAAATATTTTGATTTCTTTTGATTGGATTCCACAACAATGTTTCTAGCAGTAACCGAACAAGGGAGAAAGGGAAAAACGAAACAATCCATCAGACACATGATTTTAAAGCAACATGATCATCACACAAGGAAAATCAAAATGCTAATTGGTATTCCAACAGCAGTACCTCAAAAGAACTCGATTAGAGGAAAACAGGTCAAATAAATCCAACACAATCATTAAAGAAAATCTTGAAAGTTACCTTAGTATCAATAGCTTTGTAAACAACTCCATAAGTACCTTCTCCAAGTTGCTCACGCTTAAGATATCTATCAGCCACTTTCTTTGACGGATCAAGTTCTAAGATCAGGTGGACAGTCTAAGACTCGTGTAGAAAATACAATTTTCATATTTAACTCAGAGAAATAGTATTAAAGGGTTTATTTGCAATGCAATAGGCTTCGAATCTTCTATGCTGAGATTGTCTTATTTGTGAATTTAATAATAGTCATAATAATTTACTCAGACAGGAATGCCAGTACTAACCTGATCCTTTTGGTGCAAAAGATGATGTGGTGTTTAATGAATTGGTGGTTGATAGATCCATCAAAAATATGGAAAAGCTGAAATTATAATAAAAAGACAGTTCTTACTAACTTTAACAAGTATAATGCATTCTTTACAACGAATAACACATGCACACTTATAAAGAACAAAATACTCTCGCCCGATGCTATCGAGAGAGGGTGAGATACCCATGCAAAAAGCTCCATCAAAATCTCATTGTTTATGCTAATACAACTGCGCTTAAAAATAATGCACAAGTGAAAGCAAATTTACAAGTCCAAACAAAAAGTGGTCACTTAACTTATCAGACGACTATTTGTATTGAGAAAAAAATATATATGAAAAACTCCCTTGAGTTTTGTCGGGACGTGAGATACTGAGGTTCTTTGAGGAAGATTAATAAAAGTAAATTTCCTTCCTTTAAAAAAAAAAATGATCTGGGTGAAAATATAGAAAATAAAAATGCTAAAGGGCAAAAAAGGGCAGCCAAAAAATGATACAAAAGTAGTACGGGAATTATAAATTCTGATGAAATGAATTACCGGGCTCTTTTGTTCAGTTCCAATAATTCATCATACAGACTCCGCAGGAAAACGAAGAACTACCCTCTTATTCTACTAAGTCCCGGTCACTATGGAGCCGCCAAGAGCAAGAAAGTTTCGATAATTTATCTGAAGAAAAATTGGAGCAAAGTAAACATTTCAATAAAAAATTCAAGTAGAAATCGAGATAAAGAAAGCGATAACTTATTTTATTTTTCAAAAAGATATACAAAGGACTAAAGGCAAATTTCGACTACACCAAGAAAATATAGAAAATAGTAAAGAGATGAGAAGAAAAGTACCAAAAGAGCGTAAAGGTGTACAAGTATAAGCATTTGGGAGCCGATGAATTGTAGGTCTGATAAATCGATTAGATCAAAACGACTGTAATCTCGTGCAAATATGAACGATGAGCGCCCACCGGCTCTTTCCTTTTCTTGTTGGTGTGGAACGTGGAATGAAGGAGAGTTCGTGGGATGTTCACTGAGGAGTGAGGACTAAAGAGTGGTACAACAAAAGTTAAATGGGCTGGATCAAATCAAACCAAGGGCTTACCTTATCCCTTCTTTTTGGGCCATCGAATCTGATCCTATAAAAAGGTTTAATTTCTAGCTTCAAAAAATTTTAATTAGATCAGATGATTTTTTTTTTCTTATTTATATTTTGAAAAATTGAACATTCTTAAAATAATTCAATAGACAAGATTATGTTTAAAAAAATTGATGGTTCATGTAAGATGTATCCAACCTTTATACTTTTTATATTTTTTCATAAATGCTCGCGGTATTCTTAAAGCAAGTTTTGCTAATACTACAACAATGTTTCTATTTTTAAAAACATTTAAG
Source organism: Elaeagnus macrophylla (assembly GCA_029378325.1). Taxonomy (NCBI): domain Eukaryota; kingdom Viridiplantae; phylum Streptophyta; class Magnoliopsida; order Rosales; family Elaeagnaceae; genus Elaeagnus; species Elaeagnus macrophylla. Next base: position 103,114,353 of record CM055640.1, read on the forward strand.
ATTTAATCTTTAAACTATTACATAAAATATTTAATTTTTCTCATATTAGTCTTTTATATTCTTCAAATATTAAATCACTTTTATAAATTATAAAATTATTTTTTAAATAAATTATAATCACCATTAACTCCAATGGCTTGTTTTTTAAACCAATTATTAATTGGTTATGGAATTAGTTAAAAATGTGTTGGTATCATTTTTTGTCAACATTAAAATAAACATGCACTTCTCTTTATTGTGGATCTGCCAACAAAGAAAATACGTTAGGATTTCGGACCATTACCAAGTGTGGTGGTCTTTGGCCTTTCGATTAGGGATAGACATTTTTTTTCAAAAACGGACCAACAAACTTGAGTCCAGGTTCAAACTAAGTTTTTTTTTTTTTAGATTGATTGGTCTGATAGTTCAAAATATTATAAAACCAATATTGTTGGTTCGGTTGTAGGTTCGTCAAAAATAAAAACTGACAAAATCGAACCAACCTACACTTTTATATATTAATATTTTTTAAAATATTATATAATAAATGTTATAAAAAAATAAATAAAATAAAGTATTAATTAATATTATACAAATATACAATAAAAAAGCCATAAATAAATATATAGCATGTGGAATCATAATTTTGAATTTGGGAGAGTAAGTAGCGAAGCATCAAACATGAAGTATCAATAATGAGATATCATTCTCATATGAAACATATTGATAGCTTTAAATTTATCATGCATTAAATATGAGGAATGATAGTAGTTCTTATAAGCGATAATACCACATTTGTATGCTCTAATTTTTAAAAAAAATGTTTGTAGGGGTAAAATATTGTTTGCACTTTTATTGTATTTTTTATTATGATAATAATTTTTAAGTTAAATTATAGGTCCAAAATCGCTAAACTAACCTCCCTCAAACTGACATTGTAGGTAGGCTTTGAAAGTTGGTTTTATAGAGGTTATAGGTCGGCTAAGGTTTTGAATTTTTTAAAACCACGAAGATAAGGTCGGCTTGTAAAATGACTTAATAGCAAATCTTTCGAACCTACACCCACCCTTACTTTCGATGCTTAACTCGGTTCGGGTAATGGTGATAATGGAGAAGACATAAGCCTCAACTCTGTGATAATTGGTAGAAGAAGTGTAGATAAAAGAATATAAGAGCTTATGTGTATTATTAGTTATATCATTATTAACATCAGACATATGTGTAAATGTGTATAAGGTGCATATATATAAAAGAAGGGATATATCTGTTGTCGGTTACTTACTCGAAAAGATAGACTTATCCTGACATCAGAAGTTATCTCTCTCTACTTATCTCTTATCAGATAATTAGGAAATATTCGACACTTAATTATTTGATGGACATTTATCTAGCAATTTGGCTTATTCGCTTACTCAGGGCTTGTTGGGCTGGGCCGTGGACCATATTGTTGAGTAGGTCCAATAAAAGCGTGCCATGTAGTGCATGTTATTTTATGTCCAACATCAGCCCTCAAGCCTCTTGGGCCTGGTTATGTGGCATAGGAGGTCTGGTTATCGTTTTGTCAATATCTGAACACTTGGTCCTTTCAGTCATGTTAGTGGCTCGTGGCCCACTCTTACGTGCTATTCCATCGATAGGGTTGGCAAAAGTTAGATCTCGTCCTGGCTTGAAATTGTGCGTAGTAGATTTCTAGTGTTGGCGATACTTCTAGAATTTCAATCGAAGTTCCATTATGAGAGATATGTCAAAGTCAATTTTTTTTTAAAAAAAGTCAACTCTAGAGCTATAAGATGCTTTTCACTTTCTGTACTGAAAATGCATGCTTGTCGAACTCTTTTAAGTTTGTGTGGAGACATCTGGGCATTAGGATCCTTTCTGAGCTTATGCTCTAAACTTTCTAGAAGAGGAAAGTTGTACTTGGATATCTTTCCTACCACCAATCCTTAGTAAGCATTTTGTACCTGTACTTGAGCTACTGTGTGTTGGAGGCACCGATTTTACTCCATTGTGGAGGATGGGAGGACAAATACGCACTAGCTATCATGGGTGCACATGGAGGCGGATCATGATGAATGGAGGACAGTAGTGGCTGAGTGGAAGAGTGAGGATCCGTCCAGAGAGAACATAACCAATTGGGTATGGATTGAAAGCATCATGGTCAATCATGTTTAGGCAGAAAGGTGTGCTATCTGGCCATGTGCTAACCGAAAGTGTGACATCTGCCCGTGTGCTAACTAGAGAGGTGTCCTCCAGCCAAGTGTCAACTAAAGGGGGTCCGTCCAGCCATGTGCTAACCAAAGGGGATCCGTCAAGCCATGTGCTAATCGGAGGGGGTTTTTATGGCCATGTGTCGTCTAGTGAAGGGCTACTCGATGGTGTGTTATCCAGAGGCAGTCTGTTTGGCAACTTACCGTCTAGGGAGGTGTTGTTTGGTGGCTTTCCATCTGAGGAGCTATTGTCTAGAAAGGTTCCATCTGTGACAATGCTACTTTATGGGTTTTCATTCGTCGATGGCCTATCCAGTTGTGTTTTATTTGGCGCTGCTACATCCAACAACTCTTCGTCCTATATGGTGCAGATTCTGTCTAGCATTGGCTGAGCTAGTGCTATACAGTCTGATGTACTCATAATATCCAGGCATGGTAGTCTTGGTCGTTCTGCACATGGGGGTTAATACCGTGTGATTTTAGAGGATGAATCTTCTGAAGGAGAAAGTTTAAGTGACATTCTAGTTGGGATTTCGTCGTGTCAATTGTAGGAGGACTTTTATATCTTCACTATCAATCGGTATCGATCCAGGATGTCTGAATATTTCTTGGACATGTTGAGGGAGATATTTGGTGTCCTAGCATTTATCACTTTGATGCCTCATGTACTTGGTACTATTTGGAGTATCCCACTTGCTAGGAGGATTACATTTTCTACGGACTACTTTTTTGCTGGGCTGTGGCTTCCTTTTCCCTCTAATTGTGCAGGAGTTCTTGTCTTATGTTGGTGTAGCCTCATACCAATTTCCACCTAATGGCTATAGGATATTGATGTATGTTGGATGCTCTGGAAGGAGCACAGAAGAGATCTGACTGTGGAGGAGTTTACCTACTACTATTATACACAATTATCGAGGAATGTTGCTGGTTAGTTATATCTGAAACCCTTTGGGAATAGGATCATTATAGAGGATCTTCTTGATACAAACAAAGGTTGGCGAAATGCTCTTTTACCGCTGTGAGGGGGGCTTTGATGTAAACATGCCCGGAGTTCCCACTACTCCTAAAGAGTTTTGTCGAAATCATAAGTTTTATGAGTGCGGCTTTATCCTTTGTCTTTATATTCTAACTTTTTTTTGTCTTTATTGAGTGCAGTTCATTGGCGACATGGAAATCTTTCGAAGGGAAGAAATAGTTCATCGAGGGACTGTTTGTAGATCTAGTGTGGAAGCATAGTAGCGATACTCATCTTTCCTAAGAGGATCGCACACTGAAGTTTAGATCTTACAGGTTCTACTTCTGATAGTAGCCCCATAGCTGTGTAGTGTGAGTTTTCTCTCTTCTCAATGTTTGTCTCTTGCTCTTGGTTTCTACTCACTAATTTTGTTGGTTTACTATGTATTTTGTAGTGATGTCTTCCTAGCATCCTTCTAGGAGGAAGGAGATGGTGATATGTGCCTTTAGATTCCTCAGGGATCTTAATCCTAAGGGTGATCTCGCATTGTTTAGAGTGGCTATAACTTCTGGTAGGTCCAAGAGAAAAGAGCTAGTCAAGAGGGTGTGACGATTGATGTGCCACAACCCAAGCAGATTGAGGAGAGACCAATGAGGACTGGAACACCTACTGTAGTGACAGTGGAGGACAAGATACCAAGCCCAGTGGATTCGGAGCCCCCAATCGTGACTTCGTTGAGGTTGTATAGTGCCCCAAAATATGTAGTGCCCTTGGAAAGTAATGCTTATGCACTCATTTTGCGTTCAAAGCAACTCACTAGGGACTTGATATCTGTGTTGGGCACCCAAGCTAGGCTGAAGTCATGCTTAGAATCCACGTAGGCAAATTTGCAGAGCCAGTGCGATCTAGGAATGAGGTAATTACTATTTGCCAGGATTTGGAGATTTTCCAGAGTGCACTCAATACTACTTCACTAGATCGCACTGCAGCCATGATAGTGCAAAAGTTGGCTAAGAAAAAGGTGGCAAGACTGGAAGTTGTCTTGGCCAAAGAGAGTGAAGGTGGTTGCCCGAGGTATTGAGCATATCGACGAGTTGTTGGAACAACATCGTCTGGCACGTGAGAGGGACAGAGGTCACACAATAGAGTTTGAGGTCGTGAGGACTTGAAAAATCACCGCCTACTAGGATTCCAAGGCATACACCATAGATATTTTAGATATGTAGGCCCATGGGTTTTTTCACTCCCAAGAGGCATTTCATGAAGGTGTATCCCGACTTAGTGATTTTAGAGGCTATCTTTCCAGACACTGAGGAGAGCTTCTCGTTATGGGGTTATGACCTCCGACATTAAGGACAATGCTACTAAGCATCCAACTGAAGGTGGTACTAAGAAGACCGGGGTGATTCCAATCCATCACATGCATCAAAGGAGAGTGATAATGCATATTAGTATTGTTTTGTTTATACTTTCTTTCGATGTATTTATGTTCCACCAAAGTGTCAGAGCTTGGTGGGCTTTACTTTCAACTTTAGTTGACTTAATCTTGTACAAACTCTTCATTAATGACTAATAGATACTTTATCTTATTTTTCAGTTTAGAGCATGCATTGTACTCTTTATCACTATGTGATGACTTATTTTTAACTTATGAATGGCATGTATACTCTTTCCTTTGTTTTTGTGTGGCGTAGGTAAGTGTGTGCTGCACTACAATTTCTTGGCATATTTTTTTTTCTAAGTCTTGAGTGACTCATTAGGGTCCTTGTATTGCTCGTCCCTTGATTGGGATGTTTGTGGCTTGACCAAGTAGCTCAAGCGTGAAATTTTGACTTAGAAAAAGTAGTGATTGTTATTCTTGTGAAGGAGTGTGCACTTTGGTTGGGACTCATGGTCCTTGCGCTGAACTTTTGTTTGTGTATGACAGTTTTCTTCTACCTCTGTGGAGTTCAAACTAGAGCAATGAACATGCACTTAATGGATGCCATTCACAGGAATGTAGAGCCCACTGTTGGGTTGCCCCTCATCCATGATGCATTAGCCGAGATGCCACTCCTAGCACAACTCGTGGAAGGAGTAAAGTCTTAGAGATCATGATGCAAGTGGTAAGTACCTTCCATGGGGTAAAAAGCCTATCATTGGGTTGCAGCCCATTTCCAATGCCCTAACTGGGCTCCCATTCCATAGTGCAACTCGTGGAGGGAGTGAAGTATAGGAGATTAAAGCTATGCATTGAAGATGTCGTCCACGCGGTACAGAGCCCATCATAGGGCTGCAGCCCATTTTTGGTGCATTAGTTGGGCTCCCACTACCGAGTGCAACTCGTGGAGTCATGGACATTAAAGATGTGTGTCAATGATGCCGTCCACAGAGTGCAAAGCCCATCATAGGGTAGCAGCCCATTTTTTGTGCACTATCCAGGCTCCCACTCTCGAGCGCAACTCGTAGAAGGAGTGGACTCTTAGAGATTAGTTAAATTTGTACTCGTTGAAAGTCATATGGAGTAATTCCTATCGTAAGGACGCTACCCACTCATGGTGCACAAGCTTGGCTGCCTCTTCCTCTACGTGTGAAAGGGAGCACAGTCCGTAGATCCACTACTCCCTGCCATCCGTGGAATGCGGTCACAGATCAATTATTGTTAGCTGTCATGCATAATGGACTTTGCTAAGTTCAAGATACCCTTTGGCGTTACGCTTTGCATTTTGGAGATTGGTAAAGAATTCGAGTAGAGAAAGTTAGTTTTGGAGGCAGTCATAACTCAAGTGCTCCTTTCGTTTCTTAAGTAAAAATTCAAAATTATGTGAAGCAAACTTTTTTCTAAGATGGGAGCACTTTTCGTTCTTCCATTCTTGTGGGATGCTATTTTTGTCCTTCATAAGGGAAGACGATATTTGGTGCGAAACCCTAGTCGTGTGTAGAAACAACTTTTTGAAATTCTATTGTGGGGCATTATTGCCAGAGTTCATCTCTTGGGTGTTTGCTTTCTAGTCATTGTGTACCTTCTTGTAATTTGGGAGGACTAGGAACATTGTTCTTAGCTTTTAGCATGTGGGCGAACACAAGCATTGTTCTAGTATTGAGCTAAACATATTTGGGAATAGTGCGTTGCTTTGGCAAATCTGGGGTACAAACTTGATTGATTCCTAGACATATTTAGTGGTACTTTACGAGGGTAATCTTTGAAATTTTCTTGGTGGTGTGTACGTGATGCATTCTAGTTGGAGACTTTTTGTGGGTCATAATCTCATTTGTAAAGTGCAACCTTACTACTTTTGCCTAAGGTGGTGTCGTACGCTTCGAAGCAGGTTAGGTATAGTTGGTGAGGCACTGCATGAGGGACGGAGCATGGTTGACTAGCTCGCAACACAGGCCTATTTGGTCCAACTTTGTTTGGCAAGCACTTATCTTGTCTTTTTGGCCATATTTTTGTTTGGCTATCTTTGTCTAGCCAGCCACATGTTTGTTTGAGTGGCAACCTTTTTGCTCGATCACCTCTAGTTGGGTGGCCTATGTGTCCATCTTGGTGGGCGACTTGTAGTTGGTAGAACATAAAGTATTTATGTGATTTCTTTTTCATCTAGAGCTTGTCATGTTTGTATGAATTGTTTTATTTTTTGGGGTGATGTTACTTGTAGAGCCCCCAATCTATCAGCCCTTGCTTGGCATGCTAATAGTAGTCAAGTCATCAAAGCATATGTTGATTGTCTATTTGTAGCTTAAGAGAATTTCTTCGAAATTTGTGGATAGCCTTTTTCATCCTGTCAGGAGTGATTTGTAACACCATGTGATGGAGAGTCTTTTTGTTGGACAGAATCATGTGGCATGTCTGTAGCCCATCCGGTAACTCAATACACTTGTCGAGGACAAGTGGAAGTGTACCCCAAAAGGGTCTGTGGTAGGCAACGATGGCCTGGATAATAAGATTAGATGGCCATGTTTTGGTGGTCAAGACTTGGTGTTAGGCTGTGGGTAAGCGCTAGCATGCTCTAGCACTTAGAAGGTGATATAGAGAGTTCTTGCTAACAAGAGATAGTGTGGGAGCCTGTCGCTTGGGTAGGCATTCTAGGATGAGCTAGAGTGCGTTTACTACCACGTACAGATGAGTGTTCATCCGTGCTTCTCTTATGCGAGCCATTCAAACTCTTTGTGATGTAGTTAGTGTAGATGTAGGTTAGGACGTTGTGGATTCGTGTGGAGAGTGAGGTCCATATGGCAGTTCTCTTTCCAAAGGTTGTCTAGCCGATCATTTCTCGACAAGAAGGAGGCCGTTTGGAGTGCCACACGAAGGGAGGTCGTCTAGTAGTGGCCGTCGTCGTCCAAACCATCTCGTCGAGAGGATTCCATAATCAGTTTCAATTCTACAAGAACCGGCCTAAAAATGGGGGAACTGAACCTCTAACTATCTTCTGTCTGTTTAGGGAAGTAAACCAATCTAGTCCAATTTTTTTTGTTTTTCAGGCAAGGCCTGTCTATGCAGCGTGTGGCTCACCCCTATGTCCATTAGGCCCCAAATTTTGGATACAAACTAATTGGGATGCGATCTTTTTTATGGTGGTCTCCTTTTCTTAAAAAAATGCTTGAATTTTTAAGGCCAAATAGGAAGCACTCGTTCGAACATAAAAGTGGGAGGTGGACACATTTTTTGGTTGCATCTCCATCTAGGGGCGACTGGGCTTTTATGTTCGACGTCCAAAGAAGCTTCACTTATTAAAGGTGTCGAAAATCGAGCTACCATTTGATGGTGGTGGCTATGGGAGCCACACTCCCTTTTGCGATATGTCTTGTACGCGATATTTTCTGACGGTGATATCCTTTCTTTTTTCACATATGAAATTTGATTTTGGATCTCATGATTCAGAGAGGCATCCTAAGGTAGTCTCAAATGTGTTTTCTGTCACATCTAGACAAGCTTTAGTTCGTGCTCTCCTTTAACAAACGAATCGGGCTCTAAAGTGTAGGGTCTGTAGTGTGGACTGGCATTAGGAGCACAAGCTGCTGAGCATGTGATAGATCTTCTTAATTGCCTTACAGAGTGGAGTTCCAGAACTTGTGGAAGGATTTGTCTTTGTTGGGAAGTTAGAGGGTGGAGTTTGCATGAGGAGATTTTCGTAGGGCGTTTAATCAACTTCTGTTAGGGTACTCCGTGAAGAACACAACAATAGCTCTTTAAATTCTCTTTTTGAGTTGCCAAGTAGTAGAACAAATTTCATTCCCACAAATGGTGCCAGATGTTGATGTCATTTTTCGTCAATATCATAATGGGGGTGCACTTCTCCTTGCTGTGGACCTGCGAACAGAGAAAACATGTTAGGACCTCGGACCATCATAGGGTGTAGTGACCTTTGGCTCTTCGATGCTTAAGTTAGTTCGGGTAATGGCGATGGTGGAAGAGATATAAGTCTCAACTCCGTGATAATTAGGAGAAGAAGTGTAGATAGAGAGAATATAGAAATTGTGTGTATTATTGGTTATGTCATTATTAACATTAAACATGTGTGTGAATGTGTACAAGGTGCATATATATAAAATAATAGATATATTTATTGTCGGTTACTTACCCAAAGAGATAGACTTACTCTAACATTATAGATTATCTCTCTCTAATTATCTTTTATCAGATAATTAAGAGATATTCGATCACTTGATTATCTGATAGTCATTTATCTAACAATTGAGCTTATTCGCTAACTCAGCGTTTGCTGGGCTGAACTGCCCGCCATACTGCTAAGTAGGACTAAGGGAGCGTGCTATGTAATCTATGTTATTTTATGTCGAATAATATATATTACAAAATCAATTAACATGGGAGAGAATAGTCCTTTTCTCTATTATAATTTGTATGGACAAACATGTTAACTTAGTTTAAAATTAATGAATAATTTTTCAATTTTTGTTTTAAATATTTTTGGCTAAAGTCTATGCTTATCATTCATATACCCCTTGTTGTCTGCATTGTTTGAATACATAGTTAATATATTGGTATTTTTTATGTTCCATATTATTAAAAAAAAAATTAATATATTACAAATATTGGTACTTCCTTTTAACCATTTTGAAGTCGGCAACATATGAAAAATAAATTTGTAAAGGGATACTAGTAATTAAATTTGACTATTAAAACAAAACTTTTTAATAACACTAGTGTTTATTGCACGTGTTATGCATGCATTGTTATAAATTTGTGTGTAAATATTAATATTTTACATGTAATTAATTATCCAACTAAAAAAGAGTCAAAGTAAAAACTTATTCATTAAATTTCATTTATATATATATTACTCTTGTTACTGTTTTAATTGAAAAATATACATATAATTTAATCAATATGATTTTTATTAAACCATGCATAAAAATTTACAAAGGCCAATCATTTAAGTTTAATATAGAAAACAACTAATTTGCACTGTATATAGGAGTTTATTAAAGTAATTACTTTAATATTTAAGTAAAAATAAATTAAGAAAATACGTTATAAGTCCTAATCGACATCAAACTCGATGAAGTAAACAATAACTAAGTAAAATATTCTTTGTATTTAGATGTAAGATTTTTAAAGTAAAATTCTTACTATTTTAATAATAAAATAAGTCTTCCTGCTACTAAAATAAAATACTCATAATAAAAATAAATAAATAATTAACAAACATTATCCAAAAGCATAATTATCCTTACAAAAGACATGTTTTTTTTATTTTATTTTATTTACACATGGAAAGTCAATATGTTTTAGCAGACGTTATATTCTCTCTCTCTCTCTTAATGTTATCTTTTGAGAAAATATTTTTTTTATCATAATAAATACATAAATTCACTTATTATAATATAATTTATTTTTATTAATAAATTATTTTATAATTACTTCAATATTTTATCTTCACAATAAATCTTCAACAAATATTAATATTTTAATTGATATTAACAATAACTTAAATATATATAACAATAATCTTTATTTTATATTGAAGTTATTGACACAATTCAAATTATTATTTCACAATAAAAATTCATTAATTTCAATTTTATTTAACAATAATAACACAAAAATTAATAAATTATTTAAATATAATAAATAATTTATATAATTTTATTGATAAAAATAATTTATTATTCTTATTTTATTCTAAATATCTCTCTTGAATTTTATCTTTCACTTTATTTTGTATATTATTTATGTGGAAAAATTGATGAACTCACATTCATTATTTTCTCCTTTTCGTTTTATTATTTATTTTCTTTATCTTTCTATTTCTAATTCATTTTATTTTATTTCATAAAAAAAAATATTAAACACAAATAAATACTTTTGAGAGCAACTCTCCATTTTATAAAAGAGTATAGAAAATAATTTTAAAAAATAAAAATAAAAAAATGTTAAATAAAATATTTTTTAAATAATTAAGTAGCAAACTATCTCTTTTTAGTATATATAAATTTAAGTATAAGTATAAATATATCTTATTTATATCTACTTTATTTTTTTATTTCTTAAGTTTTAACCAAAAGAAATTATTGAATAAATTATAGCTACTAAATTAAAAGACTTTACCTCATAGTAACAGATAAAATGAATGAAAAAAGATACATTAAATAAAAGATACGGGACAAATTACCCTTTTGATATATACTAATATAGTAATAGATAAGATATAAAAAGAACTAATATATTAATTAAAAAATATTACTATATATATTATGTTGTGATATATATTAAGATAATATATCAGTTATTAATTAAATATAAATTAAAAACGTGAGATAAATAAGTGATAATAAAACCCCATTAAAACTACCCTAAGTGCTATTAGTAGGGATGACAATTTTACACAACAGTTCGAGTACCTGCGGGTACTTAATCCGATCGGATCAAATCAAGTCAAGTCAAAAACAGATTAGAACATTATTTATTTTATTTCAAACAGTTCAGTTCGAAGCACCATTTAAGTACCTATTTTTTTACTAAAAATTTTAATTACATAAAAAAAATTATACTGTTTGTTTTCATTTGAAATAATAATAATAATAATAATGGGTCAATAATTCGATTTTTTGACTCGTAAATATTATCATAACCGAATCAAATCGAATTCATTTTGTTTGAAATGATTCTGTTCAATATAAACTACGAGTTAAAATAGATAAGGTCGAATCTGACATGAATCGACTCATTGCGATACCTAGCCATTAGCTAAAACTAGAGGCACTTTTTAATTAAATTTGGTCTTTTGAAGTTATTCTAGATTCTAGAAAACGCTTTTTAAAATTGAGATATGTATTATGTATGGACTTATTCTTGATTAAAATATCATTAAGGTATTGAATGAAGAGTGCGCCCTATGTCCCAAAATTATTTTGGATGTCTTTTTATTTATAAAATCGATAAGCTTTCAGAGGACAGGAAACAGCGATGGGCATTATGCAATTAGTCAATTACCAAAACCAATCACACAACAAAAAGAAGCGGTATCTGCGTTATAATGAAGCATTTATTTGTACTTGACGAGTGGTTGATAAGAAATGCCCATGTCACATTATTTCACCCCGTGAACAACTAAATTGCCGACATACCCTTTGCCAACATTATTTGCATATCCCGGACAAATAGGAATAAGTGAATTGCAGAAATACCCTCGCCAAAGCTTGTATATCCCTTCAATTCGTCCTTCATTTTCTAAATAAATACGATGACAAAAATAAGAAATGGATCATTTTTCTCCTAAATTCTTTCATGGTTATTAGATACCCGACAACCATATGCCTATAAGTTATATTCATATGAATTTATTATCAAAAGATACTTAGTGTACTTAAAACAATAATGTTTTAAATACGCATTAGTAACCATTACAATCTGAGCCTCATACATCCAATCACATTAAACAAATCCACTCATCCCAACTTAATTAGATATGTTTAACAACAATTTTAATTTTAATTTTTAATTTTTAAAGAATTTTTTAATCAAGTGTATTTGTAATGAATTTTTATTATAATTTTCACAGTTTTAAAAAAGTACTACCAAAATATGAGACAATTTATAAATCTTTATGAAAAATATTTTGAAGCAAATTTTTGATTTATGATCTTTTTTACTTTCATTGAATATATTTTTTAGAGAACAAATCAATTATTATAATTTTTGAATGTATAAGTATTTTAAGAAAATGATTAAAAACTTTAAAATTTGTATATAATAACCAAAAATAAATCTTTATATTTAAATTTTTTGAAAAAAAATAATAATAAAATAATTACCAAAAAACTTGTATTTTTTTTTTTTGAATCACTAATCATTAATCATAAATTAAAATTGTTAATATATATTTATTTTATATTTAAATTTGTAAGAATTTGAAATTAAAATTATAAGAAAAGAACTTAAAACTTCAATGGATAACAAAATTTATAAAAATATATATATACTTAGAGTATGTTGGTTCTTACAAGAATAAAAAATTTAAAGTTCTGCATTAATTTATAATTGATTAAAGACAACAAACTTTTTTTTTTTTTTTTTTTCCTTTTTTTTAGAATTTTCTTAAAATACTTACATTTTAGAAGAGTTGTTAATTTTTACTGGTGGGGCAAATTTTTACATAAATTATTTAATCGGAGACAAAAATGGAAATAACAAAATGGAGAATGAAGAACAAAGATCCATATTTTATAATACGAGGTGGGGTAAGTATGGAAATTATATTATCCACCCAGTTCTCCGAAATTATATATCTCATTTTAATAAATAGATATACTTATTTATATTTTTTAATTTTTTTACAAATTTAGTTACATAAAACTCAAACTAATCCTAAATAATGCATTATATATTATATAACATATTTATGTATTTATTATTACATATTTTATTTTTATTCTTATCATATAATATTATTTATTGGCTCAAAATTTTATTTTTCTTTTAATATTCATTATTAAATATATTTTTTTAATAAAAATAAAAAATTATTAAAAAATTAAAAATTTTAATATTATTTAGATCCTCGTTTCCCATTTGGGGGTTCGCATTCTCCACTAAAAATTCTTGATATATTTCCGTAAGAATTTTAAGTGAAAGTTGAAAACAAATTCAAAATTGTTAACGAAAAATAAAAAGGAGATCCCCAATCTTATTTCATCCCGTTAACAATCCTAAATTTTTGCTACAATATTTTTAAGAGCAGGGACTCTAACGATAATTTTCTTTTATGAAAAGATGCACTTTAATCTCTTACTTATATTTTGCATCACTTTAATTCTTTTTTGATTTTTTTTTTTTTGTAAAAGTGACAACATAAGTCTTTTTTTCAATATATAAGGCTTTACAAATCTTTGTTAGTTATTTGTAACGTTTTATAAAAATATCTTATTATTTATAGCATTTTATTAGTTCAATTATAATTTCTTTTAATTGTTGGATTCATTTTATCTGTTTCATATTAATTTTTTTTTCTCACTAGAGTGTTAATTTCATTAATTATTCATTATAATATTTTAAATAATTTATTTCTCTTGTTGTATTATATTAGATAAATCTAATTTTAAAATTTATTTAATTTCTTTACTGATTCTGATACCAAAATTTCATGCAACATTTTTTATTTTAATAATTTATAATTTTAAGCAGAACAATTTTTTATTTTTAAACTTGTATTTATATATAAATTTTTATACTTAATAGATAAAATTTAAATGTATTTTTAATTATGAGTATTTTTTATATTTAAAAAAAAGAAAGATAAATTGTGCTATCATTTTTCTAAAAAAAAAAAAACAAGGACTTGTATTATCGTTTTTTATAAAAAAAGAACTTAAATATTATTAAAAATAGATAAAAAATTAAATTACTTCTTTTTAAAGAATTAAAAAATCTCTTAAATATTTTTCTCCTTTTTTTTTTTTATAGTTTTCATTATTATACTCACTTTTAACTTTTAAACACAAGCACAACACAAGCACAACGTATCTGCATCACTAATTGTACTATTGTACAATGAAAATATTAGTATATTATACAATGTCTGTTTGTTGAGTTGTATCTCCAACAACATGCCTATTTCTTATTAATTTAATTCTTATATATGATTTTTGCTATGAATCTATAATAATTAATTGAGCATTTAATTTATGTTTGAATATAAACAGTACATAAGGTTATGAGAAATTATACCTTGTTTCTAGAATGTTGTTAATGTGCTACTTGTACTTAGACTAATAAGTAAAAGATAAATATAATGAATTATTTAAAAAAATTTATATGTAATAAAATATAATTAATAAAAATAAAAATGTTAGAGCATAATAATTATTTAAAAAAATAACAAAATAACATCTCTAAAACTTATAATAACAAAACTAGCATTTATTGTATTTAAACTTATATTTTCACAATTAAAAAAAATTATTAATATGTCATTTTTCTTTAAACATCCATTTAATTAGAATTGAACGATGACAATTTAGACCCGTTTAATATTTCACGTTCAAATTAAACGTTCAATATTATTAGAGTATTAATTTTGTTAGTATAAATTTTAAGGGTATTATTTTTAATAATTTTTCATATTATTTAACCCCGAATTACATTCAACCTAATCTAAGCTATTATAATGTCAAATGTCAGTCTCTCTCCCTCTAATAATTTTATATGATATTATTGTGTCACTAAAATTACTTAAATAAATAAATTTATAATATTATATTTTAATTTTGTGTACATAAATAATGTAAAAATGTTGAATATTTTATTACGATATAAATTGTTTGAAACTCCCATCTTATTCCGAAAGTCTAGGCCCTTGTTCAACGAGATTTTTTTTTCCAAGTATAAAAATAGTAAGTATAATAAAAGAAAGATATATAAAGTACGAAAATTGATGTATAAGTAAAAAAAGTGTAAAAATTTGAAAATTTGGAGTTTAAGAGATTTGAGTATTATTTTTTTTATTAAGATCTACTCATATATAAAAAAAAAAAATTATTATAAATAATCAAATTATTTAATTAATTTTATTTTTAATTTTTTAATAAAAAAATATAATTTTATTTTTTTATAATACTAAAAAATATATGATTATTATTAATTTTTTTTTTAGAGAAATTAAAAATAAAATTATATATAAAAATGAAAGTTATGTTAGGGTTTTTTTTCTTTCTGTTCAACATGTGATACTAGTGTTGTTTTCGTGGCAGAATCTCGTATATACACGTGGATATATAAATGTGTACAACTTAAATAGATCTGCCGGACCGTAACCATTAACCAACTTATAAACAAGTTCGTCTTGACAAAATCAACATCAACGTGCCGCGAAAATGCATCTCTGCGATTTTTTCTCCACTTTCCGAAATTGTCCTGTCCCTATAAATTTACGTCATATTCAGAAAAACAGCTGCTCTATTTACCATGCTACTCTAGTCTTTGTTTTTTTTCCCTTCTTTTAGTAACTCCGGGTTACCTTGAATAATGATCAATACTTTATTAGAGGTAATAATTGTTTCGTATTAATTATATATATATATGTTGTATTCGTTTCGTATTATTTGTGTTAAATTTTTGTATCAATTAATACATAAAAAATTTACTCAATTTTTTTTCGTGTTGTTTATTTATAATAGTAATAAATAACAAAAATATTTAAGAACATAAAAAAATTATTGATCAATTCTTACTAAAATAAATTTCGTATTGTGTCGTATTCAGTTCGTATTATTAAATCGTGTCAAAAATTATTACCTTTATATTTTATTGCCTAACAATTCAATATCATACCAATTATACCGCAATTCAATGGAATTTTTTTCGCAAAATAATTAAGAATTTGATAACAAATTGTGAATCTGAAACAAGAAGCAACTTTATATACGGGGCCACGGGGGTACCTGGTCAGCCATATTATTTGAATTGAACTAAACTGTTCAAGCAAGTATAAAAACGTGTGCAGTTAAAATATTTGAAGTAATTTGGTATTAAAATGTCAGAAAAAGTTAAATAATATCATACTTTTCCTATGAGATAAATAATGAGAAGATCTAAGAAACTAAGGACTAAATTGTCTAATACCAATACAAAATAAAAAGAAAAAATAACCTAACACGAATCAAATTAATTCTACAATATTAGTTTGAGTTTGTAATTTAATTATGACTATTATACCTTGTACCTTTTAATTTTTATAAGATTTTTTTTTTTGGGTTAAAACTGTTATTATTTTCCAAGTAATTGGATGTTTTAATTTTATTCAAAGCTTATTAATCTCCTATTTAAATTGTAAAAGTTGAAAAAAAAAAAAAAAATTATAATATTTTATGTCAATATCAAAATAAATAAATTTAAACATACATGTACAAATTTGATCCGATTTAAACAAGTCCAAATGCTATTGTTTGTGTTTGAGTTAACAATTAGTGTTGTGTTCAAATTGGTTAAACATAGCTGCGCTAATTCATGTCAACCAATACTATACAATTATCATGAATTGTTACCCTTATTTGACATATTAACATTTAATATATAAAAAAATAAACAATTTTTTCATAATAAGTTATAATGTATAAACCATAATTTCATTTAAGTTTAGTTTACAACATTTTACTATGTTTCAAATATCTAATTTATGTGACATGTAAACACAAAAAAAACAAAAAAAATTATTAATTAGTTATTTATTAAACTAACATGTTGATATTATGGTGCGTTTACTAATTCATAATAAAAATTGATATAAAATTGGAATAAAATCAATTAAAATGAAGAGAAAAGGGAAAAAAAAATCATTATCTTTTCATGTATTTACTAAAAATTATAATAAATTAAAATAAAATATTAATTTACTTAAATATCTTTCTTAAAAATGATGTTGAAAAATAAAAATAAAATAAAAAATTAAAAGTAAAAATAATTATAGAATTACACATATAAATTTTAAAAAAAAAAAAAAATATAAATAGGTGTATGGAATTAATTAACGAGACTTAGTTCAAAATTTACAAACCTTTATTCTCTTTCCTTTATATTTTTATGAAGTAAACATGAGAATATGAATAATTTATATACAATCATTTTCTCTCGCAAAACACACCTTAAAATCTAAACTAGCTAAAATAGAAAGCAATTGGTGAAAGATAAAAAGAGAGATTTTTAAAAAATATTTTTTTTTACCTCTTTTCATATATATTTTCTCCCTATATTAATTAGCTTGAATTAATTAATAATTTCATCATAAACACACCCATAGTTGTAGTTATTTAAGTAAAAAGGTATTCGTAATAGAAAAAAACAATAAAATTATCAATATTTGTCAAGCCTCGTCCAAAAGCGAGAGGGCAATTTGGTCGTTTACAAATATCTAGTAAGAAAATGTATAAGGTCAAAATTGTAATTAGACAGCAAAAGACTAGAAGAGGAATTATCCGCGAAAATATTCCAAGTAACCTGTAAGTTGTTGGCAACCCACCACAGCCCCTTATTTAAAGCCCGTCAAAACCCACTTGCTCTCCAAGTTTCTCTCACATTTTCTTGCCAGAAAAGAAAAGAAAATAAAATAAAAGAGAAAAGAGGGATATCCTCAGCTTGTTCACCACTCTTGAGTTTTCAACTCAGACAGCCACCAAAACACCAGCTATGAAGAAGCAATTGCTTTTCGCTGCGTCAATTGCAGCCGCTTCTGCATCTCTTATCTCAGCTACTTCTTCAACTTGCACTTTTAATTCCAATTTCCAATTTTCTCACCAGGTGAATTTCTCTTCAATCCGAATAATTAATTTCCCCCTTTTTCTTTTGTTCGATTGACTTGAAGTTTTACCTCCTCTTTTCGCTAGCGTTTCTGATTTATTTATTGTCCTCCAAAATTTAATTCCCTACTTTAGTTTCTCCGAGAGACAGACAGAGGAGAGTTCGAATCTTGTTTCTAAATATCTTCGCAATCGCTTGGAATAATTGATATAGTTGGAAATATTTTTTTTTTCTTTTAATTCCTCTGCTTGTTTGTTTTGATTTTTTTTTTCTTCTTTCTAAGGAGTTCTTTTCAGGTAATAATCCTGTTAATTTTGTATGTGATTGATTTTGCAGGAGGATGATTTAAAAAGAGAAGGAGAATTTTTGAATCCGTCTTCAACGGATAAATTTGCACCAAGGTTTGATGGTTTGAGATTCATTGAAACACTGGTCACTGCTCACAGATAAAGCGCTTCTTTTCCAGCCTTGATGTTCTACATCCGAACTAATTCCATGTGTTTTTGTATTTTGACTTAAAAAAAAAAATCATTTGTCGAGGAAATAAACTCACTGTTTTTGATAGCTACGTATAAGGAGAGGAATTTTAATTTTTGAGGTCTTAATTTGCTCACTTTGTCTTTATTAGTTTTCTTGGTTCAGTGGAGAATTCGTCAATTCTGCATTGGGCTAGCACTTTATCTTGTTGTTTCTCAATAAAGATGAAAGTTCAATTTACAATGATGTTTTCTTTTAAAAAGTTATTTGCTATATTTCCATATTTAAAAATTTAAGAGGATTTATTTACCGTCAAGAAGAAACAATATTTAATTAGCAAAAAAAAAAAAAAAAAATAATATATATATATATATATATATATATATTTGTCTCATTCTTAAGGAATTTTTTTTTAGGACAGAAATATCGAGAATTAAATACATTTTAAGAAAAAAATAAATTGAAATTTTCTTTTAAAATTTAATATTTTTTCTCTTTTATATTTAATTTTTAATTTATATTTATCTTTTTTATACTTTATTTACAACATCTATAGAAAAAATTCTCCATTATTACTGGATGCTTTAAAACTTCCTTTTTTCCAAAAATAAACGCCAGCTTTCGACTTGTGTAGTCAATGTTTGCCCGACAGGTGGGAAATCGTATTGGGAAAATTTTTGTAAGTGGATTAGTGGTTACACAGTTATACTCCTCCTTTCTATTACATCGTCGAATCTAAATTTTTTTTACAATTTTAAATAATTTTTTATATAATATTTATAAACTCAACTAATTTTAATTAAAAACAATTTTTTTCTCGAAGTATTTAATTAAGAAATACAATATTATAATTAAAAATATTTTTATTTTAATTGTTTAACAACCAGCAATGTAACTATATCTATGATTATTTAATTAATTTAAAATATATTAAATATAATTATAAAATAATATTTTAACATATATTTTTTGAATTTGGATAATATAATATATAATTAAATATATATTTTTATTTGTAGAAAAGACTAATCTCTGTAAATTAAGCGTAAAAATGAGAATGTTTATTCTGCCCGGCGTTGACAATACTTATTTTAAATGCATGCTGGGTATTGTTAAATATAACATTAAAAAAAGAAGAAAAAGGATAGGGGGAAGAAGAAAAGAAAAAAAAAAACTGTGGGACTTATTCGTCTTTGACAACGATTACGTGTAAAAAAAGTGATCACACGACGCAGTGAATGACGCCTATAAAAAAGATAAGTGAAAAGTTTTAGTAGGCTCAAAAGGAAAACCACAATTGCCATATTTCTTTGTTATCTGAACTCTTCCGGAACAATCTTTATGTGGAAATTGATTGGTTGGGCACAAGAT
The DNA here is from genome assembly GCA_029378325.1 of Elaeagnus macrophylla. Classification (NCBI taxonomy): domain Eukaryota; kingdom Viridiplantae; phylum Streptophyta; class Magnoliopsida; order Rosales; family Elaeagnaceae; genus Elaeagnus; species Elaeagnus macrophylla. The sequence goes on from CM055640.1 coordinate 103,134,073, forward strand.
AAAATTATCAAACGCCACTATGTACAAGAAAGTAGTTTGTGACAGGTCTTTGCAACAAACATATGGCTAATAATTCTTGCCAAAAAAAAAAACATTTATAAGAATTGATGTATAAAATAAACTGATTCTTTTATGTCAAATGTGTAAGGCCCAAAAAAATTTAAAATTAAAGCCACTTTACGCGACATTGATATTTTGATTATTTTATCTCACAAGTCATGACTATGATCCTATGAACAATTGGACAATCATTTATTATCTTTATTTTTTTTTTTGCCCATGTGATAGTTTCTTTATTTAAAATTTCTTATTAAAGATAAGTGATATTATAAGTTCCTTAATTATATAAAGTGTTATTATTTTATAGTAAGTTAGATCTTTTATTTTGAGTAAGTAACACAAGAAAAAATAATTAATTTTTTATTTTTTTAATTTTTATTGAATTATTAATTTTATAGATTGTCTTTATAATAAGATAATAATCACTATAAAATTTTTTAAAAAAATTAAAATTAAAATATGATTATTTGTCTGTCACTTTTTTTATAAAAAAAAAATTAATACAAAAAAAAAAATAAAGGAACTAAAATGCCCTAACTGACATAACTAAATAACTCAGTGTATTTGTCTATGAAATTATTAACTCAAATAAGGCTAGAAACACGTAAATTTACGCTCATATCAATTATGGTGTGATACATGCTCAAATAATTTTAAAAATGAAAAAAAATATTCATTTTTCAAAAAAAAAAAAAATTAGCCACATGTCACACCATAATTAATGTAAATATAAATATATGTTCAAATTTACATGATTTTAGCATTTCACGGTATTCAAATATGCAGAAACATCATAGGTCAAGGGTAAATATTATGTTCTTTACTAAAATTGTTTTTTTTTTTATTTATTTATTTTGTTAGTGGATTGGAAGATTTTGAAAGGTTCAAAGATAAATAAAATTTGTAACTATTCAAACTAATGTAAAGAAAATCTTAATTAGTTTCTACTAGTTAGCCAATGTATAGCAATAGAATACTGATTCCAATTACAGAGTGGTTAGAAAAGGAAGAAAGCATATAAAAACATATCACAGGACCTTAAAGAATTGGCATATTTAGGAGAAACATTTCGAGTTACTTCTCTGTTTTTCAGAATAATTGGAATAGGAACCATACAAAAAAAAAAAACAGTAGAGAGGATTAGCAAATTGGGTGAAAAAGAAATTGATATATGACCTAAACAATATAAAATAGACCTTGAAACATCCCAAACATTGCTCCATCTTAAATTAGGGTATCAATTATGTTGCGCATGTTTATGTAATATTTGCTCATATTTTGTGAGTTCTTGTTTTTTGGTCATGACCAGACAAGGTAGTAATCAAAGTCATTTAGGTACACATGTCAGAGGTAAATACCAAATATTCAGAGGTAAAAAAAATGCAATTTTGAGCCAAAGTTTGCCAAAACTCAAAACAGCCTCTTTTGAGGCATCGAATGCAATGGTGAAAGTTGCATAGGCATATATGACTTGAATCCAACTTTCAAACCCATCATGTCCATGTGTCTCTTATGTCATTAATCTCTTTTATACAGTTTATTGTCAAGAAACTGGATGATAGAACTCTGACAATAAAAAATAATTTTAAAAGCAAAAGCAGAAGGCTATTTTTCCTACATAAAAAAAAATAATATATGTTTGTTGTGCCGTATAAATGCAGCTGATTGTATAATATTACCGTAACTAACGTTTGGAATGAGTCTGTATCGAAATTACTCCATCCGGTAGTGCAATATATTTATACTAAAGGCGTACTAATCAAAACCCGGTTAAAAGGGGAATGAACAGAATGCGATAAAATTTTCATATTGCGTCATATTGGCTTTTCTATAATTGCTATTACCAATTTACCATATATATTATCTAAAATTATTTAAAAAATTAATATGACTTCACATTTTTCGGGTAAATAAATAATAATAATTACTATTTACATTTAAATATAAAATTTATATATTTTTAGTATAAAGATGAGTAAAATTAAAGAATTCTAAAGTTTTGTACAATTAAAAGTATGAGTTTCATTTATATTGAATAATTAATTTAGTCAGTTTGAATTTTTAATTATAAAATTATATGTCTTAATTTTTTCTTTTATTTTAAATTAAAAATAATATATATTTTTTTATTTTTAATCCTATCATATTATACAGCTTGTTACCAAACACTATATGTACTAAACATAATATTATTTAATATATTTTTATCTGATACAACTATATTTAACATATTTAATACGATATACTAAATATATCATAATTATCCCAAAAACAAGCTTGTAAATGGTGGGACTGACATTACATTCTTTCAATACTCTTCTCAAAAGTTAATTTCCTTGTCTTTTTACAGACATATCAACTTAGACTTTTAATATACTTTTGGTTACCATTATATTTTTTTTTTTTTAACAGAGAAAAAGCTCACTAGGGAGATAAGGTAACGCCCGCTATGTTCTATTCACTCAGATTCATGTCTTATTTTAAAAATACCAATAGTAGTTAGCACCTCAAGCTATCGTCAAAGAAATTTTTATGCATAATTATAGCTGTTTTACCCCTCGAACCTATGATTAGGTGCATAAAGTCCAATAACATTAACTACTGAACTATTCACTGTCGATATATTTACCACTATAATTTGATCGCAGTTTATTGTTAATTTGATAACATAGAAAAATTTCAAGAATCACTTATGCCAAAAGATCAATCTTGTCGAACATTTCATTTATTCTTCCAATATTGAAAACACAAAACGTCCTCTTTAAAGAGATTAATGGGCATTATCTGATTTATTGTGAGACATTTATTTGGAATTTTGGCATATTTGTGATATATTCTAAACGTTCTCCAACAAGTAACCTAATTCCTATCCTCTTTAGCTACTATTTTGAATGCAAAACTTGTAAGCAAAGATTAATTCCTAACAGAAGAAAAACTTTTTTTAATACATGACAAGATTAAGCAAAGATTATTTATCTTTAACAATATGTTATGCGAGTCACCCTAATGAGTATAAAGAAATAAACTCAATCGTTAGATAAATGACTAATGGAATAAATATTCAACAAATATCGTCTAATTATTCAAAAAGATATGATTATGTAGAAATAACTCCAATACTAGATTAAATTTATCTACACGTGTATTTCTCTCTTATTATATGCACATGGTACATATGCACTCATAACTATCAACATGTTTGGTTAGATGGAATGAAACATGGAATGTAAAGAGTTTTTTTAATTGTGATGTTTGGTTGTACCAAAATATATTCGAAATTGTAAACGTTTTACGAAAAAAAGCGTAATCTGAATTACATATTTCCTTAATAGAAAAAGGCTTTACGCGGTTGTCTGTTGCATATTTTTTTAAATTTCTTAATTTAAAAATATTATTTTATTCAATTTATTTTAAATTATTTTTATTTTATTTTATTTATAATTTTATAATCTTTATTTTAATATTATTATTTATTTTGATTAGACTGTTTAAACAAATATTGTAATAGTACTATTATTTCTTTTATATTTAATTTCATTACATTTACAATTTTTATTACTTTTACATGCAGCGAACCAAACATCACATATATTCACAAACACAACACACCTACATTCTTTCTATCTCTATTTATTTTTCCTAAATTATAGAGAAAAACTTTGGTATATTTTATTATCGTTAATTATTTGAACTGACTTAAACATTAGAAAATTAAAGGTCATTATACTCTATGGTGGTATGAGGTCCTAAAAAAATGTTCTTTATTTATAGGATTAGTCTTATCTATTTTTTTGGTTCGTAGGACTACAGTAAAAAAAAAAAACCCTTTTTAATGTTGACAATAAATGATATCCATAAGAAACGAAATCACAAATGTCAAAAGGAGGAAATAATAGTATGCATTACACTTTTTAATCTGAAGGGAACGAGCACCAGGTCCAATATTATCTGCAACTCGAGTGAAAAAATTTAATATTGTTGTTTTTAGGTTTAACATTGCTATTTTTAAATAATTGTATAATATTAAATAGTCAAATTATCGAAAAATAGTTATATTGGACCAGTCAATAAGGTTTTCCTTATTTATTATTATTTTTTTTTTTTTTTGATAAAAGCTTTCCCTTAATTTATTGTTTGCATATTTGTCTTCTTTTGCTTTTGGGTTTTGGAACGGAGATCAATTGGTATGCGTCGATCTCAGCCTTGTCAGAAAAGTATCATCCTTTTATTATGCATATTTAATTAATATATATTTATAATAATTTTACGATTACTTCATTATCATATTTATAACTTTATATTCGATTAATAATTTAAAATTATACTGCTACGTTGTTCCTTTTTTGTTCTTAATTCATTATATAACTTTAGTTTGTCAGCTTTATCAGTTATTTTTGTTAGTATTGTTAAATTCTTGAGGTCTTGGTTAAGTGTTTGGTTATCTTGGATGTTTTCCACATAGATAAATCAATGAATTGAATTTAGCATTCTGTCAAAATATAATTTTCCATTTATTCCTAAAAAAAATTTATCTTTGAAAATATTTTAGATGGATTTGTTTATTAGAAATTCAGAAGGAAATTCAAAACAGTTTAGATGGATTACTTAAAGTTATTTGTTTGTTTATTTTGACTGGGTTAGAGACTTAAGTACACTTCAAAACCATGGGCTCTATGTTTCTTGCATAGGTAATATTTCAGATCATGGGCCTGACCCATTTTCAAATATTAATGGGCTCATTTCACTGGGCCCTTTGAAAAACCCGTATCAATTGTCAACAATGTGAATCTGTGATGTTGGTTTTTATAGCACGTGGTAGACTTACATACAAAGGACTTAAGAAATTGGAACCTTGGACCGTCTAACAACATAAAATTTGTTTTCTCCACTCCCATAGTATTGAACTAACAACAATAGAAAAAAAAAATTTCTTGTTTCAATGTTTCAACGCTGCTAGGTTGAAATTAAGGACACTCACAAAATTACCTCATTTAAAAGTTAAAGTCAACATATATTTTTTCAAAAATTCGCCACACTTATTACCAGAAATTTTAAGAAGGACCTAGAAAGCAATATTAGTATGCAAATGGGAATATGATGTTTTGAAATTTATGAGTCGTGCATACAATACTTATACAAGACCGTTTGTATGTTCGTAAGACACTTGTAAGAAAAGAAAAACGGTAAATACAAATTCACTATTTTTTATAAAAATATATTTTAGATCTATAAATTCATTACTTTTACTTAAAAAATAAAAATTGTAGAAGTCTATTTTAATAAACTTATATTATTCTCTTAAATAAATACGGATCAAAAAATATATTTTTATAATACTATATAATAAATCTAGATTTCTTTGAATTTGACTGTCACTAACGTGGCTTACACGTGGGTTTGATGAAATTGTATGGACGAAGAATGACTGTTGAAAAGTAAATAGGTTGATTTCAGGTCAACTAGTCTGGCTGTACACGGTATCAATTCAGCAAATCTCAGCTTTTTTTTTTTTTCAAACAAAGTTAAAAATAAAATAAAATAAAAAAGGTTAAAATTGGCTTTGGTTATTATGATTATGAGTCCATGATGTACAGTTGATGCAATGCTTTGATGTGTATTTTTATATAGAGATTTGCTCACTACTATAGTCCTATTTAATCACAAGTTCCAACATAACAAATCTCATGCCTTAATGTAATTTTTTTTTTAGATTGTTCATGATTTAGAATATTATTCAAAATTACCTTCTCTTTTGTATTTTTAAGTATAATTTGTTTGAATTTTAATGAAATACTTTTATTCAGATAAAAATAATAATAATACATTATTTGATCCAGCACTGTTCATATATTTTACATACAAACTAGGATGTATGGAACAAAAAGGCTATTTTGAATTATTATATATTAACTTAAACTAATAATTATTTCAATAAAATATCAAATAATTTATGTTTGTTTTTATTTTTATATGTATGGAATATTCAAGAATATTATGTTATTTAAATCAGTTACTTTATATTAATTACAATGACATAGATTCAAAGTAAGTATTGAAATGATGTAAAGTTGAAATCTAGCCAAACGTAAAGTGTGTTTCATTTATTTAAAAAAAAAAAAATAGTTAAAAATAAATAAAGGTAATTTCTTCCCAATTTCATCTACAGGGAAGGAAGCCTATTTGTATAAAATAAAGTGTAAACGGAGTCCACACGCATGTGATAATATAGTGAAAATATAAATGCTTAGTTTCTCATGCATTGTGTTGAAAAAATATATATATATATTTGGATAGGGCAGGAGCTCATTGCCCTTATTTCTTTGTACTTGTTAAATTTGGACAATGTTGTAAGATTGTTAGCAACTAAATCAATCTCTTAAAAGCTTCAAAGTTTGGATGCAAAGTTAACTCATGATATTAAGCTTTGGTATCATACTAAATTTCTTATAATCTTAAGCTCGGATAAATTATTATTGGGAATTGATATTTTTAGAACAAAAAATACTAATTAATAATTTAAAATTTTATTTCATAATTTAATGCTATGATATTTCTAAAATTTAAAAGATTGTTTTGACATTAATGTTTTCTGCTATATTCATTGTTTTTATAATAAGTGATAATGTGGTACTTTAGACAAAGGAAATTTAAAATTAGTGTAAATATTTTTTTAAAAAATACAAATATTCAATAAGTGATAAAGAAATAAAGTAATATGATTTGTAGAAAGTATATTTCAAGAACAATGAATAACAACTCAAAGCATATAATAAGGGTGGTTTTATTCATTGCTCCTAGAATATACTCTCAACTAATCATATTATTTTCTCTCTCGATCATGATATTTGTATTTTTTTTTTAAATATTTATATTAATTTTAAATTTTATTTATCTAAATGATATATTTAAGATACTAACAAGAACTTGCTTTAAATTCCACTACTCATCAAATAAAATTCGTTTTTTGCATCGAAAATATATATATATATATATTTATATTTTTAAATTTTAGAGATCGAATGTTAGTTCATCTACAAGATCATGAATGTTATTGCAATAGTATTAAATATGATTCATCCATATCATTTATCACTATATTAATTATTATTGTAATTTAACTTTTTAATAATAATGTGAATAATTTATTTGAATATGTTAAAATTTTAAAATTTGAGTAATAATTAGGAGTGTAAGTTTAAGTGTTATAATTGTAAAAATTATAAAATATTTACGAGTGGTAATTGTGTCGTATTAATAGTATTCGTGTCATGTTTATTCGTGTAATTCATATAAGTATCGAATTTGTTTCGTGTTATTTGTGTTGAATTTTTATATTAGTTAACACATGAAAAAATTTATTCGAATTTTTTTCATATTGTCTATTTATAATAGTAAAAAATAATAAATTTTTTAAAAATATGAAAAAATTATTGATCATTTTTATTAAAAATAATTTATATCATATTTAATTTATATTATCAAATTATCTCAAAAATTATCGCCCATAGAAAAAAATCCACGTGAAATCAGCAAGATTGGCGTAGGCTATAGATAATAAATACCGAGTTTTTATCAAAAGATAAAAATAAAATAAATACCCCGTTAAAAAATAATAAATAATAAATATGGTCAAAAAAGTTGGTACGAGACGTAAGTAATACGTGAGGTTGAACGTCGAGGAAGTCTAGTAATACGTGAGGCTCGAGGTCGAGGAAGTCTATGAGATATTTTCCTTTGAACTTTGTTTATAGCACATGGCTTTGGCCAAATAAGGAGGAAAACAAATGTAAAAAATACTCAAACAAACAAACATATAAATAAAATAAACTAAAAAATGTCAAATAACGTGCCATATATTTGCACTAGCGTCTAGCTAGCTATCGAATATCACTGGCCAAACGGCTTTTCAGTAAGTTATGAGAATATTGAGAAAAATAAAATAAAAAATTAATTTTAGGATAATTTTTAAATTTCTTTTTTGTCAGTTTATACTTAAAATAAGATTTCAAAAAAAAAAAAAAAAAAAATTCAAGCTCCACACTAACTCGTATATCTTCTTATTCATTGAAGATTATTTTTGTTATTATCATTAAAAAAATATATAAAATATTTATGTTATCACTAAGTATTAATTATATGTTTATATCATTTTTACTTTATGTTAAATTCAATTTACATTATGACAGTATCAACATTTTTCATAAAAATGTGTTATTTTTGCTGTTTTAAAATTTATAAATAACTATTTATTTAATTTTTTCAAAATTTTATTATGATAAAAAACAATATTCAATGAGGAGGGGGGGGAGGGGGCAAAAGGCTTTATAAACGTTTCCATAGATTATTAAAAAGTAATGATAGGAAACATCATATTTTAAAATCATATTTTGTAACCATTTACATTTAAGTCGAGAAAAAAACCATAAATCACGGATTATGATTTTAAAATTTGATTTATTATATTGTTATAATCATTTTGTTATTGTTATAATAAAATGTATAAATATATTTTTATATTTGATTATATATTAGTATTATTTTTATTGAAAACATTTTAAGAATAAAGAGTATATAAGTCCCGAGCTCTAGTGGATCATATAGGTCATGTTACTTTTATAAAATTAACACAAAATTTATATTTTAAATATTAATTGAAAAATTGATCCAAAATTTATCATTTGTTAGTTTTATTACCAAATTTGTGAACATGTTTTTAGAATAATAATTTTAATTAAGTTATTAGAATGATGGTAAAAACTAAAAATGATTTTACATATTTTTTTTACATGATGAACAATAATAGAATTTGGGCCGAGTTCTGAAGGCATTTTTTATAACGATTTTGATTTATGATTAAAGAATTGATTTTGTAATTTCTGATTCTTTCATAAAATAATCACAAATGGGTTTGATAACAATTTTTATTCAGTGATTTTCAAGAAAAAATCTGAAATCATCTTCAAGTTGTTTGGTATTAATTTCTATTTTTTTTATTTAAAAAAACAAACTTTAAAAACAAAGAAATTTTTTGGTTATTTTTTTATAAATTTGAAAATTTTAATCCATTTCTTTTAATACTTAATTATACAAAAGTAAAAAAACTTGATTTCTTATCCAGAAAAAATGTTTGGTCAAAATGAAAAAAATCATAAATTAGAAATCTGATTGAAAAATATTCTTTTTAAATATTTATAAATCATTCTATATTTTAGTAGTGATTCCTTAAACATGTAAAAATTAAAATAAAAAATCGTTATCAAACATACCTGACTTTAAAAAAATTAAAAATCAGGAATTAAAATTGTTAACAAACAAGGCCTAAGTTATTGCTCAAAATAAGATTTTAATCTCAATTTTATAAAAGACATTGAATCTATGTGATTCACTAAAAAGATAAAAATAAAAAATTATGCATTTTATTTATTTAAGTTATATGACCTAAAATCTTTTACCCATATTTCAAAAAAGAGATGGTAAAATTTAGGTTAAATTGCTTGCTAGGATACTCAAATTTAGGTCTATTTTATATAAAGATATTAGAATTATTTTTCTTTACAAAAAGATATTCATCCTTCTATTTTATGTATATATAAATACTTTTTTAAGATTAAGATTTGTTATGCTAGCTGAATATTCATAATTAACTGATATAATATGTATTAAAATTTAATAAGGAGCAATTAGATGATGTATCAAGATTTAATTTAAAAAAAATAATTATGTATAAATAAAATAAAATATAAGCTTTTTTTTATGAAAAAAAAAGTTTAAATATATATATTTTTTGTTTGTACGAAATATCCTTAAATTTAAATATCTCATATACTATATAGCTTAAAATTTATTTATAACATACATCTTCTAGAAGGGGCACGTACTTCTATTGAATGTATATCTTATTGGTAATATATTAATGACATTTGTCAAATGTGGACCATAGTCAACACTGAAAATCCATTGAGCTGTTGATGGCAATGACGAAGGTAGGGGTGGCAATTCGTGTCAAAACCCGAATAAACGAACCGAAACGAACCGAAAAAACACGAAACGAACACGAACGAATCAAATTCGGGTCAAAATGGGCTGATCTAAATAACACGAAAAAATTTCGGGTCGGGTTCGTGCTGGGTTCGGGCTAGCCCGTTGAACCCAAATTTAAAAAAAAAAAAAAAAAGGGCGGGAGAGAAAGAAAGCGTATTCAGTACGCTTATTCTTCGGCTGATGAGACATCAATGACTGACTGAAGTGATTACTCACTTCACTTATTAAATATTAATATATTAAATTAATAAAGTTACTTATTATTTACTCAATACCCAAAGTCTCAAACGCAATACTCAATAGTCAATAGTCAATATTATTCATTTTCCTTTACTCTTCTTCGGTCAGTCACTCATTCTTCTTCTTCTACTCTTCTCTTCACTCAAAACTTCAAAATTTGAATCACTCTTCAGACTTCAGCTCCTGCTCTTCGTCTTCCTCTTCGCCTCTTCTTGGATCAAGCCGCTGCCAGCCTGCCACCCACCCAGCTGCAACGCAACGCAACGCCCCAACCCCAGCCGGCCAGCCCGAGTTTCCATCCGGTAAGATTACTGATTACGCCAGAATATTATAGTTTTAATTTCTTTCATATTATTGTTGATTTTGGTTCTTTTGTGGATGGATCTATTGGGATTATGCCTTAGTTGATAGTATCTATTCCTAAATGTGCATTTTTCGTGGAGTTTTATTCCTATATTTGCTTTGTCCTTGATTTGGTACTATCTATCCCATTCTATTGCCAACATCAGTTCATAAACAACTCATTTTTAGAATTAATTTGTTACCAACATGCAACAATGGACTTGCTGAGTTAATTCTGTTATTATATTAATTAGTGTTCAGTTTTTAAACTCCTAGTTTTTGCACTTGTGCTTCACTTTCTTAACTGATCTAATTTTGTAAATGATTATGTCACTATTGTTTGACTGCGTTGGCCCATTAGTTTTTGGTTCCTTGTTTGAGCATCCAATGTGACATGTTCTTTGGACTTCATGGGAACTCCTTTATATGATTACTTTCTGATGTAAAATAGCTTGGATGAATCTGAAGGTGCGAAAGTCTACTTGTCATGCCTTGTGTTTGTGCATGCTCACCACTTTTTCTGATGAGTTTGATTCAGAAGCCTTAATTTGTTTTTTTAATTTTTTTTGGCTAAGACTTATTGTAATTGTTTTTCTTTGAAATATATATATATATATTTTTCAATTAATCAATTTCCTAAAGATGAAATGAGTTTAGATACGTACTTATTAGAACGTGAATAAGTATGTATGAAGAGTTAAACCGTCTTAGAGTGTCCACTTTAATACGTTTTGAACAATCGCAATATAATTGAAACCTTGAATATGATTTTTAAAATAAAAAATAATTGAATATTAACTTTTATGTATTATGCAGATTTTATTTATGAATATTGTTGGGATCAACTCTATTATTTAGTATTATTGACATTTTGCCTTGTAATAGGTTATCTTATTAAATTTTACTGAATTTGTTGACTCTCTTAGCCATCAAGCTAATATGGCAGCTTCTTCAGAGGTAAAATTATTTTTTCAGTATTATTAAAATTTTAATTTTAAAAGTATGTGAAATTGTAAATAGGTAATGAAGTTAGTTTTTTATAGAACTTTAATAATAGTGAATTTTTCAAGAAGGTTAATATGAACATGGAGGACATAGATGAAACACCTACTACAATAGAGACACCTATTACAATAGAGGACGCAACCAATAATGATAGTACAATTCCAAAAGCAAAGAAGCAAAAGACGATGGGAAAAAGGTCATGGGTATGGAATCACTTCGATGAGTTGCCTTTGGGTCCAGATAAAATTAAAAAAGCGAAGTGCAATTATTGTGGTCATATCTACCAATCAAAGTCTGAAAATGGAACAGGCACTTTAGGTCGCCACTATAATAGGTGTGTTATGAGAAAGACCCGCGATGTTGGTCAAATGATTATTGAGAAAAATAGCAATGCTATTTCATGTCGTAGTGAATTTGACCCTGAAAGGTTTAGAGAATTATTAGTACAGGCTATTATTTTGCATGACTTGCCATTTAAATTTGTGGAATATGATGGGATTAGAACACTTATTGACTATTTGCATCCAGGAATTCACATAGTGTCAAGAAATACAGTAAAAATAGATGTTATTAAGATGTATAATAGGGAGAAGTTAAGAATGAAACATATGATATCCCAAAGTTCTAGTAAGATCAATCTCACATCTGACTGTTGGACTTCTATTACAACTGATGGTTATATATCTCTGACTTGTCATTTCATTGATAAGGATTGGATCTTGCAGAAGAGAATTTTGAATTTCTCTTTCATGCCTCCTCCACACAACGGCGAAACACTTAGTAAAAAGATCTATAATATGTGTTGTGAGTGGGGCATTGAGAAGAAGCTGTTTTGCTTGACATTGGATAATGCTTCTTCCAATGATAGTTGTGTTGATAAGTTGATTAAACACTTGAATGATAATGATGCACTCATGGGTAAGGGAGAGTTTTTTCATCTCCGTTGTTGTGCGCATATCATTAATCTAGTGGTTCAAGATGGATTAAAAGATATTGATGCTGTAGTTGGAAAAATTCGTGATAGTATTAAGTTTGTTAAAGGGTCAAGCGCACGAAAGCAAAAGTGGTTAAATTGTGTTCAAATGGATGTGAACTCTACCTTAAAGATTAATAAAGGTTTAAGACAAGATGTTCCTACAAGGTGGAATTCTACTTACCACATGCTTGAGAGTGCTTTATTTTATCGCAAAGCATTTGAGCACATGACTTTTGTTGATGAATGTTATAAGCATTGTCCTACAAGGGATGATTGGGAGAAGGTTGAACATATTTGTGGATTTCTCTCTTTGTTTTACAGTGTCACCAATGTTTTTTCAGGAACAAAATACCCAACTGCAAATTTGTATTTTCCTCAAGTGACTAATTGTTACGTGGTTTTGAAGTCGAAGACAAGTGATAGTAATGAGTACATAAGAAAAATGGCTGCACAAATGCTTCCAAAATTTGAGAAATATTGGTCGAAATTCAGCATTATTTTGTCCATGGCAGTGATTTTTGATCCACGCTATAAGCTTCAATTTGTGGATTTTATCTATAGACAAATATACGGGCATTCTAATTCTAATGCATACCAAAATCTCAAGACAAAGTTGTTTCAATTGTTTAGTGAATATTTCGACAGTAATAGTTCTACTCTTTCTCAAGTTCCTACAAGCACAAGCATAAATGTGAGCTCATCAAATGTTGGTGTAATTCCTCCTAAGTGGATGGGTATTGTAGTTGAGGTAAAATTATTAATTCTTTTCATTTTGGCTAATTTTTACCTGCAATATTTGTAATAATTAATTTACTTTTATTATTTTGTAGGAATTTAGTACATTTGATGAGAGTTCAATTCCATCTAAAAATGAACTGGAATTATACTTGGAGGAACCGAAACTAAATTTGAAACAAAATCCAAATTTTGATGTTCTTGCCCATTGGAAGTCATACCAATATCGATATCCTGCTGTTGCTAGAATGGCACGTGATATCTTAAGTATTCCTGTTACAACGGTTGCTTCCGAAGCTGCTTTTAGTGTTGGGGGAAGAGTTCTTGATCAATATCGTACCCAACTCTTACCTAGTACAGTTGAGGCAATTGTTTGCACCAGAGATTGGTTATTTGTTGACAATGACAAAGGTAACTTTATTAATTTTATTATATGTTGCAGATTTTCATATCATTAACATCAACTCTTTTTTAAGATTAAGATTTGTTATGCTAGCTGAATATTCATAATTAACTGATATAATATGTATTAAAATTTAATAAGGAGCAATTAGATGATGTATCAAGATTTAATTTAAAAAAAATAATTATGTATAAATAAAATAAAATATAAGCTTTTTTTTATGAAAAAAAAAAGTTTAAATATATATATTTTTTGTTTGTACGAAATATCCTTAAATTTAAATATCTCATATACTATATAGCTTAAAATTTATTTATAACATACATCTTCTAGAAGGGGCACGTACTTCTATTGAATGTATATCTTATTGGTAATATATTAATGACATTTGTCAAATGTGGACCATAGTCAACACTGAAAATCCATTGAGCTGTTGATGGCAATGACGAAGGTGTGTCCCTCACACAACCAACGCAATTATATACGAGCTTTAGGGTTGGACATTATTGGCTTTGGAAACAATTTTTAAAAACCTAACTGACAATTTTTAAATAAAAAGAATAAATATTATACATAATTTAATATCATACATTTAATTAATTTTTATTATAATAAATTTTTTATTTTATTTAATAATTACTTTATTTTAATAATGACAAATAAAATTTTCTTATATATTGCATTATAAAATGGAATCAAAGTATCGGTAGTATTAAAAATGTCACACGTAACTTATAGTTCTCTCTCATATTATCAGCATTAATTAACATATTAGTTTCATTAAATAGTTTTATATCATAAATTTATTAATTTTTAAATACTTAACTGTTTTTATATAAGGATTAAATTACTGTATTAAGTTATTATATTTATTAATTATTGATAAATTATTAATTAAACAAAAAATTTGTAATATATAATGATATGATGAATATAAAACTATATATTGACAAAATCAATTATTGGTGTATTTATAATATATAATATTTTATGATAATTATATCATGTATGTCTCACCCTCTATAAATAATTCAATCCATTCACCTCTTTCCTCTCAGGCGCTCCCCAAATTTTCACACATTCTCTTTCTATATCTCTCATCCGCCATTGAAGCTCTTCTACCAAAACTTATCGTTACACTAAAAGATTCGTTCTTTTTTACTGAACTACAAAACCAATCTTTCATATACTGGTATGTCGCTCTTTCTATCTCTCGCTCGCTTTACTTGTGTTCAGTTGTCCTATTTAAATACCTGTGAGTAATAGAAATCTAGGGGTGTTGTTTTCTTCTTGGACCAGTGCGATCTGTTTGGTGAGATTTGATTTTTCCCTTTTAAAATATTACGAGATTGTTCTTTGCTCTGTTTATTAGACTTTCCAAATTCTCGAGCTAAAAGTTCCCTTCTTTGATGTTTGGACCCTTTTATGTTTCTGGGTAAAACTTCTTGGAAATTTGAAGTTTTTTTTTCTCCTCATCTTCAATTTTAAGAACAGAATGATTTAGGAATTTTCTTATGTTTGAAAAACTGTTTATTAATTATTAGAACGTTGAGTGGAATTTGTAAGAAATTATTTCTTGAGTTTCAAGAAGCTAACATAGCTGGCTTGATTCATTTTGGTAAAAAAATCTGACTTCTTTATAACCTTTTCTTTGCAAGTTCTAATGCAAATATTTAAAGAAATATTTCAAAATCGCTTTCAATTAATACCCTTTAATTTTACATGAGAGGAGCAAAAAAAAAAAGTCACAGGACTTAAAATTGACCATAATAACACATAACAAATCAAGATTATTGCCATGTTTATGGGGAAAAGTTAGCACATGTGCTAAATTCCATGGTGGCTACTCTGCTTATATATTTTTTTTTTACAATTCTCATCCTTTAGCGGATAATTCACAAGTTTGCATAGTTCATACACCTTTAAAATTCACTTGTAGTTGAAAAACCTTTACTTTAAATCCTAGATCTGACCATGTAGTAGTATAGAAATTCATCTCATGATTAAACAGTTGGGTTGCTGTTCTATGATTAATCCTAGATCTTTAGTGTCTCCGTTCTGATCTGAATTTAAATAGTATTTTTTAGGAATTTGCCTAATTCTAGCCTCGAAATTAAACAATTTTTTGTCTTGTTGATCAGAACTTTGTTTTACATTGCTGGCACTAAGTTGTTCATATTCTAATCTGTTCATTGCTGCTTATGATCTACAGATTTGGGAACTTGAGAATATCACTCCTTTGAAGATGGACGTAGAGCACTACTTTGAAGATGCCATTGTTCAAAACAACTCGGCCGAAGATGATAGATCTTCATTTGAGAACTGGAAATCTGAATCTGATGTGAAAGATTTAGATAATAGTTCTTCAGGTTGGTTTGATTGCAACATATGCTTAGACGCTGTGAACGAACCAGTGGTGACACTCTGTGGTCACCTCTACTGCTGGCCGTGTATATATGAATGGCTTCATTTGCAGAGTAAAAATGACCAGCAACAACCACAATTCCTGTATGCAAAGCTGAAGTTTCTCAAGCCTCGCTGGTGCCACTTTACGGCAAAGGCCAAACCACAAAACCCTCTAAAAGCAGCAATGTTTCCAATTTATAGGAAGTTAAGAAGAAACCATATGATATCCCAAAGTTCTAGTAAGATCAATCTCACATCTGACTGTTGGACTTCTATTACAACTGATGGTTATATATCTCTGACTTGTCATTTCATTGATAAGGATTGGATCTTGCAGAAGAGAATTTTGAATTTCTCTTTCATGCCTCCTCCACACAACGGCGAAACACTTAGTAAAAAGATCTATAATATGTGTTGTGAGTGGGGCATTGAGAAGAAGCTGTTTTGCTTGACATTGGATAATGCTTCTTCCAATGATAGTTGTGTTGATAAGTTGATTAAACACTTGAATGATAATGATGCACTCATGGGTAAGGGAGAGTTTTTTCATCTCCGTTGTTGTGCGCATATCATTAATCTAGTGGTTCAAGATGGATTAAAAGATATTGATGCTGTAGTTGGAAAAATTCGTGATAGTATTAAGTTTGTTAAAGGGTCAAGCGCACGAAAGCAAAAGTGGTTAAATTGTGTTCAAATGGATGTGAACTCTACCTTAAAGATTAATAAAGGTTTAAGACAAGATGTTCCTACAAGGTGGAATTCTACTTACCACATGCTTGAGAGTGCTTTATTTTATCGCAAAGCATTTGAGCACATGGCTTTTGTTGATGAATGTTATAAGCATTGTCCTACAAGGGATGATTGGGAGAAGGTTGAACATATTTGTGGATTTCTCTCTTTGTTTTACAGTGTCACCAATGTTTTTTCAGGAACAAAATACCCAACTGCAAATTTGTATTTTCCTCAAGTGACTAATTGTTATGTGGTTTTGAAGTCGAAGACAAGTGATAGTAATGAGTACATAAGAAAAATGGCTGCACAAATGCTTCCAAAATTTGAGAAATATTGGTCGGAATTCAGCATTATTTTGTCCATGGCAGTGATTTTTGATCCACGCTATAAGCTTCAATTTGTGGATTTTATCTATAGACAAATATACGGGCATTCTAATTCTAATGCATACCAAAATCTCAAGACAAAGTTGTTTCAATTGTTTAGTGAATATTTCGACAGTAATAGTTCTACTCTTTCTCAAGTTCCTACAAGCACAAGCATAAATGTGAGCTCATCAAATGTTGGTGTAATTCCTCCTAGGTGGATGGGTATTGTAGTTGAGGTAAAATTATTAATTCTTTTCATTTTGGCTAATTTTTACCTGCAATATTTGTAATAATTAATTTACTTTTATTATTTTGTAGGAATTTAGTACATTTGATGAGAGTTCAATTCCATCTAAAAATGAACTGGAATTATACTTGGAGGAACCGAAACTAAATTTGAAACAAAATCCAAATTTTGATGTTCTTGCCCATTGGAAGTCATACCAATATCGATATCCTGCTGTTGCTAGAATGGCACGTGATATCTTAAGTATTCCTGTTACAACGGTTGCTTCCGAAGCTGCTTTTAGTGTTGGGGGAAGAGTTCTTGATCAATATCGTACCCAACTCTTACCTAGTACAGTTGAGGCAATTGTTTGCACTAGAGATTGGTTATTTGTTGACAATGACAAAGGTAACTTTATTAATTTTATTATATGTTGCAGATTTTCATATCATTAACATCAACTCTTTTTTAAGATTAAGATTTGTTATGCTAGCTGAATATTCATAATTAACTGATATAATATGTATTAAAATTTAATAAGGAGCAATTAGATGATGTATCAAGATTTAATTTTAAAAAAATAATTATGTATAAATAAAATAAAATATAAGCTTTTTTTTATGAAAAAAAAAAGTTTAAATATATATATTTTTTGTTTGTACGAAATATCCTTAAATTTAAATATCTCATATACTATATAGCTTAAAATTTATTTATAACATACATCTTCTAGAAGGGGCACGTACTTCTATTGAATGTATATCTTATTGGTAATATATTAATGACATTTGTCAAATGTGGACCATAGTCAACACTGAAAATCCATTGAGCTGTTGATGGCAATGACGAAGGTGTGTCCCTCACACAACCAACGCAATTATATACGAGCTTTAGGGTTGGACATTATTGGCTTTGGAAACAATTTTTAAAAACCTAACTGACAATTTTTAAATAAAAAGAATAAATATTATACATAATTTAATATCATACATTTAATTAATTTTTATTATAATAAATTTTTTATTTTATTTAATAATTACTTTATTTTAATAATGACAAATAAAATTTTCTTATATATTGCATTATAAAATGGAATCAAAGTATCGGTAGTATTAAAAATGTCACACGTAACTTATAGTTCTCTCTCATATTATCAGCATTAATTAACATATTAGTTTCATTAAATAGTTTTATATCATAAATTTATTAATTTTTAAATACTTAACTGTTTTTATATAAGGATTAAATTACTGTATTAAGTTATTATATTTATTAATTATTGATAAATTATTAATTAAACAAAAAATTTGTAATATATAATGATATGATGAATATAAAACTATATATTGACAAAATCAATTATTGGTGTATTTATAATATATAATATTTTATGATAATTATATCATGTATGTCTCACCCTCTATAAATAATTCAATCCATTCACCTCTTTCCTCTCAGGCGCTCCCCAAATTTTCACACATTCTCTTTCTATATCTCTCATCCGCCATTGAAGCTCTTCTACCAAAACTTATCGTTACACTAAAAGATTCGTTCTTTTTTACTGAACTACAAAACCAATCTTTCATATACTGGTATGTCGCTCTTTCTATCTCTCGCTCGCTTTACTTGTGTTCAGTTGTCCTATTTAAATACCTGTGAGTAATAGAAATCTAGGGGTGTTGTTTTCTTCTTGGACCAGTGCGATCTGTTTGGTGAGATTTGATTTTTCCCTTTTAAAATATTACGAGATTGTTCTTTGCTCTGTTTATTAGACTTTCCAAATTCTCGAGCTAAAAGTTCCCTTCTTTGATGTTTGGACCCTTTTATGTTTCTGGGTAAAACTTCTTGGAAATTTGAAGTTTTTTTTCTCCTCATCTTCAATTTTAAGAACAGAATGATTTAGGAATTTTCTTATGTTTGAAAAACTGTTTATTAATTATTAGAACGTTGAGTGGAATTTGTAAGAAATTATTTCTTGAGTTTCAAGAAGCTAACATAGCTGGCTTGATTCATTTTGGTAAAAAAATCTGACTTCTTTATAACCTTTTCTTTGCAAGTTCTAATGCAAATATTTAAAGAAATATTTCAAAATCGCTTTCAATTAATACCCTTTAATTTTACATGAGAGGAGCAAAAAAAAAAAGTCACAGGACTTAAAATTGACCATAATAACACATAACAAATCAAGATTATTGCCATGTTTATGGGGAAAAGTTAGCACATGTGCTAAATTCCATGGTGGCTACTCTGCTTATATATTTTTTTTTTACAATTCTCATCCTTTAGCGGATAATTCACAAGTTTGCATAGTTCATACACCTTTAAAATTCACTTGTAGTTGAAAAACCTTTACTTTAAATCCTAGATCTGACCATGTAGTAGTATAGAAATTCATCTCATGATTAAACAGTTGGGTTGCTGTTCTATGATTAATCCTAGATCTTTAGTGTCTCCGTTCTGATCTGAATTTAAATAGTATTTTTTAGGAATTTGCCTAATTCTAGCCTCGAAATTAAACAATTTTTTGTCTTGTTGATCAGAACTTTGTTTTACATTGCTGGCACCAAGTTGTTCATATTCTAATCTGTTCATTGCTGCTTATGATCTACAGATTTGGGAACTTGAGAATATCACTCCTTTGAAGATGGACGTAGAGCACTACTTTGAAGATGCCATTGTTCAAAACAACTCGGCCGAAGATGATAGATCTTCATTTGAGAACTGGAAATCTGAATCTGATGTGAAAGATTTAGATAACAGTTCTTCAGGTTGGTTTGATTGCAACATATGCTTAGACGCTGTGAACGAACCAGTGGTGACACTCTGTGGTCACCTCTACTGCTGGCCGTGTATATATGAATGGCTTCATTTGCAGAGTAAAAATGACCAGCAACAACCACAATGCCCTGTATGCAAAGCTGAAGTTTCTCAAGCCTCGCTGGTGCCACTTTACGGCAAAGGCCAAACCACAAAACCCTCTAAAAGCAGCAAGTCTTCCAATCTTGGCATAGTCATACCAAGAAGGCCTGCTGGTATTGCTGGTGGGTTTGATTATTCACCAAGTGCAACTAGTCCACACATAACACAGCAAATTCATTATAGAAACTATCCTCACCAACAACCGCAACAAAACTATCCAATACATGGTGGTGACACGGCTTCTTCGCCGAATATGTTTGATCCCACAGTTGGAGTGTTTGGTGAAGTGGTGTATGCAAGAGTGTTTGGCAATAAGATAACAAATTTGTATACATATCCAAACTCATACGAGCTATCAGGAAATAGGAGTCCAAGGGTGAGGAGGCATGTTATGCAGGCTGATAGATCGCTAAACAGAATATGTTTTTTCCTATTTTGTTGCATAATTTTGTGTCTTCTTTTGTTTTGAATACGATTATGTATTTTTGCTTCGATTTGTATATCTGTATAAATTACGATAGTGTTACATTATCAACAACTCACATACGAGCAATCCTACATGAACCTAACTTAATTTTGTGCTCATACTGATAAAAGCAAAACATGTTTTTATCTGTCATCTTAAAGAAATATTCCGAAGCACTCGTGTACGGGTAAAACAAAAAGCATAGCTACGTGACCAAGACAGTGAGTTAAACTCTAGTGCTATATGTAAATTTTAGTTATTAATTAAATTAATTAATTGAAAATGTGAGATAAAAAAATAATTGTGAAATTTTTTTAATAAAAAATTAATTAAATTTAATTACGAATGTATTAAGTAATAAAAATTTATTCTAAATTCTAATGTCACGTATTGTGTTGTAACAGATCCAATGTGTCACCACAAGCAGCTTACCTTCATTTTGAATTCATGCCTAGACAGCTAAAATAGCAAAAATCAAATAGTTCAGCGTGTAAAATTGGTGCACATTAGAAAGAGAAGTGTAATTGATATTTGTCGTAGATTTTTGAATAGAATAACATGTTATTGAATAAGTGAAAGTGTAAAATTGGGTGCAATACCGTATGTACCAGCTAGGATAAGACTTCTTGTTCATACACTGAATAAGTGAAAGTGTAAAATTGGGTGCAATACCGTATCTACAGCTAGGATAGGACTTCTCGTTCATACACGGCAAATTTCTGCCATAGCAGCTTAAATTTGTATTTATTTTTATATCCATATTAATTATATTATAATGCATTTTAAAATCATCTAAAAAAATAAGTTTTTTTTTTTTTATTTTTTAAAATAATTTAATCAGATATTATAGTTAGAGGTGACAATTTCTTACGCGACTCGATAACACGAACCAAACAAGGCACGAATTTTTTTTTAATAAGAATTGATCAATAATTTTTTTTTATATTCTTAAATGTTTTATTATTTCTTACTATTATAAATAGGCAACATGAAAAAAAGTTGAGTAAATTTTCTCACGTATTAATTGACACAAAAATTTGACACAAAAATTTGACACAAATAACACGAACAAAACTTGGCATCGATACGAATAACACGACACAGACACGACTAATATCATACGATTCTCATCCTTAATTATAGTATAATTAATATAGATATAAAAATAAATATAAATTTATATATTTTAAATATTTTTCGATCTAGCTGTTTTTTGTTTTTTGGTGCTTTTCATTTTCCAAAAATGCCGTTGGCGATTTTTGTTTGTATTGATTGTTGGAGAGACGAGAAAAGGGACAAATTTACTTTTTGTGTGAAAAACTGCAAATGTGGAATTTTCAACTTTTCGAATTCAATTGAATACTAGTCAGTAGTCACTTGATATAAAGGTTTCTGGAAGACAAAGAAGGAGACAAAATTTCTTTGCGCGTTATGACATGGGTCTTGTCATGACTCCTGAGCCTCCTTAATAGGAATTCTCACTTTTGAGAAATTTTTTTTTTTTTTTGTTCATTAAAACCTCACCGGCCACTTTTGTGCTTTTGGATCAAGAGTGTTTAAAATTATATTCAAATTTAATATTAAAATATAAATTTTAATTTTTAAATCTATATTCAATTATTTAAAATCATTACAACCTTACACACAATTACCTAATTTTTTTTTATATAAATTATAATTTATATAATTAGAAATTTACACTCTGCAAATTCGGTGTGTTTGCTATAAAAAAAAAATTACGTCTATTCCATTATTTATTTTTTAAAAATATGTATAAAAAAATTTCATAAATTTAAAAATCATTTTTCTTGATTATTTCATCAATTATTTTTTAGTATTGATTCATTTTTTTTTTCAAATTCATAATATATAAATACAAAATATTAATTATTTTAATATTTATTTTATATTATATATTTTATTATTTTTTTTAAAATGACATTTAAATCTATTAATAATTTTATTATGATTATTTATAGCTATTTAATAAATATAAATAAAAGTAATGAATTATACCAATAATTTATTTATATAATATATATAAAAATTTAAATTATACTTAATATTTTTTTTAGAACAAATTATCCCAATGTTTTAAATTATTGATAATAATTTTCCTCTAGTATTCTATTATTACATAATTCTATAAACATTTAATTAAAACTTTAAAATAAAATATAAGATCACATTTAATAAGAGTTTTAAATATAATGATCGAATAAGTAACTACTTATTTATAAATTAAATTATTTTAATTATGTATATGTTAAAAATAGTTTTAGAACTAAAATGTTTTAATTAATAATACTTATTTTGTATATGAATGTGTGTTTTATTATAGAATTTTTATAATAATGAATATTTAATTGTTTCAAAAATGTGCACGTGATTTGGAATTAAATTAATAAATAGTTTAAAAGCCTAATAAACTTAATTTTATATTTATTTTAAATATTTTATAAAAATTAAAAATTAAATAAAATAATTGCAGTATTTTTAATTAATAATTATAAAAATTAGTGTAACTATTAGTGACAAGTCCCAACAAATCTATATTGATTGATGTTTGATCTTTTTATTAACTGTTGATAGCCAATTATTTTAAGCCAGGTAGTAGTAGTAGTTTTGAATTTAGCAAGGACTCGTTGTGATCTGAACCATACAACCTATTGTTTCCATAATTGTATGTTTCGATTTTGATTAAGAACTATTTTTTTTTTGTAAAAAGCTTGTGACATACAATATTTTATATCTAACAAATATTATATCATATGTCTTTTATACAAGTAAATTAATATTCTAAATTAAATAATTCATACGAGGCAATTGTCATATTGAATTATTATTTAAGATTACAATTCTACACAAAAACATCTGGACAACACAAAAGAATTTAATAAGCCACTTTTTATTTAAAATAATATATTTTTATTGACTAGTCTTTTTGAATTAAAACACTACAAACTATCATCGTAGCTCAATAATATATATATATTTTGTAGATGTATGGTAGTAATTCAATTATTAAAATATATAAT
Source organism: Elaeagnus macrophylla (assembly GCA_029378325.1). NCBI lineage: Eukaryota > Viridiplantae > Streptophyta > Magnoliopsida > Rosales > Elaeagnaceae > Elaeagnus > Elaeagnus macrophylla. The sequence goes on from CM055640.1 coordinate 103,158,030, forward strand.
TTGTATAATATTATTTTAGAAATAATAGACCGGTACTCGCTATTGGTTTATGAAAATCTAGAACGAAGGTTTTTGGGGGAAAGAGTTGATCCGGTTGGACCGTAGTTTTGGACTTGGTGGCAGCCTCATAGATTGGTAGTGGGTGTAGCTTCCCAAAATAAAAGCTGTTTTGGCAATCTCTTTCATCCTTGCCGCCCATCCACATCACTCTTTTATCATTATATATGCCAACCATATACCAAGTTGCTGCCAAAATTTATGATGTGATTAGTACTTACATTGTCACTCAATAACTACAAAAGGTATCTCTCTCACATCTTCACCTGTATATTTTCTTTTATTTAAACTTAAAAAACATTAATTTTGCTATTTGAATCTGAGACTTAAGTAGTAAAACCTACTTATTTAAATAAATAAAAATAATAATATAATATACATTAAATTATTATATATTTTAACTAATATATTAATACTTGTATTCTGGGCGGACTTATGTAGGGTTAGGTAGTGTTAATAAAATAAAATATATATCAATGAATATTATAATCTGTATTAATAAAATATCTTATAATTATAATTATTTTGTTATATAATATCTTCATCTTTAAATTAAATTAATAATTAATATATTATTTAATACATATCATACTATTTAAAAATTAAAAGATGTTAATGTTGATGTCCATTCTGTTTACGGAACTCGTGCCCTTGAAATTGTGATTGTAGCCTTGTGAAAGTACCTAGATTGGAGATCATTAAATGTATTCTTTATCAGAGAAAGGACACCTGAAAGTGAAACTTGGCAGGTCTAAAAAGCGTTCTATCTAGTTGCGAACTAATTGATGATTCATTCATGTTTCTCATCTTGTTTTGCACAACTTAACCTGCGTATGATATTATGAAATAAAGTTTTTTTAAGCCACAAATTATAATGATTGATAAAGAGAATACAACGTTTACAAGCTAGAAGAAGATGCGAATAATTTAATTTTTTATAAATATTTAACAACCAATAGAACGTGGCTTCTAGAATAAGTATTGTGGGGTCACCTTCATCAACTAAGTGGGCTCTATTTGCGGCACGATTTGTTTAAACTTGATTAAAACCTCACACATTTATTAAATATGTTGAAAAGTACGTTTTTGATTCAATTAATTTCATAAAAGAATTTACTTATTTAAAATATTTAATTAATATTAAATAATATATATTGTATTTTATAATATAAAAAAATTTGGCATATTTTATCAGATAATAACATATACTTATATAATATTTTAATATTATAAATTTTAATTAAATTCTGTAAAATTAAATTAATTTAAATATTATTATAATCAAAAATATTAAAATATTAACTAATATAAAATAAAAATAATATTAATAACAATAAATATTATAATACATCAAAACTAATGTATTAAAGTCACAAATACTAACAAAAAAAAGTCTAACAAAAATATATAAATATTATAATTTTTTGTAAGTAAAAACTTGTTTGAGTCTAAAATAAATAAATAATCAATACACAAAATTAAACTAAACAACATATTGCTATAAATTGATAAAAATACAATAATAAAAAATAAAATAAATTTGAACATTATTCTAAAAAATTTTTAATGTAAAAACCTACAAAATTATATTAAAAACAATTATCAATATTATTTGATAATTTTAGTTATTTATTTAAATTGTTTATATAAGTCACGAATTATCTTAATTAACCTATTAACTTAATTTTTTAAGTTACAATCAGATCAATATAAGCTCAATTTAAATTTGACTGCTTCATGAGTAAGTAAAATTGTATGCTCTAATCTATACTAGCCATACTAGTAGCTAATTTTAGGAGTGAGCATTAAATTAAAATTGCCTATTTTTTTATTCAAATTCGTTCTGTCTGAATCGAATTTGAAAATTTTCAATCTTATTTCGATTCAATAATTAATCAATTCAAAGTAAGTTGAATTCAAATAGATCAAATTTTTTTGAATCTAATAAAAATGTATTGAAATTAAAACTTATTTATGAATTATTGTCATATACAAAGCAAATAAACATAACATTTAAATTTTTAAATGATAATTTTTAATATAAATTATTTATAATCACAATTAAGATTCATCGTAATAATATAAAGTATCTTCAGATAATTATTAAATTATTATAAAATTTTAATTTTTATATTTATTTTTTAAATTAAAATAATAATTTAATATAATTGTGATATATATAATATTTAAATATAAATTTATTTATAATTTTAATAGGTTGATTATTTAATTTCTAAAAAATATTTAACAATTAATATAATGTGGCTTTTATAACAAGTACTGTGGGGTCCCCTTCATCAACTATACTGGCCATGGAAGTCGTTAATATTTTGTAAATATTCGATTCTATTCAAATTAAATTTAAACATTTTTTTATATAACTTTAATTTAATGACATAATTAATTTAAATTTAAATTTAAATATATTAAACTTTTTTAAATTAGATAATGTCTTATTAAAAATAATAATTGTTTATAAATTTAAATTGTTGTCAAATATAAAATAAAATATATATAATATTAAAATTTTAAAATAATATTTTTAAGTAAAAATTAAAAAAATAACAAATATTTTTAAAATTATAAAATTTATCAATCTAAATTTAATTAAAAAAAATATTTTAAATAAATTTAATCTAATTATAAAATATATCAATATAATTTTATCAAAATTTAATAAATTAAATTAAAATTTTTAATTTAATTAATAGATTGAGTTATTTATACAATTTTAAATTTTAAGTCAGAGATTTACATCTCCGTAATTAAGTGAAGTAGGACCGCATTTTTTAATATTCTCGTAGGCCATCTAGAACCTGAGCTTCCCTTTAGTTAGCTTTTTCAGGTGATTGTTTTATTTGAGGATTTAACGATTGAGGAGTGATATGTTTATTTATACAATTAATTATATTATAATATATGATAAAATTATTTTAAAAAATTAATTATCTTTTTTAAATAATTTTATCACGTATTATTATATAAATAATATGACACTACAACAATATATAGATTTAGGGACGGTTGTAATTTAAAAAAAATCGGTGAACCGTCCCTAAAAGTGTGATTTTGGGACGGTTGTGCGGAAATTTTCGTAAAAGAGATTTAGGGACGGTTATTAACCGTCCCTAAAAGTGTAACCTTTCGGGACGGTTAATAACCGTCCCTAAATCTCTTTTATAATCATCCCAGCTCCTACGTACACGCGACAGAAATTAATTAAAAACCCTAACGACTCCCAGCCCCCCCCATGGCGCCTCCACACCGCACGATCGACACCACCAGTCAACCGTTCCCAGCGCTCGCCGTCGTCCGTCGTCCTCGACTCCAGTGTCGGCCCGCGCGACACCTTGTACCGTATCTGCAGCAACGTCGCGATTGTTCTTCTCCACCGCAACGGTTATCGTACCAAGCAGCTCTGCCCTCCAAGCCAGCGTTCTCCACGGCAGCCAACCCTCCACGGTAGCCAACCCTCCACGGTTATCGTATCACGCTAATGGGTCCTATTAGAGGATTCAAAAAGAGGAAGAAGACTGATAAGAAGCCTGATGAAAATGGTTCTGCTTCTGGGTCTTCGGAGAAGGAGGGTTCTTCAGATTGGTGGGATGAGTTCTCGAAAAGAATCAATGGTATGTTTTATTTTATTTATTGTTGATTGATTTTACTCTTTCGCTTTGTTGTTTGATTGTTTGGTTGAAAAAGCCATGTTTTAATGGATTGGCTATTTGGTTGGTTGTGTGCTCTGTGCTTTTTTGAAGTCTGGTTGATGGGTCAAAGTTCTATTTTGTTTATAATAGTGGGTCAAATTTATTTTCTAATTTTCTTATTCAAGTCATATGCTGGTATATATTGAATTCATTTGATTTAATATAAGAAGAATACTTTACTTGATCTTTCTCCAAAGTCATTCTTTTGTGTCTGTTGTTCTTGTTTCATTTGACTATTCGAAGGTACAAGAGGATAAGGTTGTAGAGTTTTGACGATGACTGGTATTTAAGACAAAAAATGAAATCTTAATCAGTGCTTGTGACTTGTATTGTTATTTATTGTTATTACAAAGAATTTGTACTTATCTTAGCTTGATAACAAAATTCTGATTAGACATGTTTTTCTCTTGCTTCTTTGAAGTCTGAAATACAATATTCTTAATGTCAGTATGAAACTTATAAAGATATAGATCTTTAGATACAATTCGGAATGAACTTTTTCCGATGTAGATGTCATAGGCAGATATCTTCTGATCAAGCTTCAGCTTTTAAACCATATGTATTTAGTGAATACTTGAGTTGAATCTTTTAGATTTGGTGTTAAAGGTTCTACTACACTAAAATGAAATTTTGAGTCAATATCGTCAAATCTCATTCTTTTGCCGTAGAGTTTGATGTTTTGATTATAGAGTGGCCCACAATTATCATTTTTTGTATTACTTGATGCTTTGAAATGGTTGAACCTCTGCTTTTGTTGGAACTCATTTATGTTGGTGTTGTAAAACTTTGAAATGGCCTCCCCATAAGGATTTTGTTGTTGTGCTATTCGTTTTCTTTTGTCAATCTTAAAAAGCTTTTAGTTTTTCTCTTCCTTTCTGTGTGTTTAAGAATAAGGTAGTATGTTGTGTTTTTCAAGGATTTGTTGAACGGAAGATTATTGATGTATTTTTCTATTTATAATTACTTGTTAAGCATTATTTATTGACTTATAGGAATAAGAGTTACATCCTAATTCAAAGGTATTCCTTTCTGTGTGTTTCTCAAACAAGCTCAACTTACTAATGCCTTTTGGACCTTTAGCAATTGTTGTAAATAAGTTGACAGACCATCATGTGAGTTCTAGCTCTCAACAGTTAATTTTTTTTTTTTTTATAGCAGTATAAAATGTGCTCTTGTTAAGATGCTGATTTGGATTACAGGGCTGGGTCTTCTTCTTATGCTTGCTGGGTATAACCCCTTTGGCCGAGCGTTTAGGATATGCTACAGAGTGAGTAATTCTGTTACCCTCATTCATAGTTACGTTACAAGTAAAAAGTATAAATTGTTAATTGACATAGCAATAACTAATAGCAGACTAGCAGTATTCTTAATTTAAAATTGTTTACAAATTACTATATTTTGGTATTCATCACCCTTTAATGGTCTTGGGTGGTGGAGGATATGCAATAACCTAAAATCTGATCCCTCATACCTATGCTTCTGTTCAATTCTCATTGGAGAGGAGATTAATGCGTTATATCTATAGTCTATATAAAAAGCGAAGGTTTGGCTTCGTTTCGTTTCGTCGTCGACATGTCTGCTTCTTCTTTTTTTATAATTTTTTTTGCGCTCTGCTTACATGCCTGCTTCTTCTTTTTTTATAATTTTTTTTGCGCTCTGCTTACATGCCTGCTTGTAGTGATATATATCAGCTCATTCTTATCTTTAAATTTCGTCTGACTTCCCTTTTATATTTTAAACTCATTACACGTAGCTAACCTTCGCTTCGTTTCGTCGTCGACATGTCTGTTTCTTCTTTTTTTATAATTTTTTTTTCGCTCTGCTTACATGCCTGCTTCTTCTTTTTTTATAATTTTTTTTGCGCTCTGCTTGTAGTGATATATATCAGCTCATTTTTATCTTTAAATTTCGTCTAACTTCCCTTCTTGTATTTTAAACTCATTACACGTAGCTGGGTTAGCACACTCGACAACTTGCTCTATATTTTCTTCTCTTCGAACCTCCTATGGTGTGATTCCAAAAGCAGATCGCATCAGGTTTGTTCTAATTCCTGTCAATTTACTTTTTTTGGACGCTTTCTGCTCGGTTGGATCAATAGACGTTTGATTTTCGCCAGTTTGACGGGTTCATTTTTTGATTTGCCGACTCTGATGTTTGGAACTGAATAGAGTATCGGTTGCGTTTGTGATTTGTGTTCTGTTGTTGTGTAGCCTTAAAATGAATTGACCATGATATGAGTAGTGTTTTTTTTCCTCTGATTTTGCTTTTAATAGTGCAATTGATTTGCCCATTTTAGTATAAATTTGGTATTTTAATGCAACTAAATTCTTTCCGAGCTTCACGACCATCGGGTAACTTGCTTGAAATCTTGGGGAAATTATAAGAAGATTGCGTGAGGTTGGAATTTGTGGAGCCATTAATCAGAATTAGGTTCAGGTTCTTAAGAAAATTTTGGACTTCTTTTTTTCTTTCCAACGCAGAGATACTTCAATCCAAGGAGAGATCGTCAAGAGTTGGTAAGTATTAACTATATTGTTGATATGTACATTTTAATCCTTTCAAGATTTAAATATGTAATTATTTTCTAATTTGAATGTTATATATTTATTTGTATAGTTTGCAGGAAAAAAAACGTATACAAGAGAAGATATTGATGTTTGCCGACATGAATGGTGTACGTTTGTCATTAACAGAATAGGTAGAACTTGAAATTGCTTATGTATAATTTATATGCGATATTTAGTTGATAATTAGATCAAATTTTGTAATTAATTACTACTTGTTAGTAATTAACTAACTAGGTCTGTTATATGTTTAGTTTAATGTATATATTGGAGAATTTTTAACTCCAATTATTTTGTGACTAATCACTAATTATATTGTAATTATTAATTAATTAGTAATGATATGTAAACAGTAATATTGTCGTTCTTATGATTTTGAATATATATATTTTTTCAGCGTTTTACAGGTAAATTATTTGTATAGAATAGCATAATATTAAAATTAAAAAAAAAAAAAAAAAAAAAAAAACTTTTAGGGACGGTTATTAACCGTCCCCAAAAACCTCAAACAAAAGTTTTAGGGACGGTTACTGGGAAACTTTTCGGGACGGTTAATAACCGTCCCTAAAAGTTTCCCAGTAACCGTCCCTAAAAACTTTCAGGGACGGTTGTTACACTTTTAGGGACGGTTACATTTTACTTTTAGGGACGGTTAATAACCGTCCCTAAAAGTGTCACTTTTTGGGACGCCCGCATACGGGACGGTTACGACCCGAAACGTAACCGTCCCTAAATGTCTTTAGGGACGGTTAATAACCGTCCCTAAAGGTCTTTTTTGTAGTAGTGTGAATATAAAAATGAGTATAAATTTATATATTTTTACATTTTTTTAAGGATTCTTATCTAACAAAAATATATTTCTATCATTGTCTTACTAATTTGCAAACAAAGAATATTAAAAATATATAAATTTATATTTATTTTTACATATTATATTATAACATGTGTTAATATTTTTCAAAAATATTGAATTAGTTTTCAAACTTTCAAAACAACTTTGACACTAAGCATAAAACAAAAGACTTAGGGTGCAAAAATAAATTTAAAAAAATGGATGATGTTAGCATTTCTCTTTGCAAAATAGGAAATATTAATGTTTTATCTATAGATAGCAATTTGACCTGATGGGTCAGGGTTCTAATGATATCCAACCTGTTTGAGTCAAATTAGGTCAAAAACGTGGCAGGACATTATCCATTTCATTTTAAATAGTTTGGAGAAAATTAGCCGGGTAGATTCAAGACACCATTTGAGTACCCACTTTTTTTTTTGTTGCTTTAATTACTTAATCAATTCTAACATTTAAAAATTTGCACTATTTGTAATTAAAAGTACTCCACAATTTACATACATATTAGTATTTGTTTTTAAAATTATTTACTATTAAACCATTTAAAAATTATTTTGATGATTCTTAAATTAGATTGTATGTGGAAGAAAAAACGACAATACATTATAATATGCCACAATTGTTAATTTAAATATAATATCATAATTTCATACGATTTATTATATATGTAAAAAATTCTTTATATTTTACATAATTTTAATATAATTATGAATTGAAAAAATTTAAAAGATTTAATATTTTGAATTACACATGGTCTAGTGGTTGGACTCATTTTTTCCTAATTTAAAGTCATAGGTTTGCATTATAAAATATTGTCTACTAAAAAAATTCAATTACATAAAAATATATTATTTAATTTTCGTTTAAAAAAAAAAAAAAAAAAAGTGAAATGGGGTCACATGGTTAAATTTTTTGATTTGCAGACATTATCCAAATCGAAATGAACCCATTTGATCTAAAATGATTACGTTGAAATTGACCTAGTGGTTAGAACACTTTGGGTCGAATTTGATCTTAATGGACTTGTTGCCTTCTCTAATTTCACCAATTATTACAACTAAAAGTACTTATTTTATATTTTTTTTCGATCAATATTTAATTTTTGTGCAATCAGTTAACTTGTTATGATAAATTTGGACACATTTTTTTTCTTCCTTTTTTCTAAGTTTTTTATTTTTGAAAAACTACTCAAATTATCTATGTTAAAACTTGTTTTTGGTCAAATATAGTTTAGAAAATAAATAAAATAAAAAGATAGCTATCACACCTATGTTGCTATGTGTATTGCTATGTTCTTGTGTTATTTTTTTAAAACAAGTTAACTGATTTATTCATAAAAACAGTATAATTTAGGATTATATGCTGTCATAACTTTATATTTATTAAAAATTAAATATGACTCACTTTACTTAATTTTTTTTACATATTGTGACAAAATGCCATTAATTTTATTGATAAATTGTGATAAATTTTAATTAGATATATGTCCAACTAGACTATTAAAAATTGGACAGCTATCCAACTGACCAGATTGTGACAGACTAGAGACCCCACTCGTTGGAGTCAAGTTAGACGCATGTCCAATTAGATTGCCCAAAATTGAACAGCTGTCTAATTGGCTAAGTTTTGATCAGCTAGTAACCCAACTCGCTGGAGTCAAGTTAGATACATGTCAAACTGATCGAATTTTGATCCATTAGCAACCTCACTCACCACAGCCGAGTTGGACACATGTCCAACTAGACTTTCTAGAATTGGACGGTTGTCCAACTAACTAAATTTTGATTGTCTTATTAGCTAGAGCCTAGTTGAATGGCTGTTAAACTGGCCAAACTTTGATTGACCAGCAACCATAGATTATTGGCTACAAACTTTTGATGTCCATAAGAAAATGTTGAACCTTGTAGCATATCCAATTTTCAAACTACTATTATTCCCAAAATGTAAAAATCATCATTATTATATTTCAGCTAACGATATCCAATTTTCAAACTTTTGAGGACTTTTACGTAATAGGTCAATTGAAAGTTTATTTGATTAATACTTGCCTTAGACTTAAAGTTGAAGTATCAAATTTCAATGAGCCTATTGAATCACAATTATCAAAATGTTCAATTGGACCTTTGATGCTAAGATTTTCTTCTAAATTAGTAATATTGCTTTTGATTAGATTTTTTGCTGATTTATCAAGAACATTATGCTTCACCCCATTATCAGATTTCCTCCTACTAGAATTGTTGTATTTGTTTTTCCGTATGGGTTGATTCTTCACTCTTCATATTGTTACCATTTGATTTGCTAGCTAAATTCTTGTCATAACCATGGACTATCACATAAGAAGCTGTTTCGTTTCTAGATTGTTTCGAAGATGGAAGCTTAGAAGGTTGATGAGTGCCACTTTTAGAAAGAGGTCTTTTTCTTAAATTAGGTGACAAATGTTGGGTCTTTAATAAAAAAGTCAGACCATCAAATAACATCTCCATCGACCAACAAACAGACTCCTAAATAAGCAGTGGACGAAAATAGTGGATGGAGCGGTGGCAATTTAGTTAAAGTTTTAAAAAATCAAATAAAAAAAAATTTTAAGTTTTAAAATCACTACATATTTTGATATTGATTCTTTAAAAACATGAAAATTAAAATAAAATATTATTAGTAAATATATTTAATTAAAAAATTATTTCAAAAAAAATTAAAAATAAACTTTAAAGTAATTTAGTTAGTCGAGTATACCTCCTTTAAAATAGAGAGAGCATAATCAAATCTTTCCGATTACATTCCTTTATCTATTGAACTAAATAAACAAACAAGTTGATGAAGTGGTCGAAACTTGAGAAATTACTCGAACTTTTTCTGTTTTACACATTATAGATATATACACCCGGCCCATTCTTTTTTGTTCGGTAAGCTTTACCCATATATACACTTCTGGAACATATGACTGAATAAAACAATTAGGTCTATTATCATTCAGTCACTTTAGCTTGGAGAAGAATAGAACAGCTCCATGTTCAACTTGAACACTTTAAGGCAGCATAATGACTCATGAAAGTCTGGTAACTTGTAACTGTTGCTGCAGAATGTAAAAAAGGAACGAAGACCTATAACCTGTCCTTTTTTTCCTCCCTATTTCGAAATAATTTCATTTTTTGTGTCAGTTCTTTTCAATTTAACAACTAGCAGAATCTAGCAAATATAACTTAACACGCGAGTCGAGTTTTCTCCAGCTTCTTTCTAAGGTTTCTAAAGGCCGTTACTTTCTTAGCAGGTGGCAGGGATTCAGCCACACCGTTTAATTGTCCTTGTTGTCAGTGTTGGAATTATTATTATGAATTTGAAAAAAAAAAAAAAAAAAAAGAGAAAAATATAAAAATTTTAAAAAAATGTAAAATTTTACATTATCAATTTACTTTTTTTTAGAATTGTATATATAAAAAAGTTTTAGCTAGTGAGATTAGGCCCTACAGGGCACTCAATTTTGTAAAAAAAGGAAGAACTTAGGCAATTGTGAGTCTATCACACACGCGCGCCGCCGCCTCTGCTGGCCGGCAGAGCCAAGTGTGTGTGTGGTGAGGTGACATTTTATTTTTTGATAAAAATTTATTTATTAAAATTAATTTTTTCAACAGTTACGTTACCCAAATTATGACCGTTATTTTTTTAACGTTCCGTTCCGTTGAGACCGAGTCTCAACACACCATTCATCAGCTTTCTAAATATATTTTAGAAAGGTGTAGCATTCCGGAGTTCATCAATGCAGTGTAGCTCCAAGACAAAATTTTGCTGGGCTGTTTTATCCTGGGGACGACTAGGCTGTGTTTGCTTGCACAATTTTGGGTAGAGCCGCGAAACGTCTTAAAGAGAGCGACCTAGTCCACGACTCAACCCAAGCAGTTATTTCAGTAATTTGGTAACCTCATTCCTATCTATTTTTACGTAATTGTACCAACAATTTTAAGACGAATTTCATCTGCCATGTCTACTGAATTTTTATTTGCTGACCTCAACAAACCTTTCCGTTTTGAGGGACTACATTTTAAAAGATGGAGACAAAAAATGTTGTTTTTCTTAACAATGAAAAAAGTAGCCTCTATTCTTACTACTAAAGAACCAACACTGCCAAATCCTCCTACTGAAGATACAACTAAAGATTTAAATACCTGGTTGGAAAATGATTTTCTTTGCAAAAATTTTATTCTTAATGGTTTAGCAGATGATTTGTATGATTACTATAACTTTGATAAGACAACTAAAGAAACTTGGGATGCACTTTAAAAGAAGTATGATACTAAGGAAGCTGGAACCAAGAAGTATGTTGTCAGCAGATATCTGAAGTACTAGATGATTGATGACAAATATGTGGAAGCTCAATCTCATGAACTACAAAAGATAGCACATGAAATAACTTCTGAAGGTATGACTTTAGATTAACAATTTCAAGTAGCTGTTATTATTGATAAATTACCCCCTGCATGGAAAGATTTTAAGAATATTCTGAGACATAAAACTAAAGAATTCTCCCTAGAAATTCTAATAACCCGTCTAAGAATAGAAGAAGAAGCCCGTAAATAAGACCAAAAAGATGAAGTACTTGTTGTCTCAAACAACAGTGCAAATAAAAAATCCTCCTCTGTAATTCTGAAACCAAAAGGAAGAAACATGAAATTTCAGAATCGTAATAATAACCAGAACCGTAACAACCATAATAAAAATAGAAATCCTCCACGGAATGGACCTGGACCTAGAACTCAACCCTCTTTAGAAAATAACACATTTATGTGTTATAGTTGTAACAGGCCTGGCCATTTGGCCAGGAACTGCCAGAACAAGAATCGTCCTGCCCTGCAAGCGAACCTTACCGAAGATCAGCTTATAGCTATGATATCTGAAATCAATTTTGTTGGTGGATCTGAGGGGTGGTGGGTGAACATTGGTGCTTCTCGCCATGTTTGCTATGATCGTGACATGTTCAAGTCCTATTCTGTATCTGAGGATAAGAAAGTGCTGCTGGGCGACTCCCATTCCACTAAAGTTGCTGGTACTAGTGAGGTGGAATTGAAGTTTACCTCTGGAAAGACTGTCATCTTGAAGGATGTCCTGCATACTCCAGAGATGAGAAAGAACTTAGTCTCAGGCTATCTTCTCAACAAGGCTAGGTTTACTCAAACCATAAGGGTTGATTTGTATACAATTACTAAGAATAATATATTTGTTAGGAAAGGGTACACCACTGATGGCTTGTTTAAATTAAATGTTGAAATTAATAAAGTATCTTCTTCAGCTTATATGTTGTGTTCTTTTAATGTTTGGCATGCTAGACTTTGTCATGTTAATAAACGAATAATTAAGAACATGAGTAACTTAGAACTAATTCCTAAATTATCAATGAATGATTTTGAAAAATGTGATTTTTGCAATCAAGCTAAAATAACCAAAACTTCACATAAATCAGTAATTGGAGAATTAAAACCATTAGAGTTAATACACTCTGATATATGTGAACTAGATGGTACTCTAACAAGAAATGAAAAATGTTATTTTATAACTTTTATAGATGATTGTTCAGATTATACTTATGTATATCTAATGAAAAATAAAAGTGAAGTGTTTGACATGTTTAAAACATTTATAACTGAAATTGAAAATCAACTTAACAGAAAAATAAAAAGATTTCGAAGTGATAAATGCATTGAATATGATTCCAATATTTTCAACGACTTTTATAAAATCCATGGAATCATACATGAAAAAACTGCACCTTATTCTCCTAAAATGAATGGCAAAGCTGAAAGAAAAAATAGAACTTTTACTGAATCAGTTGTTGCAATTTTATTAAACTCTGGTGCTGCTTTCCATTGGTGGGGAGAAATTTTACTAACTGTTTGCTATGTGCTAAACAGAGTGCCTAAATCTACTAGTCAAATTTTACCTTATGAAATTTTGATAAATAAGAAACCTAACTTAACTTATTTAAGAACTTGGAGCTGTTTAGCCTATGTTAAGATCCCTTATCTAAAAAGAAATAAATTTGTTAGTAGAGCATATGAATGTATATTCATAGGATATGCAGTGAATAGTAAAGCTTATAAATTCTATGACTTAAATGATCAAGTAGTTATAGAATCAAATGATGCAAACTTCTATAAACATAGGTTTCCCTTTAAACTAAAGAATAGTGGGGGCTCGTCTTCTAGTAGTTTACCCATAGCTAAAACTAGTGAACAAAATGAGGAATTAGAAATTGAACTTAGGAGAAGTAAACGAGCTCGAACCTCTAAGGATTATGGGTCTAACTTTTATGTTTATACCTTAGAGGAAGATCCCCAAACCATTCAAGAAGGCTAATCTTCTTTAGATGCCAACTTATGGGAAGAAGCGATAAATGATGAAATGGACTCTCTTGAGTCTAATAGAACTTGACATTTAGTTGACTTACCTCCTGGTTGCAAGACCATATGATGTAAATGAATACTAAAGAAGAAAGTAAAACCCGACATTACTATTGAAAAGACAAGGCTTGCCTCGTAGCCAAAGGGTATAGGCAAAGGAAAAATGTGGACTTCTTTGACACATATTCACCTGTCACAAGAATAACTCCCATACGTGTGCTTTTCTCCCTAGTTGCTATCCATGATTTAGTGGTGTACTAAATGGATGTTAAAATTGCCTTCTTAAATGGTGAATTAGAAGAAGAGATTTATATGGACCAACCTGAGGGCTTTGTAGTCCTAGGTCAAGAAAACAAAGTATGTAAACTAGATAAATCTCTTTATGGTCTAAAACAAGTACCTAAGCAATGACATGAAAAATTTGATAATCTAGTTATCTCACATGGATTCAAATTGAATGAAAGCGACAAATGCATTTATCATAAAACAGAAAATCACATTTGCACTATTATATGTTTATATCACTATGCCAAAAATAGCTTTTAAGGACGATTGGCCGTATTTTTTTTTAAATTGTCCGTCATTGAAAATGTGTACATGGAGTAACAATGATGGTCATAAATTTTAAAATTATGATGATGGTCGTTTTAAAAATGACCATCGTTAAAATTTAAAAATAAGGAATAAATATTTTTTATGACGGTCATTTAAGATACGATAGTCATCAAAAATTTTAAAATAAAAAATAAATATATTCTATGACGGTCGATAAAAAAGACCATTGTAAAAACCTTCTTAAAAAAAACTACATAGTTTCGGTTTGTTTAAGGCAAGCTTAGAGCTACCATATGCATTCACCCAAATTTTTAATTAGGTCTTAATTTAATTTTTAATGTCAATCAAATATAATATTTTCAATGATTTTGTTTTAAAAATATAAACTCTATTCCAATTTTGTTTTTAAAAGGTCAAACAAATATGACGTGCTGAATTATTTATACATATGGACATGGAAAAATTCATTCTTGCTTATGTGTCAGCATATCATTTAGTTTTTATTTGCGCCTCTTAACTACATTGTTTTAAGATTTTTTTTTAAAGACCTAGTTGGCCCATTCCTAAATCGCACAAAAACCCTATTTATCTCTTCTCGCGTGATACTCATAGTATAGTCTTCACTGTGCACACCTCCCATCTAGCCATCGGCGCCCCCATTCATGACCCATTGCACCATAGTCCGGTCGTCAAGAACCACGCAGAGCTTCCTCCCATCGCTCCACCACACCAATCGCAAAGGATGCCATCTTCCAAAACGTACTCATTACACCACCACCGCACCATGCTAGTTTGGGGAAGACGGCTCAGTCTCTACTATTTTGCAGATATGGTTCTTCATCATCCATATCTACCCTATTTCACTATTTTACTCTGTTAATTTAAGATTTAATGCAAATCAATTCAAGAATGTATTGTCTAGGTAGGATGGTTAGGTTGATTCGTGTGTTTTTTGCGGTTAGTCGTTGATATTATCCTTGTTACTGTAAAAATTTTCATGTCTACGTAGATACAATTATTAAGATAGAATATCTTACGAGAATCTATGTTTTCTTTTGGTTTCTCGATCTTTTTTTGCTTACTCTTAGTGATTGTAATTTAAGGCTACTGTTTGTTTTTCAATTGTTGTATTATAAGCTATGAGTTTGTGTATGGTTGCTTGGAGCTTAATTTGTTTATTATTTCTTTCATACAGGGCATTAAATTTTGTCCTGTTGGTACTCATGCATTAAGTGTTTTCTTTACAGGATAGTGTTGCACTCATTGTTGTTCTGGAAGCTAAATTTAACAGTAACCAGGGAGTTGACAATCCTGGAAAACATCAAATTCTTTGTGTGGTAATGATCACTTGAAACTTTGCGTTTGATTACTTGCGCTAGAGCTTGTGACTTGTTTGATTTATGTCTGCAACTTCTATATGATTTCTCTATTTATGATATACATTATTTCACACAATGTGTCTATGTTTCTGGGGGAGTTTGAGGTGTAGGCAGTCAGCGTTTCTTGTAAGTGTTTGGTTGTGTATTGGGTACTGTACTGATGAGAAGCAAGTTTCATTGTGCTTGTACTTATTTTGTAATTATTGAATTACCTTGCTGAGCTTTTCCCTAGTATTTTTACTCAGTTATGCTGTGTGCTCTCAGTTTTTCCCACTTTTTTGCTCTTCTTTGTAGGGGAGATTCATGTTCGAAATATTCTTGATCGTTCAAATAAACCTTTAAATTCATCTTTAAAAATACTCCCATTTAATGGTCTGTAATGCAGGCAAATACTCACGTGAACGTCCACCATGATCTGAAGGATGTCAAGCTCTAGCAGGTAATTTACTTTTCTTTGGTTTCCAGGTTGGCTATTCATAGAAAGTAATACTTACATTTTCTTTCCCTCAATCAGGTTCATACACTTTTAAAAAGATTGAAAAAAATAGTTGCCAGTGCAAATATTCCAATGTTAGTCTGTGGGGATTTTAACTCTCTTCCTTTGAGGTTTGCTCACTGTTCTTTTTTGCTATTTGTTGATAATTTACCTTTGTTTTTTGTTGATTTAATGTGTTGATGCTTCGTCACAGTGCTCCTCATGCACTTCTTGCTTTTGGGAAGGTTGAATCTGTTCATCCAGATTTATCTATAGACCCTCTTAATATCTTGCGGCCTCACAGCAAACTGACACATCAACTTCCACCGATAATATTTCTTTTATTTTATCTGTGTTTTCCTTCTTTCCTTTTTTGGTTAGTACATGTTCTGAGTCTTGAACATATTTTTCAGACTTCAGTTACCTATCTCTTTGTGCGTGCAAAGTTTACACTTTTTCTTTTCCTTGTTTTATGGATCTAACTAGATTTTTTTTATACCCATTTACTTACTCAGGTTAGTGTGTATTCATCATATTAAGCTAAGACACACTTGTTTGAATATGCAGCAAACCTTTTTAGATGAATCTGGAGTACAAACAAAAATATGCTTTTCCTTTAGTATATCTCTTAGCTTTCAGCAAAGTACCTTAAGCACTTGTCTTAAAGCATACGAATTGAAGTAAGTTAACTATTTTCATGTTGTTTAACTTCTATTTTTGTTTATTCTTCTTCAAGGTAAAAGCTAAGTTAGGTTGCCGGATTTGGGTTCGATTTATAATATCTAGAGTTGTTTATTCTTCTTCAAGGTAGAAGCTAAGTTAGGTTGTCGGGTTCGACTTATAATATCTAAAGCTGCACCTTTGAGTTCTGAGGTCGAAGAATTCTAGCGAGTTACTTATGGTTCATTTATTAGATCTACTTATGTTTTAAAAAATTAAAAGTTAATTAGAAAGTGTAAATATACTTCGAATGCTTATATATATATAGATTTATTAGCATTATAGTAATGGCTGTAAAAAAAATTGAGATTACAGATTTATTAATAAAGTCATTGATATTTTATTATTCGTGTGGTTATATATATATATATATATTTAGGACGGTTATTTTAATTAACCGTAATTGAATAATGTACTAGTCGTTATTTTTAAATTTTATTTGAGATTTTTTGTGACGGTCATTGTCAATTTACAATGATGGTCATGAAATAACAACTGTCATAGAATATATTTTTTATAACGGTCGCTTATTTTTCTACGATTTTAATGACGGTCGTTTTTTCTTTTTCATGACGGTTGCGACCGTCATTAAAAAGGCTTATTTACGATGACACCTAGATAGATGACGATCGCTGTATTTTTTTTGAAGCATCATCTTAATTTTACAATGACGGTTAATGATTTTCTTTAAAGCCATTTTTTGGCGTAGTGTATGTGGATGACTTGCTTATTTTTGGGTCAAACATTCATGTTGTAAATAATGTGAAAAACTTGCTCTGTGCTAATTTTGACATGAAAGACCTAGGTGAAGCGAGTGTAATCCTAGGTATAAATATTACTAGGTCTGAAGAGGGACTTTCTCTAGATCAATCTCATTATATTGAGAAGATCTTAAAGAAATATGATTACTCTAACTGCAAACCTGTATGTACCCCTTATGATCCTAGTGTAAAGTTGTTCAAGAACATTGGAGACGGTGTTAGACAAACTGAGTATGCGAGCATCATTGGTAGCTTACGTTACGCTACTGATTGCACTAGGCCCGACATAGCTTATGTTGTGGGACTACTATGTAGGTTTACCAATAGACCTAGTATAGAGCATTGGAATGCAATTGAAAGGGTCATGAGGTACCTTAAGAGAACAATGAACATTGGATTACATTATAAGAAGTTTCCCGCTGTTTTAAAAGGATACAACGATACTGATTGGAACACTCTTTCAGAAGACTCCAAAGCAACTAGCGGCTATATATTTAGTATTGCTGGTGGAGCTGTTTCTTGGAAGTCTAAGAAACAGACAATTTTTGCTCAATCTACGATGGAGTCAGAAATGATAGCACTAGCTACTGCTAGCGAAGAAGCAGGCTGGTTAAGAAGTCTGTTAGTTGAGATTCCTTTATGGGAAAGACTGATACCAGCTGTCTTGATCCACTGCAATAGTACCACGGCTATTGCAAAGATTCAGAACCGTTATTATAATAAAAAGAGACGATAGATACTTCGTAAGCACAATAATGTTAGAGAATTTCTCTCTACAGGAGCTGTAAGAGTGGATCATGTACGTACTGATGACAATTTGGCTGATCCTTTAACGAAAGGATTAGCAAGAGAAAAGGTTTTCAAAACCTCGAAAGGAATGAGACTAATGCCCTTAGAATGAAGAGTCACTCCTGATGGTAACCCGACTTATAGACTGGAGATCCCAAGAAATAAGTTCAATGGGTAATAACAAGTCATGAAGTGATATCAGATGAATCATGCTATCATGGGTCCCATCCTATACTGTTAGAAGCATGAAGTCTTGAAGCGACAGAAGGATGAGTTAATTGTTAACTCTTAATGAGTTCTATACTCTATGTGGAGTGGAGTACTTAGCTACAGGAGTACTCTTGATAGACTCACCTATGTGAATGTGGAAGTGTGGCCGCTACCTATGAAATTTTGGGCAAAATTTACTAGAGCATTTACTATACTGGGATACACGTGCATGGCCGTAAAGCACGGGCTTTTCGAACTACACCTTAGAAAGGTTGTGTGTGTAATATTGTTAGAGATAGAGTTCAAAACTACGAGTTACTCTAGTATACTCTAAAGCATCAATACTATGCAAATGTTCAAGTCGATAGACACATTTTGCTTATGCACAATCTTATATCTTTGATTGGTCGGTTGCTCGATGAAAAACTATTTTTATTTAAAATTCAAGTGGGGGATTGTTGGAATTATTATTATGAATTTGAATAAAAAAGGAGAAAAGAGAAAAAGTGCAAAAACTAAAAAAAATGCAAAGTCCCACATTGCCAATTTACCTCTCCCTAGAAGTGTATATATAGAAAAGCATTAGCTAGTGGGATTGGGCCCCAAGGGGCACCCAATTTTGTGGAAGGGGGAGGACCTAGGCAATTGTGGGTCTACCACACACGCGCGTGCCGCCGTCCGTCCGACCAGCCGGCCGTGCCGAGCCGAACCGAGTTGAGTTGAGTTGAGTGCGTGTGTGTGAGGTGAGATGACATTTTATTTTTTGATAAAAAATTATTTATTAAAATTAATTTTTTCAATAGTTCCTTTACCCACCGTTATTTTTTTAATGTTCCGTTCCGTTGAGACTGAGTCTCACGGAATTGTTGCCTTCGAACGGTACACGTTCTTATCCGTTATCCCACGTCGTGACCATTGCATGTGACAATTCCGTTCCAGACCAAGTCTTACGGAACATTCCACATGACCGTTGCACGTTCTCCACAATCGCTCTGGCTCTGTTTTTTGTGACCACCCTTAGCCTATAAATAGAGCTTTTAGCTCACAGTTTTAACACACCATTCATCAGCTCTCAACTCTCTCATTTTCTCTCTTTCGCTCTAACTATTGAGTAACACAAAAAGAAAAACAAGAAGCCATAAATACCTTCCAGTATACAAATTAATATTATTATTAGTTTCTGAGCAACAAATATATTTTAGAAAGGTGTAGCATTCCGGAGTTCATCAGTGTAGTGTAGCTCCGAGACAGAATTTTGCTGAGCTGTTTTATCCTGGGGACGACAAGGCTGTGTTTGCTTGCACAATTTTGGGTAGAGCCGCGAAACGTCTTAATGAGAGCGACCTAGTCCGCGACTTAACCCAAATAGTTATTTCAGTAATTTAGTAACCTCGTTCCTATCTATTAATACGTAATTGTACCAACACAGTGCGGGCGTTGCTGGTCTCTTTTCTGGGTTTCGTTTTCGCAGATCCAACGTTGCAGTTCTAGCTTTGCAATTCATTTTTGGCTTTTCCACTTTTTTTTTTGGTTTTATATTTTGTTCTTTTCTAGCTATTTTTAAAGACTGTCACAAGATTACTTCGTTAACTAGGAATGATTTGTCGGTGGAGTGTCTTCCAATTTTCATAGTTTGCCATTATGCATTTTGTAGTGTGCTATTATGCGTTTTGTTGTGCACCGTAGTGTATTCTCGATTTCTCTCAGTAGTAAATACTTAGAAAATTTTCTTGTCTGATTGAGCGTGCTTGTGAGAGATGACTTACTCTCATTAATAATCTCAAAATGATTCTATTAGTAAAACTTTGGGCGTTTAGTTCAAAAATTATTTATTTTAACTTGAAATAAAATACAACTTGATTTTTGATGGAAAAAAAAAATTAACTAGCTCTAACTGCTTTTGTTGTTTTTAAAAAATAATCTAAAGTATACCTTTAACCCCCAAACATCATCAAACTTTAAGACATATATGAATATTTAAACTATATACATAAGTTTTAAAATTTTAAATTATATGATTTAAATCAAAATTTTTAAAACTTCACGTCCAAACTTTATTAATTAAATACATAACTATAATTCAAAATTTTAAAACTTATGTGTAAATTTTTTAAAATTCTAGGACTAAATAATACAACTTAAAAGTCTAAGTACTTATGTATGAAATTTTAAATGTTTATAAATCTATATGTAAAATTTTAAAAGTTAAAGGATTTATTTATCCGATTTAAAAGTTTGAATACCAATATTAAATCTAGTAAACGTTTGAAACTAGTGGTAAAATTTAGCCAAAATTTTCTAACTGTCTCCGTTATCTTTCATGCCTCCCAACCCATTGGGTCAGTTCTTCTCTTCCCTTTTTTCTGGAAATTAGTCATGAATTTCTCCAAGAAAAAAGAGAGGATATCTGCAAGATAGTCTAAAAAAAAAACATTTGCATGGCTCAGATTATAATAATGGAGCAAAGAAACAATCATGTCTAGTTTCATGATTTATTTATTTATTATTATTTTTTGGGGTGAAAAGATGGCATCTTCAACATCACTATCTGCATTTACAAAATATGACCATAACTTTGAGCATAAGAGCTCCATTTTACTACAAAAAATTTCAAAGTAACCATCCATTCTGTTGGCAATCGAAAAAAAATTTGAACCTTAATGCTGAACCCCTATCTTGATCATGCTCTTCTATCTTCTTGTTAGAATGTATGAAAGTCAATCTCCTAACTTCTTAAAACTTAAAGCTTTTTGGGGACTGATGTCCAATAACTTTTAATCCCACCTGAAGAAAGTATTAGAATGTATTAAACAAAATATGTTAAACATCTTCCAACAACTTTAAGTTTAGGAGGATCCGCCGACCAACAACCTTTTAAAGCTTCTTATACTTTTTCATTACTTCAAGCAGTCCAGAATCCGGGTTTTCACAGTTGACATACATTTGTAGCTCATTGTGAATACACAAGAAGAGACCCTTTTCTTTGAGCAATCTCAAGATATCGTTTGCCACTTCTACATCATTCTTCTCTTTCAAGTATTCCAAACATGTAGCTAGTACAAATTGGTTGGGCTTCCAAGGTGGCTGACTTTCCATAATTGCCTTTTTAATAGTTTCCACTACCTTTTCCATCTGACCGTTCATTTGATATCCAATTGCTAGATAATTCCACATCCTTGCATATGGAACCTCCTTTCCACTCTCTATAAGCCGTTCAACATATGCTTCAGCCTTTCCCAACAATCCTTTCTTGCAATAAGCATGTATCAACAACTTTGGAACCCGAATGTCAAAACAAGTGTTTCCAGATTCCCACTCCTGCAAGATCTTCTCAGCGCCATTAATGTCATCAAGCTTCAATAATGAGTGTAACATGCAAATATAGCCAAAGTTGAAGACTGTCCCCAATTTTTTGTACAAATACCAAACTCGATAAACATCATCTGTACTTCCCATTTTGGCATATAAAGAGAGGAGGTGTCCCAAAGCAAATCTCCTATCTTTACTGCCAGTTTGTTGCTCAGATCTCCGAAGCATTGTGAAAGCCTTTTCAACAAAGCCACCAGCTTTCAAGTAACAATTTGCAGCAATAACATAAGTATGCCAGTCTGCAATCACAAAAGACTCCATCTTATTTAAAAGCTTCTCCATTGCCTCAATGTCAGAGGTGGATGCATGAGCATTAAGCCTAATGTTATATGTGAACTTGTTACTTGCAATGCCACGCTCTTCCATCTCTTGCACTAAGATGTCCATCTTCCCATGTTCGCCCACCTGAGAATAAAATCTTAACATAACATTATAAGATAATGAATTTCGAAGGAAACCCAACTCCCTCATCATCTCAAAAGTGATCTCTGCCTTTTCTAAATGTTTGTTTTCTGCATAGCAACTTAACAGGGCACCATAAACCTTGTAATCTCTCAAATGGTCTGGCATGCTAATAAAGTAGTTTTCTGCTTGTTCTAGGCCATAAACTTTTGAGATCAAATCCAGCCGAACTGCAATGTCACTAGAAGATGCACCATGGTTCCATTCATCAGCCATCCATGTGGATATCTGATAAATAACAAATATCAAGGTCCTTCAATTTAAACTCTAAAGTCATGGATGTGATTTAGTGTACATTACCTTCCTAGTATCCCCTAAAATTTGAATGGTTACAAACTCGAAGTGTGACCCATGATAATAAAAGTACTAGTTGCACATTCATAGTGAAGATATTGAATCTTAATCACAAATAATTGGACAACGGCATTACTATTGCTAACACTGTTTCTACAAGATAAAAGGGACAGATGAAAATTTATAGAAAATCGTCTAAAAGGAGACACGTGAATATCTCAATAAGAAAGGGATAGCAAGACAAACAGCAAAAGAGAAGACTAGCAGAGGATGGGGGACAGATTTCAATAATACAAGTTGGCAAGTTGCATTTCATATAAAACTGCTGCTTTAGTTTTAGCATTAACAACAGAGGCTCAGTCAAATCATAATTCTTATGTATTTTCCTCCAACCAAATGCACTAAATCAGATATAAACTAACGTCTTGAAGTATTTTCTAATATAAAAGACAAAGGAGAAAAAAAAAATTATAAGTTTCACCACATAGAAATTATAGTTCATGCCAAAAGCTAATGAAGATGACTCTCTTTCCTTTGTTAGTGAGTCAATACATTTTGAGAATCCCTAACTTAGGGTACTGAAATTTCATCACGAATTAAGCAAAAATTAAAAAAAAAAAAAAAACACAACAACTAAAACTATAGATAGAATCCACATTCCTAACATGTACAGGTGAGCAAAGGTAATTTACCTGGAGGGCGTGGGTAAAGCGGCGTTTTTTACGGAGTTTATTGATGATCTTGTGGATCTCAGCATCGTCGATATATCTACCTTGCTCGACCCACTGATTGAGCACTGTCACAATAGACAGCTTAGAATCTCCAGCCATCGCAATCCTATGATGGAGAGAATCGGTTGGAAGCGAAGAATAGGAGGCTAAGATCTTAGTGGAGTAGAAAAACCTAGGAGCCAAAGAAATACCATAACCACACCATAAGCTCCATTTCCAGCCAAACAGCTTCACCATTTTCATTGAATCTCATGATTCAATGGTCCATACATATTTTAACGGGTTAAAGGTCTTCCATGGACACACAATTAGCCCACTTTTTCGGGTAATTGTTTAAAAGGGACCTTACATATGACATTCTTATATTTATGATCTTTTTGTATTAATTTTTTGAAAAAAATTATATCTTTTATATGTTTTTTACTAATTTTTCTAAAATATAATTCATAAAAATTTTATATTCCTTTATAAAATTTTCTTTTATTTTTATTTCCTCTAAAAATTTTAATTTTTCTTTCAAAATTCTTGTTTGTTCTTGTGATAAGATTATTTTATTCATTTTTATTTCCATACATGCTAAAAATAGTCCTATAAAATCTTTATTAAATTCTTTATTATTTTCTGTATTTCGGATTAATTTAATTAATTCTTTTAAGTTATTAATTTGTATTTCTGTAAGCATTTTATTTATAAAATTACTTTTTATTTGGCTCTGATACCAACTTGGGGCTGAATTATAAAAGTTTCAGTTACTTCCAGTTACTTGATTATCTTCTTAATTATCTTTCTATTTGTTCTCTGAATAAATAAAATTCAAAGATTAAATTATCAAATTCTTCTTTGTTTACTTGTACAAAATAATGTTTAAAATAATCTTTTAATATTCTTCCTACTGGATGGTCTATTAGATGTAATATGCTAGAAACATAATCTGTATAATCACTTAGTAAGGTGTCAAACTTTGTAAAGTTTTCTAAACATGTTTCATAATCTTCATTGTCCATATATTCATCCAATAATTCTAAATATTTTCTTTCAAAATATTCTATGTTAATCATTATTTTCTGGTTGGATTTCAGAGTTCTTTTCTCCTAATTCTTGTTCTATCCAACTGCTTAGTTTTATAATTTCCTGGTTTTCTTCAATATCCATTTGTACAAGGTCAAAGCTTGCTTCTAATTCTAAGTGTTCTTTATCCTGTCCTTTTTTTAAATTATTTCTTTGTTCTTGTTTAGTGAAATAATCAATTAGTCCTTGTAAATTTTCCATTACTTTTGATCTTCCTGTACTTTTTTCAAAATTTTCTTTTATGGATGTTTTAAAACAAATAAGTGATTGTTTTAGATATATTGCATCTTTTAATTTTTCTTGATTTTCAGAATATTTCCTACTTTTACTTCTATAGAAAATAGTTTTGGATTTCCTTTTCATGTTTATTCGTTCATCATTCATGAGTATAAACAAGTTTAAACAATATTAATGAAACTTCAAGGAATACTAGTCTCTACCTGTAAATTTACCTGTTTTGTAAATATGGGTCCACCGCGTTCTTCCGCTTCCTTGCTATCTTCTTGTTTCAAAAATTAAGCCTCACTCCTGGATCCAAGCTTTTAGTCCTCCTGACCCTACTGATCCTCTGAGATCCGTACTTAATTTAATGAAAAATAGGAGAGATAGTTTTGGAATTGAAATGGACTTTTTATTTATAAACAGATACTATTACAAACTAGAGAACTAGTAACCTTGAAGAGGTTCTTAGTTCTTCCTGATTTTGGAATACATAGCTTGAAGCTTGAAAAATGATAGATGATTGTGTATTAGTGTAGTTGTCGTGTCTTTCCCAGAGCTAAAGAGTTCCCTTTTATAGAATAAGGGTTCTCTATTTACAATGGAGGGAATACACTATTCCTACTTTTTCTATTTGGCGTTAAGACGTCTTACATTATTGCTGTCTTGTATTATTGTCTTCAGCTGTTGAGGAGGGTCCTACATGGTTGGTTGAGTAGGTTCTGCCGACATTGAGCTGCTACTGGATGAGCTTGTCTCTAGTGGTAGTGGAATTTTTCCTCTGATGCAATGATTGCATTTGTGATCAGCTGATTGCTGTGTTGCATAGTAACAAAAAACCTTTTTTGTTTCCTCGCTTACTTCAAGATTATTGCAATTGAAGTTTGCTTCATAGGAAATTACGTTTTCACTGTCTTCATTACTAATAACCGAATTACTTTGGGAAGTAATTATGGTTTTACTTGTGCAGTAATTTACTTTTATTTCTGAAGAATTGTTAATTCTTCTTACTTCATAATAGATCTGGCTTAGTATTTGTCCTCTATCGAGGTCCAATTCACCAATATTGAATTCCTTTTCTGGTATGCCCTTTGGGCGAGTTACTTCTCTTTTACTGCTTGATACACCAAGCTTAATAAAATGATATGGACTTACTGGTTCTTCTTGGTTCCAATCCATTAAAGAACTGAAACATCTTAAATAAATAGGCTTTTCAGCAGCCCTGGTTTTTCTTTTAAAATTTTTAATGGCTTTTTTAAAATTATCAGGAAAATATATTAATTCTCTTAATTCATTTCCTGGATATATATTTTCAATAAGTCCTGCATAAAATATTTTATAGGTAAATATTGGATCAGCTCCTTCTAAAATATTAAATTTACTACCTGAGGGGAAGTCTTTTTCTGTGGTGTAAAACTTCATATCTTCAATATGTTCCTGGGTTGTTTTTCTAGCTAGGTTATATAATCCTAACCATTCCTGTTTAGTTAAATTTCTGTATCTTTCTTTTTCTTCTTCGAAAGAATTATTAATTGGTTATTTAAAAATTATTGGTTTGTGAATGGTTCCAAGGTTTCTCATTCTACTTGTTCCTGTTGCTGGTTGTTGAACTATTTGGGAATAGTTTTTTGTTATTTCTGCTGGTGTTATGAGTTTAGGGACTCTGAAATTGTTATAACTTCCTTCTGCTTCTATCCTATTTGTGAAGGATCTGTGGATGACTCCACTGATTCCATTTACTGCTTTGCTTGCTTCTGGCCAACTGGTATAGATTCCTGGATTAGGTCCATTGTAAACTACATAGATTTTTCTTGAGTCTTCTTTTTCGGCTTCATCAGCCCAATTCATTTTTTGTTTTTTCTTTTCTGAATCTTTTATTGGTTCTGGGTTGTTGCTGGCAATTTCTTCAATTTCTGCTCTTCTCATCTTTGTTCCTATTGAAGGTTCTGCTTCTTCTTCTTCAAGTTTTTCCATGTGGAGTTCTGGATTTGTTATGGTTTCCCTGTTCTGTAGTTTTTTCTTGAGTTTTAATACTTCCAATTGCTCTTTGATGCATTTGATCTGTGTTTCATGAATTGAAATTTCCTTTTCCTTGATCAGAATCTCCATGTCGAGAGAATCCATTCCTGTAGATCTTGTTTTTGTAGATTTTGTTTCTGTCATGAAAAACATAGTTAAAGGTGCTAATTCTCTAGTTAAAGCATCAGCTAAACAATTTTTCTTTCCTGGTAAATGTTCTACATCGAATTTGTAGTAGTTAAACCATTGTTGCCATCTTATTAGTCTTCCTTGCTTATAGTCACCTGCAATGTTAGTTCTTAAAAAATGTCCAAAATTTTTACTGTCATTTCTAATAATAAATTTTGAACTTATTACATATATTGCAAATTTCTTAATAGCCTTTTTAACAGCTAAATATTCCTTTTCATTACTATGGTAATTTAATTCAGGGCCTTGAAAAGATTCTGAAGTAAATCTGCAAAGATATTCATCTTCGTTATTAACTTTTGCTTTTAATACTGCTCCCCAATACTCATGTGAAGCATCTGTTTCTATTATCATTCTATCATCTAGTCCTGGATGATATAGGGCTGGTAAATCTTTTACCTGTGCTTTTACTTTATCCATATATTTGGTATTTTCTTCAGTCCATTGTCAGACATAATCTTTTTTAAGTTTTGCCTGTAATGACTTTCTCATTTCTGCTAATTTCTTTATATATGCTTCTGCATATGTTAGACATCCTAAAAATCTTTGTAATTGATTTTTGTCTTTAATTATGCTGGGAAAGTTTTGTATATGATTTAATATATGGGGTTGTAGATGATGTTTTCCATCTTCTATTTCTAACCCTAAATATTTTATTTTTTGTTGAGCAATTACTGCCTTCTTTTCTGATAACACTATTCCTGATCTTCTACATTCTTGTAAAACATTTATAATGTCTAAATAGTATTTTGGTAGTTCGTTACTGAATATTAGAATATCATCTATGTAAACACAACAAAAGTTGTGATACTTTTTAAAGATATTATCCATGTGTCTTTGGAAAATACCTGGTGCTTGTTTAAGTCCAAATGGAATAACTGTCCATTGGAACTGTCCTTGAGGGCAACTAAATGCCGTTAATTTCTGTGATTCTTTATCAAGTCTTATTTGCCAAAATCCACTTTTGCAATCAAAACTTGAAAAGTATTTCTTTCCTTTAATTAATGATAATAATTCTTCTTTCTTTGGTATGAAATATCCGTCATCAATTGTTTCTTTATTTAAAGCTTTAAAATTTATTACCATTCTTTTTTTTCCTCTTCTTTTTCTACTAAGAATGCTGGACTGGAGTGTGGTGAATTACTGGGAATAATTACTTTTAATTCCAAAAGTTCTTGGATTTGTTTTTCAAATTCCTCTCTGTCTTCTGAAGTGTAAATCATTGGTTTTACTCTTATGACTTTTAAGGGGTCCTTTAGTTCTATTTTTGCTATTTTATTAGATCTGTTAATATTTGGGTCTAAAGGGTTTTTTGAGCATACTGTTTTTAATAATTTTCTTATTCCTGTTAAGGCTTTATCTTCTTGTATTTCATTTAGAAAGGGGTTTTGGTTAACCTCTATGTCTAAAGAAATGTTTTCTAGGTATGGTTTTTGCTTTTCTATATCCTCACCACGTTTTCGCTTTTTATGTTGGGACATAAAAGTTGGTGATGAAATTGTTAATGCTTTCCTAATTTTTGATACATAAATTATTTCTCCATCTAAGGTTGTTATACTTATTTTGTCCAAGTATTGTGTGAATGGTTGATATAAGTTTAGGAAGTTATTTCCTAATAAGATATCAACTCCTGTTTTCTGTTGGTAAATTGTAGGTATATGAAAGATTTCTCCTCCTATTGATACATCTGTATCTTTTAATACTTTATTTAAATTTATTGTAGTATTGTTTGCTATTCTTACTACTAATTCCTTTGGAGATTGTTTCCAAAGTTCTTCTGGAAACACATATTTACTAGCTACACACATACTTGCTCCTGTATCAATATATGCATGTAAATGGTAATTTTTATATCCTTTGAATTTTAATCCTATTTTTATATAGGTACTATTTGGGTTTGTTATGCTTAATATTTCATTCATTATTCTGAATCGTATTCAGAATCAGAATTATAGTCAGATGTTTCTGAGTCTGTTATTTCTTCTTCTGTTTCTTCTAATAGATAGATACTGCACGTATCATCTATATCAGATTCCTCTATTGGTTCTAGTTCCATTCTAAAGGCTTCTTCTAGTATTTTTGCTTTCTGTGGAAATTCCTTTTTAAATTCTTTTTTATGTTGGAGTCTACTTGGGTATTCATTAGCATAATGTCCTTCCTCATTACATATCCAACATCTACATTTCTTTTTCCCTGATGGGCAATAATTTTTCTTTTCAGGTGTGTAATATCTTTTCCTTCTAAAAAATCTTCTCTTGTAAAGTTCTTTTTTATATCTTCTTTTATATTTTTGGAAATTTTGTTTTCTAAATTTATACCTTTTAAATCTTTTAAATTTCTTATGTTTTTTGTATTTATTATATGGTTTTATATTACAACCATATTTTCCTAGTATTTTAAAATCTCTTGTATCACAACAGATTCTATCATTTCCTCTTATTTGCTTAAGTTCTTTTCTTTCTTGACACTTTATTATTATCCAATTTTTAAGTCCTTTTATTCTTGCTCCTAAGGTATCAGGCATGATTTGTGTGTTCCTATTATTCCATTCTTCTGTCATGGTTTTGTATAACGTTCCAGGTAGTTTTTTGTAAAACATTTCCTTATAAACTTCTTGGATGGATGGTGGTAGTTTATGGTAATACATTTCATATTCAAAAATGAAAGAATCTATGTAACACATGTCACATATTTCCATATTTGTTAAATGCCATTTGGCTTCTTCTATTTCATGTTCACTGGATTCTGTTATATTTCTTCCCTTATCTTCTCCTATAAATTCTTTGTATATTTCATTTATTACTGTATCTAAGTAATCTCTTCCTGTTGTAGCATTTCCTTGCATTAATAAATGTTGTTGATCAGTTAGGTTTGAAAACCAAATTTTTACGTTTCCTGTCATTTTATGAGCTACTAATACTTTACAAACTGAAGGGTTTGTGTTGGTAGTTGGTGATGTTTGTATTATTACACTCATTCCACTAGCCCATTCATCTAAGGCTTTTTTTCTGTCTCTTATACAGTCTAAGTCTAAAATATCTGTTTTATAATTTTCATGTGGTTTGAATTCTAATGGAATACTTCCTCTAGTACCCCAATGTAATCCTTCTTCCATTTTAGGTGGTTGTCTTCTTCTATATGGTGGGTTAGGCTCTTCTGGCCTATATCTATGTTCCCTATGTGGATCAGATGTTTCTCCTATTTCTGGAGTTGATCTTTCTTGTTCTGTTCTAGGTATTAATACTGGTTCCATATTAATTCTTTGATTTATATTTTCTTGTTCAGATTCATCTTCACTTATTACTGTCATATCGTCTTCTTCTTTATTTATGTAAGATTTTTCTTCATAATATTTTTCTAATTCTTTATCTGTTAATGTTAATAGACTGATTAATTTTCTTAGATCTTTATTTTCAGGGTTCATAAATTGTTCTTCTAAGCTTTTCCTATATTTTATTAAATCCATTAAGTTGTTATTATTTGTTTAGATTCTTCTGCTTTTCTTTTTTCATTTTTAGGTATTAATGCATCAGATCTTCTAGGAGGTTCATCTCTTAGTCCTTTTAATGGATCAAATTTTAATCCATTTCCTCTTGGTATGTTATTTATATCCTTTTTTATTTCTATGATTTCTCTATACATTTTTAACTGTATTTCTTGTATATTTTTATCTGTAGTGTCTATTTTTTCTGCTATAAGAATTAAGGCTTTCATTATAGATATTTGATTGTTATTTATACTTGTTAAACTATTATTTCCTTCTAACCGTATTTCTAGTAGTTTTTCTTTTATCATTATTATTTCATTGTATAGACTAAGTCTTTTACTTCTTCAATTTCTTCTTTTAATTCTTTTATTTCTCTATTTCTTTTACTGACTTCTGCTTGGGTGTCTACAAATGTTATTGTTTGTTTATTACTTCTCCTTGATGGTATTAAAGGTTTTTCTTTAATATCTAGATTCCATTCATCAGATACTTCATATTCTAATAATTTTTCTAGATTTTTTATTACTTGTCCTATATCTTTAAAAGTTTTATATATTTCTATGAATTCATTTTGTCCATATATTGAACTGTTATGACTGTTTGTTTTGTCCATATATTGAACTGTTATGACTGTTTGTTAGTGAATATCCTACTAAGTAGTGGATTGAAAATGGATGGTTTCCATCTTTCATTAAATTTCCTCGTTCAAAGTCATAAGCTAGACTTAATACTTGGTTTAGGTTTTTATCATGAATACTAACAGCAAATCTTGGGTATGCTGTGAACTTTAATTTTTGATATCATAGGTTTCCATTAATCATTCCTAGCAAAGCATCTTTTCTGTTTGTTATTCTATTGTCTAATAATGCTAACTTAATTGGTGTATCTATTCCTTCTCTAAAGTGTGCTTTTATTAATATTTGTATTTCTCCTAAGTGGATGTATCCAATTTTTTCTCTGTCTTTTTCAGGAATTTTTGATAATTTTTCCATGATAGTTTCTTTATTTATTAATGGTATGTTAAACCTTCCTTTTGCATCTGCTATGGTTATGCTCATTTCTTTATTACTATGCCATAATATATTATATCTTTTTTTGGAAATAATTTTCTTATTTTTGAGAATAATTCTTCTTTGAATCCATCTTTTTCTTTTAAGTTTAGTTTTGATTTTTGAATTTCTTCAAATTTCTTTTTACTAAATATCATTTCTTGTGAAAAATATCCAGAGATGTCTTGTATTTCTATGTCTATTGTTTCCTATATTACTTCTTGATTTTTTATTATATCTGTTATTTCTGACTTTGTAATTTTTTAAACTTTTTGTATTATGTTGTAAGACCTTACAAACCTTTTATCTCTTTTGTAATGGCTAATGGTTCTTAAGTGAACTTTTCACTTAGAAATAGACCTTTTAAGGTTTTTGCCCCACTTTTTCTAAGTTACCGACGTACTGTCTCCCTGGTTTTTTTTTTTTTTTTATCATTCTCCTTCACGAATGGTCTATCTTTCTAGTTTTTAAAAGGTTAAGGTCTTGCCGGTGGCCTTGTAGCCCAATGGCAAAACATCCCTCCCAATAAAAGGGAGGTCACAAGTTCAACACTTGTTGGTGGACAAAAGTCCATTTAGCAAAAAAAAAAAAGGTTAAGGTCTTTTTTTTTTGTTTGCTACATTTTTTTTTTGCTACATAAAAAAAAAAAGGTTAAGGTCTTTTTTCTTTTTTTATACTATCTCTCTGGTTTTTTTTTTTTTTTTACCGACGTAAGTTTCTAGTGGCACAGTATATTTCTCATTTTGCTTGTATAAGCAAATATTTTAAATATTTTATTTTTACAAAAAAAAAAAACCTATATCATTTTTTTTATAAAAATAAAATATTTTAGCCATTTTTTAAATAAAAAAAATATTATTTTATTAATAATTTTTTTAAATAATAATAAAAATAATTTAATAGAACAAAATTATTATTTTGTTTTAACAATTTAAAACTTAATTTAAATAGTATAATATATATTTTATTTTTTTAATTTTTTTTTATAAATTTTATATTTTATGAATTTTTTTTTTTGTATTTTTTATATCGTTTTTTTTTGTATGTATCATTTTTGTATCAAAATTGCAAACTTTATAATATAAAAAATAAATATTACACATGTCATAATATTACAATATCAATGGCGTTGGAATTACACTGATGAATTGTCTTCAATCCATTATCTCCAGAGATTAGTACTAAAAATTGAACGATACAAATCTACTATGTTGTTCAAAGTTGGTAACAATTGCGTCATCTATGTAATCTCCTACGATTGTTGAATGGAAAGAGCTTATTTGTGTGATTTTAACGCTATTAATATTGTAATTTTTTAATTTGTATAGCCTCAATTTTTTGATATTGTAAAGTCTTCAGTTGCGATCCAAATACAATACCTTAAAAAAAGGTAAAACAAAATATAGAAAAAATTTCATAGAATATAAAATTTACAAAAAATATTGACAAAAAAATAAAAATAAAATATTGTACTATTTAAATTAAGTTTTAATTTATTAAAATAAAATAACAATTTTATCTTATTTAATTATCGTTATTATTATTTTTTAAAAAAATTATTAATAAAATAAACTAAAATATCTTATTTTTGCTTAAAAATTGACCTAAATATTTATTATAAAAAAAATTGGTTAAAATAATCTAGTGATAAAAATAAAATGAATCCTAAAATATTTAATGTTATTCAAATCGTACTTTGAAATAAAAAGCTCTTTTTAGAAAGAAAAAAAATGTTATATTAAAAAATTGAGTTCATAACCTAATTTTAGTTTTTTTTTTTTTTTCGATGTAGGTTGACTATGTATTGACAAAATAAATAAATTCTGTAGGTTGTTGCAATAAAATACATGTTTTTTTTTTTTTTTTTTCTTGTATTTTTTGCATTTTGGGATTCAATTTTTACATATATTTTTAGCAAACGACAAATATTTATTTTAAATATAAATTTAACCATTAGCCAATCACATCATTCATTTTTTGAAGAATTGAAATCTTAACATGCCAATTCTGTAGATGCGTATAACATTTTAATGGTAAGTTTATTTTTTACATGCAAACAAATAATATACGTATTAAACATGGATCTTAAATTTGATGATTTTTACTAGATCAAATAAAATATTAAAAAAAATATTTTGATCCATAATTTTAATCCTTACTTGTTAGCTTTGACGATAAAACCTAAAAATAAATAATTAAATCAATTTCTCTCTCTCAACCTTTCTTTTCTACATAGCGTTTAATGTTAGTGATAAAGAATACATTTTATTGTTTATACATAGACAGAGAGAGGATCAACTTTTTATTTCCTCAACTGCACGTACATTAGTGAGTGAGAGAAAAGAGAATTAAATAATTGCAAGTTCTATCAACGTGCATAAATAATTATTTTCTTTATTATTATATTAACCAATATTATCTCTCTCTCTATATATATATATATAATATCTATTTATCTAAACCAAAAAATAGTGTGCCATATGGGCCACAATCTTACTTTCTCTCACTTAACACAGATGACAGAATTAATCTTTATGGTTTAATAAATAAAATAAATATAATGTGCACAACTTAATATCTTTATCATATTGATTTTGTCATAATATAACCATTAAGTATAGACTAACACGGATCATGGTAATTTCTTGTCATTAGCTCAACATAGTTCCTTTCAGGTATCACAATATTAATTTTTTGCTTAATGTAACCTAAAATTTGAAAAGCTCAATAATAGTTCATGATAATGTTTGTATTAAAGACTATATCCTATTAACTTCATTAAACATTCATATATATGCCAAAATAAAATAAAATGTCTATAATTATCATAAACTAAATCATATATGAACTCCAAGTATTAATTTGATAACATCATAAATCCATAAAGTCATAAAAATTTCTCAATAATGTTCATCCCTTCGACATGTCCATTAAATGTCCTTAGGAGCAATCATTTAGTTAACAAATCTGCAATCATAAGATTGGTGTTAACATGCTTTATTGACATCTTTTGTCTCTGAACTTCTTCCTTAATGGCAAAATATTTCAATTTCATATGTTTAGCACCTTTACAATACTTGTCATTCTTAGAGAAGAATACTGTGCATAAATGTTAAAATAAATTTTCAACGGGTTCATAATACTATCAAAAATTCCAAATCCTAAAATAAAGTTTCGCAACCAATTCTCTTGAATTGTGGCCTTAAAGCAAGCCACAAACTCAACTTCTATAGTAGAAGCAACAATGATAGACTACTTCCCACTTTTCCATGATATTGCTTCTCTAGCTAAAAGGAACAAATAGCTAATTGTGGACTTTCTCTTGTTCGTACATCCAGTAAAGTTTGGATCTGAATATCCAATTATCTCAAGATGGCCAAACCCTTGATAAGTGAGCATGTGATCTTTAGTTCCTTGCAAGTTTCTCAACACTGTCTTTGTATCCTTCCAGTGATTCATTCCTGGATTACTTTTATACCGACCAAGCATTCCAATAGTAAAACTGATATTCGACCTAGTACAAGTCTGAGCATACATTAAGCTCCCAACAATTGATGCGTAAGGAATTCCTTCCATGTGTTTGCGTTTCAAATCATTCTTTAAACATTGCATCAGACTAAACTTATCTCCCTTTTGAATTAGAACAACACTTGATGAGCACTTTTGCATTATAAACTCTCTTGAACTTCATTAATATATGCTTTTGAGATAATCCCAAAAATCCTTGTGATCTATCTTGGAATATTTCTATTCCAATCACATAAGTTGCTTCACCTATATCCTTCATTTCAAAGTAAGAATTTATTGGTCTCATGCAACAAACCAAGATCATTGGTAGCCAACAAGATATCATCAACTTACATAATTAAAATTATAAGCTTTCTCCTACTGATATTCATATGTAGACACCTTAAATCCAAAGGAGGTGATTGTATCATTGAACTTAAGATACTATTGGCGAAAAGCTTGCTTAAGTTCATATATTGATTTCTTAAGTTTACACACCAAGTGTTCCTTTCCTTTAACCTAAAAACTCTTAGGTTGATCCATATAAACCTCTTCTTCGAAATTCACATTTACAAAGGCAATTTTTACGTCCATTTGGTGTAACTCTAAATCATAATGAGCTACCAAAGCCATGATTCTAAAAGAGTTTTTCTTAGAGATTGGTGAAAAGGTCTCTTTGTAATCAAACCCATCCTTTTGAGTGAAACCTTTGGCAACAAGTCTGGCTTTGTAACATTCGAGATTGCCATTTGATCGCACTTGGTCTTAAAGACCCATTTAGACTAGACTTTTTTAGAGCCTTTAGGCAATTCAACAAGATCTCAAACATCATTATGTTCCATTGATTTCAACTCATCTTTCATGGCATCAATCCATTTAGAAGAATTAATGCTTTCAATGGCCTGCGAATATGAAATTGGGTTTATGTCAATTTCAAACTCAAATTTTAGCTCTTGTAGATATACCATGTAATCATTAGAAATAGTAAACCTTTTTTTTTTCTTTGAGACCTTCTTAATGCTATTTCTTGTGGTTCATCTACTATAGGTTCATTAACATTATCTTCAATGGGGTTTTATTGATCATTCATTTATTGTTCTTACCTATTGTTTAACTGTTCAACAATAGGAGTAACAACTTTATGAGAAGTTGAGGGTAAAGGAAATTCTACCCTAGTTTCTTTAATTTTCACATTTTGTGGTTCTTGACTCCCACTAACTTCGTCATTCTCAATGAACTTAGCATTTTTAGATTCCACAATTCCCATATTATGACTAGGATAGTAAAACCTATACCCTTTAGATTTTTTTTTGGATAACTAATGAAAAAGCCACTTGTTGTTATTGAATCCAACTTTCTTTCATGTGGATTATAGTCCTTACTTCTGTTAGGCAAGCCCAAACATGTAAGTTCCTTAAAATGAGTTTCTTACCTATCTATAGTTCAAAAGGAGTCTTTGGAATTGCCTTACTAGGAACCTTGATAACTCTAATTTATTAGAGTAAATATTATCTATTATTTCTTTAAACTTGCTTGGCCATGTGAAAAGAGTTGCACAATATGCTCATTTGGATACCATTTATGAAAATGGTGAATTCTTTGGTTTTAATTATGAAATTATCTTGCATTGCATTAAAAAGACTTATATTTTAAAGTTTATTTATGAGGTTTTTATGTGTACCTTCACAGAGAATAAAAAGAGCAACATAGAAGCATTTATCAGCTTTGCCACAGTGTTGTTGCAGCAATGCACACTAGGAAAACAACATTAAACTGCCAAATCAGCAATTGGGCTTGGGCTTTTTATTAAAATGACAATATTGGGCAGCCAATAACTCACCAATTTAAGGGCAAACTTGAAAGTTAACACAATATATCATCTCTTATTAATTAAACTTAGGAGGAACATATAAAAGGAGGCCAATTCCACGCGAAAGAAAAGGAAGAAAAATAGGGGCAGCGAGGAGACAGAGAAAATGCAGCAGAGAAGAGAAAAATACACAATAGATTCTGCAGAAAATAGAGGAAAAATAGGGGCTTAATTGAGATCTGAAAAGAGACCAATTGAAGGCTTGATTTGCAAGGATAATCATTGAAGAAAGCAAGAGAGAATTAGAGATTTGAAATCCAATTGATTAAGATTTAATTAAAGGAAATTTTATTACTTTATTCATTCTTCTATTATTCTTTTATTGTTTTTCAAATTTCTATAACTAAATGGATTTGATTTTGAATATGGATGAACTAATATTTGATTTCATAGATATGATTGATTAAATTTTCATTTAGTTAGGGTTGTGGATGTGCAAGTGTATGTAGTCTTTGTTTTTCAATTTTAAAGATTTGTGCTTTGCTTGACAAAAGATGTTAGTTATTCCATACTTATTTTATTGATTGTTTGATCACCAATGAATAAGATAGAAAACGAAGATTAATTTGGAAAAATTATTTGAAGTTGGATGAAGCTTGAATAATGTGAAGGATAATAATTAAAATTACAATTAATATAGGAATATATAATTGTTTCACATAACCCAAAGAAATTTGTACATTAAATATTATTTTTAGACTCAATTGTGCATAAGAATGTATTTCATTGAGCCTAGAAAATTATAAACATTGCAGATTCGGAAGAATCCTTTGTAATTTTTGTAATTCTAGTTACTGGTACATTTTGCCATATCTGTCTACATTATTTATCACATTTGCAATCCTAACTGATTTATCTACTTGCGATTCTTGATATCCTTCTCGTTGAACTTTGTTTCAGTATTTTTACTCTCGTCTTCTAGCACTATTTATTTTATTTTATTTTGATACACAAAAATACCAAATATTGATTTTAATAGTTAATTTTTACGGTATTTTTTAGTATTCCAGTCTCCGTGAGAACGATCTTTCTTATCATTATATTACTTGTTTGCGACACGTGCACTTACGTAAAATTTTATACACCTTTTCAAGCAACAAACCCTATTTAACAAATACATTGCAATTTTTAATTCATGCATTCACAGTGATATGGGTAAAGATGAATTACTTAACATACTCTTAACCATATCTAATAAAGTACGATTACACTTTTTTGCTACACCATTTTTTGTGGTGTACTTAGCATAGTGTGTTGAACACACATGTCACATTTTTTTATAGAAATTTTAGCAAATGGGCCCGGGCACCTCTCAATTTCATCATATTTTTCATAATATTCACCACTTCTGTCAAATTTGACAACTTTATTTTTTTATCTAATTGCCTTTCAACCTCATTAATAAATACCTAGGGCGTCTACTGATTGAGATTTTTCATGCAACAAATAGACATAACCATAATGTAAAAAATATTAATAAAGGTGATAAAATATTTTTCTCTATTAAAAGTCGAAACATCAAAAGGCACACATATATTAGTTTGTATTATTTCATGAAGCTGTGTGCTTCTTGTGGCTTTTTTTTTTTTTTTTTTTATGCTTTGTTTATTTTCCTTTAATACAATACACACAAATTTCAAAATCGATAAAATCTAAATCTTGGAGGATATCATTCTTTACCAATCTTTTCAATATTTCATTAGAAATGTGACCCAAATGTTTATGTCATAAGTAGAACGCTAAATTACATTTAGTTCTAATATTTTGATGCAAGGTTAAAAGGGTTTCTGTGAAAAGATTATCAAGTTTGAACTTGTATAAACTATTACAAAGGATAACTAAACTAATGAAGTTATTTTGTTTAAATAAACTAAAACTTTTATTCCCAAATTTGAAAGAGTATACGATTGAATCAAGTTTGGACAAGGAAATTACATGTCAGGAAACAGAAGGTACATAAAGTCTAAAACTAAATGATAAGTTCCAATAGCTTTAAACGAAACTTTGACTCAATTTTCCATGAAGACAAACTTTTCATTTGGATTTGTGGTTTGGGTTGTAAGGAATCCATGTATCGTATTTGAAATATGAGTAGTACAGCCAGAGTCAATCCACCAAGTATTATAAGGAACTTCAACTAAATTTGATTCAAAACATATGAAAGTACTATGCTTACTTTTCCTTTCAAACTATGCTTTACGTTTCTAATAATCTTTCTAAAAGTATTCGAGTTTTCTATAGAAATGACACTTATCATCCTTATGTTCCTTCTTGTAGATTTGAGAAAATGACCCATTCATCTTAATTGGTCCATGCTTGCCCTTTCCTTGCTTTATTTCCAACTCCTTGATTACTTAAATGATGAACATAATAAGTTCCTTGATTCTTAAGTCTCGTTTCCTCTTGAACTAGCATACTGTGAGGTTCATTCACATTTTACTTATCTTTCATGGTATTATAGTTTATTTGGAATGGGGCATAATCATGAGATAGCGAGTTACAATAAACTGCACAAGGCAATTCTCATCCACATTTATCCCCAAGGCCTTAAGTCTTATCATTATGTTCGTCATTTCAATGACATGCTCATGCATGCTACGAAAACCATCAAATTTTATGGTTGCTATTTAAATGATTAATACAAATTTTAATTATTAACAATACATATATATGGGTGTTCTCCTTTTAGTGATAGAATAATATACAAAATAAATATAATGATGCTCATAAGATTTCAATAATTTAGAAACTACTCATTAACTAATTAGAAATATTTACTATCTTTGGATATGAAAATATAGCTAATATGACATATTAGCTTCCAACAATTATATTCATTAATTATAAGAACAAATATTTATCTTTTAAGCGATTTTTAAATGTCTTATAACAATAAACTTTAATTTACCAATAAAATTAATTATAATATTATGTCATTTATAAGCATTAACGTGTATAGATTTATGAGTAATTGAAGATAATTTATGCAATTAAAATTAAATAAGTCTTATGGTTTGGCTACTTTGTGACTAACAAATCCCACATTATATGAAATTTTAATTACATAAATTTGGACATAATTGATATTATATTTATTAAAAATTTAATTTAATTATTTAAAATTTATTAATGATTCTTTTATATATAATCTGTAATTATTAGTAATACTTTACATATATAGGGTTATTTTGTTAAATATAATTTGTAATTTATATTTAACAAATAATATAAATAAAAGATCATATAGTCAATTTAGACATAATTTTAGTGCAACCACAAGTTCCGAATCTTGAGCCATAGATTAATATCGTAAATAAATAACAATAATATAGTAAAAAAAAAAAATATTTTCAAACATGATAAATAAAATTAAATAAATTAATAAAATATTCAATAATTTTTTGAACTATATTGTTAGATATATACGGAATTAATACGAATCAATAGAAATACAATTATCATTAAATATATGATCATCAAATAACATATTAACACTTATATGATGAATAATATCTTTATTAACTATATCAATTAGCAAAAAAAATTAAAACCAATAAAGTGTAGACTTTTACAGTCTTTCATATACATAATCAACATAATTGCATATATTGTTAAATTGTTCAAATAGACATTATTCAAAAACTAATTGCAGTAAAAACAAACGACTATTAATAATGGATGAAAATAATAATATAAATTTTAATAAAAATTCATGAGTTCTTAAACTTGTTATTATGATACTACATGTAAATATATGCAAAATTTTAATTGTAAATTTAACTTTTACATGCAAACAAATAATATACATATTAAATATGGATCTTAAATTTTATGATTTTTACGTAATCAAATAAAACATTAAAATAAAAACCTAGAATAGTTTTAATCCTTATTTGTTAACTTTGGTGATGAAATCTAAAAAAAAAAAAAGGATTAAACTAGTTTTTCTTTCCTAATATTTCTTTTCTATAGAGCGTTTAAATTAAGAATGAAGAATATGTTTTGTTGTTTATATACAGGCAAAAAAATGACCAATTTTCCATTTTTTTGAAATCATGACAACCAGATCGTATTATTTATATTCATTTATTAACAAATAATACATGAATATACTCGTATCATTTTCAATAATAATAAATTTATATTAATAAAATTGTAAATATTAAAATATTTCAAACAATCTTCTTATTTAAAAATATTAAGTAAAAAAAATGTATCCTCACCATCATATAGTTTTTTTTATATATATAAATATTATTAAGCGTTTTAGACAAACTAATTATAATAACAAAAACTATTCATTAATCTTATATTTCACTAAGTCTTATATAATAAAATTATACTAATAATGATCATTATATTAAAAATATATGAAATGAAAATTAAAATTACAAAAAATAAAAAGTACATAAAAAGCTAGTGTTGATTCGTAGGAGAAAAAAATGTATATCTAACTATGATACTTAAATTAATTTGTAACTTTATATTTACTAATTATTTGCAAGAGAATGTTTATAGTGGAAGAGTAAAATAATTTAAAAACTAATAGAGGAGGCCTAGTTTCATAGTTATATTTTGTACTTTTTATACACTGTGATAAAAAAAATTTGCTATTTGTTTTCTTAAGTTTTACTTGAAAAAAAAAACCCTACCAAAATCCAAAATAATTG
The DNA here is from genome assembly GCA_029378325.1 of Elaeagnus macrophylla. Lineage (NCBI taxonomy): Eukaryota > Viridiplantae > Streptophyta > Magnoliopsida > Rosales > Elaeagnaceae > Elaeagnus > Elaeagnus macrophylla. The sequence continues at coordinate 103,199,420 of CM055640.1, forward strand.
TATTAAAAATACGTACTAAAGGATTGATTGCATCATCTATCCCTATTATGTTTAATTTTCATTTTTTCTTCTAAACTAATGATGTTTTTTTTTTTCAATGAAAAAAATATTTGATGTAATTCAAATTTGTAATTGAAAATGAAAGAGAGATTATTGTCAACAATATTCTAGTTAATTCATATGCTATCAAATTAATTTGCAATCTATTTACTTTTCTAAAAAAAAAAATTAGGTATTTATTCCTTAGCTTTCAATCATATTCACTATTTTAATACAACAATAAAATATTATCATAAATTTATACTCTCTATTTTATATATATATATATATATATTACAAAACCTAAGGTTTAATTTTAAATCAACTATACTTTAAAAGAGAGACATTCTATTAGCAAAATAGTTATGAATAACAATAATGTCTAAATCTAAAAAGTATTTTATAATTCAATTATATTCTTATGAACCGACCTTGTCTAAACTTATATTATTATTATTTACAATGTGAAGGATAAAACAACGATTGAACCACCAACTGCAAGTTGAAGAAACTCATGTTTAAAATTATGAATTTAGTTTATACAGTGAATTTTGGAAGAAAAAACAATAAAATCCATCAATATACCTAATACGTCAAAATGTATCCTAACAAAATTAAATTTCAAAAAGTTTAAAGATGACTAGATACCCAAATTTAGTGTTCTATTATTTATCGAACTTACAATTAATTACCCAAAATAAAATTTGGAAAAAAAAAAAAATACCTTGCTTTATTCACTATTGGATTAACTACATTTTATGAAAAAATATATGAATTGAGTTATAAAAATGTCCATAATATTTATTTAGTTGTAATTATATTTACAATATTATAGATAATGATAAAAATATACTTACTTGATAACTAACGTTAAATTATCTAACAATGTAACTACATTTTATGTCCAAATGTTATGAGTGATAATAAAAATATGCCAAACTAGTAACTGATATTAAATTATTTAATAGAAAAAAATGTCACAGAAGTCCCTTAAATTAGGTCATTTGTATCATTTAGTATCTTATATTACAAGTGGTGTTGTTTAGTTCCCCAACTTTATAAAATGGGTCAATTAAAAACAAATTATATTATTTTAATTATTTTTTTATTAAAATATTATTTTTTTTTTATCAATGATTAAATGAGATTAAAATACGAGTCTTTAACAATAATAAAGTCATAAATAATATGATTTTTTATATAAAATACTCATTTTGAATATTTATTAATTACCACTATTTTATTATTTTTTATTAAAAATTAAAATATATATTTAAATAACTTTTTGTTTGAATATTATTATTGTTTATTTTTTAAAAATAATTTCATATTAAATTTTACTTTTATCTTTATTAAAAACTCATATTTTAATTGCATTTTAAATATTTAATAAAAAATAATAATATTTTAATAAAAAATTATTAAAATAATATAATTTATCTTTAATTGACTTTTTTACAAAGTTGAAAGACTAAATAATATTGCTTCTAATTTAAGGGACTAATGATAAATAATCTAATCTAAGAGACTTCTATTCTATGATAACTCACTCTATTTAATATAATTATTTTTGTTGAGAATATTTTGATAAAATTAAATATTATGTAAAGTTAACTAGATTTTATGCCCACAATGATGTATAAAATGAGTCATAAAAATACTCAAAATATTTATTTAGTTATAATTATACTAACAACGATAAAAATATATTCAACTAATGATTAATTTTAAATTATTTAATAAAATTATTTTTATTAAAAAATAAATAATATATTTTACTTATATATTTTTATATATATATATTTTAAATAACGTGAATAAATGTATATATTTTTTACTATAGGAATTAAAAATAAAATAAGTAATATAATTGAGTTTTTAGAGGGATTTAGAGTAATATCATCTCAGGGCCACAGTTATAATTTTTCTCCAGCTTACGTCAAACAGCCTCAAATGAACTTCTGTAATGAATTCATAACTAATGGTCATCAAATCATGAATTGGAAAAAGAAAAAGAAAAAGAAAACACTAAATTCCAGTCAACAACAATCACTAACAGAAAATCTTACAAAGAAATTCAAACAAAACCAGAGAAAAACACATCGAAATCAAACTGACAATAATAAACAAATACAAAATCAAAGACCTTAAAACTAATTTCAACAAGACAAACCCAATGAACCCAACAACAAGTTCACATATTTACATAAAAACAAAACCCTCTGAAGATGATAAGGCTAATAAAAATAAATAAATAAATAAATAAAGAAGTCGTTAATCATTTCGACATTTAGATTTGAATCGAGGATCGTAATCAGCCTCTGAGATGCTTGACCTTATACCAACCTTTCTTGCATGAATTTCCAACAATCTTAACACCCTTCTTGAACAAATTCTTCAGTTCCTTCGCTCTCTCCTTCACTTGTTTCTGAAAGCCACCCATATTTACACAGATTGAAAATCAAATGCTTTGAGTTTATCAATTTTATTTTAGAGAGAAAGGTTTTGGTGTAGTTACAGAGCTGAGTTGAAGGAGTGGCGGTGCACTTTGCATTAGCTTTAAATTGAAAGCCGCGTAAGATCCAACTCATTTTTAAATTTTAATACGTGTCGGAAATCAATCGGCAGTTATGAAATTGGTTTTGTGCATTGATGCTCAATAATAACCGTTCGTTCATTGTGGGATAATCAAGTCTTCGTTAGTTGGTGTCATACTTGTTTATGATTTGTTTACCAAGTGGGAACACGGTCTGTTGATTATGGGACCAAATTAATTTGCTTTGGTCCACTGATGGGCCGAAGAACCTCTACTAGAAATCTAGAATATTGTTTGCGTGATTTGAATTTCGGGAAAGAGATCTCCTGTAATTTTTATTAAATAAATATAATAATTTTATAATTATTAAATTAAGTATTTAAGATTTTATAATTTTTTTAAAATAAATTTAATAGTCTTTTAATTTATAAATTAGGCACTATAAATTTTATTATTATAAAAAGTAAATAATTTTAATTATATAATTCTTTAAAATAAAATTTATAATCTAACAAAAATATTAAAATTGAAAAACGTTATGTTGCCTCATTTTTATAAATAAAAGAATTATAGATCTTAATTTAAAAATTATGGAATTAAAGTGTTCAATTTGTACATAATAATAAAATTACTATAATATTTTTAAAAAAATTATAAAATCTTTTATATTCAATATAATAATTACGAGATTAAACTACTTAAATTAATTAACTTTAATGCCCTGCATTCTTTGAATTTCATAGAGTGTCCAATTTAAAATCTGATTATGAAATTAATTTTGTATAATAAAAAATATTTTATCATTATTTCAGCTTTAGTTTTTTAAAATAAAATTTTGCTGTAATAATTTAAGTTTTAAGTGACTAGTGACCACTGGGAAAAACATATAAAAAAAAAAAAATTATGTTCAAAATAAATGTATATGTTTACTTAAAAACAAATATTTTCCATAAAATATGCTAAGAGGATAGCTATAAAGATCGATAAAGTAGCAAAAGTTGTGTTCAAGGGAACTATAAATATATATATATATTTTATATAAAAAGAATGATATATTGAATAAACAATATGGTTTAAAGTTAAGTTTCGTTCTTATCTTAACAATAATTTTTTTTTAAATACTATATGCTATAATCATTCGCAATAATAATTAATATTGATTACATTTAAATAATTTGAAAAATTATAAAAAAATAATATCTTTAAATTATAATAATAAAAATAATATTTTATTAATATTAAATAGTATTTAATTAAACAACATTATTTGAAGGGGTGTTAAAAATATAATATAATAATTATTTTTTAATAATAAAAATATATATTTTAATATTATAAATTTTAAAAGACGTAATTATTATTATTATTCTTTTATTGTTTTTTATGTTTATTGAATTAATAGTATTTCTTAAATAGATGTTGATTAATGATTTTAATACGACCCTTCTCTTAAATTGACTGTCTTAAATACCACTGAATGTTGATCACTAGGCACAACGATATTTAAAAAAAAAAGACCTAAATATTAACGGTATGTTAGGTATATTATATTGAATATATTAAATATAATTAAATTAAATTATATTGTGTTGTTTTATAATTAATTTATATATTGATAAAAAATTGTATAATATAATCAAATTAAATTGATTATATATATTTTACTAAAATAATTTATATTTAAAATATTTTTTATTATAAAATTTAATTAAATTATATTTAATTTATTTATATATTTTTATTATATATTTAAAAAAAATATTATTTTAATTTGAGATAAAAGAAAAAGTTAAGATTTATAATTTTATAATTGAAAATTCAAACAAATTTAATTATTGTATAAAATTTCTACATTATCGTACTATTTATACTGTATAATATGATCTAATTTTACTATAAAATTTATAAATATATATAAATTATACAATTAAAATATTTAGTACGATATAACAAATACGTCATGATGGTAGAGTATAAGTATATTTGAACACTCACTGATTTTAAAATCACTAGAATGGGTATTTCTGTAAAAGGTTTTCGAAAGGGTCTATTTTTTTTCTTCATAAAACTGGATTTTCACAAAAAACTGACAGATTAGGCAAATTTCAAACAAAAACTGAACTACCCAGAAGTCCAGAATATTAACATGAAAGTTGTCAGAAACTGAACTGCCCATTTACTACCTGTCTGGCGTTACGTTCGTTAAGAACAGGTTCAAGGTAAAATATGAAGAAACAGAAACCAAAATAATGTTGCTGCCCAGGATCGAACTGGAGACCTTCAGTGTGTAAGACTGACGTGATAACCACTACACCACAGCAACTCGTTGGAAAATTGACCTATATGAACTAAAAATAGATTTATAACAGCAAAACAACGTTAATCACGGGAACCTTAACATCATGAAAAAGCTGTTACATGTATCTGAAAATTTTTAAGGGGCCATCCTGTTGGCGCAACGAGGACGAGCTTTGAACCCTAGAATTTCCATCTAGGGCTATCTGCAAAGCCTCTCTTCGTTTATACATTGATTTCGTGTTTTGGGCACAAAATGACGAGGGTGGCTAGGAGCTGTATCCAATCGTTACTAAAATTGGTTAACTCGGTAATGGGTTTGGTGGGGATGGCTCTAATTATGTATGCCGTTTGGATGATTAACCTCTGGTATAGAAAAACCGGTGAGCTGCCCTTTAGACTTTCCGATTTCCCAGCTCCATGGTATGTTTTATCCCTTCATCTTTTTCCCTGGCTTTCTCTTATGTTTGTTGATTTCAATCTGCATTTTGAATTGTTTTGGTTGCTAAAAATGCATGTAAAAAGTAATATGATAATACATTTTTGAGAATTGGGTTTGTGTTTATTGGTGAATAAAACTTACTAGTTTGATTTGAAGTTTAGTTATGGGTCTGTTTTATCAATGTAATGAAATTAATGTAAATACCATTCACAGGTTCATTTTCACTTCTCTCGTCCTTGGGTTGGCATTTGGTTTTATTACATGCACAGGTCATATTGCTGCAGCAACTGCCAATGCTTGTTGCCTTTATTTGGTATCCTTTTGGGAAGTCTAAGATTTATTTTATTTGGTTCATGACTCACAACAGTATCTTATATTCAATTCCTAAGCTTAGCTTTTTATGTATTGCTTTACAGTTACCCAGTATAATCAATTCAAACTATATATCTTTTCTAGACTTAAGTTGTCCATACTTGTATACCTGATGTGTGTTTTACATACTCTTTATTCATATTTGATAAAAACATATGCATAAGGGTTCATAAGTTTTTTTTTATTGAACATGTTCGAAGCAAGTATATGGATACATCTCTGCTGGAGAATTCATGTAACATCGTAGCATAAATTCTTAGAATGTGAAAGTTCATAAGTATCATGAGTCCCAAAAAGTTAACCCTCAAGGTAGTGAAGTTATAAATCTTACATTAATCGACTAAAGCTTTGATACCAAATAAATTTTATATAATGTATAAATAACATGAGTCATCCGCTCCTAAAAGGTTAACCTTCAAGGTAGTTAAGTTGATTACTTATAAACCTTACATTAATATCATGTTTAAGCAATGTGTGACAATACCTTTAATAGAGAAAGCTACGAAGCAACTCATTTGATTCTTCTGGTAATGTCCATTTTGCTCAATTATTTTGATTTTCTTGTATAGAGTACATGACAAACTTGCTTCATTGTTGGCCTTAAACGGGGTATAGTATATGATGTTTATGTTTTTGCTACTCATGCTGGAGGCAGGAGTAACTGCTGATGTTGTTTTAAACCGCGAATGGGAAGAGGTGCGTTTCAATTAAATACGTATAGTTTCTTTCATTTTAATGGCCTACTAAATATGATTATCTGCTAGTTACTTGGTCGTGACACTCATTTGATCCGATCTGTATTCAGGACTTTCCAGACGATCCTTCCGGCAATTTCTACAGGTTGAGAGATTTTTTTAGGTCTAACTTCAACTTCTGCAAATGGATAGGCTTGTCAATTGTGGCTGTACAGGTCTGTGTATGTGTTGCACATTTATATTCGTGTCTGAAATATGACATCTTCTAGAGGCAATAGAGAGGAAACATATGGGGAACCAGAGTGGAATAAATCCAAGCACTAATAACAAAATAAAATGTTTTTTTTCCCCCCAACAAACGATAATTGGGGTGGGGAACTTGAACTAAGTTATTCCTGAAAAAGTACCTGGCCATTTTTGTGGTTTTATAGATAGGATTCTCTTTGGGGGTTTACATGTCCGCATTTGGGTTTAGTTTTTACTTTTGAGGCAATGATTTGGATTTGCAACACAGTTCTCCATTTCTCTTTTTTTCAGGGCCTGTCAATATTATTAGCAATGGTACTGAAAGGCTTTGGCCCTGGCCCTGGCCTCCATCAGAACTATGATAGTGATGATGAGTATATTCCTGAGACGGTTCCACTCTTGAGACATGGTACTCACACACATGCATATGTTGGTTGTGATCCTGTTTATGGCTCCAAAAATGATGCATGGAATATCAAGATTAATAACAAGGTAGAAATTTCATTCCTTCTATGGATACCTTTGGAACTTAGGTTCAATACTCTTTTACACTGAAAAAAAAAACAAATCTTAAATTTTTTTTTTGTGCCATGTCATTCCTTTATTTTCTTCATTTTTAGATACCTGGGCCTCAGTCTATGTTATATTGTCTAATTCCTCTTCTACTTCTCATCTTATCAGTCCAACTAAAGGAGATCTGTCAGGAAAGAGACCTGGCTTAAATGGATTGAAACCCACACAGAAATGCAAGGTTACATATAATGTCTTGATTTAGCTTTTGGAAGTTAACGTGAAAATTAAGAAAATCGTATGTGGAAATTGTATACAATAACATAACTCTTCGTTTGATATGCCCAAATCTCAATGTAAACGATTTATCAGTTATCACATTATTTGTTTTAATTATTTTTTTTATATATTTACCAAACAATTCTATCTTCACTTCTTTTTGTTCTGCCTTTCTTAGAATCTGTTGAGTTTAAATATTCTGCCATTGTGATATTTTATATAGATAATAATTTTCTTTTAATGAGTGGTTATAATACTTGGGGAAAGTTACACCAGAGCCCAAGAATTTTTAAAGCAACAAACAAAACCATTAATTTTGAAAATAGGCAACAACAATACAACACCTTTTTAGGGGGTGCGAACAAGTAAAGCATCACCGCCGGCAACTTTTTTATTTAAAAAGAACAGCATCATCTATATATATACATACATATATATATACATACATACATATATCATAATGACCAACATTTCCCGTTACAAATAAACATATTAAACCATAAACAAAACGTGGTCGACATTGTTGGAGTTGATGATGTACTATTGACAATTTTGCTGGAGCTCCGATAACTACCTCTGGCAAAATCGTTAGACCTCTGACAATTTTTGCTAGTAATTTTGTTGGAGTTCTGACAACACTTGTGAATAATATGTAAGGCTTACTTTTCTTTTGAAAGAGTATGTAAAGCATACATGTATATTTTAGAAGAGTATATAAAGCTTACATATTTTTTTGAAAGAGTAAGTAAAGCTTACATAAATATATATTGGAATAATTATAAGTCCTAACAGAAACCAAAGTAGCAAAGTTTCATATTGTGAATCCAAACTTCATATAATATCTACAAAAAAAATTGACTAATTGGAAACTATAACATCCAACCACGACAACCTTGATAGAGCACTTGCAAGGCCTCACATGTAAGCATTACATACATATTTTAACAAGAATAGATCAGTATTTTATACATATCTTTGGAGGAACACACAATTTAAATAGAAGAACACTAACTCAAAAACAATAGCATGGTGAAGCAAAAATCTCTTCAAGGATTGATACTTTGAAGGAAAAAAAAAGTGATTGAGAGAGAGCCCAAATGGAAAAATAAAGAGAGTAATACCAACCCTAACATGTAATAGAAGAAGAAAAAATCAATCATTCAAGCTTCTAGCCAAGTAATCTCAAAGGGAAAGATGTGGTAGCAAGCAAAAGGACTTCTCTAACAACATTACATTCAATAAATAAGTGCATTACTGAGTTTGACTGTGACCACTCTTTTGGAACCCAGTTCATGTGATCCAATACCAATGTTATCAATTTCAAGCCGCAAATCACATTAAAGAAGAAAGGTTCTTGATACTAATTCTCTGTTACATTATCTTTTTCAAGCACAAAATAACTCATGGAACGAAATTGCATAAGAAGATGAAATTGAAAAATTCCATTACTATAATTTTACCAAACAATAAAAGACATGCATCAATTAGAGAAACTAATTAGAAGCCAAAGATACAAGAACAGAACCTTTTGAAATTCAACAATTACAACAAAATTTGGTTTAAAAGAAAAGATATAGAAAGGAGACCTAATATTCATGGATATTGCGATGATGAAGAGATTGATTCCACAGTGCTCCGTTTTTAACTGCCAAAGCAAAGCCCCTCCAGTTTGATACTTGAAATTAGGTACTTTTTAAGCTTTCCCTTTTAAGTGCCTTGCGTTTTCCTTTGAGGGGTTTATATTTCTTTGCCTTATGGACCAGCTTTTGCCATCCAAGTGTCTGTTAGTTCATGGATCTATATTGAGTTTTCACCCAAAGTTATGGCTCTGTCATCCCCTGGCAAAGAAAAGAGAACTATCGTGAGGCGTATTATGAGTAAATAGCCAAAGAATAAGGTCTTTTTGCCACTTTGCTAAACATTTTGCAAATTGAAAAATTAGCCTATTTTGCCACATAATCCCACATCATTTAAAAAAATTTGGCAAATCACACGCCACCTGTTCAGCCACCTCACCATGTCAGACTCAGCCTTTTTCATTTACAATTTTTTTTTCCCTAATGCTCGTTTTTTATTTTATTTTTAATCAATTAAATTTTTAAACAAATAAAAAACATATAAATTTAAATGATTAATATGTATTCTATTTGATTATTAAATGACTCATTATATATATATATATATTAAATTAAAATTAAAATTTAAAAATTTTAATCTTTTTTAAAACTTTATTATTTATCCTTAACTATAATTTTTTCTTATTTTCTTTCTACGCATAAATTTTCTTCTTTTATTTTTTTTTTTCATTTTTAATCAATCAAGTATTCTATTAAATTTATGATCAAATAAATAAATTTAAATAATTAATATGTATTTTATTTGATAAATAAATGATTCAATATATATATTAATTTAGAATTTAATTTAATTTTTTTTACCTTTTCTGAAACTTTATTATTTACCCTTAATTACAAATAAAATGATTAATCCAAATACTATCCATTTATAATGTTATTATTTTAAAGTCTGGTTATTTTTCTTACCATTTATAAAAAATTGTCAAAGATCTTTACGATAATATTTTTCTTATTAAAAAATTTAAAATAGTCAGTTGTTCTTACGTTACTAAAACAATGACAATTGAAAAAAAAAAAATATAGAAATTAGATTTTTATAAAAAAAATCAACTAACTCATGTTTCTTACAATAAGTTACTTTTTCACTTTTAATAATTTTATTATTTATGTAAACATTTTTGGTAAATAAAATTATTGGTACAATAATTTAAATTATTGCCACAATAAAAGAAATTGAAACTTTACAATTATGGCCAATAAAAATGTGGAGGCTTAAATTTTACATATATGTTGAAGATATTTTAGTTGTCGACAAAAATATCAGCGCAAAACTTAATTTTTATGAATTTTTTATGGTTGAAAATTTTAAAAAGTCAAAAGTGACTTACTGCAAGGGATTCGTGTAAGTTAGTTTTTGTGCAATATTTAATTTATATAAATTTTTTATAGTTAATACTAATTGTACTTACTAAAAAAGAATTTTCATAAGTAAAAAAATTTTGAAAAGTTAAAAGTAACTTAAATAAGAAGCGTTTAAAAAGTCAAAAGTAATTTAGCGCGAGGGGTACATGTAATTTAATTTTTGTGCAAAATTATATTTCTATGAATTTATTATGATTAACACTAATTTTACTTGTCCAAAAGGATTCGTATAAGTAAGAAATGTTTGAAAAATCAAAAATAATTTTTAAGTCTCTACATTTTGATTAGCAATAATTGTAAAGTTTAATTTTCTTTTATTGTTACAATAATACAAATTATTGTACTAATAATTCTACTTACTTACAAGTGATCGCGTAAGTAATAAAACTATTAAAAATAAAAAATAACTTATTACAAGGGGTCAGTCCAAATTAGTTAATTCTTTTTTTATAAAAATATAATTTCTAAATTTTTTTAATTTTTATTGTTTTTGTAATTTAAGAATAACTTGTCATTATCTATTTTTTAATACATAAAATACCATCATAAAGATTTTTGAAAATTTTCTATAATGGGTAAGAAAAATATTAAGACTTTAAAGTGATAACATTATAAATGTGTAATATTTAGATTAATTATATACAAAAGTGATTGATTTGTAGTTACAAATAAATAATAAAGTTTCAAAAAAGATGAAAAGTTGAAAAACTTTAAATTCTAAATTATATATATATATATATATATATATATATATATATATTATTTAAATTTATATATTTTTTATTTGTTCATAAATTTAATAGAAAATTTAATTGATTAAAAATGCAAAAAATAAAATAACGAAAATCATGGGTTAAAAGAAAATAAAAAAAGATTGTAAAAGAAAAAGGGGGAAAAATATTGTAGTTTAAACAATAAAGTTTCAAAAGAGGTTAAAAATTAGAGAATTTAATTTTTAAATTAATATATATATTGAGTCATTTATTAATAAAATGAAATACATATTAATTATTTAAATTTATATATTTTTTCTTTGTTCATAAATTTAATTAATTAAAAAATAAAATAAAATATAAAAAGAACGAAAATAAAATAATAAAATATTTTAAATGAAAAAAAATTGGGCAAAATTCTGCGTCAGCAATGTTTGCCATGTCAACAGGCTGCATTTGATGTGACAAATTTTTTAAAAAACTAATATGGAGGTTATGCAAAAAAATAAGCTAGTTTTTTAATTTACCAAATGTTTAGCTTAAAGTTATACAAGGGCTTTTACTCTTGGGCTATTTACTCATAGTAGGGGTGTCAATCGTGTCGTGTTTATTCGTGTTCGTGTCGTGTTCGTGTTATTCGTGTCGTGTTTTCGTGTTGGTTGGCACATTAAAAAATTTACTTAAATTTTTTTTTGTGTTACTTATCTATAATAGTAAGAAATAATAAAATATTTAAGAACATAAAAAAATTATTGATCAATTCTTACTAAAAAAATATTCGTGTCGTGTCGTGTTCAGATCGTGCTATCGTGTCGTGTCAGAAATTGTCACCCGTAACTCATAGGAAGCTATAGAGAGAAAAGGTAAAATTCATTAGAGGAGAGAGAAACAAAGAGAGTGTGAGGACGATTCATTCACCATAACAAAAATTTTGCTCGGAAATGAAGCGTCATGTTAAAGGCCGAAATCAACAATACATCTTTTAAATTTGTTTCAATTGTGCTTCATCAGATGTCTCTGGTCGTCTTTTAATATCTGAAGAAATTAAAATCAACAAAGTCACTAATGATTATGGTGGAATTGTCAATCTTGTTGAAGGGAATTGCATGAGAGAGATGAGAGTTGATATGATGATCTCTGTAAATTGGAAACCAAAAGAAAATATAAGAAGGGCAAAATGGTCTATTTTTTTGACTTTGAAATGCAATGGTAGAATGATATAAATAAAAGGTATATGTTTTTATATTTTGTTGTTATAACAGGTAATTAATTCAAAAACAGTTAAATAGTACCAACTAAGAAGTACTCGGATTGAATAAGGTGAAAGCGAGAAACAAAATCCCATGAGCAGAGAGATACCTATGTAAATTTAGCCCAACGCCAATAGTCGAATGACCTAGTTGATCCGACTTGAATCGAAGATCGATTGGATTTGAAAATATTTGACTAGACCACACTGAATAATTTAACAACCTAGCTTAAGACTAAAATATTTATATTATCAACTCTAGTTCGGCATCTTTGGAATACCTAAATTTTTACTTTGGTATCTTGAGTAATTCAATTTTTAACTAGGATCTTTCAAATACCTAAATTTTAGTCATTAAATTTTTTTGACTAAGTTATATTAACTTTTTTTTAATTAATTACGAATTTTTAAATATTATCTTAATTTACCATTTTTAAAAAGAAATTTTTTTCTTTTTTATTTAAATATTTTTTAATTAACTTTTTTTTTTATTAATAATCTTTTTTAATCATGTTAAAAAGTTATTTATGTTAAGATTTTTTTTTATATATAATTCAAGTCGGCTACTTTGAGCTTATATTGTTTGAAGATTGATACACAATTTATTTTGAATTTTTAATTATAAAAATTGGTATTTTTTTTATTCAATATTACTACTCTAATGATATATTGTATATCTTTATGTTCAAATAGGTTAAGGAGATATTTGTTTATTTTTCAAGTATTTTGGTTTGACACAAAAAAATCACAATAATTTTAAACATATAAGAAACAAAGGAAATTCTTAATATAAATAGCTTAAGACATGTTTTGAAATAATTTAAACAATTAAAACAAGATGGTATGTAATAAAAAAAATTAATAATTTTTTTTAATAAAAGAAGCAAAAATACAAAACTTAATTTAAGCTTAAGACATGTCCTAAAATTCAAGCAAAAAAGTAAATAAAAGACATTCTCTAAAATAATTTAAACAATTAAAAAAATTTATTTGTAAGAAAAATGTTAATAAAAAAATTTTAAAATGAAAAGACAAAAAATACACTTTTAAAAATTATAAATTAATATTAATATTTCAAAATTTATAATTAATTAAAAAAAATGTATAACTTAATAAAAAAGTACTAACAACTAAAATTTAAGTACTTAAAAAATTTTAATTAAAATTTGAGATTATTTAAAATGTCAAAGTAATATCTAGAGTACTTTAAAATAGCAAACCTGAAGGAAGAGTTTGATGTTTTCTTCTTTTGGGTAATAGTGGAAGTTACCTTTCTGTACGATTTTATAAAATATTAGTAAGTTTGTAACGTTGATCATTCTCACTACTTATTGTTTTTTATTTTATTTTGGGGACAAGATGGCTCCTTATGATTGGGGGTCTTTTGAGCCAGTCAGTCACTGACCTTCACTACTTTATTATAACTTTGCTTGAACTCGTCTCATCCATTATTAGTCCGATAAAAGAGAACTGCTTGTTGAAATCGGTTATAACAACTAGTTATATAATATTAGCATTTTTCTGTACAGAAAATGTTGTGAAATAGCATTTAAAATAACAATAAATAAAACAGAAGAAAACGTTAAAACGCCGTCTGTGGGAATCGAACCCACGACCACATGGTTAAAAGCCATGCGCTCTACCAGCTGAGCTAAGACGGCGACGCATGTATACTGTAAAAAGTATTTTAAAATTTCACTCTCTAGTACTTGAAACTTTCTCAACATAATATAAAAGGGTGAGATTGTAATTAAAAAAATAAACAAATGAAAAAAGTTCGCAAGCTGTGGGCAAATCATTACTCACGAGTCACGTGCCAACTTGTTTGAAAGTATGGATTAATGGATGGACTAATATCATTACTTAGAAATTGGTTGCGAATAAAACCACCACACTTGCGTAGGGGCGAATGAGTTTGCTTTTGAGATTCACGTCATGTTTCAATTTCTACAGCCATTTTTATATAAAGTATCTGTATACACAAAGATTTAGCGTTATCTTCTTTATAAAAAGAATGGAAGAAAATAAAAGATTGAGCATATCTCATTGTGAGGCTCTCTCTATATGGAAATTAACACATGCACGAAATAAGACATCTAATGTCACATGCATCCTTTTCAGCGTGGCCATTTCAATGTAGCCAAATTTCAAAGATCACAAGAGATTAGATATCTCAAATACCTACATAGTTGTTCTTCACGTTCACTTGCACAACATAAAAGAGTCGAGTCTGAAAGCTTTAGAGTTCAAACAAACTCTCTGATAGCGGGACTGTAGTCCTGGTCAACTTTTTTATAAAAAATTAATTACGTATATATTTTTAACATTAAATAAATATTTTATTTGTAGTAATATATTATGTATAATTTTTATGTACATATTTTGATATATATTAACAATATTTAATAAATACGTAGATAAAAATGATATAAATTGTAAATAAAATAATTAAATATTTTTTTTTATGTATTTGGTAACTATTAGTAACATAAATAAAATTGTAGTCATATATTATGTAAAAATTCTTCTTAAATGTGATAATCTAAAAAAAATTTAAATATTTAATTTTAAATTCAATATTATAAAAATAAAATTAAAAAAATAAGTATATAATAAGTTTCATATTAAAACTTTTAATTTTATGTTTATCATATTTTATTTTAACCCAAATTTTAAGTTTATGTAATATTATATTATTTGACATTTTATTTTAATAATTTTTTAGAATTTATTTGAAATTTTTTATATAAAAAATTTATTATTTTTATTATTATTAGTCAGTCTTATATTGTTTATAAATATACATTTTTAAATATAGTCTCAAGCTTAAATTCTAAATCATATTTTATTTTTTACATTCTAAATTAAATACTAAATCATATATATATTTACCTAAATTTTTTAGTTAATAAATTTATTTTATTTATGAATGATACTAATGCTTATTAACTTATATTTTTACTTAATTTTTTTTTTTTATAAGTTACTTATAATATGTTAACTCTATATTTTTTGAGTGCTAATTACATATCTTTATTATAATATAACATAAAAAATTTAATATTGAATTGAATATAATTTATTGTAATTTATATTAATTTTTACTTTGTATTAAAAAAGAATTCAGCCCCTCCTATATATTTTTTCTGCCTCCGCTCCAGTCTCTTATTCTGTAGAAACTAATAAAAATCTCTGGAAAGCAAACATAACCATCTTTCACAAGGTCTCTGATTCAATCCATTACCACCTATAATACGAAAACTTCCAAATTTCAGAACACATTAATTATTTAACAAACAAAATCTATATATGACGATTTCATAAACTCTACTTTTGGGATATCTTCTATTTGGTAGTGTTTTCAATAGTTGATAAGTCTTACGCAATGATCTGAGCTAGAGCTAATCTAGAAGCTTAGTTTCATTTATTAAGCTATACTAAAAATATTAATGCGAGACCAATGAAGTCCCATTGCTTACAAAGCTAGCCTACAATTAGGAAAAAGGGTTATACAGATTCCAAAGCCTATACAGATTATTGTGCTTATTTTTCAAAAGAAACGTAAGGAATTTGTTTTCAAAAACTCAAAATTTCAGGAATAACACGAGATGTGTCATGACTCAGCTGTTATAATCCTGTTTAAGCAGCTTTCTCAATTTCAACATTTTGGCCACCCTTGGCAGTTTTTTCATCCTCAGTTGCAGCTGTAGATTCTGGTTTAGATGATTCAGTGGCAGCATTAGCAGTACCGTCCTTGGCTGGTGAGGCAACCACTCCAGCAGCAGTTGGGGCAGAAGTCTTGCCATTCTCAGCATCCTTACTATCTTTATTGGCAGGTGGAGTGGAAGGAGGCATCATGTGAGCTGGAGGATTCTGTTTTAGTTTCAATAGAACTTGCCGCATTTTTGCAAGGTCAGTAGGCTTGCCAGGTTTAGGGCCCTGAATCAAAATGACTGAAGCCTTCTTATCAATATCTCTCTTCCCCCTCTTCTCAATATTTGGAACCTCACGAGGTATAATCTCGGCTATTGCTTTCCAGTAATGTTTGTGTGCTTCCTTGTGAAACTTCTCTTGGTTTACTAAGTATAGCTGCAAACAAGAAGCTCACTTGCGCTTAACTTTAGATCAAAACTAAAAAACAAAAAAAGAACATGGGTGTATTCAATTGAGATTTTTAATGATTTTTATGGAGTTTTAAAATTCACGTGTATTCAAAAAAGAACATGGGTGTGATTTTAATGAAAATGATATAAACAGAGCATTAGAGAATCTCTCTTTCTGCTTTCGTACACGATCACATATGACAGATGATAATGTTTTGAAAAAATAAACTTGTACCTTCTCCCTTTCTCTATTGATAGCCTTATTAGTTTCGCAGTTGTGTTTTCTTTTATCGTAAGAGGACTGTTTGTACTCTTCAGCTTCATTGATAATCTGGTTCCTCATTTCTTTCTCTCTTTGCTCCTTCTCCTCAAGATGGATTGCATTCAAACTGCAAAAGTAGTAGGTATAAAACAGTAAAATTTATATTAAATGCTTTATACCCAACAAATATCTAGAATTGAGAATAGTTAACAAACGTGATAAACTAGTAACAATCAAGTCACATATGTTAGATCACTTTGGAGAAGAATTATAACCTTACAGTTCAAAAAATTCCCCCATCAATCCCAGAAATAAATACACATAAACCTTCAGCTAAAGGGACCATTCAAGTTTCAACAACAATTAATATTTTGTTCATTGTTCATTCTTATATGGAAACAGAGTGAGTGATATTAATATCTCATAGACAAATCTGAAATAGAACCCAAATAAGGGAGAGAGAGGAAAAAAATAGAAATTAACCAAACCGAAGAACTAAATTTCCCAATATAACAACAAAAACATCACAATTCAAAAGCCAAAAAAAAAACTAACCGACGCCATTCTCGGCGAGCAAAGCATTCCTCCTGCATCTGTTCAGGAGGTGGCAAGACAGGTCCATCAGATGTAAAAATGCCACCATCATCACCATTGGCATTGGCAATCCCATTTGACTCGTGTACGGTTGATTCCAAGGGTGAGCTGAATTCCGTGTTGGGGTTAGGGTCAGAGAAGCCATAATCGTCATGAAGGTGTTGCTGGTTATCGTTGTCTTCCACGCAATGATGGTGATGATCGTTGGTTGAGTCAGGTTGCAATGTAGAGGACGATGGTGGAGATGGGGGATTGGAAGAGAAAAATTCACCGTTGCCAGTATTACACGAGGAGTGGTAGCCATCGTAACCCAAGTGGCTACCATCGTCGTCGAAAGGCCGGGAAGTGGGAGAATGGTGATTTTGATTGTCGGATTCGTTGGTGAATGAGTCAAAAGAATCCATCCTTCCGAAGCTACCACTGTGTCGCTCTGTTTGTTTCTTTCACGTTGTTTCGCTTTGTTAGGATCGAGTAGGATAGCTCTTAAGAAGGGATTTCGTCTAAAATGGGCAAATTTCATAGATTAATTTAGAAAAAGGTTCATTTGTGTTAAATTTTATAAATGGGTAAATTGAAATTAGCTCTCCCAGTTGCCGGTTCCTATCCCTTATTTTCTACCAAAGTTTATTTTATTTCTTATTTCTTATTTCTTCTCTCTCCTTCTCTACGTACTCTCCATTTTTTTCTCCCTCTTCATCTTCTTCTTCTTCTTCATCTTCCTCTTTCTTCCTCTTTCTTTCTCTTCCTCAGAGAACACGTGGGCAATTTGACAGAAACAACGCCTCACATTTCTTGCACAAGTTAGTGCTAATCAAATTGCACTGTTCATCATCTTCTTTAAGTTATCTGGTATACCAGAGATATAAACTATTGAATTAATAACATACAAAAAATATTTGATTGGTTTAAATTCAACGAATGAGAGGTCTTCATATAGACTGTTGAATTTGTAGAAAAGAAGAAAGTGATATTTGGTTCTGAATATTTCACTGACTTGTATTACTTTGCACATATTACATGAATTTATAATAGAAATAAAACGACATAAAAGGATAATAATTAAGTACAATAATCTCTACCATATTGAGAATGATCTCTACCATATTAGAAATGATCTCTACCATATTAATATTTTATTTACTTTCCTATTTTAAAATAAATCTCAACACTCCCCCTCAAGTTGGTGCATACATGTCACACATGCCCAACTTGTCTAAAAACTTTAAGAACACTCAATTTGAAAATGCTTTGGTGAGAATTGCTTTGTTGATAGCCAAATTCTTTCATAGACTTTGTGAATTTGCTTGCTATTGTAAAAGTGGGTTTTGGGTTTTCAGGGGTGGCGCGATTTGTGGGTGTAATTTTGGTCTGATTTCTGTTTTGGTCTGTGTCTGCGGTGGTCTGTGGGATCTGTTTTGGCGGATCTGTTTTTTTTGGTCTGTGGGATTTGTTTTGGTCTGTGTCTGTGGTGGTCTGTGGGATCTGTTTTGGCGGATCTGTTTTGGTCTGTGGTCTGCGGTCTGTGGGATCTGTTTTGGTGGTGGTTTGCGGTGGTCTGTGGGATCTGTTTTGGTGGTGGTCCGCAGTGGTCTGTGGGATCTATTTTGGCGGATCTGTTTTGGTGATGGTCTGTGGTGGCGCGACGGAATGTGCCTTTGATGTAAGAAATCTTTTCTCGTTCAGCGATATGCATCTCCATTAATTGAGACCACACATCATAATTTTTTTCAGTAAGTAAAATGCCAGCATTAAAGGGACTTTCAGACTGAACAAAAAAAAGAAACTGATTTGGTTTCAGATGATTCAATGGAATCACTCCTTTTTTTTTTTTTTTTCCTTTTTTTTTTTTTTTTTTTTTTCCTTTTTTTTTTTTTTTCTTTTTTTGTTTTTTGTTTTTTGTTTTTTTAAATAGATATATATATATATGGAATAGAAAGAAACAGAAAACAAAAAAAGGAATTAAAATACGATGAGGCTGAGCTGGGACAGGGCGTTAGTGGCCACGAAGGGGCTGTGCACGGCGCGGCGGGAGGTGCGCGATGGGCGCGAAGCTGACTGGTGGATCTGGGATGCGGTCTGGTGGATTTGGTACGCGGCGCGGCGCAACGCTGATTGGGTGGATCTGGGATGCGGTTTGGTGGATCTGGTGCGTGGCGCGACGCTGATTTGGTGGATCTGAGATGCGGTCTGGTGGATCTGGTGCGCGGCACGACGCTGATTGGGTGGATCTGGTATGCGAGTGGCATGTTTTTATGGTTGATATGTCGGTGGTTTATCTGTTTCAGATCACTGAAAATGTTGTGATCGAGTTTCTGGGTTGATAGCGGCTATGGATTTGCTTTACGAGTTGGGTTTTGATTTCTGTTGGGTTTGATTTTTGTTGGGTTTTTGTTTGATTTCTATTGGTGGTTTGACGAGTTTGATAAGTTTGGTTTGGGTGGTGGTGATTGTCTGTAGTGTTTGTGGGATTTTTTTTATTCAGAATTCTAACTTGGCTCTGATACCATGTAGAAAAGAAGAAAGTGATATTTGGTTCTGAATATTTCACTGACTTGTATTACTTTGCACATATTACATGAATTTATAATAGAAATAAAACGACATAAAAGGATAATAATTAAGTACAATAATCTCTACCATATTGAGAATGATCTCTACCATATTAGAAATGATCTCTACCATATTAATATTTTATTTACTTTCCTATTTTAAAATAAATCTCAACAGAATTTTAAAAGAGCCAAATTTACGCAGCTCATATAGATAGAATAGTGCTTAAAATTTGCGTCACTATTTAACATTGGAAATCAGCTGCAAGAGGAAGAATAAGACTATATAAAAGAACTGTCAATTGTAAAATATTCTCCAACTAATTTACTATTTAATTGAAATTTATATTATTCAGATTATACGTGCTAATCAAATTTAACCAGCATTGCACTGTTCATTATCTTCTTCAAGTTAACCAAGGTATATCTGTGGTATATCTCGATATACCAAGGTATATCAAGGTATATCTGTGGTATATCTCGATATACTAAGGTATATCGAGATATACCACAGATATACCTTGGTATATCGAGATATACCACAGATATACCTCGATATACCTTGGTATATCTGTGGTATATCTCGATATACCAAGGTATATCTCGATATACCAAGGTATATCTGTGGTATATCTCGATATACTATGGTATATCAAGGTATATCTGTGGTATATTTCTGATATATCTCGATATATCAGGTTATATCTAATATATTTGTGGTATATCTCTAGTATATCTCGATATACCAAGGTATATCTCGTATATTTCCTTCGTTGAATTTAAACCAATCAAATATTTGTTTGTATGTTGTTAATTCAAAGTTCAAACCTTTATTAAATTACAAATTATATTTGTTGTTTTGAACCTAACAATTGAGAATTTTACTTGAAATACAGTGAAGCTGAGAATTAATGCAGTCACGGCATTGGCTTTATCAAATTCTATTCAGTGTCGAAATATGACATGGGTTGTTAAAAAAATGAGAGAATTGAGGAAGAGGAAGAGGAAGAGGAAAGAGGAAGAGGAAGACGAAGACGAAGACGAAGACGAAGACGAAGAGGAAAGAGGAAGACGAAGACGAAGACGAAGAGGAAAGAGGAAGACGAAGACGAAGACGAAGAGGAAGAGGAAAGAGGAGAGAAGAAGGAAGAGGAAACCTGCTAACTTAGAAGTTTCAGGTTCAAAGTCAAAAATTGCCCATTTCTACACTAAAACTTAAATGAGCCTTTTTTTAAACTATTATATGGGATTTGCCTATTTTAGACAAAATCCCTCTTAAGAACGGTCTCTTTTGTTCTCTCTTTCTCTCGAAGGCATAAAGTTCTTATTGAAACGTTTTTAATCGAAATCTGATCGTCAGATAAATAGTACGATCATCTCAACAATAAACTTTTTAGACAACTATTCACATATATTATGTTTATCCTCAATTCTTCGCAATGCACTTTTAATAACTAACGTAATTACGTTACATACATCAAATTATAAATTTAAAAAACAAAATAAAATAATTATAATTATACATAAAAATATTAATAACAATAATTTAAAATATTAATCATTATTAATATTCTTAAAATAAAATATTAATTCAAATAAATAGAACATAACTTACATTATCCTCTCTTCCTTAAAAAGCTTCTTTCTATTAAAAAAAATGATTTTAAAAAAAGAAAACATATTTGATTTATCTAATAAAAATTATTGAGGAATAATGTTAACAAAATGAAATTAAATGAAAAAGTTATTACTAAGAATAGCTTGACATTTGTCATTTAAATTTAATAAATTCAGTGTATTAATTAACTTTCTTAAAATTATTATACTTTAATAACTTATTATTGCATTTTTTTAACTTTCAAATTAATTTTTATCAATTTTAATTTTTTTTAAATTATTTATAAAAATTTATAAAAAAAATTTATGTTTGATTGAATTAAATTTTAATAAACATCGAATTAATAAATATTTAAAGAAAAAAATATCTCAAAAAATTTTTAAAAAAAGTTTAAAAATAAAGTAATTAAAATGACAAAAAATGATCTAAAATGACTAAATATCCACATTTGTAATAATAATTAAGTGATTAATGTACAATAATTTAAAAAAAATAAATAATATGTTCGGTGCGTAAAAACAAAGTCTCTATATTCACTTTTTCCTAATACTGTACCATCTTTGCATTGAGTGATGACATTAAAAAAAAATTATATTTTAAAATATGGATAAATTTGATAAAAAAAATTATTATAATTCAAATGAAGAAAAAATAAATGAAAAAAAAAAAGAGAAAAAACAACAAAAATAGCACAATTATGTTTAAATAGTATATTTCTACAATTAAAAAATGACTTTTACATCAATTTTTTTTAAGATTTGTCCAATTGAATGTCATTCAAATTAAATTATAGCAATTTAAACTCGTTTAATGTTGAACATTAAATGTTACATATTCAGTGTTATTAGAGTGCTAGTTTTGTTATTATAAATTTTAGGGTGATATTTTTGATAATTTTTCAAAAAAAAAAAAACATTCCGAAGGAATCCATCAAAACATAAATAAATTCGACTTTTCCTTCCGGTTGGAATAGGTTCCTTTCTATTATATTATAAATTGTTAAACCAAACAATTGATTTCTTGATCATGCTTCATTCATGTAACAGTTTTGAATATCTGGCAGATAACGAAGAAAGACTAAATTTTTTTATTCTTGTGATTCACTTGGTAGATTTACGCCTTAGAGCCTTAAAGCTTGCCATAGAGCTAAGTCTTGTGTCAATTATATGATCTACTGTACTGGACCTTATTCTCAAATATTTCAACAATCCAAGTCATCAAGAGATTCATTTTTCAGTATCATCTTTGTTCAGTAAAACATGTTAAGGCAAAATCCAGAAATCAAACTGAGAATTTCATGTTTCAATCTATTAAATGAACTCAATGAATCATATCAATTCATTATTTCTGCACAAGATGTTCAATATCTCCCATCTCCATTTCACTTCCTATTAATTCATGCCCATCTTGAAAAAGCAACTCAATCTCCTCAAGTGACTTCCCTTTGGTTTCAGGAACAAGTTTATAAACAAACACAACAGAAAGAGCAGAAATTGCAGAAAATATAAAGAATGTTCCACCTACTGAAAATGCTTTAGCCATTGAGAGAAAAGACATTGCAATTAAACCACTTGACACTCTATTCCCAACAGCCCCAAGTGCAGAAGCTTGAGCTCTAAGCCTTAAAGGAAATATCTCAGATGTCAAAACCCAACAAACAGGTCCAATTCCTACTGAGAAAAATGCCACATTCGCACAAACTGATAATATTGCCAATCCAATACCAAACTCTCCTTTTCCAATTACTGTTAAAGCAAATCCCAATATGAATAAACAAACAGTCATTCCTATTGTACTTATATAGAGCAAAGGCTTTCTACCCAACTTATCAATTAGAAAGACAGCAACCAATATAAAAACAGTCTTTGTCACACCAATAGCAACTGTTGCAGCAAGTAACTTTGAATTGCCTTCAATTCCTGCTTCCTTCAATATTTCAGGACTATAATATACAGTTGCATCAATTCCTGTTATTTGTTGAAAACACTGGATTCCAAAACCCGTAATCAGCATTCGACGAATTACTGGGGAAGGCTTCAATAGTTCATGCCAAATAGCCTTTTGCTCATATTTCTCTCCATTGCTTGTACCTGCAGCTACTTGTATTTCTCTAAGTCTATCCTCCACTTCATGTTCATTCTCATTTGTTTTCAACAACACTGATCTTGCTTCTTCAAGACGGTTTTGCATAACTAGCCATCTTGGGGACTCAGGGATTATGAAAAGTGCGAAACCAATGAACAATGAAGGAAGTATTCCTACTGCAAGCATTATCCTCCAGTTAATATGTGCTGGAAGACCTGAAAACGCATAGTTTGAGACATAACCAAGTAAGATGCCTAAATTTATGAAAATTTCGGGGAATGAAGTGAGAGAGCCTCGTGCGACGGTTGGAGATATCTCGGCGATATAGACAGGAGCAATCATGACACCAAAACCAATTCCAATCCCGGCTAAGATTCTGCCGAGCATTAGTATTTGAAATGAAGGAGCAAGTGTCATTACTAATGCACCTGTTTGGAAAACAATAGCAGCTAAGGCCATTGTCCATTTTCTACCTATAAGATCAGATGTTTTACCAGCAGCTAAACTACCCAATATTGAAATAAAGCTCAAAATCCCAATAAGCACTTCTTCTTGTACCTCTGTTATCTTCAAATCTTCATGAATGAATATTATTGCTCCACTCATCACACCTACGTCTGTCAATTTGAAAAACACAAACTCTAATTGAAGTAAAACCCTGAATAATATTTATATTAGTCTATTAAATTTATTTCTATACAATTTGTGTCTAAAAGGAAATTGGTGGGTGTGAGATGCTATTTTTAAGTAATGCTAAAAGGAAATTTTCTTGAAAACAGAAAACAGAATCAATTTGAATAAGGAAAGCATACTGCATACCATAACCAAGAAGAACAGAGTTTAGAGATGCAAAAGTTGCGCAAGCCAAAACATATTTCCTGGTTCTGCTTAGCCTTTCAACTTGAACATGATGATTTGAAGCATCATCGTGATGATCTTCTCTGAACTCTGAATTCATCCTCTTGTATTTGTTTTTGGTTCCCAATGGAACTCCAGATAAATCTTCATTGCCATTTTCTTGGAAACCCATTTTTGTGCCCTGTCTATTTCTGCTTGTAATCAGTCAAAAAGCAGAATACAAAGCAAAAAAGTGGAGTTTTGAGGGAGCTTTGATTGTTAAATATCTGAGATTGAAGCCATTGATTGGGTTTTAGATCTAAACGAGAGCAGGAGGTAAGATCAAGATGAAGAATAATAAAAATTAAGCAGGTGGGTGCTTTTGTTTTATCAAGCAAATGCCCACTTGGTATTTGTTCATGTGCAAACTGTTAATATAAGTCGACCTTGACCTGACTTATGCTACTATTTTAAGCTTAAAATGGCACTTTCGAGGTAACACTGTGTGTGGACGTCTATGGACTATCTGTAAAATTGGGAAGTTTTCAAACGGAAATCTGTATGATAGTTTTAAAAGTTGATGAAAACTATTTCTCTTTAAAAAAAAAAAATGAATAAAATAAATAAGAAATTCAATCATATTTTAAATATTGAATTTATATACCATTCATTTTAAATAGATGTAGTTCAACTATTAAATTAATGGCCATTTGAACATCTACAAAGCCTCATATAATATTAGGTGCCATTAGAAACAACTATGTTTTTTATGTAACTTATTCAATATTTAAAAAAAATAACTTAATCATGTTTTTTTTAAGTTTACAAGGGTTTTTAATGAATTGTAAGAAATCAAATGGAGGTTAAATGAAGAAGGAATCAACCATTTTTTTTTTTATTATCAAAGGTTGGTGGAAGGCAAGTCACGTTTAAACATGTTTTTTTTTATAAAAGGTTGTGGCTAACAGTTTTCAGTGGGTGCACCGGGACATCCCAACTAGGTTGGCACCTTTTTAGCACCTTCTTCATTAAACCACTCGACCACTAATATTATTAAATATTAATAAAATGAAGCATACAAATAAAAATTCTCAACAAAACCTGTAATTAGGTTTGTTGTTAGCATCTGAATAAATGTAAGAGCTAGCGAAATGTGGGGCATTCCACCACCAAGTCGCTGTACATAAACTAGGAGCCCTAGAAGCTAAGCTATCAGCTGCAGCATTTCCCTCCATATAAATATGTGAGCAGTGAAACTTCATATGTGTAATTTTATCTAAACAATCAGTCCAAGCAGAATGCCATCTCCAAGGAACCGAAGAAGACCGAGTCTGAAAGAGAGCAACAACATATCGTGAGTCTGATTCTAACCAGAGACGCCTCCACCGAAATGTGTATGCATACTTCACCGCATAAATGGCTGCCGCTAGTTCTGCTTCAAAAGCATATGATACTCCAAGAGGAATACAAAAACAACCCTTAACAAATGATCTGGAAGTTCGGAAAACACCTGCACAACCAGATAATCCTGGTGCTCCAAAAGCTGCACCATCTGTATTGACCTTTATCCATCCTGAGGGTGGAGCCTTCCAATTAACCTCTATAATCCTTGGAGCCCGTCTTGGGATGCCTGTTATTCGAAGCCGCTTAAGTACCTGTAGATCATCCACAATATTTCGCATGCAACCACTGTTTGAGAGACTCGCTTCGCGGATAAAACGCCATATTGTGGCAAAAGCCGAACTCAGTGTCGTCCTCTTATTGTTAAATCGATACTCATTTCTAGTAGTCCAAATCACCCAAATGACTGAAACAATTCCTGCTTTCCATAAATTGGCGAGTTGTGATCCAAATTCCATTGCCATTGCGGTCTTCCATAGGTTTAGGATCGAAGAGTCTGTACATGGTCTTTTTCCAAAGAAGAAGCATATGAAGTCCCAAAGCGCACCTGCAAAATGACAACTTAAAAAAAGATGTGACAGAGTTTCCTCCTTTGATCCACATAACGAACAACGGGAAGGAAACGATTATCCTCTCCTTTTTAATTGACAATCCGTTGGGAGTTTATTCTGAATAGCACGCCAAAGCAAAATAGATCGTGAGGGGGGAATATAATGAGCCCAGATGGCCTTTCCCCAACTCTTGCGTTCCCCAACCACACGTAGTGAATCATAAGCTTCACTGGTTGTAACATCTCCCTTAAAAGATTGTGTCCAAACTCTGATGTCCGAACCAATGCCAACAACTGTTGACTGAATTTCTGAGGCAATATCTGGATAAGAGTCTTTGAAGGATTGTGGCAAATTCCAACAATCTTCCCGGATATAGTCCCCCACTAGTGAATGTATCGGAGGGTCCACTGGTGGATTATCTGTCCTGTCAATTAGTGGAATACCTAACCAATTGTCTGTCCAAAACTTAACTGTAGAATTCCTTCCAATTATCCACCTGGACTCCTCCAAGAGGGTTAAATAGTGAGGTCGCAAACCAGGCCAGATTGATGAGCAGATATAATAGTTCCGTGGAGAGTCATTTTTTGTTAGATATCTGCTACGTAAGTAAAGCAGAGTGTTAGAGTTACCTGTGATTACCCTCCATGCGAACTTTTTTAACATGGCCTCATTTAGGAGACGAATATCCCGTAAACCAAGACCTCCTTCATCTATTGGACGGCAACAGTCTTTCCAAGCCACTTGTATCTGTTTGATTGTATCAGTCTTTCCCGACCAAAAGAAATTGCAAATGATTTTTGTTAGGTCTTGAAGGACTGTTTTTGGCCATTTATATATCTGAAATGAGTGGAGAAGTGTACCTTGAATGATCGAAGAAATCAAGCAACGCCGTCCTGCCAAAGAAATAGTCAACCTATTCCAGGCCTCAATTTTCACACGAATTTTATCTGCTAGGCTTTGAAACCAACACTTTTTCGGAGCCCCCTGGAAGAGATCGATGCCCAAGTATGACAAGGATGATCTTCCAGTACGCATGCCAGATAAATTCCGAAGTAATGAAATGTTGTTCAGTGTAACACCTTTACCAAAGTAGATAAAAGATTTTTCTAAATTTACCATTTGACCCAAAAGACGACTATACAAGGAAAAAGCTTCAGTTATCACTTGAATGTTCGTCTCACTTGCCCGACTAAAAATAAGAAGATCATATGCATATAAAAAGTGTGTTGGCGCACGAGTTCCTCTAGGTAAAGAGATTGGGAGTAAATGCCCCGTATCAACCAATTTTTGGAGTTGTCTGCTGAGGAAATCTTCAGCTATGCAAAATAATAATGGGGATAAAGGATCTCCTTGTCGGACGCCTCTAGAACAAGAAAAATAGCCCCTAGGTGAACCATTGACCATAATTGAGATTCTCGCTGATGCAAATATATCTCGAATCCAGCCCAGAAAGATGTTGTCGAAACCAAAGCATTTCATCACTTTTAAAATAAAATCCCAACGCATAGTATCAAAAGCTTTGTGAATGTCAATTTTCAGAGCGATGTTACCTTGTCGGCTGGAAAGCTACATAGCGTTAAAACATTCAGAAGCACCCGCTAAGCAATCGCCAATGTTTCTGCCTGGAATGAATCCAAATTGATTTTGAGATAGAATACGAGCACAAATATGTCCTAATCTGCCAGCAATAATCTTTGTTATTAACTTGAACATAAAATTGCCTAAAACAGTAGGCCTATACTGATCAATAGAGCTTGCTTGTTGGTGCTTGGGTATAAGAATTAAGAAATTGGAGTTTAGTCCCGGGTGTATCCGACCTGTTTTAAAATAATCTTGTATCGCTCGTACAATATCTGTACTGATAATATCCCAACATTGCTGAAAAAATTTACCAGTAAACCCATCTGGTCCTGGGGCACTCATTGGATCCAATACAAAAATTATAGCTCGTATGTCTTCTGATGATGGTATGCGTCGTAAACTTTGATTATCCACAGAGGTGACCAGTGAGGGCACCACTGACTCTATGGGAGTAAGATCTGTCATTCCACCTGTCTGACTTGAGAAAAGCTTTTCATAGTAGTTCAAAATATGAGTGGCTATTACCTCTGGATCATTATTTATTTCTCCGTTAATTTCCAAGTGTGTCAAAGATTTTTGTGCTTTTAAACGACGAATTAGTGAATGAAAAAAAGTGGTGTTTCTATCGCCACCTTTCAGCCATTTTAATCTGATCTTTTCTCTTAGAAAGATATCTTGCTGGCGCAACAATCTATCTAAGTCAGCGTGAGCATCGGACTCCAGTTGCAACAGTTCTTCGAAGAAAAAATCATCATTATAACGCTGTTGAATGTCAGCCAGTGTATCTGTTGCAGTTGCAATATTTTGATTTAAATTACCAAAGACAGTTTTGTTCCATGTCTTGAGAACCAATTTGAGAGCCTTAAGTTTGCCAATAACAATACCCATAGTAGTTTAGTCTATCTTTTATTTTTATAACAGTTTAGTTATTTTATTATACAAAAATTACATTATATAAACAAATGATCAATTTTTCCTTATATTTTTATTTTTCTCACTTTTTTTAACTGCTATTGATATATTAATTGTATAAATTATGACAACAATGATTACAACATTGATGAGCAAAATAAAATAAAATTTTTAAAAAATAATTATTTATCTTTATGTTATTTCTTTTTAATAACAAAAAAGAAGAAAATTAAATTGCTAAAAGAAAAAACAAGGAATTTAAATTGACATAACTAAGGGTGTCACAAGTGAGCTTGCGCCATAATATAACAAAGACCACAATTAACGGGCGGAATGGCGGACAATTATTCTCACCCGGTACAAAGTTAAATTTTTTGTAGAATAATTAATAAATTTAACTGGATCAAAAAAAATAAATTAATCAATTAAGCTAATCTAATTTTAAAGAACATGTCTAAGCTAATTCTACCTACATCCCTTAAAATCTCAAACTACTGCCTTAATAGAATTAATGAGTTACTATAGCAACAATTTAAGTAGTTAGTTCAATTTTACGTAAATTGCTGTACGACAGCGTTTTAATATAATAAATTTACTTTTTTATCCTTTTTTATTAAACTCCAATACAATCACCATCTCCCATCTCTTTCTCTCTTTGCTTTCTCAGTTTTCGTCGTCGTCGGCAATTAGTTCAAGTTCTTTTGCAAGTTATAGAATATGTATCAGTGACACCATTTTCATTTTCATTTTTCTATCAGTGACACCATTTTCATTTTCACCAAGGCATTTAGATTTACTTATTTATTTGACAATCTGAAAAAAAAATATTCTTTTGTAAATCATATGAATATTTATTGGTGCAAACAATCGTTCAAGTTTTTGCTGGAAACCATATTGGGCATTAACAATTTGGAAGGAATTAGTTATACTCTGTTTTTGTTAGGCAAAATAGAGTATACATACAGGTATGTAAACTATATACATATAGGTATGTAAACTATTTACATACTATGTAAATTGTGTTTACATACTATGTTTCCATATCCAGAGAATTTAACATTGTTTAACATACTGTGTTTACATTATTTAAATTTACATAGTATGTAAATTGTGTTTACATACTATGTTTTTATATCCAGAGAGTTTAACTTGTGCCTTGGGCTTTTGAAATTTCATCTTAATCATCCTCGTTATGGTTCATGATGCAAACCACAATGAAGTTGTCCTATTAACATTATTCAGTAATTTGGTCTGACGTTAAATCCGACTCTAATTGTATATTCGAAGCATACCATTTTTTATCTTCAAAATAAAATTATTGATTTGATGGCGGCTCTAGGAGCAAATCCAAAATGGAACACATAATAGCATCGTCACAACAACTCAATTATGGATCAAAATTAGCTTAAAGGAAAATATAGTTTGTACATTAACAAGTTGGTAAACTAATAAAACCTACAGGCTTATGCATTCACCAACCAATATTCCTGCTACTTTTCACAGGTCTAACCATACTCATCACTTTTTGGAACTATAGGAACAACAAATAAAAATTAATAGCTCAGACGGAAAATTAATTTTCATTAAATTCATTTCGCTCCTGAATTAAAAGAAGACAACACAACTTAACAATTAAAGTGTTCTCTTTATAAAGACAAATCATGTTTCCACCAAGTTTAGAGCCTAAATTAGCTTCCTTTCATAGTATGTAACACAGTTTACATAGTATATAACACAATTTATATAATATGTAAAACAGTTTTACATACTTGTTTCTTACTTATATTCTCATTTTCATTTCCATATCATATATTCTTATTTTCAATTTTCCTGAAAGATTGTACCCAAAACCAAATAGGCAGCTTTCAAGGTTGTTATATGTATAATTTATTTTCCGAATAGTAGTAATCATGTTGTTATCATAATAGTTGTATGTTTAATAATTAGTATTACTCATTGCTATACATCTCATTTGCACTTTAATGTTTTCGTTTCCTCACTAATTAACTTCTGGAATGAACAAGGAAATGTATCCCAAATGGTTGAATTTATTATCTTTTACCTAGTTCATCATTAGTTGGTCATGTAAGGCAAACATAAAAATTTAGAGTGGAGTGTGCAAGATTTATATTAGTATTATTGATGTATTAGAACACAAATTAAATAAAAAAAATTACTTAATACAACCATGATTATCTTTAAATCTGATTGAATCTAACACAAGGAACAAATTATAAAACAAAAGAAAATTAATAAGATTAGATATTTCCCTTACCAGCTCTTACAAGAAACAACTCTAATGAGCTCCCATTGTTGGAGCGTGATAACACTAAAATCTTTTTCTATGACCCACAAATTTGAGTTAAGTTTGATCCTAATGCATATATATTGTACAATATTATTTATGAAAACAAATATTTGAGCCTAGGTACTAAAAACAATTTGTAAACAAACAGGTTGTCAGATTAATTAGGTAATATTTCTTTATTTTATTTCCTCCAAATGTTTCTTGCTCGGTACTATATATGTTTTTCTTAGAATTCATTGGGTGCTATTCATTGGGTGCTACCAATCAATAATTTTACATAATATGTTACACAGTTTACTTAGTATGTAACACAGTTTACATACTATGTACATCAGTTTACATACTATGTAAAACAGTTTACATACTTATTTACATAGTATGTAAATAGTTTACATAGTATGTAAACAGTTTACATACCTGTTTACATACTATGTAAACTATTTACATACTATGTAAATAAGTATGTAAACTGTTTTACATAGTACCTGTTTACATAGTATGTGTATGTATACTCAGTTTTACCTAGCAAAAATAGAGTATCTCAGTTTATCATCATATGTTTTGCATATGCATTCCTCTCCGCCATATCTGAAAGCTTTCGCAATCTCTCATTCAGCTCTTCACTCTAAAACATAAATCCAAATCAATATTATAATCAATTCCTTCCAAATTATTTGTTTCCAGCAAATTCTAGGAAATCAAAAATACAGTAAACAACTTTGAATTTTTTTAGAATAATAATCATACATATTTTACAACATGCAAAAGAAATAGAACTAATATATATATATATATATATATATATATATTAGTAACAAGCTCTCTCTCTCTATATATATAGAGAGAGAGAGAGCGCTTGTTACAATAGTGATTTTGTGGGATAGTCATAAATTTATAGAGCTATTTTTGATTCTGATTCCGTATGAGAGTAGAAAAGAAAACTCAATGATATTTGTGTAATTTATCTAATTTTGATATAACTAAAACGTACAATTTTGAGCTTATTATTGCTAGTTTTGAAAAATTTAACTTTTAATTAAAATTGAAGCTATTTAAAAAAATTACTCTTATGTTGATGAGAAGTTTATGTTAGCCCGCTATAAGCTCACAATCTAAAGAGGGCCGGAGAAAATTTCCAATATAAACTAGATATAAGTATTAATTACCTAGAGCAGAATAGTTTAAAATCAACTTTTTTTTTACTTAAAATAGTAAAATGATAGAGTTTTGATAAAAATTAAATTACAATTTCAATCCTTAAGTCATTTAAATCTAAAAATTTAAATGTAATTCTTACATATAATAAAAATATTTTATTTTAAAGATGACGAAAATAATAAAAAAATCAAATAAAAAATCAAGAAATAGTGAAAATAAAGGCACAAGATATTTTATGATATTTTTTTCAAGAAGATATTTTGTAAAAAGAAATTTGAAGAAATTCAAAAATTAAAATTAAATCTCAAAGAAAGTGATGGATTTAAAGAAACACTTTTTATAGAATAAGATAAATATTCCCTAGAAAAGATATAGTTTATTATAGAATAAGTAATAAAGAAATGAGTATAACCATAACAGATGTAAATGAAAGATTTAACACATCATTAATTGATAAATAAATTATCAAAAATTTCACAAAAAGATAAAGATAATATTGGATATATTCATCTTATAGGAATATAAATTTTAATTAAAATACATTTTAGAGAAGGAATTGATACACCCATAAAATTAACATTATTAGATAACAGACTAATAAACATAAGATATGCTTTTTTAGGAATGATCCATGAAAATTTAGGATATCAAAAATTAAAATTTACAGCATATCCTAGATTTGCTGTTAACAAAAACTTGAATCAAGTATTAAATTTAGCATACGAATTTAAAAGAGAAAATTTAATGAAAGAAGGAAACCATACATTTTCTATACATTACATAGTAAGATGTTAATTAACTAATAGACATAACGGTTCAATTTATGGACAAAATAAATTCATAAAAATTTTAAAAAATAAGAGAAGTAATAAAACCTGAAGTAATGACAAACTTTGAAATATTAAAAGAATGAAAATTAAATATAAAATAATAATAATAATAATAATAATAATAATAAACCTCTTATACTAGGTATAGAATAAAATTTATTAAAGATAATGTAAAGATTAGTAAACCTAAATAGGAAGAACAAAAAGAAATAAAATAATTAAAACAAGAGATTAAAGAATTAAAAATTTACTGATACATGAAGTAATAGGAGATTAGAGAATGCTAAAATTAAAATTACAAGAAATAGAGTCAGAAGGAAATGAAAATATAAATGGAAGTAAAAAAAAACCATAATAAAAGTTTTAAATCTTTTAGCTGAAAAATAGAATATTAGAGAATGCTAAAATCAAAATTACAAGAAGTAGAGTCAGAAGGAAATGAAAATATAAATGGAAGTAAAAAAACCATAATAAAAGTTTTAAATCTTTTAGCTGAAGAATAGAATATTAGAGAATGCTAAAATCAAAATTACAAGAAGTAGAGTCAGAAGGAAATGAAAATATAAATGAAAGTATAAAAACCATAATAAAAGTTTTAATTCTTTTAGCTGAAGAAGTAGATGCAACATGTTAATCAAATATCAAATATTTACAGAGTATAAATTATATACAAAAAGAAATTCTTGAAGAAATAAAATAACATAATTGGACTAAAAATTAATTAGATATATATAAAGAAATAATATAATTAAGAAAAGATATTAATGATATACCAAAAACTAATTGATTAAAATTTGATCCTTTAAGATGATTAAAAGAAAAACCTCTAAGAAGATCTAATGCATTAATACCTAAAAATGATAATAAAAAAAAAGATGAAAAAATATCCAAAGATAAAGAAAAAGATATAATCCCAATATAATAAAATATAGAAAAAATTTAGAAAAATAATTCATGAATCTTAAAAATAAGGATATAGAAAAATTAATCAGTCTTTTAACCTAACAAATAAAGAATTAGAATATTATGAAGAAAAATTTTGTACAAATAAAGAAAAAGATGATATGACAATAATTAGTGAAAGTAAATTTGAAGAAGAAAACATAAGTCCAAAAATACATATGGAACCAATATTAGCAACCTCAAGAAAATCAAATTCAAAAAGAGGAAAAATAGCTTACCTAAATAAGAAAGAAAGAAATAGACAAAGACTAGAAGAACTTGAACTTTTTAATAAGAAGAACTTGAGCCTTTTAATAGAGGAAGACATCTACCTAAAATGGAAGAAAGTTTATATTAGGGAACCAAAAGTAGTGTCCCACAAGAATTTAGACCCCATGAAAGCTATAAATTTGATATTTTAGATTTAGACTGTATAAGAGATATAATAAAAGTCTTAGATGAATGGGCTAGTGGAATAAGTGTAATTGTACAAACTTCTATGACCACACGAACAAACCCTTCAACTCCCTTTAACTTGTAAAGTATTAGTAGCTCACAAAATAACGAAAAATGTAAAAATTTGATTTACAAATCTAACAGAACAAAAACACTTATTAATACAAGGAAATGCATCTACAGGTAGAGAATACTTAGAAATTGTAGTAAATGAAATATAAAAAGACTTCATTGAAGAAGATAAAGGTAGACGCATTACTGAATATAGTGAAAACAAAATAAATGAAGCCAAATAACATTGAGCTAATATGAAAATATGTTATATGTGCTACATAGATTCGTTTATATGTGAATATAAAATGTATTATTACAAATTACAACCTTCTATGCAAGAAACCTATAAAGAAATATTTTTCTAAAAATTACCTGGAACATTATATAAAACAATGATAAAATGATGAAATAATAATAGAGAAAATATATCTGATACATTAGAAGAAAGAATAAGAAGCCTTAAGATGGATAATTATAAAATGTCAACAAAAGAATGAATTTAAATAAGCCAAAGGAAATAATAGAATTAACTCACGTAGACCAAATAAAAAAAGTTAATGGATATTTAAAGAAAGTTATCAAAGCACGAAGACCCTTACCAACCCCTCAAGCTACCTTCACCAACCAACTCAGTGAGGTATCAGTAAGATATCAACGAACCCTTAACGAGGTCTAACGGTTAGAAAAAAGAACAAAATAACATCGCTGACTTACCTAGGAGAACACCCAGCGAGCTTAAAATAAAAGATTTTTAAGTTTGGAAATATAGGAGAGAAAGAACCATAAAAAAACCCAGAGTTTAGAAAAATAAAAGGAAGAATAAAAACACACATAAACATGCATACTACATACTTTCAACCACCCAGTAGTGTGTGTAATATACAAACATGCAATAGTATTAAGATCTACGTGAGTATGTGCGATATTGATCATAAGCAAAACACTGTATATAGAGGTAGACAAAACACTACAAAAAATAAATATACTCTATGTTTTGCACACAAAAATGCTAACAAAGAGACAAAGGGACTTACATTAACCATTATTGCTTTGTTAGGTTCCCATACCTTTCTCTTTTTTCTCTAGGGGAATTACTTGTTGCTTCCTTGAAGATTATTGATCTTGAAATTTTTTCAAAGTTCCTTAATCTACTATTTTTTTTCTATAGGTTGTTGTATTACTTAAAAATAGTTCTTTGATATTTCTATTGGTGATAACAACTTTGAAACTTTATAATTAGCATAACTTCCTTCTACTTCTATCTTGTTAGTGAAAGCTCTGTGAATAATTTCACTAAATTTTATTATTGCTCTGCCTGCGTTTGGCCAATTGGTGTAGATTCTTGGTTTTGATTCATTGTATACTACATAGACCTTCTTTGAATCTTCATTCTTGGCTTCATCTACCCAATTGATATTTTTTTCAGAGTTGTTAGTACTGGTTTCTCCATTACTTGTTTGTGAAATTTTAATTCATTTCTTTTCGATTTCTTCTGAAGATTTAACTTCTTTTCCTTTAGAGCTTTTAAGTTATTTAGGGATTTCCTATTTAGCTAGTCATCCAGTGTACATTTACTATCTAAGGGCTTATTAAGGTGTAATACCTCAAGCGTCATAATTTTCTTGTTTGAAAAGTCATAAATTTATTAATTTGTTTGGAAATCTCTTGTAGTTTAGGTGGTAAGATTCCTAATTCCTCCACCATGAACCCAAATTCGAATCTTACCCTGATGTGTGAGGATATTTTCTCTTTATTAATAAAAAAGAAGGGGACTTTAAAGCCATTTTTATAAAAATAAAAAAAGGTGTAATACCTCAAGCTATTCTTGAAACACTTTGATTTCATTTTCTCGTATTATGATTTCCTTTTCTTTAATCTTGATTTCTATATCAAGATGATTCATTCCTGTAATTAAAAACATATTTATAGGGGCTAATTCTATTGTTAAAGTATCTGCTAAACTATTTTTCTGTAAATGTTATAAATCAAATTTATAATGGTTAAATCATTGTTGCCACCGGATAAATCTTTCTTGCTTATAGTCATATGCAATATTAGTTTTTAAAAAATATCCAAAATTTCTATTATCAGTTCTAACAATAAATCTCAAACTTATAACATATATTACAAATTTTAATAGCTTTTTTAATAATTAAATATTTTTTTCATTACTATAATAATTTAATTTAAAGTCTTGAAAGATCCTGAATTAAATCTACATATATATTTATCTTTATCATCAACTTATTGCTCCTCAATATTCATATTAAATTTATATCTCCTAAACTTCTTATATCTTTTATATTATAAGATTTTATATTACATCTATATTTTTTTAGCATTTTAAAATCTTTTGTATCATAACAGATTTATCATTTTCTCTTACTCATTTGTATTCATTTCTATCTTGACATTTAATGATTATCTAATTCTTAATAACTTTTATTCTACTTCTTATGGTATCAATTACAGTTTCTTTATTTCTATTATTTTATACTTTTGTAATTGTCTTATGTATTATTTTTGGTAACTTTTGGTAAAATATTTATTTACAAGTTTCTTGTATGAAAGGTGGTACTTATGGTAATATTTTTCCTAGTCACATATAAAAGAATCTATATAACATATGTCACATACTTTCATATTTATTATATGCCATTTGGCTTCCTCAATTTCATATTCACTAAATTTAGTAATATTTTTACCTTTATCTTTTTCAATAACTTTCTTATATATATCATTTACTATAATATTTAGGTATTCTCTATTCGTAGGTGAATTTCCTTATATTTATAAATGTTGTTATTCTAACAAATTTATAAAACAAATTTTTACATTTTTTGTTATTTTGTGAGCTACTAATATCCTACAGACTGAGAAGTTCATTTGTGTAGTTGAAGAAGTTTGTATGATTACACTTATTTTACTAGCTTATTCATTTAAAGCCATTTTTCTATATCTTATGTAATCTAAATCCAAAATATTATATTTATAATTTTCATGTGGTTTGAATTCTGGTGAAAATGCTTCTAGTTCTTCAAAGTAAACCTTATTCTATTTTAAGTTGATGCCTTCTTCTATAAAAAAATATCAAATTTCTCGGGTCTTTATCTATTTCTTTTATCTCTATATAGATCAAAAGTTTCTCCTTGACATGATATTGGTAATTTAGTAGGTTCCACGTAGATTTTTGGGATTATATTTTCTAATTTAGAATCATTCTCACAAATTATTTTCATATCATATTCTTTTTTATTTGTACAAAATTTTACCTCATAATGTTTTTCTAATTTTTCATTTGTTAGAATTAACAAGCTTACTAATTTTTCTATGTCTTTATTTTTAAGATTCATGAATTGTTCTTCTAATTTTTTCTATACTCCATTAGACTAGAATTATAGTTTTACTATTAGATTTTCCTTGGTTTTTTCCTTTCTTTCTCATTCTTGGGTATTAATGCATAAGATATCCCAAGAAGTTTTTCTTTTAATATTTTAATGAGTAAAACTTATAACCTTGAATTCCATTGTTTGTTGGTATGTGACGGATATTTATTTTTGATTATGTAAATTCTTTATATGTATCTAGTTGTAATTTCTTTATATAAGTATACTCTTTTATTTCCTTAAGGAGTTTGTTTTTGAGTTTATTTTATATCATGTAAAACTTTAATATTTAATTCATATATGGTATTTATTGTTTTTGCTAAAATAATGAAAGTTTTTATTGTAGATATTTGTTTACCGGATATACTTGTTAGGTTATAATTTTCTTCTAATTTTATTTATAATAATTTTAGATATTGCAGAACATGCAACTTAAATCATATGTTACTCAACTAAGTTCAACTTATTTAAAATTGGTCGAACTTATAAATTAAAAAAATTAACTCCATTATTAAATGTCTTTGTCAAATAATAGCTTTTTTTATAATTATGATAATATCATTATAAAAAATTAAATGATAGCATTTTTTTTCTTCTTGTTTTAAAAAAAATAATAAAAAGTTAATATTTATATTAACATTTTTGTTTTTAAACAAAATTATATTATTTTTCATATCTTTTATTTTTATTTTTAAAAAATGTAAATGAGATAGTTCGTATAATGCTTAACTCAACTCATTTAAAAATTATATAAAATGAGCTTAAAAGTTTAGTTGTTATTGAGGTCCCTTAAATTTAGTCATTTATATTATTTGGTATCTTAAATTATAAGTTGTGTCATTTAATCCCTTAGTTAAAAAAAAAAAGAGCCAATTAAAGACAAAATACATAATTTTAATAATTTTTTAATTAAAATATTTTTTTAATAGATCAATTAAAAACAAATTATATTATTTTAATATTTTAATAATAAAATATTAATTTAAAAAATTATTAAAATCGTATTTTGTCCTTAATTGAATCATTTTTTTCTAAAATTAAGAAAACAAATTACAACACTTATAATTTAAAAGATTAAAATAAATAAATAAAATAATTTTAAGTGACCTCTATGCCTTGCTTCCTAAAGTTTAATGAGCTAAAATTGGTAAATTTTCAATATATATATATATGTATGTATTTTCATTTCTTTGCTAACAATTTTCTAATATAATTAATAAAGACTTACATTTTTTTTAAGCAATATCATGCTTTAAATCCCCATCCTCAAATATGTTATAAAATATTTTTAAAAAAAATCTATGTTACTAATAAAATATTTAGTTCTTAAATTTTATGAAAAAAAAAATTCTTTAATATTAATAATATGTTAAACAATATATACAGTAAATTCTATATTTTGTTCCCTAAACTTTTTTTTTTTTTTTTTTATAGATTTGACCTTAAACTTTTTAATTTACACAAATTTAATGGAAAAGAAAAGTGCTCAAATATAATACTAGGAAATGAAAGAGAGTTTAAATAAAATAAAAGACAGAACAACAAAGATGAACTCATGAACGGCCATCACTCATTCACGTCCTCCCTTGGATCAGATAAGATTGTGGCATTGCAATAGTGGTGATAATGATTGAGACACTATCATACCTTCCAGATCTAAGTCAAGAGCAATTGAGTAAGGAAGTAGAAATACCTTCTTCGCAAGGGATGGGTTCCTTGCTTGGAGTTTGAGACCGAGGTCAATATATATTAAATCTCTTAATTTAATTTAAATTATAAATGGTGAATATTTTTTTTTTAAATAAAATTTTGTTGGGTTATGTGGATGTATATAGAAAGGATTCGTGTACCGTGAGCACCACCAATCACCAGGGTACTATGATGGACGTTCCTGGCCCATGTGGAAATTGCCTATGTTTGGATGCACAGACTCAGTTCAGGTTTTGAAGGAACTTGAGGAGGCAAAGAAGGCTTATCCAAATGCCTTCATTCGTATCATTGGATTTGACAACTTGCGTCAAGTCCAATGCATCAGTTTCATTGCTTACAAGCCTTGTAGCTTCACTGGTTAATTAATTCATATATGCATTTCCAATTAATTGTTTCAATTCAATTCTACTTGGGCTTTTGTTGATGACCCTTTTGCTTTCTTTTTTTTCTGTTTCTCTATTTGTTTTCCGAGACAATGATTTGATTTGATTTCTTTTCTTTCTTTGTTGTTTCAACTATATGAATAAACTTGTATTTACTATCTTGTTTAATAATTTACTTTGTTTTTAATTTTTCATTTTATTTTTAACATTTTCGTTGATATTGTCATTTATAAAATACAAACAAATATCTCATCACAATTAAATTTGTAAGTTTCTTGCAAATTCATGCTAATCTTTTATTGGCAAGATAAAAAGGCGTTTCAGACTCCAGAGCCCGTTGCAATAAGTATGGAAAACTATGTAGTAAAGGAAATGATTAAAGTTAAATAGAAAGCTTATTAGCCTCTAGTTTTTTGTGGATATCATAAAATCTGGTTGAGCTGAGCAATTCATGTTTGAATTGTAAGATCTGGTGCCCCAAATGAATGGACCCCTTTGATAGCTACATTTATGGACATGATATTTAGTGGTTATATAAAGAAACACATAAGAAGCTACATTCTAGTTTCTCCATTGCAACTAACTTAAAGTTACATGAATGATATCTTCGGTGACTTGGCACATTACTTATTGAATGATAATTATGAATTTTTTTAGTTTATGGTTTATATTTTAAGGTTAAAATGTTGGAGTTTAGGATTTAAGTTTTAGAGTTATGTTTTAGATTTTAGAATTTAAGTTTATAAAAATAAAAATTAGTTGTTGCTTAACACATAATAAGTGACATTGTTCAACATATCAATTTTATGTATATAAAGGGCTCGTTCTGAAGATAAAAAAATATTTTTTTTCGTTGAAAGAATTCAAATAAATAGTTGAAAATGATTTATTAAAATCATTTGTATTAGGTAGATAAAATGACAATAAAGGGTTTTATATTTATGAATGGTCATAAATTTCTTGGGTCAAGAACGGAGCATTATGAATGGTCATAATTGTTGACAAGGGGTTTCTTATAGTCTTCATCTTGTAGAGAGAAAGAAATTTCTCCTAAATTGATTTATAAAACATTAGAAATTACATAATTCTGATAATGATAGCTTTGTGAAACAAGGACATTTTATTGTCCAAATCAATTTCAATGATGATAAGTCCAATACGTAGAACTCTGTCCAGACTCCCTAGCACTGGAACAACATTTGAGCAAAGAATTTCATACACAAAACTGGGTCAACATATATCTATTTAAATGTTTTCAAAGAAGGTTATATTTTTAACTAAAATTTTTACGAAAATGAAAAGGGAGTTAAAGTCCCGACTCCGAGAAGAGCTTCAATTGATTCATTCCAGCAATTTTGGTTTTTTTTTTTTTTTTTTTCCATTATTTACTGCTAATTGACATTTATGAAATTATCCTGATATTTTTTGAAATACGAATGTTACGATATCAAATTTTTGTTGAAAAATTATCAAAAATAACACCCTTAAAATTTATAATAATAAAACTAGTATTTCAATAATATTGAACGTTTAACTTTAAACGTGTAATATTAAACATTCAACATTAAACGGATTGTCGTTCAATTCCAATTGAAGGTGTGTTAAAAAAAAAATGATATATTAATAATTTTTTTAATTGTGAAAATAAAATTTTGAATACAAATGATATTATTTTTGTTATTATAAATTTTAATGAGTGTTATTTTTATTATTTTCTCATTATTATTGTATATTTGATTTTCAAGTTTTGATTTAGGTAGAAAATATCTAATTATTATAATTATCATCTTTTATATCATTTAGTTTTTTTTTAATGATTATTTAAGATAATATTTTATGGGTAAATATCTCATTATTTGTTAAGTTTATTGTATTTAAACCTAGTTAGAAATAAATATAAAGAAAGTAACGAGAATAAAATATAATTTTAGAACATTAATCGAGAGGCCTTAGTCCATTGAACACTAAAAACTTGGGAGGCCATGGTCCCATAATTTTGTCAATTTTTTTAAATTTTTGTCATTTCAATAAAATATATGAAGTGAGTTCGTATCAATAAAATATTAAATGATATCAAAAATTTTCGTATTTTTGTAAGTTATGTTATAATTTTTTAAAATTTTGATGAAAATTTTAATACTATGTAAAATATTGATCTGACTATATCACAAAATATTAATTTAAATTTTTTAATTTTATCAAATTAAATATACATAAATTATTATTTCTATCATACATAACTCAATATTTATATAAAAAATAATTAGTTTTAATCTTCTCAAGGATTTTCAATTCATTAAATTATTATACAATTGAACATATTTAATAGTATGAATTTTTCTCAATTATATTTTTATCGTCTTTCGTGCTATTTTATGTTTTAATTTATATTATTTTATGTTTTTTTTTTTTTTTTTTTAACTTTTTTATATAAATTCATATAATGTGTATAAATATCATAAATTTAAAAAATTATTTTATTTTAATGAAAAAATAATTATAATTATAATTATAATTATTTAAATTATAAATATAATATTTAAATAAAATAAATAAATTTAACTAGTATCTATTGTTTGTTGTTTTAGTAGTTTAGAAAATTACACAAAATTTAAAAATATATATAATTTTCTTCAAATATCAATAATATCGATAATATTTTTAATATTTTCATAAAATTAAAATCTTAATATTTTTATCAATACTTCGTCCTAAATGTAAATCATCAATTAATTACTATTTATAATTTTAAAACAAAAATGACTACAACAGACTGAGAGACCCAGAGCACGAGTAATAGCTAATAAAAGCATAAAACACTATGTCGACAAAACTAGATCGAGATTGAAATGCGTAGGAACACAAAGTTCGAAATTTTATTTTTATTTTTAATGAAAGACTGTTGGGGCTTTAAACTTGGAAAGGAAAGTAAAACATCAGAGGGAAAATTTTGAGAACAAAGTAGATAGACTTTTGTTTTGTTTTACAAAACTCATAAGAGATCGTCTGTTTCATTTTGATTTAATAACCATACTAAGCAATTGATAAATACCCAAATATAATTCATGGTCAAATTCAAATACCAAACTTGTTCACCAATAGTACTTTTATACAGATTGTCATGGTGATCATCAAAAAAGATGGGGAAAAAAAATCAAGCTCTCCCAATACAGACTCGATTTATATATTACAAAAGGGAGATAGGCTCTTCGAATACGTTCAAACCTTGCGTATGAACGCAAAGATTTGATCTGCTTTATATCCAATCAAAAACTACTTACAGTGACATTAGCGATGAGATGATCACCAACAAAAACACATTGTCATATATATATATATATAGACACAGTACTAGCAGATATCGATGCTCACCAAAAAAATCTCTCTTCTTGTTAAGTCTCCTATGCGTCTGAAATGTTGTGGCATTTGGCTTCCTCCTATATACAATTCCAAAGTTTCAAGCCACTGCAGGGATGCTAGAATTCTGGCGGTCCCTGTTAAGACAATCAAATCCTTCTACTCTAACTGTGGCCGGTTTAAGACCAAATTTCATTCTAACACAACCTCCTTTACGGGCTGATGATGGTGAAGAAAAACCTGATGGAGTTGGAGATGGCAATGCTTGAAAAGGAGCGAGTCTTTCATCTCCAAA
Source organism: Elaeagnus macrophylla (assembly GCA_029378325.1). Classification (NCBI taxonomy): domain Eukaryota; kingdom Viridiplantae; phylum Streptophyta; class Magnoliopsida; order Rosales; family Elaeagnaceae; genus Elaeagnus; species Elaeagnus macrophylla. The sequence goes on from CM055640.1 coordinate 103,243,167, forward strand.
TCGAGCATCTTGGACTAATGGGTTAGCAGCCCTGCTTGGCGGAGAGCCACAAAAATATGGGGGTGAAGAAGCAACATGGGCTGTGGATTGTTCTTCCTGATAACCCTCCTGAAGAAACCAAAAATAAAAAATAATCAAACTTAAAATTAAAATTCAATAAATACATCATAACTGAAACTAATCAAAAATGAACAAAACCAATGTTAAGCAATTACATTACAGCAAAAGCAAGTTCACATTAAAGGCAGGAATGTACCTTCATGAGAATGATGTCCAGAAGATCTGCCCCAGCTTTAGACTCGCATACCTCGGATTGCAGGCTGCTAATTCCAAACAATCAGAAGGAAAAAAAATCAACATAGAGTTCTAGGATTTAAGATCAAAGTAATATAAGTAAGAAAGTTGATCAAGGAACAGCAAAAAGGTCCACAAAAGAGAAAGATAAGAAAAAGGGATGCACCTCATCTGCAATCTTGAGGACCTCGTAGGATTAATAGAAAGAATTCCAACCCGGCGAGGTCTGGGGCAAACAACATGCTCCTTTGGATCAGAGAAAAAAGCAGAGCCTCTTGTCTCTTCACAGCTCACAAAGGCGTTCCGCTGAAGACTACAATGAGCCATCTTCGTAATTAACTGGTACAACGGAAAAACGCCTGTCCACACCCAAAAAAAAAAAAAAATCAGAAACCATTTCCAATAATTCTGAGATCGAAGCAGATGCTTTATTTCCAAATCTATGCAGATGATTAAAAATTTATCGACAAATCCAACTTTTTTAATTCCCTTTTTACTTTCAGAAATGAAGAAACTGAAAAATCCATACATCAAAATTCATATACTTCAATCCAAATTATAATAACAATAATTACACTATATTTATCGATCCAATTTAAGATTATAATCTTCCAAAAGAAACAATTTCGCAACAGATCTAAGCCCGACCTCAAAAAAAACCGAAGCTTTTCTACGATTCAGGCACAAATCCCAGACCAAAACCCTCTGAAAGCCCGAAGTTTCGTAAGAAACTGAGCTAGAACAGCTTGATCCAGAATTGCACCGAACAAAAAACCGTATATTATATAGGGCTTTGAAGTAAGCTTTTGGAACCAAAAACGGTTACCTAAACTCGATCACAGACCCAAGGGCCAAGGAAAAATCCACCTTAATTGTAAAAAAAAAAAAAAACATGGACGAAAAAAACTACAGCTATCATACCAGTCAGATCTGTTACATATACAAAAGCTAGGGCTCATAAAAAATATCAAAAAAAAATATGCAATAAAATAGAGGCCAAAAACAAGTGACAGATCTGTAAAGAGGACCAAAACAGCTCGAACAACTTACGTAAACCTAGATAATTAATATGCAAACTCATAGAAAATAACGATTATATATATAAATATACATACATGGATTTGCTAAAATATATACCTAAAGAGTTTCCTCCGGAAGACGAAGGCAAAGGAGGGTTTGGTGCCACGAGGTAGAAGGGAATTGTTAAAATGGGGATCTTATTCATTTATAGAACTAGTTGGAACTGGTCAGCGATCAGGAAACGAAAGTCAAGCATAAACGGCGCCGTTTGTTCCTATCTCTTCGACGTGTTAATTATACAGCGAATCGGAATAGAGCGAAATGTATTTATTATATAAACATTCTAATATTTATAAATATATTAAAAAAATAAACAAAAATTAAAAAAAAATAATAATTAAAATGATACATAAAAAAAATTTAAAAATTTAAAAATATATTTATTAGTAAGATATTTTAGTATTTATTAAAGTACAAGAAAAACCAACAAAAAAAATAGCATATAATAAAATTAACAAAACAATTATTCATAAAAAATGTATCTATTATAAATATATTTTAATATTTATTGATATAAAAATCAAAATAAATAAATAAATAAATGAATAAAAAGGAGAATAACCAAACAATATTAAGCTGTTTTTTTTTTAGATAAAATGAAAATTTTAAAACGAACAACCAAAGTGGAGCCTGAAGAGGCTTTTACATTTATATAAGATGTCTATCTGCAATCTATTTAGAAAATGAATTTTTTTGGAAAATAAGGTTGCATAATTTTTTTTCATTATTGTATAAATATAAAAAATATAAGTGAAGTGTTAACATTATAATAATAAATCAAAAAAATGTTATAATAAGATTAGTAAAAAATAGTATTGGCATAAATTCAAAACTAAACCCAACTAATAAACTTACAACCAATTTCGAAATTGTTGGGTTGAGTTTTTTTAAATGTTATTAGTAAATTAGCTTTTTTAAAAGCTTAAAATTTTTAAAAAATAACTAATATTAATTTTATATATTTATGATTATGCTATAAATATTGTCTATATATAATACAAACTAAATACTTATAATTTAAAAATTGAGGTTATTATGCTTTGAATACAGCACTTTTAATTCTAATATTATGTTAAATGTTGTTATCACAAATTCTCCCAAAAGTTTATTATTTTATACATTTTTTATTATTTATAAGTGATAACTCTATACAATATATAAATTAAATACTTACAATTTAATAATTAAAAATTGATGAGTTTTAAATATAAAATCTTCAATTTCAATATCATATTAAAAAATAAAGCCAATGAATTATAAATTATGATAACTAAGTTCAAGTCCCATAATTTACGTGTATATATATATATATATATATATATATATATTAAAAGCATTTTAAATACAAATAAAATTATATTTCAGATTCGGGTTCAAGAAATGTTATATGTTCTCACTTCGAAATCAAAATTATTAATATGAAATTATTCAAAATTAAAATTAGATCCGAAAATAACTCATTTGAAATCGAAAGTATTCGAAATAATTCCTGCGAGTACCTGACGGGTACATTTGACAATCCTAGAGTATAGTGTTTACTTTTCAATTTATTTTATTTATTCATTTATTTATTAACTTATTTTATTTTGCTAGTTTCTTTTTGGAGTGTGTAAAAGCTGTTGTCTTCGCCTTGTCCTCTGGGTCACTTGGAAAAAGGAAAGGAAAAAAAAACATATGATGGTTTTGTGCTTTTTGGTTTGGAAGACTGGAATATAACAAATGGTACTTGTATTTAAAATTGCAAAAATTATTTATAGTTATACCACTAATATCACTTGACACTGTCATCTGTTATAACTTTTAGGTATATTTTTAAAAATAATTTTTATTATAATTTGATAATATATATATATATATATATATATATATATATATATATATATATATATACTATAATTTAAAAGATCTCATAATTATTTAAATTTTATATTTAATTAATAATTAATAAATTATTTAATATTGCATATAATATTATTAATTTATTATCAACATGTCAGGTCATCTGAAGGCGGGAAGGAAAGAAAAGGGAGACCGGACAAAGTAGATAGGCCCTGTGTTGGACATATTGTTGGGAAAGTGTAAGGTCAGTTTATGGTTTATATTATATTTTTTTACAAGTGGTAGTTCATAATTCATAGCTGAATGGTCTGTTCTCCTCTCACTTTTTTTTTTTTAAGTTGGAGGACAGATGGAGCCACGTCTAGTCTTCGGAGAAATTCTTTATTTTTTATTATAATTTAATATATATATATATTAATTTATATAATATTATTTAATTAATTTTAAATCTTATAATCATTTTATTATATCACGTCTTTATATATAACATTATTCTTATATTTTTATATTTTTTAAATCTATAAAATGAGCACGCTACTTGCTCAGAGATTGTTACTGTGCCAGCCTGTCCTGCTCTTTGATTCATATATCTAGATACATGAATTGATTTAAATTTAGATGAAAATTAAAATTAATTTAATATAATTAATATTTTAAAAATGAGAATTTAATTAAATCATAAAATTTTAAAAATTAATCTAATATGAATTAATTTTTTTTAGTTTAGATTAATTAAAGAAAATTAATCTAATAAATTTTATTTATTAATTTTTTTTAAACTATTCTATTATAGTTTCTAAAATTTATAATGCTTATTTTATCATAATACTTAATTTTAAAAATATAGATTTCGATCATTTATCTAATATCATTATTCATATCAAACACAAAGTACAAGAAAAATTAGAAATAAAATTAAGACAAACAATAAATGAGGAATGGTAATCACATACTTGACAAAATTTGCTAATTTTTATATTCAATAATATCGTTCAGTAATGTTCATACAATGAAAACTCTAAGAATAAAAATATGAAAGATGATATAATTATAAATTTATAATAGATAAATAATTAAATAAAACAAAGTTAGTGTCTCACGTGGATAAAAAAAAATAAAATAAATGAGAGCACTTGGTAAAGAAGTATCTGCATGAATTTTGCTTAAATATTCAAACCCTAACACCAAAAACCTATTGGCAATTAACTAGAATTGGACGAAGGTATGACTTGTGAAATGCGTCGTAAGTGAGTCGTGAGAGATGTTGTGAGTAAGTCGTAAGAGACATTAATTTATGTTTTTGAGAGAAATTGCATTCAAAGGGTATAAAATATAAACCTAATCAACTGTGAATAAAAAATTAATTTTTTTTAAATAATTCTATAAAATAACAATATAAATATAATAAGAAAAAATTAATAAATGAATTGAATTGGTTCAATTTTTTTAAGATTTTAATAAATGAAAACTAAATTAACTTAATATTAATCAATTTTTTATTATGAAGAATTAAATCAAATCAATGAAATTTAAGAATAAATTTTTTTGTGTTCGGTTAGATTTAATAAGTTGGATTGGTTTTGAATATTTGTGTTCACTCTCACATATATAAATTGTTTTGTAGTTTTAAAAAAATTTGTACACAACTGCACTTTTTTTTCCTGCCAAAAAATTAAATTAAATTATATTTCATTTTATTTTAAAATAAAATAAAATATAGATTACAAAAAACTAAATCTTCACAAGTAAAAAGTCTAAAGCATTTTAATTAATCTGATAAATAAATAATATTAACTATTTAAACTTAATATATTAAAACATAATAAAGAAACGTACTAAACAGCATAATATATCTCAAACAAACGAAAAAAACAAAAACAATTGTATTATTGATTATTTTAGAATATACCTGGTGATGCTTGATTTAATAATATAAATATTAATCAATACGATTTATTTATAAAAATATCATCTTATAATTAAAAAAATACACTTAAATTTATATTCTAATTCTATCAAATTCATCTCTCAACATAAAATTTTTGTTCATATTTAAATAAAATATCGAAGAGGATATAACACCCCATAATATCATGCCTTCCGACTTGAAGGAAAACGTATGTCGGACAAAAATATGATCTAACAGTGCTAAAGACAAATACAATTATAAAATGTTGGATCATATTTATGTCTAACATACATTTCTTTCCATGTTGACTTGTAAGTTACTAGCAAACTATATCAGAAGGCAAGACACTGTAAGGTTTCATATTTTTTTTTATGCTTAAGTTAGATATGAACAAAAATTTTAAATTTAAAGAAGAATTTTAGAGAATTAGAGTAAGAATTTATGCATAACTTTTTTAATTTGAGGCCATATTTATAGGAAAATAAGTAGATGATATTTTCGTAAATAAATTATATTAATTAATTTTATATTATTTAATAGTAATATAAATTTTTTTTATTATTGATATGTTTTATTTAATAAAAATTTATTTAATTATACATTAATTATAATATTTAACTTTTTTTTTATTGACATAAATTAATAAAATAGTGCCACAAATACGTAATTTAATTTTTACCCAACATTTAATAAGGACGATCTTCTGAATTTTAATACAAAAATTTATTTTTATCTTAATTTAAGAAGGGGTGGTGCTTGTTTGGTACAGTATATCTCTTGTTCATATGTTCCATAACTCTTCAAATGACAATTAACGCCAAAGTATTAGGATAAAAATGTCATTACCGACATTCCATGAAAAATATGAACAAAAATTACGAAAAAATGATGAACATTTTTTAATTTAAAAATATTTTTTTAGGTTGAATTGAACATTTTCTATTAATAAATTTTTACTAAATAATATTTGAAAGTTAAAATGTATTTTTTTTGAATTATATATTTGGCTCATTTTTATTTATTTGTTTTATTTTTTCATAAATAACATGTTTTATGTGAAAACATCCTAGAAAAATAATTGATGTAAATTAACAAATAAATAAACTAACTTATCATTTTAATAAATAAAAAAACCTATAATATAAAAAAACTCCACTATTTTTTATGTTTGTTGTTGATTCTAACGAAAAAACAAATTAACCCTTGGCTTACTAGTCATACAAATTTATTTATAGATATATATATGCTTCTATTGGAATTGAAAATTTCAAAACAGGCAACTGGTGTTCCACCAATAATAAAACTGCCATTTCTTTTCTTTTTTAAGATAGGATTTACGTTACGTTGGGAGGCTTGCGTAAGCGTACTTTCTTCTTAAGTTTGAAAATTTAGGTGTAATCTTTAATGATCATGGTGCTTTTGAATTGAAAGATTACCTTAAATAAATCTATTAAAATACATAATAATAAAAATAATAATATTTTTTTTAAATAAAAATGTGTATAAATTAGGGTTGAGATATAACCCTTAATTATATTTAAATATATATTTTTTTGAAAGTTATAATAGTTACCTTTTCATATTTTAAAGATTATTAATTAATTTTAAATTTTTATTTATTAATTAGTTAATAATTGATTAGATTTGTCAAGTAGAGATTTTGAAAAAGAAGGAGATAGATCCTTTCTTTTAAGTAAAAATCAAGCTCTTTCAAGTAAACATAAATGAAGCAGTGAAATGCTAGTAATATTTAAATTTAAATTTATATATATAATAAATGGTTAAATAATATTAAAAATAAAAAAATTTATTCATTTTTAATAAAATTTAACTACCATAATTAATATAAATATAAATTTATTTAATTTTAGCATAAAATATTATTCAATATTTTTAAAATATATACTTTATTATAATATATATTAATTTTATTATAATTAAAATAATATATTATTATACATTTTAAAAACAACGAATAATCTTTCCAACATTTCTCTCTAATGGAAAGGAAAATCACATTGGAAATTGGGCACGAAGTTTCCGAAAGCGATTTACACGGTTTTGTCATTACCTTTGGCATTTTGTACAGCATAAAGAAATGATATTCGACTTTACGTGTCAAAGTGCTTCAAGTAAATTAATAGTAACGCGATTTTGATTAATTGTCGCTATCGTCTGGAGAAATTATTCCAAATTAATGAATTCAATTCTGCCAGTGCTATTCTAACTATAACTTTCAATTAAGTGTCCCCTCTCTTATATATATTAGCTTTTCTAATTTATTTTCTTTGGTCCGAGCTCGTTTTAGGCTTTTGTCTATTGAATGATGATGGACCGTTGGATGAACGGTCTGTTTTAGGCTTTTAAATATATCTATAAAAAAAAAAAAAAAAAAAAATATATATATATATATATATATATACTATTTTCATAACAATAGGGTGGGCATTGCGACTCCTATAAGGAAAAAATACTTCTATGATTTTTAAATTTATATTTTTGAAATATTTTAGTCTTTAAATTTTTAATTATTACATTTTAGTTTTTAAATTTTAATGATTTAGAAACAAAAATAAATCTCTAAATTATTAATTTTTAGACATTTTAATCTTTAAATTTTATTAAAATAAAACACTTTAATATATAACTTTTATTTTAGTCCTAAAATTCAGTCTAAAATATACTTTTTTCTCTAAAAATAAAACCATTAAATACTTTTACAAAAATAAATTTAGAGACTTGGTATCACTCAATCACCTAAAAAAAAAATCCTTTCAACTCTTTTCTAATAGGGTACAATTTTCATTTTACTAAAATAAAACACTTTTGCTCCAAAAATGGATACATCTTCGTTATAATATATAAAAATGTATACTTACAATTAAATATAATACAATATAAATGTACCGTATCTTTTAAAAGTATTGTTTTTTCATTAAAATTATTTAAAATAGCTACAATACTTTCTTATTACTGATTGAAGGGCAAGCACACCTCTATGAGAGTACTACAGTCAATTGTAGCCAAAGTGACATGGAGTTAGAACCGTTGGATGTTAAATAGCTTTTTTTTTTTTGGAAAATTGAACTAGAAAATTTACATAGATCAACCAATATGAAGGTAAAGAGAATATGGTATGCTTCAAAAGTCAAATTTTAAAAAATAAAGAAGTTTTTTTTTAAAAAAAATAAAGTAATTGTATATTTTTAGATAATTTTTATAATTTTTATAATTTTTAAAAATATCAAGAAAATAGTCATAATTTTCTTATCATAACTTGTCGGTATTTAGAGGTGACAATTTATGTCATCATTTAATTAACTGAATCAAAGAACACGAATTAAATTACATTTATATTGAATTCGAGCTAGTTTAAATAATAATAAAAAATTAGGGTTGAATTACAATTAATTTTAGTCGGCTCGTTATCCCAAAATGAAATAAAATAAAACTTAAGTCAAAAATTAAAATAAAAAAGATAAGTTAAACTAAAACAACACTTCTTTATTTTTCAATATTTCTCGATTATTTTCAAAGAATTTAAATTCACCCTCATGTTGAAACTCTCTCTCCTTCACCCTCACCCTCACCCTCACCCTTTTTCATTTATGAAATACTCACACCCTCCATGTAACAGTTGTCCAACCACTACATCTTTTTATCTATTACAATTCAGTCAATCTGCTACCACTCATTGTTCCATCCTTTCTCAATTTTCAATGTCTCATCAATAATATTTTTATTACTATAAATTTTTTACATTTTAGTTTTCTATTCTAAGGTTTTGGTACTACTCTTAGATTTAGTTTTAAATAGGGATATGCTCAAAGAGAGCCTTTTACTAATATAATATATCATTATCATTATTTTAAATAATGTATATCATGTAAATAGCTCAATAAGAGCTTGATAATATACAATGCTTGCGAACTGAGCTTTAATGATATTAAATAAATTTTATGATATATTTATACTATATATAAAAAATTGAATCACACATAATATTTTTAGGTTATATGCTATCATGATCCTTTATTTATTAAAAATATAATATGATCCACTCTACTTGATTTTTTTTTCACATTGTGATAAAAATTTACTTAATTTAATTGACCTATTGTGATGAATATTGATTGGATACATGTCTAATTAGATTGTCCATAATTAGACTATTGTCCAACTGGTCATATATTGATCGGTTGATGACCCCACTAGCTAGAGTCGAGTTGAATAATTGTCCAACTTGTTGAAATTTGATCGACCAATTATCGCACTTGCCTGAATCGAGTTGGACACATGTTCAACTAAATTAGATAGTTGTTCAATTAACTGAATTTTAATCAACCGATGACCCACTTATTAAAGCTGAATTAAACACATGTTCAAGTAAAATAAATAATGATCTAATTGGCCAAATTTTAGTCAATTGACTCTTCTTATTAGAGCCAAATTAGACATATATCAAAATCATGTAAAAGCTACTATAAATAATTTAATAGCAATAATAGATGACCTCATGAGACATAACTTTGACTCTTCTTTTTTAAATGAAAATGAATCTTAAACCCATTGATTTTTGATAGATAAACAAATGACCAAAACTCGAAGCTATTAAATTGAAATCTCATGCTTCACAGTTGTATTAGATAACTGACCTTGAAATTATTTAAGCTAACAACCGAATAGAGTACAATATAAGTCAAAAACCCGACTTGATGAACTAAGATTCACCTTCAATTACCGAAGGCAATGAAAATTGAGGTTGGTCGCTGATTATCACCTCTTGTTGAAGCAAATATGTAAAAAATAAAGAGAAATGAGGTTATCAAAATACTGAAATCACACTGCTTGGGTTGAGTCACAGACTAGGTTGTTCTCTTTAAGACGTTTCGCAGATCTGTCCAAAAATGTGCAAGCAAATACAGCCTCATCGTCTCCAGGATAAAACAGCCCAGCAAAATTCTGTCTCGGAACTACATTGCATTGATGAACTCTAGAATGCTACACCTTATAAAATAATTTTGTTGCTCGAAAACTAAAAAATAATATTAATATTGTATCAGTAGTTTCTGAAAATGGGTTGAAGGTTTTCTGGAATTTTTGTATTGCTCAGTAGTTAGAGCGGAGAGGAGAAAATGAGAGAGAATTGAGAGTTGCTGATGGTATGTTGAACTATGAGCTCAGAGGCTCTATTTATAGGTGAAAGATTTTACAAAAAATGGAACGCGGATCAGAACGCGTAACGTTCATAAGAAACAGTAGTGCGCTCATGAAAAAACGGTAAAAAAAAAAGGATAAAAACATGTAACGTTCGAAGGCGATGGTTCCGTGAGACTCGGTCTTAACGAAACAGAACAGTAACAAAAAAACAGTCATAATTTGGGTAACGAATTGTTGAAAAAATTAATTTTAATAAATAATTTTTATCAAAAAATAAAGTGTCATCTCACCTCACACACATGCACTCGCGCTCGGCTGGCCTATCGAACGGACGGCGGAGGCAGCGCATGCGTGTGTGGTGGACCCACAATTGCCTAGGTCCTCTCCCCTTCCACAAAAGTGGGTGCCCCTTGGGGCCTAATCCCACTAGTAAATTTTTTCTTATAATTAATACCTCCTTAAAGATGTTCAAAATCAATGTGGGACAAGCTCTTTTTTGAGAGAGTAAACTTTACACTTTTTGTTTCTTTTTATTCAAATTCATTTAAACTTCCAACAATCCCACACTTTAATTTTATATAAAAATAGTTTTCATCGAGCAATCGATCAATCAAAGATATAAGATTGTGCATAAGCAGAACGTATCTATCGACTTGAACCTTTGCATAGTGTTGATTCTTTAGAATATACTAGAGTAACTCGTAATTTTAAACTCTATCTCTAACAACATTACACACACAACCTTTCCAAGGTGTAGTTCAAAAAGCCCGTGCTTTACGGCCATGCACGTGCATCCCAGTATAGTGAATGCTCTAGTAAATTTTGCCCAAAATTTCATAGGAAGCGGCCACACTTCCACATTCACATATGTGAGTCTATCAAGAGTACTCTTGTAGTTATGTACTCCACTCCACATAGAGTATAGAACTCATTAATAGTTAACAATTAACTCATCCTTCTATCGCTTCAGGAATTCATGCTTCTAACAGTATAGAATAGGACTCATAATAGCATGATTCATCTCATATTACTTCATGGATTGTTATTACCCATTGAACTTATTTCTTGGGATCTCTAGTCTATAAGTTGGGTTACCATCACGAGTGACTCTTCATTCTAAGGGCATTACTCCTATTCCTTTTTGAGGTTTTGAAAACCTTCTCTCTTGCTAATCCTTTCATCAAAGGATCAGCCAAATTATCATCAATACGTACATGATCCACTCTTACAGCTCCTGTAGAGAGAAATTCTCTAACAGTATTGTGCTTACGATGTATCTGTCATCTCTTGCCGTTATAATAATGATTCTGAATCTTTGCAATAGCTGCGATACTATCGCAGTGAATTAGGACAGCTGGTATCGGTCTTTCCCATAAAGGGATCTCAGCTAACAGGCTTTTTAGCCAGCTGGTTCTTTATTAGCAGTAGCTAGTGCTATCATTTCAGAATCCATCGTAGATTGAAAAGGTGTTCCAATCGGCATCGCTGTATCCTTCTAAAACAGCGGAAAACTTCTTATAATGTAATCCAAGGTTCATTGTTCTCTTAAGGTACCTCATGACCCTTTCAATTACATTTCAATGCTCTATACTAGGTCTTCTCATAAACCTACATAATAGTCCCACAACATGAGCTATGTCGAGCCTAGTGCAATCAGTAGCATAACGTAAGCTACCAATGATGCTCGCATACTCAGTTTGTCTAACACCATCTCCGGTGTTCTTGAACAATTTTACACTAGGATCATAAGGAGTACATGCAGGTTTGCAATTAGAGTAATTATATTTCTTTAAGATCTTCTCAACATAATGAGATTGATCTAAAGAAAGTCCCCTTTTAGACGTAGTAATCTTTATACCTAGGATTACACTCGCTTCACTAAGGTTTTTCATGTCAAAGTTAGCACACAGTAAGTTTTTCACATTATTTACAACATGAATATTTGACCCAAAAATAAGCAAGTCATCCACATATAAACATATAATAGTGCAAATATCATTTTCTGTTTTATGATAAATGCATTTGTCACTTTCATTCATTTTGAATCCATGTGAGATAACTAGATCATTAAATTTTTCATGCCATTGCTTAGGTGTTTGTTTTAGACCATAAAAAGATTTATCTAGTTTACATACTTTATTTTCTTGACTTGGGACTACAAAACCCTCAGGTTGATCCATATAAATCTCTTCTTTTAATTCACCATTTAAGAAGGCAGTTTTAACATCCATTTAGTGCACCACTAAATCATAGATAGTAGCTAGGGAGAAAAGCACATGTATGGAAGTTATTCTTGTGACAGGTGAATATGTATCAAAGAAGTCCACATTTTTCCTTTGTCTATATCCTTTGGCTACAAAGCGAGCCTTATACTTTTCAATAGTACCGTCGGGTTTTAATTTCTTCTTTAGTAACCATTTACATCCTATGGTCTTGCAATTAGGAGGTAAGTCAACTAAATACAAAGTTCTATTAGACTCAAATGAGTCCATTTCATCATTTATGGCTTCTTCTCATAAGTTGGCATCTAAAGAAGATAAGGACTTCTTGAATAGTTTAGGGATCTTCCTTTAAGGTATAAGCATAAAAATCAGACCCATAATTCTTAGAAGTTCGAGCTCGTTTACTTCTCCTAGGTTCAGTATCTAATTCCTCATTTTGTTTACTAATTTTAGTTATGGGTAAACTACTAAAAGACGAGCCCCACTATTCTTTAATTTAAAGGAAAACCTATGTTCATAGAAGTCTGTATCATTTGATTCTATAACTATATGATCATTTAAGTCATAGAATTTATAAGGTTTACTATTCATAGCATATCCTATAAACACAAATTCATATACTCTACTAGCAAGTTTATTTCTTTTTGGATCAAGGATCCTAACATAGGCTAAACAGCCCTAAGTTTTAAAATAAGTTAAGTTAGATTTCTTATTTTTCAAAATTTCATATGGTGAAATTTGACTAGTAGATTTAGGCACTCTGTTTAGCACATAGCAAACAATTAATAAAATTTCTCTTTACCAGTGGAAAGTAGCACTAGAGTTTAATAAAATTGCAACAACTGATTCAGTAAAAGTTCTATTTTTTTTTTTCAGCTTTGCCATTCATTTTAGGAAAATAATGTGTAATTTTTTCATGTATGATTCCATGAATTTTATAAAAGTCATTGAAAATATTGGAATCATATTCAGTGCCTTTATCACTTCGAAATCTTTTTATTTTTCATTAAGTTGATTTTCAATTTTAGTCATAAATGTTTTAAACATATCAAACGCTTCACTTTTATTTTTCATTAGATGTACATAAGTATAATCTGAACAATCATCTATAAAAGTTATAAAATAGCGTTTTTCATTTCTTGTTAAAGTACAATCAAGTTTACATATATCAGAGTGTATTAAATCTAATGGGTCAAATTCTCTAATTATTGATTTATGTGAAGTTTTGGTTATTTTAACTTGACTGCAAAAATCACATTTTTCAAAATCATTCATTGATAATTTAGGAATTAGTTCTAAGTTACTCATGTTCTTTATTATGCGTTTATTAACATGACAAAGTCTAGCATGCCAAACATTAAAAGAACACAACATATAAGCAGAAGAAAATGCTTTATTAATTTCAACATTCAATTTAAACATGCCATCAGTGACGTACCCTTTCCCAACAAATAAATTATTTTTAGTAATTGTATACAAATCAGCTTCTATAGTTTGAGTAAACCCAGCCTTGTTGAGAAAGTAGCCCGGAACTAGGTTCTTTATCATCTCTGGAGTATGCAGGACATCCTTCAAGATGACAGTCTTTCCAGAGGTAAACTTCAATTCCACCTCACTAGTACCAGCAACTTTAGTGGAGTGGGAGTCGCCCAGCAGCACTTTCTTATCTTCAAACACAGAATAGGACTTGAACATGCCACGATCAAAGCAAACATGGTGAGAAGCACCAGTGTTCACCCACTACCCCTCGTATCCACCAACAAAGTTGATTTCAGATATCATAGCTATAAGCTAATTTTCGGTAAGGTTCACCTGTGGGACATGACGATTCCTATTCTGGCAGTTCCTGGCCAAATGGCCAGGCCTATTACAACTATAACACATAAATGTGTTATTTCTAAGGGGGTTGAGGTTTAGGTCCAGGTCCATTCCGTGGAGGATTTCTATTTTTATTTTGGTTGTTACGGTTTTGGTTATTATTACGATTCTAAGATTTCATATTTCTTCCTTTAGGTTTCAGAATTACAGAGGAGGATTTTTTATTGGCACTGTTGTTTGTGACAACAAGTACTTCATCTTTTTGATCTTATTTTCGGGCTTCTTCTTCTATTCTTAGACGGGTTATTAGACTTTCTAGGGAGGATTCTTTAGTTTTATGTCTAAGAATATTCTTAAAGTCTTTCCATACAGGGGTAATTTATTTATAATAACAACAACTTGAAATTGTTTGTCTAAAGCCATACCTTCAGAAGTTATTTCATATGCTATCTTCTGCAGTTCATGTGACTGAGCTTCCATAGATTTGTCATCAGTCATCTAGTACTTCAGATATCTACTGACAGCGTACTTCTTGGTTCCAGCTTCCTCAGTGTTATACTTCTTTTGAAGTGCATCCTAAGTTTTCTTAGTTGACTTATCAGAATTATAATAATCATACAAATCATCAGCTAAATCATTGAGAATAAATTTTTTACATAGAAAATCATTTTTCATCCAGGTGTTTAAATCTTTACTAGTAGCTTCAGTAGGAGGATTGTGCAGTGTTGGTTTTTCAGTAGTAAGAACAAAGGCGACATTTTTCATGGTTAAGAAAAATAACATTTTTTGTCTCCATCTCTTAAAATGTAGTCCCTCAAAACGGAAAGGTTTGTTGAGGTCAGCAGTTAAAATTTTAGTAGACATGGTAGGTGAAAATCGTCTTAAATTTGTTGAAGCAAATATGTAAAAAATAGATAGGAACAAGGTTACCAAAATACTGAAATCACACTCCTTGGGTTGAGTCACGGACTATGTAGCTCTCTTTAAGATGTTTCGCGACTCTGCCCAAAAGTGTGCAAGCAAACACAGCCTCGTAGTCCCTAGGATAAAACAGCCTAGCAAAATTCTATCTCGAAGCTACACTGCACTGATGAATTTCTGAATGCTACACCTTATAAAATAATTTTGTTGCTCAAAAACTAAAAAATAATATTAATATTGTATCAGTAGTTTTTGAATATGGGTTGAGGGTTTTCTGGAATTTTTGTATTGCTCAGTATTTAGAGCGGAGAGGAGAAAATGAGAAAGAATTGAGAGCTGCTGATGGTATGTTGAACTATGAGCTCAGAGGCTCTATTTATAGGTGAAAGATGTTGCAAAAAACGGAACGCAGATCAGAACGCGTAACGTTCATAAGAAACGGTCATGCGTTCACGAAGAAACGGTAAAAAAAAAGGATAAACGTGTAACGTTCGAAGGCGACGGTTCCATAAGACTCGGTCTCAACGGAACGAAACAGTAACAAAATAACGGTCATAATTTGGGTAACAGAACTGTTGGAAAAATTAATTTTAATAAATAAATTTTTATCAAAAAATAAAGTGCCACCCACACTCACACGCGCTCGGTTGGACGGACGACGGCGGCGGCTCGCTCGTGTGTGGTGGATCTACAATTACTTAGGTCTTCTCCCCTTCTACAAAAATGGGTGTCCCTTGGAGCCCAATCGTACTAATAATCATATTCAGTGTCTTTATCACTTCGAAATCTTTTTATTTTTCTATTAAGTTGATTTTCAATTTCAGTCATAAATGTTTTAAACATATCAAACGCTTCACTTTTATTTTTCATTAGATGTACATAAGTATAATCTGAACAGTCATCTATAAAAGTTATAAAATAGCGTTTTTCATTTCTTGTTAAAGTACAATCAAGTTTACATATATCAGAGTGTATTAAATCTAATGGGTCAAATTCTCTAATTATTGATTTATGTGAAGTTTTGGTTATTTTAACTTGACTGCAAAAATCACATTTTTCAAAATCATTCATTGATAATTTAGGAATTAGTTCTAAGTTACTCATGTTCTTTATTATGCGTTTATTAACATGACAAAGTCTAGCATGCCAAACATTAAAAGAACACAACATATAAGCAGAAGAAAATGCTTTATTAATTTCAACATTCAATTTAAACATGCCATCAGTGGCGTACCCTTTCCCAAGAAATACATTATTTTTAGTAATTGTATACAAATCAGCCTCTATAGTTTGAGTAAACCCAGCCTTGTTGAGAAAGTAGCCCGGAACTAGGTTCTTTATCATCTCTGGAGTATGCAGGACATCCTTCAAGATGACAGTCTTTCCAGAGGTAAACTTCAATTCCACCTCACTAGTACCAGCAACTTTAGTGGAGTGGGAGTCGCCCAGCAGCACTTTCTTATCCTCAAACACAGAATAGGACTTGAACATGCCACGATCAAAGCAAACATGGTGAGAAGCACCAGTGTTCACCCACTACCCCTTGTATCCACCAACAAAGTTGATTTCAGATATCATAGTTATAAGCTAATTTTCGGTAAGGTTCACCTGTGGGACATGACGATTCCTATTCTGGCAGTTCCTGGCCAAATGGCCAGGCCTATTACAACTATAACACATAAATGTGTTATTTTCTAAGGGGGTTGAGGTTTAGGTCCAGGTCCATTCCGTGGAGGATTTCTATTTTTATTTTGGTTGTTACGGTTTTGGTTATTATTACGATTCTAAGATTTCATATTTCTTCCTTTAGGTTTCAGAATTACAGAGGAGGATTTTTTATTGGCACTGTTGTTTGTGACAACAAGTACTTCATCTTTTTGATCTTATTTTCGGGCTTCTTCTTCTATTCTTAGACGGGTTATTAGACTTTCTAGGGAAGATTCTTTAGTTTTATGTCTAAGAATATTCTTAAAGTCTTTCCATACAGGGGTAATTTATTTGTAATAACAACAACTTGAAATTGTTTGTCTAAAGCTATACCTTCAGAAGTTATTTCATATGCTATTTTCTGCAGTTCATGTGACTGAGTTTCCATAGATTTGTCATCAGTCATCTAGTACTTCAGATATCTACTGACAGCGTACTTCTTGGTTCCAGCTTCCTCAGTGTTATACTTCTTTTGAAGTGCATCTTAAGTTTCCTTAGCTGACTTATCAGAATTATAATAATCATACAAATCATCAGCTAAATCATTAAGAATAAATTTTTTACATAGAAAATCATTTTTCATCCAGGTGTTTAAATCTTTACTAGTAGCTTCAGTAGGAGGATTGTGCAGTGTTGGTTTTTCAGTAGTAAGAACAAAGGCAACGTTTTTCATGGTTAAGAAAAATAACATTTTTTGTCTCCATCTCTTAAAATGTAGTCCCTCAAAACGGAAAGGTTTGTTGAGGTCAGCAGTTAAAATTTTAGTAGACATGGTAGGTGAAAATCGTCTTAAATTTGTTGAAGCAAATATGTAAAAAATAGATAGGAACAAGGTTGCCAAAATACTGAAATCACACTCCTTGGGTTGAGTCACGGACTATGTAGCTCTCTTTAAGATGTTTCGCGACTCTGCCCAAAAGTGTGCAAGCAAACACAGCCTCGTAGTCCCTAGGATAAAACAGCCCAGCAAAATTCTATCTCGAAGCTACACTGCACTGATAAATTTCTGAATGCTACACCTTATAAAATAATTTTGTTGCTCAAAAACTAAAAAATAATATTAATATTGTATCAGTAGTTTCTGAATATGGGTTGAGGGTTTTCTGGAATTTCTGTATTGCTCAGTAGTTAGAGCGGAGAGGAGAAAATGAGAAAGAATTGAGAGCTGTTGATGGTATGTTGAACTATGAGCTCAGAGGCTCTATTTATAGGTGAAAGATGTTGCAAAAAACGGAACGCAGATCAGAACACGTAACGTTCATAAGAAACGGTCATGCGTTCACGAAGAAACGGTAAAAAAAAGGATAAACGTGTAACGTTCGAAGGCGACGGTTCCATAAGACTCGGTCTCAACGGAACGAAACAGTAACAAAATAACGGTCATAATTTTAATAAATAAATTTTTATCAAAAAATAAAGTGCCACCCACACTCACACGCGCTCGATTGGACGGACGACGGCGGCGGCGCGCTCGTGTGTGGTGGATCTACAATTACTTAGGTCCTCTCCCCTTCTACAAAAATGAGTGTCCCTTGGAGCCCAATCGTACTAATAAATTTTTTCTTATATTAATACATCCTTAGAAATGTTCAAAATCAATGTGAGACAAGCTATTTTTTAAGAGAGTAAACTTTGCACTTTTTTTTTTTATTCAAATTCATTTAAACTTCCAATACCTCTTGCCAATCATCATTGAAGTATTGTTGTTGCTTCCATTTGTAGATAGAACACAAAAAGAGTTGATTAAATTATGATATGATAATAGAGAAAATAAGGGAATTTTTTTTATAAAAAAGTTAATCATCAAAGATACATAAAGTAGTAAAATTAATATAGAGGTACATATCAAAGTAACAAAAAAATTCTCAAAATAATCATTCCAAAAAAACAATCGTGATAACAATCATTATTTAGCGGTAAAAATGAGCACAAAAAACTAGCTCTCTCATATACCAGATTGATGCAAAGATATGTACTCAACAATGAACCTACAAAATCTCTAACGATCTTTAAAACATGATCATACATATAACTTTAAAAAATATTTTCACAAACACATTAATTGCACGTACAAAAGAACCACACAACTAACTACTTAATAACAAAATTACTGCTACAATTCCGACTAGTAGAATTGTAGGACATAACTAAAACACACAAAAATAAAACTACACAAATTAATCCAGATTTTTATTTAAAACTGATCTGGGAAGAAGAAAGTTTCAGAAAACAAAAACAGAGCTTGACACTACCAGCGCTAAAGGAAGAGGAAGAACATCAGAAGGCCAATGATGGACAGTAACCACTAGCCAACACCCACTAAAGGAACCAGGCTACAACCAAAACCCAAAAGTAGTGGTAGTAACGACCCAAACAAGTAAAACACGCCTGCGACAGGAACCAAGCAGAGCTAAAGCCAACCCTCACCACACGATGGCTCCACCTTCACAACCACACAAGGAAAACAATTCTCAAACCCACACAAGAAGCACGCGAAAACCTGGGAGAAGGAGGAGAACCCCTCTCTAGCCTTGTAATTAAAAAATGAGGGGAAATTGATATATGTAAAAGGGGCAAATTTGGAATATCAATATAGTCGCAAGTGAGGTGTACATTTTATATTAAATGTAGTAAAGCGTGGGGAGCTTATTTTTCAATATTTTTAGAAAAATTTATTATATATTTTAAATTATTGACATTAATTTTGTTTTAAAATTTATTATAACGTTAAATAAGAACTCTAAATATATTAATGAAATAAAAATCACGCCTAATAAATACTATAATTATATAATGATTACTCAATTTAATAAAAAATTTAAATATTATTTTATTTTCATAATTAATTTAAAAGTATAAAAAAATTAAGGGTTATATGCTGTCATGACCCCTATTTATTAAAAATCTGATATGACCCCCTCCACTTGATTTTTTTACATATTATGACAAAAATGCCCTTAATAATCCCTCAGTTGGACGACTGTCCAACTCACCTCAACAGAGTTGGACATGTGTTCAACTGAAAACCAGAGGAGTATATTTTAGAGGACACATATGTCCACTCGCCGGAGCTCAGTTGGACGACTGTCCAACTGATGAAATTTTGACCGGCCGGCGACCCCACTCGCCGGAGCCGAGTTGAACACATGTCCAACTAGACTGCCCAGAATAACTCCTCAGTTGGACGTATGTCCAACTCACCTCAACAGAGTTGGACATGTATCCAACTAAAAACCAGAGGAGTCTAGACTGCCCAGAATAACTCATCTTAACAGAGTTGGACATATGTCCAACTACGTCCAACTTAAAATCAGAGAGCTTATTTCAACAGAGTTGGACGCACGTCCAACTAAAAACAGCTTATTTTAACGTCCAACTAAAAATCAGCAAGCTTATTTCAATAGAGTTTTAATCTGTTCTACTCTGTTTTACTCCATCTTTATTTTTGATTTTCAGTAGAATTTTCAGTAGCAACCAAAGTCATCTCCTTCCTCCTCCTTGGAATCAAAGTCATCTTCCTCATTTTTATCATTTGTGGCTTCTACAGTAATGGAGGGCACTACTAAAATTGTTTTGATTAATGATTAGAACGAGTGTGACCTTCATCAAGAACCAATTAATCCATTGATACTACTCCACAATTGAAGATGTCAGATGGAAATGATCCTCTCCATAACTGAAACAAAGAAGTATTAGTTATTTACAAGTGAGATATACCATTGTCTCATGATAATCTCAAATAAAGGCTTCAAAATTCCAACAATTTGGTAATCTATTATTGCCAACAACATTTCAGTTGCCACAGAAATAAATAGCAAGATTTCTATTAAATTTCCCAAAACCAATTTCTGAGCGAAATGATGGTGGTAGACAGATGGTTATGGTTGATGCGAAGAGAGCGAGAAGACATTAATATTCTTCTATCCTGTTCTTCCACTCTTCCGCCTTCTCTTTTAGCCATGGCCGAATGAACTTGAGAAGGAAAACCAGGAGAGTCTCTCTCAGCCACGCTCATCGCCCAAGAAAGGGAGAGGTGCCACGTCTAAAAAACAGTCGAAGAAATCCAGTTTCGAAAAAGATTGAAAAGGGGCTGTCCAATTCTAGCAATTGCAAATCGAGAAGGAGAAGACGATAGAAGGGAAAAGGGTAGATGTGGAATTTTAAAAAAATATAGCAACTAGGGGTTATCATAGAATATAATTAATGAAATGGGTCTATCACAACCTATTTTCTAAAAATTAATTTTAAATATATTGTATAAATTATTTTGAAAATAAATTTAAAATAAGTAGATAATTTATGTATAAGATATATATTTTTGATTAATATAAAAAAATCAATTAACTAAAAACAAACATGTTGTATTTTGACTAATTTTTATTTAATTAATTATTGATTTTAATTAAAGTTAAATTAATTTAAATTAAACTAATTCATACTAATTTGGCTGCGCGAATGGCCATTCATACCAGTATCACGTTTCAAAATCGGAGCCTATTTCAAAGGATCTCTTCGATAGACAGTTTGAAATTTGAGGGGTTAATGATATTTAGACAAATTTGAGATATTGTATGCCATGCGATACATATACTTTTGATTTATTTTTTTATTTTCTATTTTTTGTGGATGTATTTTATTTATTTATTATGTATTAAAGTGTATATTAATTTGATAAGGTTGACACAGACTGATATAAAATGAAGTTGCAGTCAGATCGCATCTCCAAATCCTCAATTCGAGTCAATTTGGCTGCGGGTACGGACCTTACTTTTTCCAATTAATAATTTTGCGAATAACAAAATAAACAAACAGACGCAACCCACTTTCCAATTAATGGCGTTGAAGTTCTCAAAGCTTTACAAGTGCCACCCATTTCGCGGTACGTTTTTTATTTTTTTTAATATATAATTTTTCTAGACCCATCGACGTTGAACATTCCACTTATTATCTTTGAACCGCTTCCTCTGTTTTCTCTGTTTCCGAATATTCTCTTAGATTTCAGTTCGGCATTAACTGTTGGCATTTGCTGTAGAATTGAAACCCATATTTTGTTTCCAAACGGAGACGAAGAAGAAGCTCAAGAAAGCAATGGCGTCACAAGTAAGATTCCCTGGCATTGATGAAGAATTGCAAAAGCTTTTAGATGCTAATATGGATCAAGCTCCTGCTAGAAGGCGAGCTCGTGGGGCTTTTATGAATATACAGCTTGGAATTGACCATATTTTGTTCAAGGTTTTTCCTTCGTTGTTATTCGAACTGGGTTATGTTTTATTTGTTTCTTTTCTTCGTATTAAATATTTTCGAGCCTCTTTATTTTTCCCAATTCATTTTTTGGATTCTCTGAGCTCTATTGAGTTGAGAATTTGAGATACGGGAAATGTTTAATTTGAGTTAGTAATGATTGACATAGAAATTTGATTAACACTTTGAAAACAGTTATGTTGTTTCTGAATTCAGATTTTTTGAAGTATCTACTGAACATGTAAATTTTTTTGTGCGTAATAGTAATTCCTCTTCCTTTTATGTTTGATTTTATTGCAGACACCAACTGATGGATTGAAAATGAATGAGGTAAGTTTTGTAATCATTTATGTATAGAACTTTTAACTTTATTTCACCTTTGCTACTTGCTGAAAACAAATGCAAATGCATATGCATGTCTTTTGGGTGATTCACAATCCATACTTAGATACATAGCAGCTTCAAAGTTGTGACATATTGAGATTGATTATTAATTTCTGTAGTAAGTATTGTAACATTATTGAGATTGATTATTAATTTCGGTCGTACGTAACTTAGATTCTATCCAAAAGGTTAATTTATTAGGTGAAGTAGCTTAAGTTCATATAAACCCACCCATGTCTAGTCTTTATAATCCCATAAATCACCCTATGTTTAGGTAACATTGGGTTCCATATCTTTGCACTTTATACTGTATCCAACTTTCTTTAGTCAAAGAAACTCTTATCTTTGCTTTTTACGCTGTGTCTAACTCTCTGATGTGCAAATTATAGTACTCGCAAGTGTACGAATCCCTCGTAAAAAGTGATAAGTAAACCTCCGAAGTTGGTCTCTTAAGGAATTGCAATGGTTTTAAATAACCTTTTTCTTAATCTAATTAGAGTCCTAAAGCAACTAAAACACTAATTAAATAGAGTTCTAGTAACACTAAAGCTCTAAATAACTAGAATCTGAAACCTAATAAAACTGTAAATAAAGTGAATTTGTAGCAAGATCAACTGTATCGAACAATTACGCAAATTCAGAATTAACTCAAATATATTTCAAATATCAATAGAGGATGTATGGACGTTTAGTTTGTTTGGCCATGCTTGTATCGAAAAGTTATGGTGAATTAACATGAACGTTCTAATAAACAATTTTTACCGGCTTTCCTTTTAATTATGAAAATTCTTACGATCAGGTAATTCTCTTTGTTGATTAACTAAACAATATCCTACGATCAGGTATATCAATTAACAACCAAATTATATACAAGAAAAATATGTCAATCAAACCAATGTCATGATTAGGTCATTAATTTAAAGCTTTGATTAAGTTTTTCAAAATATAGTCAAGGTGACGTTCTTAAAACTAAATTATCAGATTTTTCAACTTAACTATGAATCTCAAATTGGCCCATAAAAATTCACAATTAAATATCTAAACATGCTCTTAATTAAAAGGTAAATTTATTTATTTCAAAATAATAAAAACATTCACCACAATAGTTTTAGCAAACATGACAACACAAACTAAAAATTCATAATAAAATTAGTCACTCATGTTCATACTCATGTTCATATTAAAATTCATAGATTAGTCACTCATGTTCATATTAAAATTCATAGACAAATATAATCTGAACATACACTCAAAGAAGTAAGAAGAACAAAAGTAAAATTCTATAACAAGAAGAAACCCTAGATCTAAATACCGCTATTGGATTGGATGACGTTCTTCTCCAAAAGCTTGACTTTCGATCTTCAATGGTTTCTTGGATCCTTAGAATTGATTCCCTTGCTTCCTTGAGTGTGAAAAAACTCCTAAAAATTGGTTGAGTCTCTTGTTTGTTCGCAAAATTGAAGTGTATAAAAGTTGTGTCAAAAGGGGACTCTAAAGGAGGGTATTTATACATGTAAAGGTTACATAGAATCCTAATTGTATCAGGAATAGGCACGCCGTAGTATACATTTTTTCCACCGCGGCACAACACAAAATTTGAAATTAATGGTCAAAACTTGAGAGGTGCTCGCAGCAGCATACACTTTCCTCGCCGCGGCGCGCGTTGTCTTCAGTTTCTTCGCATGTATTCCCTTACATATGTGCTGGCTCGTCATGTACGGCTTACATAATTTGACTCGTGTTGCCCTTAAATTGTGATCCGAGCGCCGTAAATGTTCCGTCTTTGCGTGTTTGCATTATTCAACTCATTTGACGCTAAAAACACCTGAAATACACTACAATATAACTGTGATTCCGAATTGATAGACTTATGAAAATAATCAAATAAACAATATATAACAAATATATTTTTAAACAATAAAGCACAATAAATCATGAAATATTAGTATTTTTTAAGCACTTATCACTCCCCTTAGTTGAAGAAGCCCTTATCTTGTAGTTTATATTTTATACTGTGTATAACTCCCTTCAATCGAAGAAACATTGTCTTCACGTTATGCATTGTAATTCAACTCCTCTCAAGCCTATAATGAGTTTCGAGTTTATGCATGATGGAGTCCATAGCAAATTTCAAGTTTACACTTGATGGAACACATAAAGAGCACGTAAATAGAGACCATACAATTGGGAGAGTTACATAGGTGACCACAATTCCTAAGTTTGTGGTTGGCTCTGATACTACTCGTAAGGAACTTGGTTCCATCCTAAAATATTAACCTATTAGGTAGAGTAACCCAAATTCTTATAAATCCATGAATCACCTCATGTCTAGGCATTGTGAGACTTTGTTTGTACATAAAAGTTGTTATTTTTCATGTAGTTTAGTTGTTTAAAAGAATTTAAGAATGCATGTTTAGCTCTTTTATGATGCTGCATTTACTCATCATATGGAGATAATCCTACAGGCATATGAGGTGAACTCTAGGGGATTGGAAATTTTCACAAAAAGTTGGCTTCTGGAAACATCTAAGATAAAAGCAATAGTTTGCTTATGTCATGGTTACGGTGATACTTGTACATTTTTCGTTGAAGGTTTGTTGTTTGAAGCAATGGAATTAATTTAACAGTGACTGATTTTTTGAATTTGAAATATTGTGTTACTGGAAATTAAGTATTTCAAAATACCTGCAGGAATTGCCAGGAAGTTGGCTTCATATGGATATGGAGTATTTGCTATGGATTATCCAGGGTTCGGTCTTTCAGAAGGTCTTCATTGCTATGTTCCCAGTTTTGAGAGAATAGTTGATGATGTCATTGAGCATTATTCCATAGTCAAAGGTATGCAGTTAAGTTTAAAAACTTCAGAATATATGGAGAACATCTTATCTTTATAACTAAGGATGTACTGTGTTAAGGTTCTTTTTAAAATCCTAATCGCATAAATATCGGAGAGAATTTAAAACAAGAAAAAAATTGTAATATCAATTAGTGAACTAGAATCCTGGTGGTTTGAAAATGTGCTTGACACACACACACACACATGTATCTCCTTGATGAGTTTCATCTCTCCAATTGGACTTTGAGGACAGGGAAGTTACCATCTGATGGAAGTTGACTCAGAGTAAGCTTAATTTCTTGGAATGAATAATCATTTTGTAGAAAATTGCACTCTTTCTTGGTCTGCATATTATTTTTCGGAACTAGTACTCGTGTAGTCCTCAATTTGATCTATGGAGCTAACTTATAAATTACCTTTTCTGCTTTCCACTCTTCTTTGTAAGAGCAAGTGCCTTTTGTTGGATTTGACCAAAAAATAAACTTCCTTTTTTGATTAGGAATGTGTATGATATACTGTAAAACTATAACTCTATAAGTTGATGGTCTTTAACATAAATTACTATTTTGTATGGATTTCATTCTGTTTATAAACTTGTTTATCTTAATTGCAGATAACCCCGATTTCCGTGGTCTTCCCAGTTTTCTCTTCGGGCAGTCCATGGGTGGGGCTGTGGCTCTGATGGTGCATTTAAGACAACCTAATGCATGGAACGGTGCAATTCTTGTTGCACCCATGTGTAAAGTAATTTCTGAACCTAGTATTATAGTAAAAACTGCATTCGAGTACTTTTGTACCTTATATTGATAGAAAAGTTGTCTGTAGATTGCAGATGATATGATTCCTCCATGGCTAGTGACTCAAGTCCTAATTGGGATGGCCAACTTTCTTCCAACAATGAAATTAGTTCCAGACAAAGATTTGGCTGAGGCAGCATTTAAGGACCCAAAGAAGAGAGCGCAAGTGAGACTTCTCAATTTGTAAGAGAACACGGAAAATTGAAAATATACCATGGAGTAAAAAGATTTTTTTAATACCAAATTTTTTGGATTGTCGAAAAAGTACCATCAAACTTACTTTCATATCATTAAACTTAAAAATACTATCAAATTTTTTTTTTAGTTACTTTTATACCATTAAACTTTGCAAATATTACAAAATATTTTCGATGTACGTGTACCTTGCCATTAACTAATTGACGTCAATGATATTTTGTAACATTTTGCATATTTTAATGGGATAAAAGTAAAAAAAAAGTTCGATTGTGTTTTTGTAACATCCCAAATTCGGTAGTAGAACATTTTATTTATTCTATACCATATGATAATGTAGGATGGAAAAAAAGGCATGGGTTTGAAAAATAGCTTGTAATTTGTGGGGGTGTGTGTAATGGCTAGTTTCTTTTTCTTTCTCTGCCTTTTCAACAGTTTTTATTATAACATAAAATTTCTTGTTATTCACCCCACTTTAAACTATCCTTTCTCTTCATTTAAAT
Source organism: Elaeagnus macrophylla (assembly GCA_029378325.1). Lineage (NCBI taxonomy): Eukaryota > Viridiplantae > Streptophyta > Magnoliopsida > Rosales > Elaeagnaceae > Elaeagnus > Elaeagnus macrophylla. Next base: position 103,270,073 of record CM055640.1, read on the forward strand.
TGTTAACCAAAACTTTTTCTGTTTTTTCTTTAAATACAGACAAAATATAATGTAATTGCTTACAAAGGTAAACCACGTTTGAAAACTGCTCTGGAATTGCTAAGAACAACTCAAGATATAGAACAACAATTGGAAAAAGTAAGTCAATTCTGCAACTTCTTATCTGTTTTAATTATATGAAATCTGAATCAGCTTGTTTTCAGGACCTCTAGTGTTACTTGAATTTGTTTGTAACACTTGGTATATACTAAAGTAATTATTAGTTGATACCGGACTAAGTTGGTACGGTGGACGGATCCATTAACATAGGGGAGAGAAAATAGTGAGTAAGAGAAAATACGGGTTTTCTCTTTCTATTTCTACATCACTAGTATCTCCCCTCCCCTACTACCTCATTAGCTTAGCTTAGCTTAGTCAGAACCAACCAATAACATTTCTGGATACTAAAACAAATTGTGAGATTTAATAGGTCATTTATTGATCTTGTGGTTTCAGGTCTCCTTACCCTTACTAATAATGCATGGAGAGGCTGACAAAGTCACCGATCCTTCTGTTAGCAAGGCATTGTATGAAAAAGCTTGCAGTTCAGATAAGAAACTTATACTTTACAAAGATGCTTATCATGCTCTTCTTGAGGGTGAGCCTGATGATATGATATTGAAAGTTTTCAATGACATCATTTCATGGCTTGATGACCATTGCACAAAAAATGCAGACAGCTAGTCCCTCCCTGCAGGTTTTGAATTTTTTTTTTTCCTCTCTTTAAATAATTGTTTGTATATATTAATAAGGTTGTAATGTCAGAAAGTGTTATATTTTTAGACGAATTTTAGTTGGTTTTATTTATTGATTGTTATTATTGATTAATGATACTGACCGGTGCTTGAAGTTTTTTATTAGACCTATGGGAATTTGCATGGTTAAAGGGAGTCCAATTCTCCTCCATTTTGATGTGCGACTTTATGTACTACTAATACGAAGTAAACATATGGACAAAAATGATTAAAAATATAGACTTTTATTGCATAAAATGTAAATTTTTTGTATATATGTTTACTACCATTAGTAGTACACAAAGTGCCACATCCAAAATAGTAGAAGTGATCTTCATCCTATTAAAAGAGGCAAAATAAACTTCGCTTATGGTCTATTGATGTGATGTTTTTTGTTTTTGTTTTGGAATAACTCACATCCATTTTTGACAACCAAGGTGCATGTATACATGATTGAGAAGGGGCAAAGTCCTCTATCTCAATTTTTAACAAATAAAATTTTAAATATAATATTTATAAAATTATAGACAAATTACATACATAAAATATAATAATATTTGTCTAGATTTTAAATTTAAACTTTTAACACTTAATAACTTACTGTAAACTTAATAATTTACACATATTATCAATAAAATAAAATATATATAATATTTTTTTTAATTAAAAATAATTAGTAATTAACCTATTGCTATATTATATATATATATATATATATATATATTCGCCGCTGAAGTTATAGTAGGTTACCTATTATGGTTACTGTAAGGTCTATACAATCAAAATGCTAAAAATATGTTTGAAAATATGTTTAAAAAAATAATGATCGTTAAAAAGTCCTCATCAATCCATAATTTGATCACCTTGGAAAAATAACCTATTGGCAGTTATTTTTAGAAAAGTAACTTATAAAAAATCAATATTTCAATATTAGTGTGATTTAAATTTATAAATTGAAATGAGAAAGTGTGAGTGAATAATAAAAGAGAAAAAAAAAACTTGGAAAATAAAATGTTGTAAACAAGACTTGGTACCTTTCTAGTACCCAAGTTTTATCAAAAGTATTCTAAATTGACTATGTTTTCAAGTAGTTTTAATTTAGTACCCATGTTTTTCAAATGATTCTAATTTAATCCTTTTTAGAATTTAGGGTAGATTTTTTACTATTTATTAAATTGAACAGGGGTAAATTTGTCATTTCATCCCCTCATTTTAATTCAGTTATTATTATTATTATTTAATTTTTCAGAGAAACAAAACAGACTTTGAGTGGCGTGGCATAGGGCATTCGCATTTAACAAACGAAAAGATAAACGCACGATCGAGCTTCTAAGGTTCTTCGAGTTCACGCAATTGCATCTAGGGTTCTTCAAGTTCTTCTAAAATTGCTCTTCATTGTTTTTTAAATTTTATAGAGAAAACTGTGCAGTATGAAGAAAAAAACACGATCTAGGGTTCTTTGGGTTCAGGCGATTACATCTAGGTTTAATCAAGTTCTTTTAAAAGTACTCTTCTTTGGTTACTTTTTAATTTCACAGAGGAAATTGTGTAAGACAAAGGAAAAACACGATCTAGGGTTCAGAATTCTATATAATCTTCATCTTATATCTAAGGGATTTTGGAAATTGAAATTAAACACAGATTGAAGAAGCCTAGAAGTATATATTTCAAAGGATTGACAAAATGGAATTTCACAATGAAAGCCCCAAATTGGAAGAGCTCGTGGTGAGGTCATTGGGTGGATCACAACCATCATATTGTAAGACTCTCTTATATGTATAATTTTTCCAAAACAATTATCAAAATTTTATCAATATAGTTCAATTTTAGAAGAGGATACATGTTTTTTTTTTCTTTCAATAATCAATTTTCTATTTTTCTTCAAAACTGATATTGAGGTAGATTTTTGTTTTAATAAATATTTGTTTGCGCAAGCTTAGAAATATTAAAGTAGATGTTTTCAAATTTTTGATTAAAATGGGCTGATTAAACTGAAATAATGATTGTATCATCCATGTCTTTATTGAAATCAAACTAGGGCTGATTAAACTGGAATTGTGATTGTATTGTTCATATTTTTATTGAAATCAACTAGGGATGATTAAACTGGAATAGTGATTGAAATCATCCATGTTTTTAATAAACATATTCGGTAAAAAAAGAAAGACGATATATATTGTTTTTGTTTCTTTTAATATTCGATTTTTTTGTGCAAATAAAATCCAGGTTTTTTTGTTTATGGTGCCCTCTGTCTATGTCTATTTAGCCCTCAATTAAGATTTGAAATTATTTTTTATTTAGATCTTAATCTAGGAAACCCATGCCTTCATAACCTAATTGATATTGGAAAGATTACAGTACCCTTTGTCAAATGTGTTCAAATTTCAATCCCCACATCTCAAACTCAAAATGGATGTTTGTTGCTTGAAATAAATGAAAAAAAATATATAAACGACCTTTTTATTGGCATTGACAAGTTAATGTTTGTTCAAGGATTTCGAGCTCATAATAATATGTTAGTTTGTATATAATTAAACTAATCATATTTAAAATCTTTTCACTTTAATTGGTGCCAGGGGCAAAGCCATAAAATTTTTCTAAGGGGGCTAAAGTTTTAAATTTTGATATCATGTCATGAATGTAAAATTATATTTTTCTTTTAATATAAAACGATTATTGGTCATGTCATCTTGTTTGTGTAGCCTTTTTTTTTACTTAATAGAAATGAATAATTTTGTTATCTTGAATTATCATCTTCAATTGGTCAGATCCATTGCGTAATTACTTCACAATGGAAATGTATATAAGAAGAGGTTTTGTTATTGAAAATAACAATAAGTATTACAAGGGGGGTTATTTGTAATATTGTATATGTGCTAATATGAGTATGTGGACTTTAAAAGTTATATGTTTGCACCCTAGATTAGATTATAATAAATTGAGGTTTTTTTTGGAGGACTCTTGGAGTTAATGATGATAGAGATTTGTATGAAATATTAGAAGATTCATATGCAAAAAAGGTGGGTGAGATATGCCCTGTTACATCTACAAGATTGGTGCATCTATATATAACTGAAGTGGAGTTAGGAAATGAGAAAAATGAGGATATTGATGATGGTGATGAGGATGTTGCTAGTGATTTAAGGAAAGAGTACATGGTTGAAGGTGCGAGTGCCAATTTACATGTAGATCTGAATGAAAATGAGGAATCTGAAGAAAATAAAGATGTATTTTCTATGGATGATGATAAAATGTATTTTATAGAGGATCTCAAACTTAACACAATACAATTGAGGATTGATATGAAATTTGCTAATTTAAATGTTGTAAGGAGGGCTATAAGGTATTATAAAATAAGATTTGGAAGAAAATTATTTAAGATAAAGAACATGAAAGATAAATTTAGAGTGATATATACAAATAAAGATTGTAATTGGGTTATGAAAGGAAGTAAACAAAGTGGTAAATGCACCTGTTTTATTATCACAAAATGTCACAAAGAAGATGAACACAAATGTGAACGAAACTATGACATGAAACAATTGTTTAACAATAAGTTTATAGCAGAAGATTTTTCTTCCTATTTTTAAAGAAAATTTGAGTATCAAATGGAGAGATATGCAAGATAAGGTGAGACAGAGGTATCACATAGATATAACTCAAAATCAAGTTAAAAAGGCATAGATAAAGGCAAGGAGTATATTTCATGGATCTTATGAGGAGCAATATGAATTATTGCGTACGTATGTTCATGAACTAAAAAGAACTAACCCAAATACCACAACATAATTGGTTACTTTTAAGGGAGATGATGGTTCCAAAAGATTTACGTATGTTTTGGTGCAATGAAAGAAAGATTCAAAGAAGATTGTAGGAGGTTCATTGGATTAAATGAAAGTTTTTTTAGGAGTCCTCATAAGGGAGTGTTAGTAACTGCTGTGGCATAAGATGCAAACTATGGTAGATATCCATTAGCATAGGCTATAGTTGAAGGTGAGAATAAAGAAATGTACTCATAGTTTTTAAATTTTCTAAAGAATGACTTACATTTAGAAAAAGGTGAGGGATGCACAGTTATTTTAAATGAACATTTTGGTATTTCTTCAGCAATAAAGGATATTTTGCCTAAAGTTGAACATAGATTTTGTGCATGACATATACTTCAAAATTTTACAAAGTATTGCAAGGATTCAAGTATTTCTTTTCAAGAGCATTTTTTAGAAGTGTGCTGGAGTAATAACACCAAGGCAACTTGACATAGGAATGAAAAAAATTAAATTATGGAGATCTTAAAGCTTATGAATGGGTGTTTAATAAAAAAAAGGAGAGGTGGTGCAAAGCTTTTTTAGGTAACTCTTGTGTCAAACTTATATTTTCTTTAATTATTGATGACTAAATAATAACATTGTAATACGTCTGTTACTTATATGTGTATGTAGGTCTGAATCTTTATGTCATATACAAACAAATAATATATGTGAGTCATTCAACAGTGAAGTTAGACATGCTCGAAAAGAACCAATATTCACGATGTTATAGTCCATTAGGAGAATTATTGGAGACATATAGACTGATAGGAGGGATTCTATAAGTGGATGGTGTCGTAAATTGGGTGACAATATATATTTGAGATTCCTGATTGCAAAAAATAGAACAAAAGATTGCATTGCTAGGCACAATGGAAGAGGATTGTTTGAGGTTCAATTTGAGCTTAAGTCAGTCGTTGTTGTGGACTTGCCAAACAGAAAATGTGGATGCAGGAGTTGGGATTTAATAAGAATTCCATGTGAACATGCCTTGAGGTATATTTTAATACAAAAGGAAGATCCAATGACATATGTGCATCCCATATTAAAGAAAAGAGCTTTTGAAGTTACCTATGCACCAAACCTGTATCTAGTAGAAAGCTCCAAATTTTGGTCATATCATGAGGGTGAAGAAATCAAAATTAATCCAACTGTTTCTATGTCCAAAGGTGAAAGACCAAGGTTAAGGCATAAATCATATCAAGAAAAATATAGTATGAAGAAATTTAATCAAGTGAAGTAAGAAAAAAATGGTGAACCAAGCCAAGTGAGGAGATTTGGACAAGGTAAAACATGTTCTATATGCAACCAAATTGGTCACAACAAAAGGAGTAGAAAAAAACGACAAAATCAACTCACTAATGAGGTAAAATGTTTAAATGTTTTTAAAACTTTTTGATATAATAATGGTTAGGATTAAACTGAGTAGAATTTTATTAAATTGTTAAAATTCTATAAGAACTGTTGAACTGCGTGATTAAAAGGAGTATTCTTTTACTATGTCATTACACTGTTAATTTGTGAGATTAAACTATTATATTAAACCATGTGTTCAAATTACAGTTTTTTTTACTGATTATGATTTCTTCAGCAAAATTGTGATTCTATTTAAACTATGCTATTACATTGTGTTCAAATTACAATTTTTTTTATTGGTTAGGGTTATACTGTTAAACTGTGATATTAAATTACAGTTTTTTTATTGTGTCATTACACTATTAAAATGTGATTCTGCTTAATTACTTGTGCTATTAAACTGTGATTAATCTATGTTAAACTATAATCTTAATATACTGCTATTAAACTTCTGTGATTAAACTGTAATTCTGTGCAACAAAAGTGGATGTTTTGATAGTTTTATTACTGTCCAAAGTTGTTCTTAAATTGTTAAAAAATATTATTTATACGTATGTTTAATTATGCAACAAAAGTGGATGCTTGGACAGTTTTATTACTGTCCAAAAATGTTCTTAAATTGTGGAAAACTGTTAGTAGAAAACTGTTATTTGTACGTATGTTTAATTGTGCAGCAAATCTGATTTTTTGACAGTTTTATTATTGCTCAAAGCTGTTCTTAAATTGTGAAAAACTGTTATTTACATGCTGTTTAATTGTGCAGCAAATCTGATTTTTTGACAGTTTTATTACTGTCCAATCTTAAATTGTGGAAATTTGTTATTTACATGCTGTTTAATTGTGCAGCAAATCTAATTTTTTTGACAATTTTTTTACTATCCAAAATTGCTATTAAACAAATTGCAGCTTTGGTGTAAAAATCTGAATTGTTGGAATATTGTTATTAAACTATTATTAATTGTGCAGTAAAAGTGTGTCTTGCTTTGTTTTGTTAAATTTTTATTAGGATACATGTAATGTTGGTTCATACTCTAATGGGTTGGATAGTAAAACAACATTTATGCCAACATAAAAAAAGTAACTCACTTGAGATTTTAATATATCACTTTTATCAAATTCAAACTCACGTATTTAATTTTTAATGATGTATTATAGATATAAGTTGAAGAGGTACACCCAATAATGACCTAAAAGAGTCAAGTTCCTTTAAACAATATGGATTCCATTATATTTCAACCAAGTGAATAAACTCAGATGGTCAGGCACATAAATAGGAAGGCTCGACGCATAAAGAATAATATTAAATATGTAGCAAGTCCTTTAAAGACGTACAAAATTGTTTAACATTACTAAATGTTTTGTCAGGGTAGAAACATACAAAAATGTTAGATTATGGGGAGTGATGTAAATTGTGTTTAAAGGTTTTAATGCTTTCTTAGGTTTAATTGGCTAAACAATTACTCGTAAGAAATACAGTAAATGTTGTGTTTAACTAGTTTATCAAAACAATTGGTGTTTAATAGGTTCAACTTCATTTTAGTTTAATATGACAAGTTTAATATTATAAGGCACAAGTTTTATATTATATGCATGTGGTTTAATATTATATGACAGGTTTTATATAATATTGTAATGCTATATGCATGTGAACTTAACAAAGCCTGCAAAATGGATATTTTTAGGGGATTTCATAAACTTTTATTAGCGCACACATATGAACCAAATATCGATAGTTTTTATACAGAGTTCAATACAGCTAAAAAAATTGAGGATTTGTCCATCATCCTCCACAACTTACCTTAAACCATAAATATATTATTTTAAAAAAATACAAATACAACCATGTAGCAATTAAAATTAAATACACAATATTATATTTTTTTCTTCAATTTTTCCATATCTTCCTTCAACTTTTCATTTCTTCCTTCAATTTTTCATTTTCTTCTCTCTTTTATTCATTTTCTTCCTCAATCATGTTCACGCGATTAAACAAACTATTTATAATAACACCATATCTATCGAAAGGTGCATTATCATGCCATTTTAAAAAATCACAACCATAGCTCCAAATTGATTGAACTTTTCCATTTGCGTTTCTGTAAAAAAAAATTCATAATAACAAATTGATACGTATTATTAAAACAAAACAAAAAAATAACAATTTTTTTTAATACTATACTACAATTTAACTGTATTGCAAAGAATACATACATAAAATCACAATTTCACAAAAAATATAAAAAAATTAATATAAAAAACTACAACATCAACTTGTTCAGTATAAAATCCCACAAAAAAAAAATCACAATTTTTCACAAAAAATTATGAAAATTAAATTATCCAAAAATTTAACATAAAAAACTACATATCAAATTATGCGGTAAAAAATCTAAAATTCTTTAAAATAACAACCCTAAAATTTATAATAATAAAAATAATATCATTATTTTAAATTGAGAGGGTTATGAATTAATATTATTAGATATTATTGTGCTTTTTTTGTTATAAATTATAGGGGTTAATTTTGTGGTTTAAAAAAAAAAAAAATACTATGTGCAGGTTAACTATTACCAAATTATGCATGTCTGAATATCACTTTATAAGTATGTGTCTAAAAACGAAGAATTCTTTCATTTTATTACCAAATAAACTCTATTCGAGTGAAATTATAGACACAAATGACAAACCAACCCAAAACAAAAGGACAACTTGCAATCTGTTATCTGTCACGCACAACAGAGTCACACAACTCCTGAAATAGCTTCATAGAAAAATTTGTATCTTTTAGGTATATCTACTTTATTACTTCCTATTTTCTACCAGCTCTCTTTGCTCATGTTTCAGTATGAAATGTGCAGTAGAAAAAATCAAAAAAATTAACAATTTTCCAACAAAACTAAGTAGTAACTCAAAAAAAAAAAAAATTAAAATAAAAAACTGTATTATCAAATGTATAGTAAAAAAACACCCAAAAAAATTGTAATATTTGAAAACGAAAACTGTACAGTTTGTTTGCAAAAAAAATTCATGCTTAAAATGCATAATTATTGTGTATTTTAGAACACAAATTTTTTTCCACAAACTCACTCCAATTTTGTGCAATAAAGAACACAAAAAAAATTTTCACAAACTTACTTCATAACTATGCAGTGAAGAACATAAAAAAAATTACAATGTCACTACTAAACTCTTCTTAACTCTATGCAGTAAATGAATTTCACTCACCTCTTCGCAAATATAAAACCTTGTACCAGAATTTTGTAGTGTTCCATGAACACAATAATGTTGCAGCTCTTCCATAATAACAAACATGAATACTTTCATGGGATGTGGTCCTTATTTCTTCCATTGAAGAAATAAACAAACTGAAAATTCAAAGAAGAAGAAAGAAACTTGAAGAAATCTGAAGTAAATATGTTTTGTGAATCTTGAAAATTCCTTTTATCCAATAAAAATGGCGGCCAAATACCCTCAAATCGTTATTGGAGTCGGGAAGGTAAAAAATGACAGAAATAACCTTGCCCTAATGTAAAAATCTGACTAAATTTGCTCAAAATCTAAAACCAAAACTATTTTAAAAATATGGGTACTAAACTAGAAATCACTTGAAAGCATGATTAATTTGGAATACTTTTGATAAAATTTGAGTACTAAAAAAGTACCAAGCCCTTGTAAGCAAATAACAACCCTCAATGGACGGCACAGGCAGAGATTGTCTGATAATATTATTATAGATCCTTAGATTGGTATTGTTGTTACTTTGATTTTTCTACTATTAATTTTTGTTGGAGGATCAAAATGTTCAGTTAAGTTGAGGAATATATAGAGAGTCCGTTTATCTAACACTTCATTGTATCCTTTTGAGCTCTTCTGTTATTCGATGTTTTTATTCCTTCAGTTGATGCGAACGGGTCCTCCGGCAAGCCGGCCCGCCGCAACAGTGCTAGCAGCACGTCGCCCCCAACCCATCTCAGGCCACGGTTTGGACACTGGCGAGGGGATATTACTCACCGCCGCCCCCACAGGATGTTACACACCCATGAGTTGACAGTCCTCGCCACAGCGCTGCAGGTTGTTTACCCCAAGGCTCGAACCCTTGAAGTACTTGATATCATGTGCTGATACCATCCATTGAGCTGCTTTTTATGATGCGAACGGGTCCTCCGGCAAGCCGGCCCGCCGCAACAGTGCTAGCAGCACGTCGCCCCCAACCCATCTCAGGCCACAGTTTGGACACTGGCGAGCGGATATTACTCACCGCCGCCCCCACAGGATGTTACACACCCATGAGTTGACAGTCCTCGCCGCGGCGTGCAGGTTGTTCATACCAGGACTCGAACCCTGATATGCTTTGATATCATGTGCTGATACCACCATTAGGCTGCAGCTCAGTGGATGGTACCATGTGCTGGTATCAAGCAGGTCTGGGGATCGAATCCTGGCTTGAACAACCTACTTGGGGATAAAACTCCAAGAGAGCTGGTTGGGGGGAGCGGTCTGCAGGCCTGGTGCGATACCATGGTGCGTAACATCCATGGGTCTGGTTGGTGCCAGATCACATTGGTGCGTAACATCCAATGGCGTGCCAAAAGAGCATCCTTTTTATGATGCGAACGGGTCCTCCGGCAAGCCGGCCCGCCGCAACAGTGCTAGCAGCACGTCGCCCCCAACCCATCTCAGGCCACAGTTTGGACACTGGCGAGCGGATATTACTCACCGCCGCCCCCACAGGATGTTACACACCCATGAGTTGACAGTCCTCGCCGCGGCGTGCAGGTTGTTCATACCAGGACTCGAACCCTGATATGCTTTGATATCATGTGCTGATACCATCCATTGAGCTGCAGCTCAATGGATGGTATCAGCACATGATATCAAGTACTTCAAGGGTTCGAGCCTTGGGGTAAACAACCTGCAGCGCTGTGGGGAGGACTGTCAACCATGGGTTGGTGCCTGTGGGGCGGCGGTGAGTAATATCCGCGATGCCAGTGTCCAAACTGTGGCCTGAGATGGGTTGGGGGCGACGTGCTGCTAGCACTGTTGCGGCGGGTCGGCTTGCCGGAGGACCCGTTCGCATCATCAGTAATCAACGCTTACACATACTTCAATAATCAAATTGGTGCTTAGCAATTCAAATTGTGGCTTGAGGTAAAGCATGTTTAAGAATAAACATACGACTTTGATATGTGTATTATAATATTTGATCAAAGGATTGTTATAATATAATTATGACATGTCATAAAGTTGGATTTAATCTTAATAATATAATCATGTCAAGCTTAGGAAGGACTAAGAGTGGGTGAGCCATTAACAAGTGAGACGCATGTATCCCAAACTTGTACACTCTTAGGCAGAACCTGATCTTCAGTGAACTTAAGCCGCTGTATTAAATCGGCTTCAGTTAAAGCAATGTGACACCTAATACCGTTTTGCAAAACAAGTAGACAACATTCCTTTGTTGGGGGTGTGCCTTGTAGAATAGCAGCAACTATATCTGCACCACATTGTATGGTCATCTTTACAATACATTTCTCTATTTGTTGACCATTTTCGGCCACTGATGGTTCTGGTGCTGCTGTTGTAACATCAGCAGCAAATCCATTGTAAAACATCAAGGCTATAATTGCAACTAGCAAGGTCATAGCAGCAAAGTGATCGCAAAACCTAGCCATGGTTGATGTCTGAGATTTTTATTGTTTGCTTTGCTCTCTTTGGAATTCTAATGCTTTGGGAATGCTAAACAAATAGGTTATATTTATATTGTACAATAACTGGTTGACATTAATTACATCAGTTTTTCATTGTACTTATGTTTATTGGTGTTAAGTGACAATTACTGTTACATTCTGATAAGTTATTAAGGCAAATTTGTAACTTCAAATATGAAAGCCTACGCCATACTAACATGGTGATCTAAACCTATTAGATAATCAATTACTTCGAACTTGTTAGTTAAAATTGCAATGAAAGTCAAAGTATGCGTAAGTTATAAAATATTATTTAAAAAATGTGGCAAGCCCGCACCAGGAAAAGCAAATATTATTGAATTGACATTGTTTGCTGGGTAACATTAGGCACTTTAATGAATCGACGAGTATTAAATCATCAACTATCGAACACAAACCAATAATTACTGATTGTATTTTATGCCTTGATCAAGTAAAGATAATGAGTTCATTAACATATTTCCAACCATTCATTTCAATTGGGTAATTGCCAAAGCCTTCAAAATCACAAAGGTTAACAAAACACTCATTTCTTATATATTGTGTGTGAAGGAGACCAACAATTTTTTATATAAAGCTCTCATACTATGTCAGAGTTACTAATAACATGAGAGCCATCAAATCCTACAAAATTAATCCAATAAATAGTGACATATTTCTTATAAACTATTTCCTAATATTGTCTTTTATTAATATAAAACAGTCATTTGTCTCTAATAATTTCTTACCGGCAATGACATCAAACATAAAATTTGTTGTACATTTTTAAGTTCAAAAGCAGACACTGAAATTCTTTCGTTACTAAGAAAAAATTCGCCCAACGCTCATGAAGGAATCATTAACAAGAAGAATGAATAAGCATGTATGCTGATCTCTAGAGTGGGAAAAAATTCGCCCAACGCTCATGAAGGAATCATTAACAAGAAGAATGAATAAGCATGTATGCTGATCTCTAGCACTCCACTCCACTCCACTCCACTCCACCAAAGAGGAAGGGAAAAAGAAAAAAAGGAAAAAAAATAAATAGGGTTGTATACTGATCCACAAGAAATTCCCATCAGATAATGGAGTACTCACTAAACAACTAATTGATGAAAAACCCATAAGCAGAAAACTATTGCGACTGAAGATCACCAAGTTGTTCCCGTCAGAAGTTAGTACAGATCACAGATGGCAACTTATCGACATTTGAAATGCGGAGCACATTAAAAAGTGGCCAAAGTCATCCATGCCTGAATATAGGCCGAATCAAAATTAGTAGGGAGAAAATTTCCAAGGAGTAGCCTATCTTGTCCACGGTCAAGACTTTGTCCGGCATTCTAAAAAGTATTTTCATTTCAGCTTGTTAACATCAACCATACACTGCCAATGAGAAATCACTAGAAATGTACAACCACCGACAATGGGAACTGCATCAGAAAGATTGATGGCAAAGAGACAGATTATTATGGCACAATTTTTTGTCACAAATTGAAATCTGGTTCATTTCCAAAATCAAGTATCCTAAACCTGTGCCAGAGTAACTTTTCTCTATTTCAGTGCCACATTGCGTGTGTGCCACATGTGCATTTCCAGTCCTTCAACGGGGACATGTCTGCAAGCGTGTGTCATTTGTGTTTGTAAGCCATCACAGCTACAAATATATGTTGTGCTATAGCATTTACTAAAAGCCAAAACCTTCAAAGCTTCAGAGTAATTAAAAGAGCAAATTTCACTTGGGTCTAGCATTCAGTTAAATTGTCATAAACATATACGAGAAATACAAAAGCAAAAAATAAACTGATCGATGCAGTTAAAAAAAATTCATACCTCATGTCGGAAGTGAAGAAGGCTGGATTTGCTCTTCTAACATACCATTTGACTGATCTAAGCTTTGATGAGAACCCTTTCTACCATGTTCCAGAGAAGTTGCCTCGTATATTCCTACAAATTTGTCAAGTTCTTAAAAACATGATACAATAACAGAAATAACATATTTTAATCTCAATAAATGAAAGATAGCTTTGGCATGATGATATTATAGCAAGAGCAAGAGCAATAGAAAATGATAAACATACCAAAGCCCAAAATTAAGCAGCATATCAAAAAGCCTGGAAGAGAAAAGTCCATTCCAAACAGAATTTCTAATACAATTATACTCCCTGCAGCTGCCATTAAATGTCTGGGAGACGAGAAAACCATGTGTAGCCTACCAAAACGAGAGAGAGAGGGAAAAAAAAAACTCTTATATGTACACTCGATGTACACTCAAGATATGAAAACTGGATAGAGATAATGGAAAGGGAAAGGAAAAGGAAAGAAATACTGTACAAGATACCTCTCTTCTGCAATGCTGTCAACATAGAATATCAAGATAACCCCAAAGATAATGGTACTCATGAAAGCCCACGCAGAGAACGGCAACTTACTGTTGCTACTTGAAGGAGAACCCTAATGCTCGAACAAGAATAAAGCAGGAAAATTAGAAGAGAACCAAGGCAGAAATTAAAGGAGAGTATCAGTCTGAGATGAAGCTCCATGAGTCCCAAAAAATCTAACTTGCAGTTTTGATGTCTTCCAGAAACTGAAGGGAAAATCTTAAACAAATTAAATTTGGGACAACATATCATATTATAGAACTCACTATGATTACATCCCACATGGCCACAGGAAACATAAAGCACGTTGCAGAAGCCATGGTTAGCGCATGAAGTCGCCTTTTCAGTTGATTCTGAAAGCACAGAAAGGTATATTAAAATGCAATGACTTTTATTTATTTATTATTTTTTTTTTTTTGTTGTAAATTGTATCAATTGAAACCTATTAGGACAAAGTGAGCAGAGAGATAATGGATGTAACCTTGAGTGAAACACGGCGTGCAATCACCCTTCTCAATGCGGATAAAATTCCAGCCAATATTGGAATTGCCATTTCTTTCATACCCAACACTGATTCTGTCTGATCCTCACTATCAAGGTTGTCTTTAAATGGTATCTTTAGGTTAAGTTGTTACAAGTACACACTCAAAATAGACTGTCATTATCGGAGCAGGGGAAAGAGGAATTGAGGATGAAGAATAAATAAGAATAATGAGAAAGGATAGCGGTAAAATAAGAACAAGAATTCTAGTTTAAGAAAGGATATAGAATGGAGAATGTGTTTCCATGGCCCATCCTTGAGATAAGAAGTAGAAAGATGCAACCATTGCAATGAGTCCACCTACCTGGTAAAAAAAAAATGAAAGGAGATTAAGATATCTATAAAGTATAATCATTGGGTGTTCTTTGACAAATCTTTTCTGGAGCTACCAAAATAACCTCTTAGCCTATCGGCATTCCTCATTAGGTAAATTCAAGATGCAGGCTGAGCTCCTGGGTTCAACCACAGGCGGGTGCACGAGGGTCTATTTAAACTTTATTTCATTTATTTACTTAGTTTTTGGAATAGGAAGGGGGCATGAGTTACTTCCAAAAACAAAAATGATGCAGCTACAAAAGTTCTTGCTCTTGTTTGCCTGGTAGTTAAGTTTTGAAGGACGTGAACTAATATTTTGTACAGCTAACGATAAGAAGAAGGGAAAAAAAAAAAAAAAACTTTAGCATCATATTCCACATTACATAATTACAAAGAATCAGTAAAATTGCCTATGAATTCAGAAAACGCTGTCTTATGGAAGAATACAAAGAAGGCTGATGCTAATCTTTTTCCATAATAGTGGTAAACGATTGATATAAGGTAAAAGGTACGTGAAGGGGTACACAAATCTAGACTAAGAGACTCACCTTTTTCCAGACATGACCTCTTCGCCCATACAATACTGCAGACAGTACTCCAAGGACTGCACCAGAATACTCTGCCAATATAGCTCTGATAAAATGAAGAAAGATGGAATGATATCAGCAAACCACAAGGATATAATTAATCAAGGGAAAAAGGGATAAAGGCTTGTTTGATCTAAGATAAAGATGAAATGGAAAAGAAGTTGTAGGAAGCCTAAAAATTAGAAGTCATCCTTTCTAACACGAATTTGATAAAAAAGAAACTTCCAAAGTGACAAACATAAGAGGTCAAAAAACTAATTAAAGCTGATTGCCTTAAACTACTGCTGATAATAAAACCTACAGGCAATCTATGACCCATACTATTTTCCAAGTGAAAAAATAACAGCCAACAGTGCCATTATGACATTAACTAAGAAATTATCATGAGTCATGACACAGATTTAAGGTGAAAAAGAGAAAATAATTTATCATATAGCACGCTAATGATAAATAACGGGCAAGTGAAGGGCTAGATATGGTTTTTATAATTTTCTAATCGAAACCTACCTAAGAGGTCCACATGATTTCAGGCCTTTTCCCCATAGAATAAAGTATAAAGCGGTAATGGCACCATTGATAATAGAAGGCACCACCTGCAACACAAGCAAAAATATTGATGCTTTTTTTTCCCTTGCATTTGATCATGAAAGCTAGGATGTAAGAAACCTGTGCATTTGAGAGTGGCCGCCCTTTCCAAGGCTTTTGCAATATTAGAAACAGGATGGATGCTGGAATGAGACAAGTGAAGAGAAAAAGCACAACTGAAGCTCCTGTCTCAGACAAGTATCCATATAGGGAATAAATTGACCATATTCTCATGAAATTTCCAATCATATGAATCATCTGCAAGGGGGCATGCCTACATAAGACAAACATTTGTACATGATTAGTGTCTGTTAAAAGGATAAATGAAATATTAAGACACATGAATACCACTCCTATCCAATGAACAATGAGGATGTTGTTATTATAGATTGATACACGAGGAAGGAAAATAAGAATAATAAATGTATAAAAGCATTATTGGCCCTCCCTCTATTAGCTTAAGCTTTTGAGGGAATTGGTATCCCAACAACTTCTAACATAGTATCAGAGATGGAAGTAGTTCAAAGCACATCAATTCTAATTGTCGAATTGCAAGTGTTTGGCCTATATAGTGCATAGAGCAAACACTTATGAAGGAGAATAATAGATGTATAAAAATAATCTTGGTCGTCTGCCTACTAGTTTAAGTTTTTGAGAGAATTAGTATCTCAATAACTTTTAAGAGAGAACGCTAACTCCTCTTCTAATAATAATAATAATAATAATAACAATAATAATATAAAGAAAAAGCTAACTCCTGCTCAGTAGTTGAAACCTTTATCCATTATTGTTTATTTGTTTTAGCTAAGACTAATTTTCAAATTACAATGTTGATTAAGGTACTTAGAAAAGCATAAATCAATCAGCACCAGATGTGACTGTGCAAATGTTGGTGCTTAGTGGGACATTGGCTCCGTGCAACCACCCATAACCCAGGCATGATAGTTGCTTGGGAATAGAACTTCATCCTGAGACCATTATGCCTAAACAGAAAGCTAAGTTATGACCCAGAGAATGTAACAAGTGATTCTCACTCACTGTAGCCTAACTTAAAAGTAAGACTACCTAATGTTATTACTTATCACAAATTTCATCATTTTGGGTCACAATGCGTCCTCGTTCAATTATCCACATTCTCAAATCTCGCAAGTCGCAATAATAGAAAAGTAGGAGGCATAAATAATAGTAATAGGATTATAAATGGGTAAAAAAAAAAAAAAAATCGGAAATCCAAAGCTCAGAAGCATACTAAACAAAAACACTAAAAATACAGATTAAACTTATAATTTCCTTGTGTTTCAAATTTTAATATTGAATCAAACCCATGAAAGA
Organism: Elaeagnus macrophylla; assembly: GCA_029378325.1. Taxonomy (NCBI): domain Eukaryota; kingdom Viridiplantae; phylum Streptophyta; class Magnoliopsida; order Rosales; family Elaeagnaceae; genus Elaeagnus; species Elaeagnus macrophylla. The sequence goes on from CM055640.1 coordinate 103,287,451, forward strand.
GAGGGCTGTACAAAATTCGATTAGCAATACCTAAAATGAAGAGAAGATCCACGATCTTCAGGACTTGGCCTCGGGGACATCATTTCCGGAACCAATTTGTAAGAAAACGAGTTGATCTGTTCTTGGTAGAAAATATTAATAGTGAATATAAAGGAACTCAATAGAAGAAATGATGTGCTCTTCTTCTTCTTCTAGTACTGCTTCGTCAATTCTTTGGTACATGTTCCAGTCTAAGAAAACAAAGAAGCCTTTAGAGGAGTTTTTATTTTATATATTTTTTAATATATACTTAAAACACTCGAGGATTTCTTTTATGTGGGCTGTATGGGCCGGGCTTCAAATTGGTTGTTGGACTGGACTGCAACTTCGCCTTAAGTGGGTTGTTAATTTTTCCGTCTAACTGAATTTTCATTTTTATAACGAATACGGAATTGAATCTGGAAAGTATAAGAACAAATACATACATTGCTATTATTTTCTTCATATTTTTGTTGTCTTGTCTTGAATTATTATTAAGGTTTTGTGTTTAACAATTTTCTTCTCTTTTTGATGATTATATAGTAGTATATGTTTATTTATAAACTATACTTTTCAAGGTAATGTTTTGTTCAATGAAATGAACAACTTTTATTTATGACAAAAAGAAAGAAAAGAAAAAAGAAAATACACCCATCCCATTTTATCATCAATTAAATTATAATTTATACCAGTATATTTAAAAAATTATAATAATTTATTTATTTATTTTAATATTTTTCTTTTATTTTCCTACTTAATATATCACCATCTAAATAATAATACGTGCAATGAGACGTAAAAATGAGAAATAATTACTCTCACTACATAAGTCATTTAACAAAATATAAATTTATCTATATTTTCTTAATAACTGAATTTCTTAACCCAAAATAATGTAAAAATAGTATTTATAATAATTTTTATAATTTATAATAATAAAAATAATATTATTTTATTTATTTTTATCATATAAAAATCTTCACTAAAGAAAATAAAAATTATTTATAATTATATCATTTTTAATATTAAATTAAAATATTATTTTTATTATTATAAATTTAAGTGTATTATTTTTTATTTTATCTAAACAATACGAGAGAAAAAATAAAATGAGAATCATTGGGAAATTGTGCCGAGTAAAAGAGAAAGTACAGTCCTTTTTAGCTAGTTAAGGGTTTGGCTAGCCTCCAGCTTTTCAAACTCGGACTTCCTCAGTAACCATGGCGGATTTAATTTGTAGAACACTTCGAGACGGTGCATTAGAGGGAGAGCATGCCCCAGCTCTCACGATTAAGGATTCGATAGCTTCATCCTTTGGACTCGACGTATTTACTCACGTACTCTCACAAATCTCCTCCTATATTTTGGACGGAAAATCCCAGTCGCGGTCAGTTACTTTTCACCAATATGTGAAAAAAATAGTCCCCCGAATCGGAAATTTATTTATTTATTTGATTTTAGTCTGTGTTGTTAAATCAAATGCAGAGGTCTTGTGCTCATCGCGTTTTCTCGAAGTCCGTTGTATTATGTGAATTTGTTGAAGCGAAGAGGGATCGATGTTACTTCCTCTCATAAATGGTGAGCGAGGTTTTGACTTTTGATGAATGATCGATAATGTTCTCATCTTTTGAGGACCTCTGAATTGGATAATTGTTATAGGTTTCAGATTTTGGATTGTTACACGGATCCTCTTGGTTGGAAAGATGAGCTTGGAACTGGCAATGGAGTTTCTCATGAAGCTTCCTTAATAGCTAGTTGTTGTAAGAATGTGAAGGATGTGGACAAGTTGTTCTCTACGATTATTGAACTTGGGAAAGGTATGGTTTGTACCTTTTAGCAGTCACGTTTTTTAGTAGAATTTATTTGTCTTCTACATAGTAAAAATCTGACTCACCTTCAAATATTTATCATAAAAGAAATATATTCATATGGTTTTATTGTTTGGTTAACTTTGCAGGATTGGTTGGGCAAGGGAAAGTTCGTTTTTGTGCTGCTATAGATTCGGTATGCATCCTGTGCAACTGTAAATACCTATTACATCTAAATTATAGGGCCAGAGCTAGTCGTTTTATGATGTAAATTAGTTATCCATGGTGGTATAGCAACTGTATATTAATATATTATTATTTTGAGCACCTAGTTATTATACCATTTCAGATAATTTAGTAATCTTTGGGTTGGTGACTCTTTGTAGACTAATTACATCGGTATGTTAACAGTGTGACGTTTGGAAACTCCAATGAAGCATGAAACAACCAGCAGAAAAATGTAGAATGAAAAGTATCATTTTTCTTGTTTTATTAACGAAATAATTCCATTTTATGCAATTTGGAGAATTGTGAAGTTTTCTATTACTTTATGCTTAGAATATAGTGATATCTGTGTTTTTGGCAGTGTCACTTATGCCTGCTTTTAGAATACTGGTGCTTCTTGTTTTTTGACTGTGTTCATTTGAATTCCAGGTTGATGAAATGTTAAGACATGCATCAATGTCATCAGTTGCAGGTCTTTTAAGCAACCTTCGCAGTCATTGTATGTACACATTTTACTCATTTTGAACCTACTCATACTGATACTAATTGTTACTGGATGCTTATTTATTTTGCTAGCCACCTTTGTTTTGGTTAATTTTACAGTATCTAGTATTAAGGATACTATTGATCAAAATAGTAGTCTAAGTAACCCAGTATTCATCTTGATCATTGGTAAGGCTACTGACGTGGCATCCAGCTGCTTGAGTTAGTCAAAGCCATTATGTAGTTAGTCATGTTAAGAAAGTTGTTAAGCATAGCTTTTAGATATAAAAGTAAATGTAATCAGATCATTAGGGTAGACTTTGTACCAATGAATCAATATAATGAAAGACTCCTCTGACTTCTGTCTAGCTTTCTTGTTTCCCTCTCTGTTTTCAAAAGTTTTTTCTTGACGAGTCTTGAAACCTTTCAACTAGTGGGATATTATTTTGTATTTTGGGACCATAATCTGTTATGAACCAACTGCAGAATTTCTTGCTACTGCTAGAAATATTATTTAGTCAACACGTTTGACCTTTCTGCAAAGAAGGTCCTATACTCCTTCAAGCACAAGTTCACGATTTGGTGGTTACTATATGCTTGACTCTTCGTGGATGCATTTTTTATTAGATTTTTGTCTTGTCTGCAGATCAAGTTTCAAGTACCTTTTGGTTGTTACATTCAGATCTTCATGAAGAGGGGGTCATTTCTGCTTTTGATTACATGTCCTCGATTGTGGCAAGTGTAGAACCGTTAAATCAATATGCTAATTTTCAGATGCATAACTTGAAGGATCTTTCTTTACTTGATGAGAATTCTTCAAAAGGCAGGTTCCATGTCCGGTTCAAACGTAGAAATGGACGTGTTCGGGTGATGGTATTTCGTCTCTCTCTGTATGCATTTTTCAGTCAGTGGGTGAAGGTGGATTTGTTTGTTCTGATCCAAGTAATGCCAATCTGAAAAAAAAATGTATTGTAATTTCTTTATTCAGTTTGAAGAATTCAATGTCAAGGATTCAGGCATAAACTTTGCATCCATTTCAGCCGAAGAAGGAATTATCAGTCAAGGTCTTGTGCCCAAGGTTAGTAGTTATCTTGTCAAGTTATTTGGAACAAAATATTTCTCTCTCCTTGGAGATCTCTGATACATTTTGATTATTGTAGTAGAGAAATTTATTTCTTTTTCTAAATCACATTATAATATTTCCTGTTACTTTAGCAGTTGAATTTGGATGCAATTAGACAAAATCATACTTACCAATTGCATCTGTCATGTGTTAAACATCCACATGCACATTCATTTGCGAAGATTGACATGCTAGTCACATGTGAAGAAGCCATAAGATTCATAAAATACGCTCTTGTGCTCTGAAATAGACTTATTGATAAAAGTTAAAAGAGTGAATATACTGGCTCAGATTGCTAAAAATCCATGAATATATTGTGTACATCATTTATAATGAAATTTTGGCTTTCTGATTTAAAAAATAACCAAAGACTTGCTCTTCTACAGGTCCAGTTCAATTTAGAGCTGTCAGAGAAGGAGCGAATTGATAGGGCTAAAGTTGTACTCCCTTTTGAACACCAAGGTGATGACAAGGATGGATATAAATTATTTTGTATTTTAGATAAATGTTTCTATGATTGGTTACTTGATTTTTGAGGCTGCTGAGAGTTCATTTGTTCATTTTTTATTTGTTTACGAAACCTAAAATATTCACTTTGTAGGAAATGGTAAGCCCATACAAATTTATGATGGTCGAGCATCTCTCACGGATAACAGAGTTGAGGCATTGCCAGTTTCAAATACAAAATCACAAACAAATGAGTCTAAAGGCGAGATTATATACTTCCGTGATTCAGATGATGAGATGCCAGATTCTGACGAGGATCCAGATGATGATTTAGATATTTAGTAGCCTTTTCCTACTTAAGGAAATCGGTAAATATGTGATGCCCGTGCTCCCCCCTCTCAACACACACCCCACTGGTCCACTGTCGCCACCACCACTACTACAACAACAAATGTGTGTTCCTTATAAATCATTTGCTTTGTTGTGAATTATATAAATAATATATGATCCAGGTTATTGCTATTTGTTACAGTGGTGCTATTTATAGGGTTTGAAGTCAAGTAATTTTTAAATTGGGTAGGAGTCACGATTTTTTTGGGTGAATTGTTTTAATGTTTACTTTGTGGAGTTCAACTTTTCTGTGAGAAAGTAGATACCGTCCTCGTGATCTTACTAGGAAATCAATTAAAGGACATGCTTCTATGTGAATTCAGCCTCTTTACAGGCTGGGTGTACTGGGAAGGGATTGTAGACGCATTAGTAGCTTAGAGAAACATGAACCTCGTCAAATATTTCTTGCACTGTTTCACATATCAGACAGCATGTAAGCTCTCATATTTGATATCAATAGTGGCATTCGTATAGAAATCAGGAATATATTCATGTTGATTAATGTGCTTCTTGAGTGTTGTTCGATCTTCGAACTTGAGGTTTGAGCTTATTCGTGCATATGCGTGCTGGTTTGTAACCCTTCACATATTTTATCTTATTATTATATATATTTGTTATATGTGTTATTTGTTATTTTAGATATTTTACATTTTTTATTTTTTATTTTGGATGATTTTATCTTTAATAATTTTTATCTTCTGCGAATGCGAATTTATTGGACTATCATTATTATTAATTTAATATTTAATAATAATAAATAATGACCTAAAAATCATAAAAATTATGTTTATCATAACAATTTTTTTTTCCTTCTAATATGTACTTATAAAAATTAACATGCGACAAAAATATTTAGATAGTTATCATTAGTCCAATTTTTTTTCTTCAATAATTTAAAATCTTAATGCTAAATAGCCAAATTATCCAATCCAACAAAATTTTAGGAGATTATATATATTTTATCGTCCCAAAAGGAATGTATTCTCTCAGAGTTTTCTTAATATTTTGAGCTGTTATTTACACTTTTGAATTTTTTGTAAGACTGCATTTCAAAATTTTAAGTACATATTAATGTATTCTTAGTATCCTAAAATTTGAATTATTGTTTGTATTTGAAAATTTATTTTGATCCATATTTCAAGAAATTACAGAAATTGTAAGAATAAGTTTTAAGAAAATTTATATATTTTTTAAAAACAATGTATTGTATTATATCAAAATTGCTTGATATCATGTTATTTTCTTTTCAAATATAATTAAATTTATATTTATAATTGAAAATTTAAAATAGAGCATTGACTATTTATAATTAATTCACTAGTGTTCAAATATCCAAATAACAATTCATGGTAAAGTTGATTTGAGCTTTAGTGGTTACAACCTCAAAGATCCAATATTAGTCGGCAATGTTACTGCATTACAAGTGCTTTGGCATATATGCCAAGTTACCAACTAAACTCAATCGCATGATCAAAACTAGTAGTATTTTGCCATATTCGCTTCAAGTGTTACACGGAATCAACCTCACGAAGCTGTCATATTAAACTCCCAAACCTATTGAATTGTCGAATCATTTCCATAATTGAAATTTGAAATATCTATATACATCGAAAACTCTTGGGTTATTGAAGAGCTGTGATCTTAAAGGGACTAATTCTTCATATCAAGAGTCAAGGGAATCGAATTTATAGTACTAAATATTATTTAGGCTATTAGGAAGGAATGTCAAATGTGCAGGTAACACATTTTCCACGTTAATAAACTTGATACCTTTACCTAGCTAGCTAGCCACTCTACTGCCTTTTCATTATATAAATCATTTTATGACACTTGGCTTCTATTCCTTAGATACGATCTTAAATATAGAAAATCTGAATTCTATCCTTTGTATTGTCATACTTTAACAATTTTATCTCAAGATTAATAAATTAATACTAGATAAAAAGTGTTAAGCTATACAAATTTGAACTAGAATGATAAAAAAATGGGCACACAATAATAAGAGCCCGATGGATTGCTATCCTATACACATACAAGTGGTATTCGTACAATTCATGAAATAATTAATGAATTTCTCTTACTCCATATCATTTATAATTGGGGTGGGTCTGACCACTAAATCATCAGTGAGATGGGTTGGTATTATCAAATAATCCCATTAGGTTTTTTTTTTTATTTCAAATTTCATAGTTTTAAGAAAGAAAAAATAGCAGTGCTTTGACCTGATCTACCATTGTTTTCTTGTGCTTCATAAATCACCATTTTTTTTAATTAAAAAAATATTGTTGCCATGTATAAAACTAAGCATCCTTATTTTTTTACTTAGATTATCTGCTTTCTTTCTTTTTCACGAGATTATATTCTTTTTTATAACAACTTTGCTTTGAATGACATGTTATACGGGCGGAAAATTATTTTTATTATTATCATAATAAAAATATATAAATTTTTTATTTTTTTTATAATTAATTTGTACTATTATTATATAAAGTTATTATTAATAAATAATTGTTATACTAATAATATTTGAGTTGCGACAAAATTATCATTAATATTTTGATGAATTCAACTTTATTTTGGATCTCTAAAATTTATTTGGAATTTTATTTTTATTTTTTTTGCTATAATAAATAGACATATTGTCTAGTGATTGTCTATGGGGAAAAACTTTTAAGGACTAAGAGTTACCACAATTTCAAAAAGTAAGAGGTCAATGTCTATATCGCTTATTCTGTTATTTCTGTGAGCCCATTGTATCAATTGATTATATAGATTATAGCAAATAATGAAAGAAAAAAAAATAAAGCTATTTATTTTTGACAAAAAATTCTAAAGTTATTATTAAAAAAAAAAAAAACCAATGTCATGATCTTAAAAAAAAAAAACTTACGTATTATTTGCCAAAAAAGAAAAACTCAAGTTATTTAAATAAAAGTCTTTCATATAATTTTAAAGTACATGATCGATGCGTATTTACAATTTTAGAAAAATTTATCAAAATTTAGCTCAAATTGTTTAGAAAAATATTCCATGTGTTGTTGGTTGCTTAGAGGAATTTTAATTTATATGGGATCGTTATCTCAAATAGATTAGAATGGGATGGGATGAGTTTTAAATGGAATGAGTTATGTTTTGGCCACGAATCCATTAAGAACAAGTTATATGGTAATAAAATGGGGTCGGAGCTCCAATTTATTCCTCTAACATATGATCCTCATAAGTCATAACCCTCATATCTATATCGAGACATCCATAATAATGGAAAACTCTGTGTAGATACTATATATTCATCCTTATTGCATCCCTACCAAAAATATATAAATAAGGGTGTGTTTAAATGTGCATAAGTAGTTTTAAGAAATATAATTTAAAATGAAATGATTTAGTCAAAAATAATTTAATGCGAAGCAAAGTATTGACATAAAATACAATCTAAAGTGTTAATTTAATTATTAATTTAAGAGAATTATTTACTTTTTTTGAAATCATAAATAATATTTTTAAAACTTTTGAAACTACTTTTCAGTTGTCAGACATCTTCAAAATTATTTTAACTATTTTCGATTAAAGGAAGAAGTGATTCAGAACAGACTCTAAATGTCATATGGGTCTCACTAGTGTAGATATAAGGCACACAACTGAATAACAATAGACAAATCTACGAGACCCTTAACAATTCATAGAGTATTTGCTTTATTTTTTAGATATGGATTGAGCGAGATAGACAATTGGTGGGACATGTAAATTTTTACCGACATCTTCTAATTAAATAGATGGATAAATTAACATAGTTGAAATATTTATAAAATTGCAAACATAACTATAATGTATTTAAAGCTATAAAATTATAGAAAAAGAAAAAAAAAATTTAACTTGATTGGCTAAGAATGGAAAATTAAAAATAAGAATATTACAAATTTATGAGGATAGATATGATTCGACTAGGCTTTATAGCTTTTCCGTGTATATAAATACATGACCACTGATAAGATTATTTTTGCATGGATAGAAAATGAATTGTGCTGTACAAAGACAATATTAATGGAGGAAGCCTCCAATCTCCCTCAAAGGCTTCTAATATTCAACGTCGAGCAATCTGTTCAAAATCATGGAATATTTGGAAGCCTGGACAGGGAGGTTTAAGGCTTTCTATACCATTCATTGGTGCATTCAATCCAATATCTATATGCATTTTTTTTTTTTTTGGGTGTCAACTCTCACTATTTTATTATTATTTTCCTAATTTACCTTATAATTAACACTTCATAGATTGGGTTTTATTTTATTTATTGAGAACAGCAAACAAGGTATGCTAATGTTGGAGCAAATTGAAGTTGAGTTTATGTACTCTGGATCCTATTGGCAGAGAGTTTTTGGGACTGTAGGATTCGATTCAATCGTTTTGAAACTCCATCGAAGGATGGTCTTAGAGTGAAGATGATGAATGCAAAAGACTAACAGGTAAATTGTCTTACCCTTTTCTTTTTTTCCGGCTCTCCGAAGAAATCACTTGTGAACAGTGGCAAGCCAGAATTTTGTGTTTTTTTAGACTGGGCTAGGTCAAGCATGTTTTAATTTTTATCAAATATTAAATATATATAATACTTAAAATTAGAGACAATGAATTGTAATTCAACAACATAAAACTCATTTGAATATGTTAAAAGTTTAAAGTTTGAATCGTATTTACTGAGTGTATGAATTGAATTGTATGAACAATTCAAAACCTAAGCTTGATTATAATTATAATCGATATTTTAAATATAAAATAAATTATTTTTATTATTTTATTCATCATTATATATTTGATACAACTTTTTAATATATAATCATTTAAAAGTCATTAATTTTTTAAATAAACAAGAATATCATTGATAAATAAAATGTTTGATAGTTAAGGTGTTTTATGAATTAAAATAATTTAAAAGAAAAATAGCCTACGTGTTAAAAATAAAATCATTATTAATGTTATAAAATCACATTTGGTCGTATAAGTTCTTTTTAATACTCATTTTATATCTATGGTTTAAATTATAATTTTTTTTTTAATTTTTAAATTCAAAATAATTTAATAAATATGATTATTATATTTTACGAATTTAAGAAAAAATACACTGCTATTCTTCATTAAAAAACTAGTTTTATTGCAAAATAAGAGTAATCACTTCATAATCATTGAATGTTATAAAAATAAGTTAGAGTTATTTCCTATGTGCTAATAAATTTACGAAACAACTAAAACAATATTATTTATATGTAGACTAGAAGCTAATATGTTATTTTGGACAAAATATTAGACCAATTTAAGCTCGATCTAACCTAATATTTGATGTCGTGGTTTATTCATAAACATAGAGCTAAAATAGCTTTAGATGTTGAGAATTAGTTCATTAATTAGAGCTCCAATTTCATTAAAGAAAATAGAAGTCTCATAGACATTTCTTACAAAGATAATGTTCAAAAGCTTTTTAAGGGCGAGTAGCGTGAGGTTTGTACAAGGAAAACATTACAATCTCAATGTCACCTCACACATGATGACAAAATAAGAAAAATAAACTAAACAACATAAATGATAAGGCAAAATGGGAAATAGCAATAAAGAAATGAAAACATAAAATAACAATAAGCTAAAGAAAACTTGTGTTGCAAGTGTTCCTGCATCAGTATTTTCAAGGGCTGTTTTTTAAACTTCATTTTTTTTTTAACACATATTAATACAAAGGTTATTGGGGTATTGATAAATCAATTTTTGTCTAAAAGAAGTTTTGGACAGTGAGGGCATTTATCAAATATATGTTCAAAAGAACTTCATATTAAATACTCAATTTTAAGTATAAATTGAATAGGGGTCAATAATGAAAACCAGTGAAAAGGGAATCAAAGTGAAAATTGCTCGTTTAAGTTTTGTTTAAAAGTTTGTAGTAGAAACTTTTTACAGGCTATCAATTGTGCTATATAGATGATATCGTTTCACTTTTATCCCAGCAAGATGCGACTTTGAAATTTTGTTGCTGAGATAGATGACCCAGTTAAGATTAATACAACATTTTCGTCGAGCCACGCCCAAGGTATGCACTATATTTTAAACTTAAAAAAATAGAGTACAGTGTCGTACAGATCCATCAATTTAAGTCATTTGGTTATTTAGATCGTAAGTTATGTTATTTAATTTATTAGTTTTAAAAAAATAATTAATTTAATACAAAATATATAATTTTAATAATTTTTGAATTATAATATTATTTTTTAAGAGGTTAATTAAGAACAAATTATATTATTTTAATATTTTTTTTATATTAAAACATTAATTTAAAAGATAATTAAAATCATGTGTTTTGTCCTTAATTGGCTCATTTTTTTAAAATTAAGAGACTAAATGACACCACTTATAATCTAAAAGACATAATGACATAAATATCATAATCTAAGAAACATTTATAGCCTTGCTTCCTATATTTTATATCCCTAACGACTGAGGTCGGTAGCAAAAATGTCTTCAACTTAATTTGTTATAAAAATGTTCCTAATATTTAGTTTCATTAACATTTATGTCATTTTGATCATTTTTGTTAACGGAGCTATTTTTTTAATATAATGTTTAATCGTTAATTTTTTAAGAAAATTATTAAAATAATAGGACTTGGTACCTTTATATTACCCAAATTTTATTAAAAGTATCCTAAATTGAACATATTTTTAAATAGTTTCAGTTTAATACCCAAGTTTTTTAAATGATTCTAATTTAGTACTCATATTTTTAAAATAGTTTCGTTTTTGTATTTTGAGCAATAAAGTCAGATTTTAATATTAGGGCAAAGTTATATTTGTCATTTTACTCCTTCCTACCTCAATTAACGATCTGAGGCTTTATTTTCGCTATTTTTATTGCATAAAAGAATTTCTTAGATTCAAATTTAAACAATATTTCTACATAAGGTAAAAAATGGAGATGTAGCAACATGAAACCCCATACCTATTGCATGCAAAGCGAGCCTCTTCTATTTGAGCTAAAAAAAAATTAATTTTCTTCTTGTCCTAAAAATTCTTTTCTAATCGAGAAAAAATCCAATCATTATTTACAAATTTTGAGCTTTTGCATATACGACTTCAAAGTAATTCCATTTCAATAATTTTTTTTTTTTTTTTTGAGTCACATTTTAACTTAATAGTTAACAAGCAAAGTTGCAAAGGATTGTTAAAACAGTGTATTCATCTTTCAAACAATATTTATTGTTTATCCTGAGAAATAAAAAAAACAAAACATTAATTGATTTACAATAAGAAAGGAATGAAATGACGAATATACCCCCGCTTAATTTAATGAAAAGTAAAAAATCTATACTAAACCTTAAACATGACTAAATTGAAACCATTTAGAAAACATGAGTATTAAACTGAAATCACTTAAAAATATGGTCAATTTAAAGTACTTTTGATAAAACTTGAGTACTAAAAAGGTACCACGCCAAAATAACATATATAAACCTTATAAAACATTATAATAAACTAAACATTATAGACATTTTTGCTACCGAACTCTAGGATGTAAAACATATATAAACCTTCAACTTATGTATACTTTGCCGAAGTATTTTGACGTTTAAGACTGTATAAAGAATGGTACGAGATGAATTAATTGCATGCAACAGTATATGCTCATGTATATATGTGTGAGTATGTACATGTTATTTAAATTTTAAAAAAAGGGTAGGAGATATAGTAACATGATATTATCACTCATATCAGCCACTGGTCCGGTTCTTGTGCAAGTAGGAATCCATGAAAACACAGGCAAATCAAGATCGTGGATGATACTATAAATAAATCAATTCTCCAAATGAATTTTCAACTTCTAACAAGTACAAATATTAATTTCTAAAAAAAATAAAATAATCCTGAATGAAATGTAGCCCTAAATGAAAGGGCTAAAAGAATGGAGGAATACAAAAACAAAAATCAGAGAAGCGTTCTAAAAGAATAGGCGATCCAGATCTTCACAATATCTAAAACAGTCTCAACTAGCAGCCTCTAATCCTTAAATTTAAGGGGAACAATCTAAACTCTACCTCAAGATAAGATGACAAGTCCCAGGTACATTGCTCCGCAAAGAAATATTAGAGATATGAATCCCCTGCAAGAACCATTTGATCTCAAACAACTTTGAAACTTTTCAAAATATATAAATAAAGGAAATCATAGTAAAAATAAAAATAACTTTTTTTTTTCTTTCCAAATTGTAGCGTTTATGTAGTGCTAAGAACCTTACCAAATGACTCCCCATCCAACTCCATTACAAGGGCAGGGACAGACTTCTGCAAACTTCTCAGCATCACTGGAGTGGACTCTTCGAGAAATTGTATCATCATAGATATCTGTCACCATTGTTTTAGTGCATTAATGTCTTTTTTTTCTCGTTTGGTAATAAATTTTGACAAGATAATGAAAAATCATTACACATACCATATACTGAAAACAAACTGTTCATTACACCTGCAAAATGCCAAATCGAACATGAGCAATACTTGAAGGAATACAAGATAAGAATACAAATGGTTAAGATATATACCTATAAAAAGAATAACAAAGCGAAGGATTCTGACTTTTGTTTTTTCTTGCAAAACCCATATTACAGCTATAAAGACGATGAATCCTGAGACATTCAAACAGTAACCATCAAACATCTGCGCAGTCTGTGGATCTACTTTATGAAGAAACACTTCTAAAAGAATCAATACTCACCAATGCAGAGTCCACGAAGTGTCCACTGTTTTGAAGCAATAGTAAAGAGGTGTAAGGATATAGAAACTAAGGTTTAAAAGTTCAACATGAAAAGTAACATCTGTACATGGCAATATTTATTAGTTTATATCATAAGGTTATTAATGTCTTACATTTTTTGCAACAATAAGCACAACGATTAGAGCAACGATAAAGCAACCAGCAGCTATTCTTGCAGTCAGAAGATTGGTGGATGCAAGTATCAAAGCCATTCCCCAAAATGAAGAACCAAGATCTGGATTTAAAAAGCCAGCACAAGACCATAAAAGATCATTTAAGTTAAATCATACCACATGGTCAGAAAAGAAAGAATGGCTGATATTAGATTGAGAAGAAACTGAAATCTTAGGTAATTATGACTGCATGCATACACACATGTATGTATGAACTCCAATATATTTTCAAGTCTTCAGATTGTGTCCATGCTGTGCTGTAATGGTGTCCTAGTCAATGTCCATCATTATAGTGTAGAAATTTAAAACAAAATGATGAACTAAAGATGAAGTTTACAATCTTCAACCAAAAGCTTCAGAAAGAAGATAATGGAAAGAAATGCCTTCCCCAGAGCTGAGTTCTCTCTGGGTTTCCCCTTCCAACCTTAGTGTTGGTTTCGTTTCCTTTTGATCCTTTCAATACTCAATCTCTTTGTGTTTCCTCTTGCTGCCTTGTTCTCTTCTTTTGTTCTATTGCCTTGATAATTCATTTTACTCTTCTGCTATTTTGTTTGCTCTAGATCATTTTTGCTGATTTGTTTCTGACTCAATCATTTCATTGACACAAGCTATGGAAGATCTGAGCAATCGAGTTGATCATCTTGATCTAGCAATTGACCTTGGTGATCTAATTGGGATGGAGAAAGGCTCATCTAAGCTTGTGATGGCAGCTTGGGTTATGTCTCAGCAGCAAGTCAATTTGGAGGAGCTATTGCGTGTTCATCTCAAGAATTGGATTACAAATGGTGGTTTAGACATCAAGGTGGTGGATCAGTGCACATTTGTGTTTTATGTTGTGGAGCTGGAAGAGATTAATCAAGTACTGCAGAAGGCGCCTTGGAGCTTCGAAAATGGCCTCCTTGTGGTGCAGTGCGTTCTTCCTGAAAAATACGCGCTGTTTGGGCACTGGCTAAGGTCAGATATGAATATTACCTTCTTGAGTTCTATGATGGATGAAGATGACCAAGCTGCTATGGAGGATCCCCCCACTGCTAGTTCAAAGGATGATCTGGAACAAACCCTTGCTGACATTACTGAATAGTGGTGTTCTGCTTCTAATTTGGTGCTGCTGCAGTTTCCGAATGAGGAAATTTTATGCTATGCTTTATTTTGCTGTTGTTTTCTATTGGTGGTTATCTCCATCAACTTTGAGTTTGTTAGGGCTAGGTTTGTGGGTTAGTTTCTGTTTGTGTTAATGTTTGGGTAAGGTCCTGTTTTGTTTAATTCTGGTGCTTTGGTGTTTGCTAATTGAGTGTTTAATCCATCTCTTCTGCTCTAATCTCGATAACGCTGGTGTTTGTGTGGATTACTGCTCGTTTAGCTTAATGTGTAGTATTTTGTTACTAGAAGAACTTTGTAGTTCCTGTTTCTGCTGTGTTGCAGAAGGGTGGAGCTGGTGTGTTGGTATCTAGTAAGCTTAGAGTCCTTAATGTTAGTTGTGTTTGTTTAGTTTTTGCGTTATTTGTTTTCAAAGTCTGTATGCTTGGGGACTTCGTGATTTTAATGAATTTTTTTTTCCATTTGAACAAAAAAAAAAAAGAAAGATGAAATTTACAAGTATAAGAGAGTATTACATCCAGCCGGCAGGATCAACCAATATGCACCACCACGTGTCTGCGTAGCCCCACCCTCATTTGCATGAACCTGGATCCCCTCTACCTGCATAATTATTTAAGCTAGAAGTTATGTGATTGAGCATATTAAATCCAGGAAAGCAAGAAATAAATTTTAAAAAAATTTGATTGCTACACGTAATTTTTAACATTAGTTGGACTCAAATCCCACACATTCTAGAGGTAAACAGTAATGATCATGTAGCGTCAAGATGTGACTCAGTGATAAAAGTTTACAATTTAAATCATTTGATACAATGAACAGACCTTAGATCTTTTATATTATCTTCAAATTTAGGTGTAAACAATTTAAAGTCATGTTATTTCATGTTCATATTGGCTTTAGTAGAATATTTGTTTAAGCTTAAGAAAGCATGATATTCTCTACATAAGGGAAAACTGGAAAACAAAAAGAAAATACTCAACTTCATTGACTCACCTGAATAAAATCTATAATGAACCAAAAATATCAAACAGGAGGAGGAGGAGGAAAAGTTCTCACCTGACCACATGTGAGTTTACAAGCAATCGCATGACTTGCTTCATGCAGAAACACTGTGATGAGCTTAAAGGGTGTCAGTAGGAAAGTCCGCCATAGCTTTAATCACCACAACAAAGTTTCACATAAAAGGCTAGTTGGATCAAATAAATGCCAAATATTATTAATCAGGAGAACGACATTAGTATTTGTGGATTGGCTGCACCATACAGTATAACAGTAATACTCCCACATGTATATTACTGAATCTCAAGAAGTATCAGCAGAGAGAGAGAGAGAGAAGAGAGAATTTTAAGCTGACGTAATTGAATTATGAACAATGCTAACAATATAATACTGAGGAAATGAATAGCTAATAATCCTTTTGTTCTGACTATTGTCACTGTTCCATGTTCAACGTGTCCTTTCTTAATGTAGCACTGCCCATAATTTCCCTTATCTATCCATCATCTCCTTGTTTCTTTATTACTTAGCTTATATGTATTCTACTCACTAGCTAGAACATGAGTAGATTGCTGGTCTTTTTTTCTTGTTACCACATTGTTCTTCCAACTAATAATCTCTTACCATTCTAATCCTACCACGAAATTAATTATTTATTACTTGGTAATTTAACATCTGGGTCATTACACAGATGTTAAGTGTAGATCTCAGACATGAGTTGCCAATCAAATGTACATAGTCTTTTTTCCAAACAAAGCATTGGGCATATAATGCTGAAAATTTAAGTAAAGACTAAAGAAACCTACAAAGCTTCAAATTTAGTATCAATAAAGTAGTTAAAAACTAACTCTCTCCGGATCTAACTCTACGATGCAGATTCACCCTTTTGGGGAAAAAATGGCAAAAACCAACATATTAATTGAACGTCATTAGCCAGAAACCTTTTAATTCTATCCAGTATATCTTTCTCCAAGTACAAAGCAGGCAAACACAGAGAAGAAAGGCTAAAATATTTTCATTTACGATTCCAAGTTTAAAAAGAAGAAGAATTTTACATCTGGGTCCCTGAAAATTACTCATTGAAACACAAAACAAAGAATACTTTCATAGTGGACTAAACTTTATCTAAACTTTAATAAACCAGAAGAAAAACAGTACAACTAGACACACAAGACGATAATTTATTCCCCGCTTCTAAAGGGAATTCAAATGGAGTTGAAAAAGAGAAGAAAAAAAAAAGATCAAACGATACGCACCGCGAGTATAACAAGAGTGTAGATTCCAATAGTCGCCAGGAACACGACCTGGTCATGCTGGCAACAGTTCTTAAGCTCCCAATTCGGCATTGCTAATAATACTCCAAGCTATAAAATAAAAATCCGACCAAAGAATTTCGGGAGACCCAGAAGTGCACAAGATAAATGGGTTAGCTATGGGAAATAAAAGAGAAGGAGGAGAAAAAGGAAGGACAAAGGTGGTTGGTCTACATTTGTCTTTGGCGAATCGTTTCCATAGGAATCTCAAAATGGCCCAATAGCGCGTAAACTGCAAATATATATATATATAATAAAAATAAATAATAAGCAGATTTAAGCTTGAGAGAGATCAGATGTGACTCGATTAAGGTTGTAAATAGGACGGGAAGGATTAATGATTTCTTTCATGTTTTTTATTCAAGATTTTAAATTTATTTTTACTTAAAGTCTTTGTAATAATATTAAAATTATTAATTTATTTTAATTTTTAAAATAATTTTTTATTTATATTATAAAATATAAAAAAATTATTTAATAATGAATATTTTATGATGAAAAGAAAATTAAAATTTTAAGTCAATAAATAATAATATAAGATAAAAATAAATATATACAACAATAAATATATAATATTTTTATACTAAATAATATTGATAAAATGTTGTTACAAACTAGTTTGAACTAATAAAAATAAATTATTAGATGATTTTTAATTTTTTTAATAAGTAAATAGTTTAAGTAATATTTATAAAATAATTATTGATATTTTAAAAAAATATATAATTTAAAGATAAAATATATAGTATATAATACATTACTTAAGATAGTTAGAGTTCTATATAATTAAATTTATAATAAATAAATAAATAAATTTATATATTTAGTGAAATAAGTTATATAATTTCGGGGAACGGGACGAGGAATACAATTTCCGTTCTTGTCATACCTTGCATTATAAGATACGTATCTCTATTCTTTTTTTTTTTGGTCCCTATCTTTACCTCTGATAGGATAATCTTCGCAGAAATTTGTCTCGTAAAAAAAATTAATAACCCTAGACTCAATGTTCAAGTTTTTTTTTTTTTTTTTAGAAAGGTAATATTTCATTAATTTTAAACTAGAAAATGCAATAAGTTTCATGTTGTCAACTACCAAGATAGATCAATACAATATTTAAAAATTAATACAAATTTTGATCACTCAAGAAGATCATTTTGTTTGGTGAAATTGTACCCACCAAATTTTGAGCTTTTTTAATCACATAATATTCAATTAGTCACTAACTTATTTAAAATAATAAAATTTTATTATAATATTTAAATTTCTATTATTTTTAAATTTTAAAATGTCACACTGAAATAACATAGTGACATAATAATAATAATAATAATAATAATAATAAACTAAAACTAGGGGTGGAAATGGAGATATCTCCCATTTACTAATAATTAAATAATGATAAATTAAATATTGAATAATATAACTATTTATAAAATTTTAGATATATTTATTTTTTTATGTAATTAAATTTAATAATATTTTTAATTAGAATTTTATTTTATTATTTTAAGTATAATTATAATAATTTTTGTCTCATATATTATAATATTAAATTTCTATAATTAAAATATTATTTTTAATCAAAAATATATTTAATTTAACTTTAAAATATTACAAATAGATAATATATTTTAAAAAAAAGTTGCATAAAAATGGGGTTCGGAGAATAGGCTGGTGGGGAGAATAATTCATAGACCCACTCCTGGAGCATTCTCGATCAATGCAAAAGTTAAAAGTTTTTTCACGAATGGGTTAAATTGACACCTAAAACTTAACTAGTCGACATGAATGATCAGGCTTCAATTACAAAATAATAATTCATTTCAATAGGGCTATTTTAAAGCGCCTTTTTTTTTTAAAAAAAAAATCCTATATAATTATTACATTTGTCAAACGGTGGAATATGTCAATCTGAATTATTCAATTTTATGAAAAAAAAAAATTATATTAGATATGTGAAAACATCAAGTGTACAAATTTATTGGAGTTTATTTGGATAGGTTGATTTGAACCACACAAACAAATTTGAGACCTTCAATCGAGACACTGCCCACCCTCTAGCAACATCTTCATAAGCAAAACAGTGGACAAAATGAGGCACCAAAGCTTCTTCATCCTCCTTCGTTGGCTTGGAATTTCAATAGCCAAAGTAATCACTTTCTACTTCAACTTTGCCTTCACTTTGTAGAAGATCATTAATAACTTTCTTCAAACAAATCTAACAAGTAATATATAAAGTAGATTAAGACTGTGAACGACATGACAACAATTCACTGTTCTAATCCATTTAAAAATTGAAACAGATCACTCTACCAATCAAATTAGATTTACGTTTGGTATATTGTATCGGATAGATTTAGTATAATTTTATTAAATTGAATTGTATTATAATTAATCTGTATATATTTAGTAAAAAGTTGTATAATATAGTTGGATTAAATTAATTATATATATTTTATTAAAATAATTTTTTATTATAAAATTTATTTAAATTAATATTTAATTCATTTTTATATTTTTATTACATTTTTTTAAATAAAAAATATTATTTTTAATTTAAGATAAAAGAAAAAGTTAAGATATATTATTTTATAATTGAAAATTTAGATAGATTAAGTTAATTGTCCAGTACGATTTAGACCACTTTTCTTGATCATATAAAATTTTTACATAATCATATTATTTTTATACTATATAATATAACTTGATTTTATAATTAAATATACGACTATATATAAATTATATAATTAAAATATTTAATATAATGCAACAAATATAGCCATAGAAGCTTATACTAATACGTGTGAATTCATCTCGTCAACAACGTCTCTATGAACATAAAGTTTGAGGTCATAGTAATGGAACGAGATCACCTCTATTATGATTGATGTGCTACCACCAATATTTAATAGTCACGTGAATAAAAAATAATTTAATTATATGATAATTATATATAAAATTTTATTTTTAATTTTTTTTAAAATATATATTTATTTTTCTTATAACGTAAATAAACATATAAATTTTAGTATTAAAAAAAAAAACATATAATTTATTTATTTATTTAGGAGAATTAAAAATAAAATGAGTTAAATAACTTGATCATTTATACATCAAAAGGATAAAAAGTTGATAATTTACAGGCACATGCTTTTGGCCTTTTTTGTTAACATATTATATACATATTGATGATACATACAATGACACAACTATACAATTAACAAGGCATAAAAAAATTGGACTTTTATTTAAGGGAATAAGATCACTTGGACAACTGTAATATTATTAATGTGTATGCTACAAATATTTAGTAAATATATGAAAAAAAGTCTATATTTTATCTAATAAGGACCCATCTTTTTAGCAATTCTTGTTTACGTATTGATGGTACCTACAATAGCATAGTAAAAAAAAGCCCCATGAGAATTAGACTCTTTTTTAAACTATTGTATAGCGCTACCAATATTTAGCAAACAACTTGACAAAAAATTCATATTTTATCTTCCTACACTTTAAGTTACTTTTATCCACAAGTTGTGTTGAGTTTGCTTAAAATTGGAGTCACGTGGGGTCACGTGATATTGAACAGTAATTTTGTTATTTCAATTTGACAATAACTGTTAAATTAGATGTAATTTTATAAATCTAAAAATGTTTAAATTAAAAGGTAATGAAATAAATTGTGATATTCTAAATAACTTACTAACTGTATAGATAAACCTGTTCTACTTGAGTAATTTTTAAAAATAAACATTAGATATTATTTTTTTAACTCCATAATTAATTATTAACAGTTTAAATGCACCAAGTTAATGGTTGTAGCCATGTTGAAAGTAGGAAGGGCGTTAATTCCACTTTGAAGAAAGAAAGAACGGCCAGGGGCCGATGGGGTTAGACGGGGCGGATGGTTTGGCCAATTTTTTTTTTTTTTTCAAATTAATTATATATATATATATATATATATATATATATATGTATATATATATATATATATATATATATTTTAGTATTAAATAAATATTTATTTACAGTAATATATTGTGTTTAATTTTTATATACATATTTTAGTATATATTAACAATATTTAATAAATACGTTGATAAAAATTATATAAATTGTAGATAAAGTGATTAAGTATATAAATATATTTTTTTTCATGTATTTGATAACTATTAATAATAGAAATAAAATTATAGTCGTATATAAAAATTCTTCTTAAATGTGATAAACCAAAAAATGTTTAAATATATAATTTTAGGCTTAATATTATAAAAATAAAATTAAAAAATAAGTATATAATAAGCTTCATATTAAAGCTTTTAAGTTTATGTTTATTATATTTTATTTTAATCTAAATTTTAACTTAATCTAATATTATATTATTTGACATTTTATTTTAATAATATTTTAGAATTTATTTAAAAAAATTTTATATAAAAATTTTATTATTTTTATTATTATTAATCATTCATATATTATTTATAAACATATATATTTTTAAATATAGTCTCAAACTTAAAATTTTAAATCATATTTTACTTTTTATAGTTTGATATGTTATTTTAGTTTTAATTTTAACAACTATAAATTTTGATATGTTTGATTGAACATTTTATATGCTTAAATTTTTTAGTTAATAAACTTATTTTATTCATGAATAATACTAATACTTATTAATTTGTTATATTTTTATTTAGTTTTTGTTATAAGTTAATTATAACTTTATATATTTTTAGTGATAATTCTATGTCTCTATTATAATATGACATAAAAAAATTTAGTATTGAATTGATTATAGTCTATTATAATTCATAATAATTTTTTATTTTTTATAAAAAAAAAATTAAATTTTAACCCCCTAAAAAAAATAAGAAAAAAAAAGTTATAGCTCCGTACCTGGATCGGCCTAAATGCTCAGTCATTGAACCGCACGTGTTAGAAGTATATTAGTTGGTCATCAAGATAGAGCTTCTGAAAGCAATGACTCCGATGTTATCTTTAATGCCCCTTTGAGCAACAAGACCGGAGGCTCCATGGAAAGAGATAAGAAATGCACGGACAAAGGATTAAATTGAATGTCTTGAAACACAAAGCAAAAGTTGAAGGAATCAACTAGTTGAGAGGATGATGAGTTGACTGCTGACGGTTCATCTAAGAGGTTAACTGCTCCAGGACTAGGAGTTGCTATCTGCCTTAACTCTGCATAGCAAGCCAATATGGCATCCCCACCCATGGTAAGCTATCATTTCCTGACATCTCTCTTTCCAATTTGGCCTCAAAATGCATATTCTATTGATTTTAACCAGCTCGCTCCCTAACTTAAGGAGTTTGTTTAACGTATGCTATGTTCCAAAGTCAGCACATGATGAAACACTATTAGAGAACTCTTCAACTTTAAGTTATGTTTTGTTTCATGTGGAAGTACACCTTACATTCATTTCTAAATATTTTTATTTTCCTACTGTTCTCAAGTAATATTAACTTGAATAAAATTTCTTGTAATGATCTAAACCTCGTGAAAGTTCCAAGTTATAAACTTAATATGCCTAGAGGGTAATGAATAGCTTATTATGAAAATTTTGATCAATTTTAATCTTAAATTAATTGCAACGATCAGACAAGCAATTACAGATTAACAATAAATGTAAAGAAAAGAATGACATGCAGTTTTTTAAATGACAACAACCTAGGTCAATACGATTTAAGAGAAAAATCATTGATCATTGGTTCACTGGAATACCTAACTTGTCTGCTATGAAAAACCAATGTTTAAGTACAAGAGGTCTTAGACTATCTTTACAGTGATAACGCCCCTATATACTCTACTTACGAATCGTTGCTCTTTTTTTCATAGTCTTCTCGAGGTAAGTGAGCAGATCTGAACTAATATTCTGATCAACTCTTCTTAAGCTGTTGAACACATTCACGAAACAACCTGAAAGATTAGCACAAATAATACAAATACAATGTGTGTACTATATGGACTAATGCAGAAAACAAGTAAAATTTAAGCACAGTTTTGTAATCAATGATTTACAATATAATGAATAGGCTCAAATATATACTAACCAATTATGCAAATATAATGGATTCAAGATTAATGAATTAAGTAAGCACGTATTAGTATGGATGTAAAAATTGAAAGATTAAGCTACGCTTAAGAACATGAAACATAAAATCAGAAGTGTTTTTATGGTTAAAAGCATAGGCATCTATTTATATGCAAACAATGATACGTCGTATCATTTTATGAAATCTATAAGAAAATATGTCACTTGCTGATGTGTCAAAATATAATTGATAGTTAGAGGCTGATTAGGATTAAAAAACAAGTGAAAAAACCTAATTATAGACAATGGATCGATTCGTCCTTGAGGGAGATCGATCCAACACTAGAAAAAGTTACACCAATGAGACTTGAGATTGATCCAACCCATAGGTAGATCGAACCGTTTTTCCAAACCTCCAATATTAAAACTTGTGCAGATTGAACGCGATCGGTTGAGGATTGAAATGAGATTGATCCATCTAAAGAAGGATCAATCCATTCATAGAAGGATGGATCCAACTTGCAAAACTGAGCATTCAATTTACACAGTGAGGGGAGGATCTGAGTGGGATCGTTTAGAGATCGATCCATATCAAAGGAGGATCGATCTGTCTAATTAAAAAGATTTATAAATGTAACATTTAACCTCAAAAATCAGTTAAACAAAAGCCTATATGAAATGCACTTAAATATGTATGCATGATACCTGAATACGAGTCATTGAAGTGTTGTAACCACTATGCGAGACATAATGTCTTGATACTTGTTGTGAGAAGTCCTAATAACTAAAACATTATAATATGAAAAGTATGTCGGCAAAATTGCCAACACTTGTGAATCTCACACCCTGGATTAGTTCTTGAGGCTTCATTTTCTTCAAGCCCTCTAGATGATAGCTGAGGTAGAGTCATTAAATTCATAGGATTCAAAATACAAATAAATCAAATATTAAAATTCCATCACTACAATAAGTTCTGTTAGTTTGTTTAAAAAAATATATTCTTACATTGCTAATAATCACATGACATAGGATGGTGACTGTTCTTCTCAGCAATATTTCTAAAATCTTACATAACATTAAGTTTGCTGGGGGAAGATTGACAGGAAGTATACTTGTCAACACTAAGGATGTTATCTTGAATGCTTAACTGTTGTTCAGACTTCAGAGACGGGACAAGACTATCAGTCCCATGTTTTTTGAACTGGAAACCATTGCCAATGCAATATGGCCAATACTCTAGCATTGGGTTTAATGCTTGGAGAAGAGTAGACTACCTCTATGCATGACTAGAGGGATGATGATTGGAGTAATGGCCAAGGACATCAACAAGTGGACATTTCTGGTTGGGATGCCTACAAAGGAGATTATAGAATGGGAGACGAGTCAGCCTCAAGGAAAGTGGACAAATTTTGACGTTGCAGCATTTGAGATTGGGGCAAGAATTGACAGTGACGTTCTTCAAGTTTTGGTTCATGAAATTGTGTTGGACTTAATGGAATGCAGGTGGGGCTGGTCTTGGTTTTCTAAGTCCTTGGTATATTTTGCATCTGGCTTGAGCTTTGTCAAGCAATGATGTTATTTCGAAACTAGCTGATGAGCAGTGGTTTTAAAAGAGGGTATAAGTTTTTTGCAGAACTTCTAATCTAGGTGATAGAATCCTTTTGGCTGCATTCATAGTCAGTCTGTCACTCATAGTTGTAAAGCAGTTCGATAGTTTTATTGGAATTTATATTGATTAGTGGTGGCAAATCAGAGTAGCACTATAAGATTTCATTAATAATGAAAAGAATCTTTAAAAGCCGAGGCAAAAAAAAAAATTTGAAATTAAAAGAATCTGAATAGAGTCGTGCAAATCCAGAACTTTATTATATTAACTTATAGAAGAACATAAAAACCAATTATCATCTTCAGCAGAGTCTTGTAAATTGCAATATGCAAACTGTCATACAGTCGTTATATATATATAATGCACTTACAAAAATAATTAATTATTGGTATTCAAACTATCAGATAAACAACACCGTGAAGTTATCACATCAATTTCAGAACTGTCTGTATCCCAAAATCGTAGTACGCTTAGGTTTGCTACTTCTTCCTACCCTGTTTTCACCATTAATGGCACTACCAGCAGCCAAAGACAGTCCTTTCAATTCCTCAACAAATGCATAGCTCTTTCTAGCCATCAAAACCGCCCCTCCATAAGTCCGCTTATCTCCGGCATTTGCTGATTTACTACCTCTGGAACTAGATAAAACCCCATTAATCTTTGACCCACTCTTAGATGGTGGCGTCATCTCTAAGATTGAAGGCAGAGCATTCGAAGGCTTTCGGTTCTCTTTCCTCAGTACGGCAGAAAAATCTGGCACGGATTGAGTAAGAATTGAAGACCCTTTACGCCCATTGAACGAATTACTCTGAAATTTGACCTTTTTCTTTGTAGGGGTCACTTTGATTTCGGGTTCTTCAGGTTCTTGTAGGGATATGTACTTCATTCTGAGCTTTGATTCTCTAAGTTCAGCATATGCTCTGTATCTTGGTCCTCTCTCCATGATGTAGCTTTCTGTAGTAAGTTTCAGAGGAAGAGACTGGTCCGGATTTGAGTTCAGGGAGAGAACCAGAGATATGGGATCAAGGACATGACAGAGCGATTGAAGAGTTGGATTGGGATTATGGGTTTGAAGAAGAGTGCCGTTAGACTCTGCCATTGTTAATGAATTAGAGGTCCGTTCTGTTTCTTGCTTCTAGGGTTTTCTCCGTTGCTGATGGCTGATTCATAGTAAAGGCATTGTAATTTGTCTACTTCTACGAATAAAATAGATATTTGATTGCAACGGTCTAAAAAAAGAAACAGAGAAGTGAGAGGAATTGAGTTTATTCACTTTTTTCTTACTGCCAAGCAACGTTCCAATTTGGGGGTAAGCTTTTGTCTTTTGGTACAAAGTAAATAAAACATTAATTTTTCAGGAAAAAAAGAAGTAAAACATTACTTAAATTAATTAATAGTTAGAACATTTTTTTTTTTTTTTTTGTTAAGAACTTAGTTATTTTGTTAAATATTACATGATAAATAATCAATTATTTATTTATTTATTTTATTTTTTATCAATTTTGTAATCATTGTTATCTTTCTTTCTTTTTTGAAATTCAAATATTTCATTAAATAAAATATGTTGCAATCTAGGATAATTTAAGTAATAAAACTTGAGATTATAACTTAAAAGTTATCGAAGGATTAATGTCTATACAATAATATATAATAAATATAAATGGAAATAAAGTAAAACTAAAATACAAGAAAATTACATAAATTAAACAAGAAAGATCCCCGCACTAAAAAGCAATGAGAAATAAAAAAAATCACAATAAATTTAGATTAAATCTAAATGTATGAGATTTTACACAAATCTTAACAAAAAAGGCACAAGATAAATTCGTCACTCAACAATGCATATTACAAACACAAAACCAATCTCCCTACCAACATACCCCACTACTAGATCTAAAACCTCTTGAAAGCCACATGCAACCAGCCTTTTGATAAACCACCATATATGCAACCTAGAACAAAGCAAAATGGAGGAAAGAACAGGCAAAAAGCAATCAACAATGATGAACAACGGCCACCAAACAAACAAAAAAATAAAAAGAACGCCGTCGGAGCTAGGCTAGCCCACACATTTGCGAAAAGTTGAAAATTTTGGCCAACGACCAAACGGCCTGTCGTCAGCCAACAAAGAGAAAAGCAACTAAAACCCTAGTTTTTTAGAAAGAGTGGAGAGAAAAAAGAATAGAGAGAGTCTAAAACTCTCTTGGGTCGAGTAATAATAAATTAATCAATCATTGTTATCTATAAGAAACAATCTATGCAATTGATATGTTTAAAGTAGAGGTGTCCAAGAAGAATCGGACTAAATAGAATTAAATTGGAAAATTAGACTGGACTAAATTGAATCATATAATTATGTGAGTCAAATAGTCTGGTTCAGTTTATATTTTTTCAAACGGTCTGATTTGATTTTATAATTTTTTTTAATCATCTAAATCGAACCGGAACGTTATATATTATATAAAAATAAATCTTTTTTTAAATATAATATATTAATATTTATTTTAAAAAAATTTATATTATTATTAAAATTAAATAATACATTTAAACTTTTTTATAGTTTGTAGTTTTCAGTTACATGTATATTATGTTAATTTTATTTTTTATAAATTTTATAAACTTAATTGTTAGTTTATGTGAGACATTATATAATTTATATTTATAGCATATTTAAAGTAATTTGGTTGGATTTAATTTTTTTTCTAATGTTCATTTCAAGTTTTAACAACATGATTTTAAGAAAAAAAAAAAAAATCATTAATCAAATCAGATCGAACCGTCCAATTTAAACAATTTTATATGTTAAACGGGTCAATCTAGTTTGGTTAAAATCATATAGAGGAACTAGTTTGGTTAATTTTTTTGCTAAAAATCAGACTGAATCGAACTAAACTGAACCATAAACACCCCTAATAAAAGTAAATAAAAAATGTGAGAAAAAATAACAAAAATACTACAGTGCTCTATTTGACATAAGTAAGGAACTTGTAATATCACCTCTTGATATTTTATAGAGTAAAAGAAATTATTCCAAGAGAAAATAAAAAATTATTTCGAAAAGAACCACTCACAAAATAGTTTAAATGAGCTAGGGACGGAAGCACGTGTATCCTAAGAGGGGCACATGCCCCCTTTTAATTTTTAAAAATATATATTATGCTTGTAATATTTATGTATTTTTAGCATTTTTTAGTGTAAAATTTGAATGTAACTCCCCTTAATTTTAAGAAATGTGTTTTTTTTGCTGGTAATATTATGAACGTTTATACAAAATATAATTTTATATCACATACTTTTATAAATAATAACTAATATAATTGCAAAATATTCTTTTCAGTTTTATTCTTGTTAAAAAAAGTTATAGTTTTTAGTTTTTTTTTTAATTATTCAACATTTAAAAGAATAAGAGTTACTATCTATAGGCAAGAGTGCAAAAAAAAAAAAAAAAAACTTAATTTCTTATAAAAAAATTCTAATTGAAATCATTTTCATTAACTATAGCTTGATAAAGATTAAGGTTAAAACAACATTTTTAAACAATACAATTATTTTTTATATTTAAAAAAAATCTAATAATTTTTTAGTTTATTCTTCATTCCCTATATTCAATTCTTTATTCAATTTAACAGTTTCTTTAATACTAAATTAAATTATGAAAAATTTAATTCAACTTCTATATTAATCTCTAGTTCAACATAACTACTATTTTATATTTTTTGTTTATATATTTTTAAACAAATTTTATCCCTAAATATTTTTTCTATTATTCTTTAACAAAAATATAAATTCAATCTTTTATTTATATTGTTAAATTTATTGTTAATTTTTTTTTTGAAATAACATTACACAAATCGAACTTCCACCTTACATTTACATGCTTAATTTTTGATATTATTAAATTATTATCACTTTAACTACGAGTAAAAACTTACTTACAGTTTATATGGTGTCTTTTTGAACAAAATTTTGACTACGCCCAAAAATGAGTAAAAACAATGCATTCTTAAAAGATATGTTAATAGAACATATACAAAAATTGCAAATGGAAACAAAATATACTATAAATCATAAAAAATTATCAAAGTTCTTCCACTTCCCCTAAGAGAGGAAAAAACTGTTATGCATAAAAATTTCACGCTTATTGCCAACGAGCTCAACGGCACAAAAGAATATTTGTACATGTAGAATTCTTAGTTACGAGTTCACAGTGTAATTATTTGGGGGAAAAAAATTACACTCGTATTATCCTAAAACTAATGTCCAATTAGACTTTGTGATCCTTGTATTCCTAGTGATACTCCACTCAATCCATTTAGAACTAGAGCCATCACTGTAGTGGGCGGTGCCCACAATTTGTGACGTCTTTGGAAGAAAAAGAAGCCAACTCAAAACCAGTAGATAGAAGAGCAAGTGGTAACTGCAAATGAAGAAAAATGGAGATGCAATGAGGTTATTGCTTATGTCATCACCTAAATAGTAGCTAACTCTTTTTTCTATAAATAGAGAAGGTTGAAACCCATTTAAATCATCCCAGCAAGCATTCCTGCAAGGAAAAAAAATTGAGAGAAGAAGAGAGTTTCTGAAAACTCTCTGCAGAGAAAGAGAGAGGGAAAAAGAAAAGAAAGAAAAAGAGAGAAGAAAAAAGAAAAGAAAGAAATATTTATTTAGGCATATTGGATTTTGGGGTTGTGAGTTGAGTGTTGTATTTTAAACACTATAATATTATCTCCCATAGTGAAAGTGAGCTACAGCAGCTCCGTGGAGTGGCCTAATTAATTTTGGGGTGAACCATGTAAAATTCTCTGTGTATTATTTCCTTATTCCTGCTTTATTTTGTTTATTATTTTGTTTTCCCATAAATCTGGTAGTGAAAAATTATCAATTTTTTTTCCAACAATTGGTATCAAAGCTTCAAAGTTGTGAAATCCTTATACAGAAAATCACATTGTGCAAAAGTTACTATTCACCAAATAGTAATGGTTACTGTGCAAATAGTGGAAGTACTATTCACTAATAATTAAAGTAAAAGTGAATAGTAAAAGTTGAATAGCTCTGATACAAGAAGACAAGAGATAGAGTTGCACTGGCATACACATATATACAAACAGACAACTTTTTATTTATGTACAATGAGACTTAATTATACAAACTAGAGATAAAGTAGAGAGAGTTTAAACTAGCTCTAATGAGAAGGCCAAGTCTGCCTTGCTACTACTGAGGCTTGCCTTTACTATTCATACTATTACTATTTACTATTTACTATTTATTATTTGTCCCTTATGCTATTAATACAAGCTTATCCAAATCCTAGACTCTACGTAAGACACTTATCCTATAAATGGGACATGTGTCACCTATTTGAATATTACGCTCTTAATATTACATGTGGGCATTACTATTGCCACACACGTATTACACATACAGATATATATGACACTATTACAGATAACTATGACACAGACACTATTACAGATAATTACAGACACTATTATGGATAACTACGATACTATTATAGATAAGTATGACACATAGTAGATCCACTTGTCATCTCTGTAGTTCTCTATCTTGATTGCATCTCTTGTCTTATTGTGTAGATATTATTATTGGTAATACCACCATGCTTCTGCGACTCTTGTGGCTATAGTAATGCCCACATGTAATATTAGGAGTGTAATAGTCATATAGGTGACACATGTCCCATTTATGGGATAAGTGTCTTACGTAGCTTCTAGGATTTGGATAAGCTTATATTAATAGCATAAGGGACAAATAGTGAATAGTAATAGTATGAATAGTAAAGGCAAGCCTCAGCTATAAATAGAGGTAGCCTCAGTAGTAGCAAGGCAGATTTGGCCTTCTCACTATAGCTAGTTTAGACTCTCTTTAGTTTGTATGATACAAGTCTCACTGTACATAAATAAAGAGTTGCCTGTTTATATATATGTGTGTGTTGATGCAACTCCATCTATCCAGTTTGTATCAGAGCTATATAGTTTATAGCCTGTTTGTTTGTTTTGTTTTCCTTTTCTAGTTTTAATGGTATTAGAGCCTTACTTTGAAAGAGCCTTACTAAATGAGTGACTATCTCTACACTTCTATAAGAGCCTTACCTTTTACTATATCACACATAGTTGTTATTCACTATATTACCTCTATATAAGAGTCGAGTCCCATATCATATAGCATATATCTTATATCCTATGTCCTATATACTTTACCTTATAGTTACCTTTTCCTAAAGTTAGAGTTTTTCGTAAGCGTCTTTCATATATCCATAAGTTTTTCTCTACAATATCTATCTTTTTGTTATCATCTTCCTAAAGCTTAAACACATAACCCACTATCCTTATAATCCATAACTAATTATCAAAGTATGCTCTGTGGCTGCAGCTAGAAGCTGATCTCCCACATCAGAAAAGATAAGTAGTTTCAGACTATAATATCTAGAATCTACTCAACCCCTTAATCTCCGCACCTATATGATTTGGTGAGTGGTTGTAGAAAGAGAAGAGTTTTGGGCAACAGTCGTTTGAAGAGTTGAGGCGCCGTAAGACCCTGGTAGACTCTCAAAAATTCTACACAGCATACTTTGCTCTATTATAAAACCTCGTGAGGTATTTAGAGATCATGAAAGGAGAAATCATCCAAGGTAGCAATTCTGAACCCATAGTCCAAGAAACTCATCTTCTTGATGAAGGTATCAACTTCAGTACTGGAGAAAGAGCCTACCCAAATAATCAGTTATTTGCAATCTAATATGGTAACAGTTCGAGAAATTCAATTCCACAAGATTGGAGGATTCTTCTAGAAACAATTGATCCAACACCAGGCAGTCTCAGGGAACTAAGGAACAATAATAAAGTCCTGAAGACTTTTATCCAGAACGTCCCAGAAGAGATCCAAAATTCAATACTCGAAAAAGCTCTTGAAGAACCTGTGATTGACGCCAGTACAGAAGAACTGATAGAGAATCTCAACAAAATCAGAAAGAAGAAAAAGGTGCTCACAAGATTCTTTGAGAGAGACCCAAACTCATACAACGTCGTATATGCATTATTTGCGCCAACAAGATATTGGACAGTTGAGGAAATATTGACAGTCGAACATCTCTTTTTCGAAGAAGTCAATGACCTTGTTACATATTATGTAACATGGTTATGCATGAACCTGTATCCTATGGCTATCATGATCGAACCATAGTTTTTCCCGGACCTTTGGCATGAAGGAAAAGTCTTGCACTTAAAAAGACTACTCAGTCCACTTTTCTAGGACATTGATCAGTTTATATTCATCAATGGTCATAAAATAGAAAAAGAAACAATTGTCATTGTCCAACTATCAGATATGTGGGACAGACGAATTCCTCCAAAGGTTATTCCAATAGAACACTATCATGATAATCCATGGGAAGAAAATGAATTCGAATGGAGTTCGTGTGCTACTACGAGGAAGAGATTAGCCAAGTTTTACTAGAACCAAATCTACATCCCAATTTCGATGTTGTTTTCTTTTGAAGACCACATATTAATCAGGGATGCTGATGATGGTATTAATACTCCAAAATTGGCTATGATTGAAAGCATTTAAGGAGATATTCCTACTCCAACTGAATCAGATGCAGAAGAAGTATGGCCTCATGATGAATATTGGACCAATGATGGATGAGATTAATTTGAATCACGTAAGTATGGTGGAAATATGAATTGATTAAAATAACGAAAGCGTAGTGGATATATCAGATAACAAGAGTCGCGGAAGCGTGGTGGAATTACCAATAACAATATCTGCACATGAAGACAAGAGATGCAATCAAGATAGAGAACTATAGAGATGACAAGTGGATCTACTATGTGTCATACTTATCTATAATAGTGTCGTAGTTATCCGTAATAGTGTTTGTAATTATCTTTAATAGTATTTGTGTCATAGTTATCTGTAATAGTATCATATATATCTGTATGTGTAATACTTGTGTGGCTATAGTAATGCCCACATGTAATATTAGGAGTGTAATATTAGGAGTGTAATAGTCAAATAGGTGACACATGTCCCATTTATGGGATAAGTATCTTACGTAGAGTCTAGGATTTGGATAAGCTTGTGTTAATAGCATAAGGGACAAATAGTGAATAATGAATAGTGAATAGTAATAGTATGAATAGTAAAGGCAAGCCTTAGCTATAAATAGAGGTAGCCTCAGTAGTAGAAAGACAAACTTGGCCTTCTCACTAGAGCTAGTTTAGACTCTCTCCACTCTCTCTCTAGTTTGTATGATATAAGTCTCACTGTACATAAATAAAGAGTTGCCTGTTTGTATATATGTGTGTGTTGATGCAACTCCATCTATCCAGTTTGCATCATAGCTATATAGTTTATAGCCTGTTTGTTTGTTTTGTTTTCCTTTTCTAGTTTTAATGGTATTAGAGCCTTACTACATGAGTGACTATCTCTACACTTCTATGAGAGCCTTACCTTTTACTATATCACACCTAGTTGCTATTCACTATATTACCTCTATATAAGAGTTGAGTCCCATATCATATAGCATATATCCTATATCCTATGTCCTATATACTTTACCTTATAGTTACCTTTTCCTAAAGCTAGAGTCTTTCATAAGTGTCTTTCATATATCCATAAGTCTTTCTCTACAATATCTATCTTTTTGTTATCCTCTTCCTAAAGCTTAAACACATAACCCACTATCCTTATAATCCATAACTAATTATCAAAGTATGCTCTGTGGCTGTAGCTAGAAGCTGATCTCCCACATCAGAAAAGATAAGTAGTTTCGGACTATAATCTCTAGAATCTACCCAACCCATTAATCTCCGCACCTATATGATTTGGTGAGTGGTTATAGAAAGAGAAGAGTTTTGGGCAACAGTCATTTGAAGAGTTGAGGCACCGTAAGACCCTGGTGGACTCTCAAAAATTCTACACAGCATACTTTGCTCTATTATAAAACCTCGTGAGGTATTTAGAGATCATGAAAGGAGAAATCATCCAAGGTAGCAATTCTGAACCCATAGTCCAAGAAACTCATCTTCCAGATGAAGATATCAACTTCCATGTTGAAGTTGAGTGGTTTGATAATTCTGTTATTACCCCAACCTCCAAATGTCCTCTTAACCCTTTAAACCCTTATAAGTTCTATAATACCTCCCAACTTTTATCCTTTAAAAATATTATACCCACCAAAAAGGCCAAGCTTTTACCTGTATATAAATCCTCCACTGTTGTTGTCCAAACAATATCTAGTTTAGATGCTGAAACATATCTCCCTATCTTAGATGATAGAGATCTGAAAAGATACAGAAGTGAAGGTTACAAAGGACTACATCTTGGTGCAATTCGTATTGGAGTACAACCTACTTTCCTAGCCGGGAAAAATATTGTCTGCTGTGTCACTTTGCTTGATACCAGATGGACAAATTTCAAAGATGATGTAATCACACAAGTTGAAGCAGGACTTAACAATGGTCATGTACTGTTACAAGTAGATCCAAATTTTACTTTAGACCTATCCAGATCAAAGTCTAGCTTTATGGTGCTAACATGATGCCAACAGAAACAGCATGTGCAGTTCATTATACCATGACGTATAGGCTACAGTCTCACTTATTTTCCATGGATCATGACTCTAAACCAGTTGTTAGAGTTATTGGTAATGGAAATGTTTTCCAACCAAAAGTACACACTGATGATCAACTCATGTTCCCACCTTCTTGGAAAATAGATTATGAAAAAAGATACAAGCCTAAAGTCATCCATGATGATGGACATATCAGAAAGGAATCAAATGGCAGCATTTCAGTCACCTTTCCAAAACAAACAAGACCTTTGTATCCATGTGAACAGTGCTAGATCAATGGAAAAGTGCCGATGTCTTACCCTCATGTACACAGAAAAGTCTTTTCTGGAAGAAGATCTATTTCCATGATTACTAAACAATTTCCAAAAGATAATTTCTGTATAGGATCAGAAGGAGAAGCCAGCCAAGGGAAATGGTTAGTCAAAAGAATCACCTCTGAAGATATTGGTCCTATTGAAGCTGCTATAACTTGGTTAAATGTTAATGCCAAATCTCAGAATGAAGCCTTAAAAGAAATTTCCAAACACAAGACCAGATCCTAAATGAAGTCCAAACCCTTCACCAATATGTCCAAAATAAGCCTGAACCTTCGAAAGCCACAAAACCAAGAAAAGCCCAAAGAATGAAGCCCTGGTCATCAACTGGATCTGTCATGATAATTTCAATGTTAAGCAAAAAAGAACTAGAAGACGCAAGAAGAAGAGTCAGAGATTCAACTGCCCAATTTGAAGAAGAAAAATGTCTCCAAAATAAAAAGCAATGGGTACAAAAAGAAAAGCAACCTGATCGTGATCTTTCTCCTCCTAAATGGAAATCCAAACCATCATCTCCTTATGATGTTTGGGAAGATTCAAGAAATAATCCAAAAGCTTTTTGGAGAAGTTATGCTCTTCCTCCTGTTTATCAATGGCCTATCAAAGCCACTGGATGGGGCGACGAATTTAAAGATGATATTGAAGATCCATCTTCACCTTCTTCATCAACATGCAGTATCTCAATAGTCTCTCAATCAAACCAGTTCATGATGACAAATCTTGCATATCCTTTTCAAGCTGATCTTACTGGAAGAAACAAAGGGGTCAACGTTTCTCAAACAGAACCAGTTGGAGATCCATTAGAGGCCTCATGATGTGATAAATTTAGTACTTGCAAGTGTACGAATCACTCGTAGTAAAGTGATAAGCAACTTCCAAGGTCGGTCTCTCAAGGAATTGCAGTGGTTCTAAATAACTAACTTTTTAATCTAAATAGAGTTCTAATGAAAATAAAACACTAATTAAATAGAGTTATAGTAAAACTAAAACTCTAAGTAACTAGAATCCTAAAGCTAGTAAAACTGTAAAAAGGTGTTTGATTTGTAACGGAAACAAAGTACGAGCAATTAAACGAAAACAAAATTGCAATTTAACAATCAATTCAGATATATTTAAAGATCAATGGAGGATGTATGGACGTTTAGCTTGGTTGACCATGCTTGCATCGAAAACGTATGGTGAAATAACATGAACGTTCTATATAAACAAAATTACCGGCTTTCCTTTTAATTACGAGACTGCCTGCAGTCGGGGTAAATCTCTTTGTTGATTAACTAATTAACTGCCTTCGGTCGGGGTAAATCAAATAGTAATCAAATTACGCGCAAGGAAAAACATGCCAATCAAATTAATGCTATGACTAAGTCACTAAATTGAAGCTTTGATTAAGTGTTTCGGAATAAAGTTAAGGTGACATTCCTATAACTAAATTCTAAGATCTTTCAACCTAACTACAAATCTCAAATTGGCCCATGATAATTCATAATTAAATATCTAAACATGCTCTTAATCAAAAAGTAATTTGTTTATATTAAATCAATAAAATATACACCATACACAGTTCTAGCAAACATGGCAACACAAACTAAACATCTATAATGAAATTAGCCACTCATGTTCATATTAATATTTATAGACAAATAAAATATGAACATACACTCCAACGAAAGAAGAAGAAAAATAGAATTCTATAACACCAAAGAAAACCTAGATCAAAATACCGTTTATGGATGGGATAACGTTCTTCTCCAAAAGCTTTATCTTCGATTGTCGACGGCTTCCTTGGATCCTTAGAATGGTTTCTCTCGCTTCGTTTGAGTGTAGCAAAGCTCCCAAAGCTGATTGAATGTAGTGTTTGGTCACAAAATTGTAATGTGTAAAGTTGTGTACAAGTTGTTCGAGTTGTATGTAAGGGGGAGTCTAAGGGGGTATTTATAGATGTAAGGGTTTACACAAATCCTGATTTTCATAGGAATAGGCGTGCCGCGGCATACATTTTTCCCGCCGCGGCGCAACACAAATTCTGAAAATAATGTAAAAGCCTGAGAGCTCCCCCCCGCGGCGCGCAATGTTTTCATGATTTTTCAGGATGCAACCCGAGAGCCTCTGGCCGCGGCATATGGTTTCTTCGCCGCGGCGCGCCTTGTATGTAATGGTATGTAAATGCCTTTACATACATTGTTGAGACCCTCGCCGCGGCACATGGTTTCTTCACCGCGGCGCGCATTGCTTTCCTTCTCTTCATGCTTACCCCCTTACATATGTGATGGCTCGTTATGTAAGGCTTACATATTTGACTTGTCTTGCCCGTAACTCGTGATTCGAGCGTCGTAAGTGTTCCGTCTTCGCGTGTTTTCATCATTTGACTCATTTGACGCTAAAAACACCTGAAATGCACTAAAACATACCAGTGACTCCGAATGGATAGATTTATGAAATTAATCGAATAAACAATCACAACGAATCTATATATTAAACAATTAAGCACAATTAATCATGAAATATTAGTGCTTTTTGAGCACTCATCACTTCACAGTTTCAAAGCTCTTATGAACAATCACAGACCTCAAATCCTGCACAACCTCCACATCAGGATCAACAACATAAAGAATATCATATTGCTCCAGCAGAATACAGAGTTATAATACCACATGCTCCAAATCACAAACAATTCTGGAATATTGATCAGATTGATCCAAAAGAAAGAGGTCAATATCTAGAGAAGGTGGCTGCTTGGGCTGAAGGAGAAACTCTAAGGAACTTTAATTTAACTCTCAGAAAAGTCTTAGACAGGATTACAACAGCATTCACTGGTTCACTAAGACGATGGTGGTATCATCTCCCAACAAATGATAGATGTCTTATCCAACAGACTGATCAACCTATAACAACACTTCTAAATGTTATTAACAAAGTCTTTGTTGGAGTGGAAGATCTGGAAACACAAAAAGCTGAGAAGGAATTTCTCCAGAATAAGTGTTGTGATGTCTCGAAGCTGAAAGAGTACTATATGAGACAAGAATAACTCTTTTACACATTCCACAAGAATACATAAACTATCAAAAGAACGTTTGTTCTCAACATGTCATAATCTATCAGTGAATTAGTTGAAGAAAAGTTGAAGGAGTAAGATGTGGATATCACACAAGCCAGCTTAGCTATCTTGTACAAGCTTGCAAAAAAATTGATACAAGACCATTGCCTTTCATAGAAGCTTAAAAAGACTATAAAGCAATCAGAACGACCTTCCCTGACAAAGTTCTGCAAGAAAGATTCTCAAAAGTTTGGATGCAATGATTCTAGTTCATGTCATTGCGCCAAAAGAGAATTGAAGAAATTTAGAAAAGGCAGAAAAAAGATATCAAGCTGGAGACCTTATAAAGGAAGGAGATACAAGTTTATGAAAAGAAGGGAACAACCAAAGCTGTCTATAGACACATGTTTTATCTGTGGAAGAAAGGGACACTAGGCAAAATAATGTCCTAAAAGGAGGAAACTTCCTCAAAAGTTAATCAAGCTTATTAATGATGAAGAATTCAAAGATCAATGGTTTGACTGGACTACTCAACCAACTGAAGCTATTCTGCGATTAGATTACTTTGATGACACAGAATTAGAAGAACTAGAATAATCACAATCATCAGACTCTAATTCTAATATAGAAGAATCTATTCATCAAATAGTCCAAGCACCAACCAGAGAAAAAATAGATGACATCTTTTATCATCAAGGAGAATCATTTCGTCCTTATCTCCAAATCACCCTTATACCACCACAGTCTCAACCCATGAAGCTTACAGCATTGGTAGATACCGGAGCATCAGTATCACTCCTTCATAGTAAATGTCTACCTAAAGGTCAGTGGATTCCTACAAAAGCATCATTCACTACAGCAAATAGAAATCATTTCTACAGTCCCGTATATTCCAAACCGATTGAAGTCTTCCTGTCGGATTCATTATCTCAAAGACATTGCTTTTATATGCATGACGAATCAGGCGAAGATGCAATCTTGGGATTTGATTTCTTAACTCTATGATCCCCATTTGCTTTCCTTCATGATGGCTTTTCACCATACTTAAAATAGAAAGTTCCTTGCGTAGAGAAAAAACTCTTTTTCGAGGTAGTTGGAATGAACCATGATCCTTTTGCCAAAGAAAGAACACTATTGCTCCAGTGTTGTGCTGATATTCCAAATCAGTTCTGGACAAGAGAACAATACTTTGTCTCTTTGCCATATAATGAAGGATGGAAAATGCCACATCAGACAACATCTCATCCAAGTATGCCACATGATGAACAGTTATGTAAAGATGAGATCCAAGGATTACTAGATCTTGGATTAATAAGTCCATCCAAGTCCCAGTGGGCAAGTCCAGCTTTTTATGTGAATAAACATTCTGAGCAAGTACGGGGAAAGAAGAGATTGGTAATAGATTACCAAAAGCTGAATAATTGTCTAAAGGATATTCGATATCCTATCCCAGGAGAGATCAATTACTAAAGAGAATGAACAAAGCCAAGATATTTTCCAAGTTCGATATGAAGTCAGGATTTTGGCAAATTGGTATTAATCCAATAGAAAGACATAAAACAGCCTTTATAGTGCCACATGGACATTATGAATGAAATGTTATGCCATTTGGTTTGAAGAATGCACCCTTTGAATTTCAACACATAATGGATGAAGTCTATGCTCCTTTATCATCAAACTGTCTCATCTACATTGACGATGTCTTAATCTTTAGTGAAAACGAAGAGCAACATAAAAGGCATCTTCGTCAATTTCAAGAATTAACCTATAAGCATGGATTAGTCCTCTCAGAATCCAAGATGAAACTGGGATTAGAAGATGTTGATTTTCTTGGGCTGAAGATTAAAAATGGATCAATCATTCCACAGGATCATATAGCACAGAAAATAAAGGAATTTCCAGATGAACTCCATGGAAGAAAGCATATACAACAGTTCTTAGGGATTGTAAATTATGCTTCATCTCATATACCTCATCTAGCCAGTCTTACTAAAAAGATCTCCAGACACTTGAGAAAGAATGCTGATACTTGGTCACTAGAAGCAACCCAGTCAGTTATAACTCTGAAGAAACTATGCAACAACCTTCCTCCTCTCGAGATCCCAAAAAATGGTCAGC
The DNA here is from genome assembly GCA_029378325.1 of Elaeagnus macrophylla. Taxonomy (NCBI): domain Eukaryota; kingdom Viridiplantae; phylum Streptophyta; class Magnoliopsida; order Rosales; family Elaeagnaceae; genus Elaeagnus; species Elaeagnus macrophylla. The sequence goes on from CM055640.1 coordinate 103,327,023, forward strand.
TCATTCTCCAAACAGATGCTTCAGATCAATATTGGGGCGACAGTCTTAATTGAAGAAAATTCAAACAAATGCAGAGAAATATGTGGATACAAATCAGATTCCTTCAGTACTTCTCAACAACATTACCCCTCCTCAAAAGAGGAAGTACATGCAGTAATAAATGGAATCAAGAAATTTCAGTTTCACCTATCACAAAATCCATTTATTATTGAAACTGATTATAAATACTTTGAGGGATTACTCAGAAGAAGAGAAGGTGAACTTCCAAATCCTCAATTTCTCAAATGGTCAGAATGGTTTTTGAAGTATCAATGGAACATCAAGCATATAAAAGGTGAACACAATGTACTAGCAGACTATTTATCAAGAACTACTCCAGAGAACCTACTATAGAAGAATATTGACCCAATGATGGATGGGATTAATTTGAATCACGGAATCTAGTAGATAAATCAGATAACAAGAGTCGGGGAAGCGTGGTGGAATTACCAATAATAATATCTGCACAAGAAGACAAGAGATGCAATCAAGATAGAGAAATACAAAGATGACAAATGAATCTACTATGTGTCATACTAATCTATAATAGTGTCGTAATTATCTGTAATAGTTTCTGTAATAGTGTCTGTATCATAGTTATCTATAATAGTGTCATATATATCTGTATGTGTAATACGTGTGTGGCTATAGTAATACCCACATGTAATATTAGTAGTGTAATAGTCAAATAGGTGACACATGTCCCATTTATAGGATAAGTATCTTACATAGAGTCTAGGATTTGTATAAGCTTGTATTAATAGCATAAGGGACAAATAGTGAATAGTAACATTATGAATAGTAAAGGTAAGCCTCAGCTATAAATAGAGGTAGCCTCAGTAGTAGAAAGGCAGACTTGGCCTTCTTACTAGAGCTAGTTTAGACTCTCTTTACACTCTCTCTAGTTTATTTGATACAAGTCTCACTATACATAAATAAAGAGTTGCCTGTTTGTATATATGTATGTGTTGGTGCAATTCCATCTACCTAGTTTGTATCAGAGCTATATAGTTTATAGCCTGTTTTTTATGTTTGTTTTCCTTTTCTAGTTTTAATGGTGCTCTCGTTGAGAAAAGGAAAACAAACAAGCTATAAACTATATAGCTCTAATATAAACTAGATAGATGGAGTTGCACCGACACACACATATATACAAATAGACAACTCTTTATTTATGTACAGTGGGACTTGTATCATACAAACTAGAGAAAGAGTAGAGAGAGTCTAAACTAGCTCTAGTGAGAAGGCCAAGTCTGCCTTTCTACTACTGAGGCTACCTCTATTTATAGCTGAGGCTTGCCTTTACTATTCATACTATTTACTATTTGTCCCATATGCTATTAATACAAGCTTATCCAAATCCTAAACTCTACGTAAGATACTTATCCCATAAATGAGACATATGTCACCTATTTGACTATTACACTCCCATTATTACATGTGGGCATTACTATAGCCACACACGTATTACACATACAAATATATATGATACTATTACAGATAACTATGACACAGACACTATTACAGATAATTACAGACACTATTACGGATAACTACGACACTATTATAGATAAGTATGACACATAGTAGATCCACTTGTCATCTCTATAGTTCTCTATCTTGATTGCATCTCTTGTCTTCTTGTTCAGATATTGTTATTGGTAATTTTACCACGCTTCCGCGACTCTTGTTATCTGATATATCTACTACGCTTTCGCTGTTTTAATCAATTGATATTTCCACCATACTTACGTGATTCAAATTAATCTCATCCATCATTGGGCCAATATTCATCATAGGGCCATACTTCTTTTGCATCTGATTCAGTTGGAGTAGGAATATCTCCTTAAATGCTTTCAATCATAGCCAATTTTGGAGTATTAATACCATCATCAGCATCCCTGATTAATATGTGGTCTTCAAAAGAAAACAGCATCGAAATTGGGATGTAGATTTGGTTCCAGTAAAACTTGGCTAATCTCTTCCTCGTAGTAGCACACGAACTCCATTCGAATTCATTTTCTTCCCATGGATTATCATGATAGTGTTCTATTGGAATAACCTTTGGAGGAATTCGTCTGTCCCACATATCTGATAGTTGGACAATGACAATTGTTTCTTTTTCTATTTTATGACCATTGATGAGTATAAACCGATCAATGTCCTAGAAAAGTGGACTGAGTAGTCTTTTTAAGTACAAGACTTTTCCTTCATGCCAAAGGTCCGGGAAAAACTATGGTTCGATCATGATAGCCATAGGATACAGGTTCATGCATAACCATGTTACATAATATGTAACAGGGTCATTGACTTCTTCGAAAAAGGGATGTTCGACTGTCAATATTTCCTCAACTGTCCAATATCTTGCTGGTGCAAATAATGCATATCTGACGTTGTATGAGTCTAGGTCTCTCTCAAAGAATCTTGTGAGCACCTTTTTCTTCTTTTTGATTTTGTTGAGATTCTCTATCAGTTCTTCTGTGCTAGCGTCAATCAAAGGTTCTTCAAGAGCTTTTTCGAGTATTGAATTTTGGATCTCTTCTAGGAGGTTCTGGATAAAAGTCTTAGTTCCTCGAGACTGCCTGGTGTTGGATCAATTATTTTTGGAAGAATCCTCCAATCTTGTGGATTTGGATTGCTCGAACTGCTACCATATTGGATTACAAATAACTGATTATTTAGGTAGGCTCTTTCTCCAGTACTGAAGTTGATACCTTCATCAGGAAGATGAGTTTCTTGGACTATGGGTTCAAAATTGCTACCTTGGATGATTTCTCCTTTCATGATCTCTAAATACCTCAAGAGGTTTTATAATAGAGCAGAGTATACTGTGTAGAATTTTTGAGAGTCTACCAGGGTCTTACGGCGGCTCAACTCTTCAAACGGCTGTTTGCCCAAAACTCTTCTATTTTTACAACCACTCACCAAATCATATAGGTGCGGAGATTAAGAGGTTGGGTGGATTCTAGAGATTATAGTCTGAAACTTCAAGCAGAGGAAAGTTTAAGTCTAGATGAAGTAAGTCAAGATTTAGCAGAGCAAACTTAAATTAATGGAATTGTGGACAAAAAGGACATCTCAGAAGAGACTGTTGAGCATCGAAGAAAAATAATGGTGCCAAAGAAATTGCAAATATTGCTGGGAAAACAGGTGATGCTCTCATCTTGAGTGTCAACAGTTTGATTAAGTCCTGGATTTTGAATTCAAGTGCATCATTTCACTCTACCTCCTGTCGCGAAATCATGGAAAATTACACCGGTGGTGATTTCAGAAAAGTTCATCTAGTAGATGATGAGCCCTTGAAGATTGTGGGCAAAGGAGATGTTTGAGTGAAGTTGCCAAATGGGACTGTGTGGAAGTTGAAGAATGTGAGATATATTCCAAGTCTTAAAAAGAATTTAATCTCAATAGGACAGCTTGATGAGGAAGGTTATTCAACAACCTGCACGGATCGCACGTGAAAAATAACAAAAGGAGCTATGGTTTTAGCTCATGAAAATAAAGTAGGTACCCTCTATGTGGCCTCAAATAGTGGGAGCACTATAGCAGTCATAGACATAGATAGAAAATCAAATTTGTGGCACCAAAGACTTGGTCATATGAGAGAGAAAGGGATGAAGGTACTCCTGTCAAAAGGAAAACTACTAGATATGAAGTCGGTGGACATTGGTTTGTGCGAGGACTGCATTCTTGGCAAACAGAAGAAAGTTAGCTTTTCAAAAGCTGGAAAAAACACCAAAGTCAGAAAAGTTAGAGTTGGTTCACACAGACGTGTGGGGACTCGCTCCAATTAATTCCCTTGGAGGCTCATCGTATTATGTCACCTTCATTGACGACTCAACAAGGAAGGTGTGGGTTTATTTTCTGAAAAAGAAATCAAAAGTCTATGACATTTTCAAAAAATGGAAAGCTATGGTGGAAAATGAGACTGGGTTGAAAGTAAAGTGCCTAAGGTCTGACAATGGAAGAGAGTACACAGACAAAAGATTCAGAGACTTTTGTGCAAGCAATGGAATCAAAATGGAGAAGATTGTTCCAATGACACCACAACAAAATGGTGTGACAGAACGCATGAACAGAACTCTGAATGAACTTGCCAGAAGCATGAGAATACATGTAGGCTTGCCTAAAATGTTTTGGGTTGAGGCCATTAATACAGCAGCTTACCTGATCAACCATAGACCCTCTATTCCTTTGAATGAAAGATTGCCAGAGGAAGTTTGGAGTGGTAAAGAGGTAAACCTTTCACATTTAAAGGTTTTCGGTTGTATTTCATATGTTCATATTGATTCTGCTGAAAGAAGTAAACTTGACCCAAAGTCCAAGAAATGTATATTTATTGGATATGGTTATGATGAATTTGGTTATCGTTTTTGGGATTATGAAAAACAACAAGTTATCAGAAGCCAAGATGTTATATTCAATGAGAATGTTGTATATAAGGATAGGTCAACAGTAAAATCTGGTGGCATTGACAGTGATACTCAAACAACTTCCAGAACTAGAGAATGAAGTTCCACTGGAAGAACAAGAAGTTCCACAGCAAAAGGAACCATGCACACCTAGAGTGAGGTGCACCACCAGACCACACAAACCAACACAACGCTACTTACCCTCCCAAAGTTTCCTGTTGTTGACTGACGATGGAGACCCAAAATCTTATGAAGAAGTAGTGCAAATAAATGATTCTGTCAAGTGGGAGTCTGCCATGAAAGATAAAATGGACTCACTCATGTTAAACCAAACATGGAACTTGTAAAATTTCCAAAAGGCAAGAAGGCTCTTCATAACAAATGGATTTTTAGAGTGAAAATGAAGCATGATGGGTGCAAGCGGCACAAGGCTAGATTGGTTGTTAAAGGTTTCTAGTAGAAAGCAGGGATCAACTACACTGAGATTTTCTCTCTAGTTGTGAAGTTGACCACAATAAGGCTGGTATTAAAGTTGGTAGTTGCAGAGAATTTACATCTTGAACAATTAGATGTAAAGACAACATTCCTTCACGGTGATTTGGAGGAAGAGATATACATGGAGTAACTGCAAGGTTTTGAAATAGTAGGCAAAGAAAACTTGGTATGCAAGTTGAAAAAGAGCTTGTATGGTCTAAAACAAGCTCCGAGATAATGGTACAAAAAGTTTGATTCTTTTATGAGCAGCAGTGGCTTCACCAGATGCCATACAGATCATTGTTGCTATGTGAAGAAGTTTGACAACAACTATATTATTTTACTCTTGTATGTAGATGACATGTTGATTGCTGGGTCAAACATGCAAGAGATAAATAATGTGAAGCAACAATTGTCAGAACATTTTGCAATGAAGAATCTAGGTGCTGCAAATCAGATTCTTGGAATGAGGATCAATCGGGACAAGGCATCAGGAACCTTAATGTTGTCACAGGCTGAGTATATCAGCAAAGTACTTGATAGGTTCAATATGAAGGATGCAAAACCAGTGAGCACTCCCTTAAGTGTTCATTTCAAACTATCCAAAGAGCAGTCACCTAAAACTGCAGAAGAACATGCTAATATGGAAAATGTTCCATATGCTTCCGCTATAGGAAGTTTGATGTATGCCATGGTTTGTACTAGACCAGACATTGCACATGCAATGGGAGCTGTAAGTAGGTACATGAATAATCCAAGCAAGACACATTGGGAAGTTGTCAAGTGGATTCTCAAATATCTACAAAGTACCACAAATATGGCACTATGCTTCAGAAGTGGAGATATGGCTCTTGAAGGCTATGTGGATGCTGACTTAGTTGGAAATGTTGATAATAGAAAGAGCACTACAGGGTACATTTATACTCTTGGCGGAACAACAGTGAGTTGGGTTCTCAACTGCAGAAGATTGTTGCTCTCTCCACCACTGAAGCTAAATATGTTGCAATCACGGAAGCCAGCAAAGAGATGATTTGGTTGCAAGATTTCTTGGAAGAATTAGGCAAGAAACAGGAATGCAATGTGTTATATTGCGATAGTCAGAGTGCCACACATCTTGCGAAAAATCTATCTTTTCATTCTAGAACGAAACACATACAACTACGGTATCATTTTATTAGGTCGCTTCTAGAAGAAGATATCCTCAAGCTTGAGAAGATACAATGAAATGAGAACCCTGTTGACATGTTTACAAAGACGATGACCATTGATAAACTAAAGTTGTGCTTAGCTTCAGTTGGCCTGGGGACGTGACAAACCCAGAAAGAGCTCTTGCAGTGATCATGTGTGGAGACATGATTAAAATCATTCTCCAAGTGGGAGATTGTAGTGGGCAGTGCCCACAATTTGTGACTTCTTTGAAAAAAAAAGAAGCCAACTTAAAACCAGTAGACAGAAGAGCAGGTGGTAGTTGTAAATGAAGAAAAATGAAGATGCAATAAGGTCATTGCTTATGTCATCACCTAAATAGTAGCTAACTCTTTTTTCTATAATAGAGAAGGTTGAAAGCTATCTAAATAATCCCAGCAAGCATTGCTGCAAAGAAAAAAATTGAGAGAAGAAGAGAGTTTCTGAAAACTCTCAGCAGAGAAAGAGAGAGGGAAAAAGAAAAGAAAGAAAAAGATAGCAGAAAAAAAATATTTATTTAAGTGTATTGGGTTTTGGATTGTGAATTGAATGTTGTATTTTAAATACTGTAATATTATCTCTCATAGTAAAACTGAGCTACAGCAGCTCCGTAGAGTAACGTGAAACACTTAAATTTTTTTTATATTATTTCATTATTTTTGCTTTACTTTATTTATTATTTTATTTCCCTATAAATTAACAGTGAAAATTTACTAATTTTTTTTCCAACTAATCACAGCTTCAACCCTTGTTCCAATGCTGCATCGATCTACATGAAACCACCTTCACAGTGCTTCCAAAAACACATTCCACTGCTACAGTAATATCTACGTGTTTGATTTTCTTTCCCGTAACAAAATTTAGCACTTGCATGACTGAAATGTCACATCATCTCCTATCTCCAATAAAATCGAACTTTTACATAATTTATTATCTCTCCACACTGTTATTCTGTTGTTAAATAAGCATTTTTTTTTAAAAGGGCTCCAACTACGCTCCTTTTTTTTATTTAAAAAAACTCACACGCTCGTGTGATTCGAACTTGGGTTGCTAGTAGGAGGAGTCTTACCACTAGACCACAAGAGATTCCGTTGTTAAATAAGCATTTCAATCCAACTACGCTCCTTAAAAATATCCAATAAGCTAAAAAGCACAACTCATATTCCAAACTCATTTTTATAATTATAATTAATATCAATAAAATATTATAATTAAATTTTCTTTTTCTATTACAAAAATTTAATAAAAAGTAATATTTATATTAACATTTTTATTTTTAAATAAATAGAGTGATGTAAATCTTATACTTATTTTTAATAATCTATTGTTATTAAAAAAAAAAAAAAGTGATCGCATAATAATAAGTGATTTTTTTATATATTTATAGTTATTTTTTTTTTTTTTACTTAAATTCTTTTTATTTCAATTATAATTTATCTAATTTAAAACGATGTTATTTTTTTTTTTTTTTGCTATAAAAAAAGAAAGCTAGAGTAGAGTGCACATACACTTAATTCCAATCAACTAAAGAAAAGGAATTGAATCCAAGGGTATAATATTACTCCAGCCCGAGTTGAAAGTCCAAGAAATCAAATCATGAGCTCTAATATTTTGATCTTTAGGAATCCATCAATTTAACTAGTTATACATGAAGCTCCTCCAATATTCTCTCACATGATATTGCAATATTAGTCAAATTTTAAAATAAAAACGCATCAATGGTAACTTCAGCATATATTGAAATGCTTCTCGAAAAGCTATGAACTCAGTCATTTCAAAAGAAAAAGTATAGCGATGATTTGTTCCATTATGAATAATTCGACTATAAGAGTCGGACACAATAAATCTTATCTAATTTACTTGAAAAAATAAAAACAAAAGAATTGACTTTATCCTTACTTATTAATTTTTTAAGAACTTTATTATAATAATAAAAAAAATAAATACAAGACCTAAATATCATTTTTATAATAAGTATAAGACTTTGGCAAAATTTTCCCCTAAAATAAAATTATAAATATTTTTTATTTTTTAATATTTGTTTTATTTTTTGGAAGGATAAATGAGCCAATTTATGAGATGGTCATCCTAACTCATTTAAAAATATGTTAAGCTGAACTTAACTTATCTCATATAAATTTAATCAAACGGAGTTGAGAGGTGAGTTGAACCTAAAAAAATTGGGAAACTAACTCCTTTGACACATGAAAGTTTAAATCACAGCCCTGAAATATTGCATCGCTTAACAAAATGCATTACTAAAAATTACTAGAAAGTAGCCATACCCTCAATGTAACTTCAAGGGCTGCTTTGGTTGAACTTTAGGTGTTATACTCTCGGCTGAACTAAGGAAACATTTCCAATGCTGTGACTTTCAGAATTAGGTATACTTGAATCTTTATCTTGCAGAATCATTGTAACTCAAGCTTTTACTAAGAAATTTGCCAGTCCCATCTGCAATTTCAATGAAAGATTGTGACAGAGAACACAAAAGTTTACATGAAAGCACACAAATATTACATGTGTGCTTAAACATAAAGCCAGAGAAAAAACCTTTTGGCTTCTTTTTAATTTTTTATTTTGACTTTAACTGTAAAAACTTCCTATGCAGCTCCTATAATACACAAAAAATGACAAGGTTTAAAACTGCTCGATGTAAGTGAGAAAAAAGTTAAATATTATGTGAATGACATATATTTTTATTAACTATTACCTCACAAAAGAGGTATGCATAGAAAATAAATTACAAGAGTCATGAATAAACTAAAAGTATGTACAATCTAGAGTCCTATTACAGATAAACACATATTAATTATAACATATTATACACTAATTACATGACTCACGCTAACAATTTTCCTCAAGTTGGTGCATACATATCAACTATGCCCAACTTGCTTTGTGAGTCATAAAACGCATTTTTGGAAACTCCTTTGGTGAGCACATCTATAAGTTGTTTCTCAGTGGGAACAAAAGGGAAGCTAATGAGTTTGGCATCTAGCTTCTCTTTTATAAAATGGTGATTAACCTCTACATGCTTAGTGCGATCATGCTGTACTGGATTTTGTGAAATATCAATGGCTGCCTGACTGTCGCAATACAACTGCATAGTATTTTTGAGCTCGAAACCCAAATCAAATAGCAAACTTCTTATCCACAGCAATTCACAAATCCCATGAGCTATACCTTTATACTCAGCCTCAGCACTATATCACGCCACAACTTTCTGTTTCTTACTTTTTCAAGTAACCAAATTACCTCTCACAAAGGTAAAGTAACACTATATTTACCTTCTATTTGTAATATTTTCTGCCTAATTTGCATCTGTGAAGCCACAAACTTCAAGAGGATTGTTATGTTTAGAGAACATTACTCCTCTCCCTAGAGCTGACTTCAATTACCTTAAAATTCTCACAACTGTATCTATGTGACTCTCACTCAGGTTATGCATGAACTGACTTACCAAACCTACTGCATATGCAATATCTGGTCTAGTATGTGCCAAATAGATTAGGCGCCCAACCAACCTCTGATAGCGGGCTTGATCAAGTTGGTACTTGATCTGGATACTCTGCTAGACAATGATTTTGTTCAATAGGAGTGTCAATAGGTTTGCAATGCAACATACCTGTCTCAATTAGTAGGTTAAGGATGTAATTTCTCTGACGTAGAAAAATTTCTTTGCTCTTCCTAGCTACCTTAATCCCTAAGAAGTACTTCAGTTCACCCAAATCTTTCATCTCGAACTTAGAGGCTAACTGTCTCTGTAATTTATCCATTTCAATAGCATCATCTCCAATATTTACCATATCAACAACATAAATAATTAGAGCTGTTACTTTCCCTTGTTAATGTTTGGGAAATAGCATGTGGTTTGAATTACTTTGTCTGTAACCAATCTTCTGCAAACCTTCCAAACTAGGCTCGAGGGGATTGCTTGAGGCCATACAAAGACTTCCTCAATTTGCATACAAAATTACTAGGAGAAGCAGCTACATACCCATGTGAAAGACTCATGTACACCTCTTCGACTAACTCTCTATGAAGGAATTCATTCTTAACATCAAACTGTCGAATTGGCTAGTTTAAGCTTGCGGCAAGCGAAAGCAGAACCCAAATAGTATTCATTTTGGCAACTGAAGCAAAAGTCTTATCGTAGTATACAACATACGTCTGAGTGAACCCTTTTACTACGAGGCGTGCTTTATACCGATTTACAGATCCATCAGCATTATGTTTCACAGTAAACACCCATCGACATATCTTTTGGCTGGTTGACCCCGAGTAGACCTATTTGGCAACACATACTATCCAACATTAGACTCAATGCTATTAGTATCAGTAGGTGTACATACCTTAGATAAGTGACCTTCAATACCAAGGAGTTGTTGATCAAGGTATGAGTGATGCCTGAGGGAACATTAGTGTCTTCATTTTCATTTTTAGTGAGCGGAACTAGTGCTTGGATACTTGGAACATCTGCTTCTTCGACTACTGGATTCAATGGGTTAAGAATATCAACTAGTCTCATCGAAATATATCCGTAGGTGATTCTTCTAATTCCTCCCCCTCATCATGATACAGTTCTTCAAAATATGAATTCTCCCCCTGATGAACAGTATCAGGTGAGGAAAAATAACTCATGTCCTCAAAGAATGTAACATTCATAGTGACATAATACTTTATGGTCGGTGGATGGAAGCATTTGTACCCTTTATGATAACCTCTATAACCAACAAACACACACTTAATTGCCCGGACATCTAACTTAGACCTTTAATTTTTAGGAACATGTACAAAAGTAACACAACCAAATACACTGGCAGGAAGATTATGGATTGATGACAAGGATATATGAGATGTGAGAACCTCGAATGTGATTTGTCCGTGAAGGACACTTGACGAGAGACGATTGATGAGATGGACAAAAGCTTGTATAACATCCCTCCAAGATATTTTGGCATATGAGCATTAAATAAGAGTACACGAGCCATATCAAGTAAATGACGATTTTTTCTTTCAAACATCTCATTTTGTTTTGGTGTTTATGGGCAAGTAGTTTGGTGAACAATCCCATGTGTTTTGAAAAAATCTTGAAAAATACGATTAACATATTCTCCCCCATTGTCAGAACGTAGGATCCTAATGATGTTGTTGTATTGTGTTTGAACAAGGGTACAAAAAGTTTGAAAACCTGAAAAAACTTCATCTTTGGTTCTAAGAAGTGCAACCCATAACAATTTGGTACAGTCATCAATAAAAAACACAAAATACCTCATACCCAGTACAGTGGGCATTCTAGACGGTCCCCAAACATTAGAATAAATTAATTCAAAAAGAATAGAACTTTTATTAGAAATACTAGGAGAATAAGTAATACGATGGCTCTTGGCCAAAGCACATGTCTCACAATGTAAAACGGACTCACTAACACCAATAAACAAAGTAGGTATGGATTTTTTTTCAAAAGACTAAAAGACGAATGCCCTAAGCGACGATGCCACAACCAAATATCACCTAGCTTGTTAGAACTCGAAGTCAATGCAGTGTGGGCTTGTGCTCCTAGTTTCTCCCTTGCGTATTTTTGATCCAGACGGAACAGTCTGCCCTTCAAATACCATCGACTAATTATTTTCCTAGTAAGAAGATCCTGAAAAATTACATACATAGGATAAAATGTTACAGAACATTGAGACTCAGTATTCAATTGTGGAATATATATAAGTGATGAGATAAGACATGCACATATAAAATATTATGAAGCTGTAAAGTTGGAGTGATACGAACTGACCCCTCCCCTAAGATAGGAAAGGCCTCAACATTAGTATTTGCAACATAAGACATTGGTGGGGAAGATAATTCAGTAAAATAAGATTTATCATAAGTCATATGATCAGATGCACCAGAATTAATAATACAAGTATTAGACCTAACAAAGTGAGAAATGTTTAAGGCTATACCAATATTACCATGACTAGCTATTGAAGCTATAAGGGTACCTCCACATGTCACATGATGATCTTGTCCAGTCACTCCATAAAAATTTGGTGCTTGGACTACTTGCACTGCAGCTGCTTTTGCTTTAGGATGATAATTTTGCCTTTTAGGTCTCAAGTATGGGTTCAGTTTCCAACAAGTCTCTCGGACATGCTCAACGGTTGGCAAAACTTGGTGAAGGTCCTTGTTGGTGAAGTGGAACTAAACTCTGCTGCTGGAGGAAAGGTGTTTTTGATTTGGCTTTAATGACTATACTAGATAATTCAACCTGTGCCTGATTAAGAATTTCCTACTAAGATTTGTCCTTATGGATGTATGTAAAAGCTGTGGTCAAGCTCGAAGGGTCTGGCATTCTGAGCAATTCGCCCTTGGCACTATTATGTTTCGTATCAAGTCCTCTTAAGAATGCATGAATTCGCTTAAGCTTTTTTTCTTTCTGGTACCATATAAGGTCCTCCAAATTTTTGATTTTGCATGGACCTTTTTGATCAATTTTAGCCCATATATTCTTCAGTTTGGTAAAAAATATAAACATTGGTTGCCCATTCTGTTGTGTTGTTAAAATTGGCCCATATACGTTAATGGGCTTTATGGCCCAATGCCTAATTAAACCCTATTTGCCGTGTAATATATATACATGCTTATATATATTAATTAAGAAAGAACTCAAGCCGAAAAAAAAAAAATAGAGAACAGCAGCGGCAACAGATTAAGGAATATCAGCGGCAATAATAGAACAACTCCAGCAGCGACAGGAAAGGACTGAGGCAGCAAACACAGAGGCGTCAAGAGGAGATCCATTTAAAAAATCCAATTAAGAATATAAGTTCTCTCTCTCTATTTATTTGGTAACAGATTCATAGTTACTGTTTCTCTTTAATTTATCTGTTGTTGCTAAATTGGCAAGACAGATTTATTTATTGTTTTTGTGAGAGAGATTAATTTGGGTGTAATTGGGTATTTGGATATTTGAGTGATTTGGCCAATTAACTGTTGGCAAATCTTATTGTACTCCTCTTTGACAAGTATAGTGGAATATTTCGGTGCCGGCCTCAGCAGTGGATTAGGTAGTCGCATTGACTACCGAACCACTTAAATCTTTGTGTCCTTTGTGTTGATTATTTTTCTTTATATTTGTGGGTGCTCGTTATTATTATTTTATCGCTTCCGCATTATTATCTGATCTTGGGTCCAACAAGTGGTATCAGAGCTTGGTTCAAGATGACGAGCACAGAGTCATCCACAAAGGTTGAAAGATTTAATGGAGATAATGATTTCTCGCTATGGCAAATGCGTATGAAAGATGTTTTGATTCAACAGGGAGTTGCAAAGCCATTACAAGGCAAAGATAAAATGCCCGCTGATATGGAAGATGAAGTATGGGATGAGCTTGATCAAAAGGCAGCAAGTGCAATTCGTCAGGGACTCTCAGATGAGGTAGTTCATAATGTTTTTGATCAGAAAACTGCTTATGATTTATGGAAAACTTTAGAGCAGCTTTATATGGCCAAAAATATGACAAATAAATTATTTTTGAAAAAAGAGTTGTACACTCTTCGTATGTCTGAGAATACAAACTTGTTGACACACATGAATACCTTCAATAGGTTAATTTCTGAACTTGCTCAGTTAGGGGTAACATTTGATGATGAAGATAAAAGTATGTTGTTATTGTGTTCTCTGCCATTATCTTATGATCATTTGATTACCACCTTATTATATGGAAAAGAGACCATTGTTTTCAAGAGTGTGAAGGAAGCTTTGTTGTCTTACCACAAGAAGAAGAAAGTTGATGGTGAGCAATCACAAGCAGATGGTCTCGTCGTTACTAAGAAAGATAGTAACAATCACAGCTACAGGCGTGGAAGAAGCAAGTCTAAAGACAGAAATTATGATAAAGGTAGAGGAAGATCAAGCTCAAGACCTAGACAGTTTAATAGAGACATGGAGTGCCATTATTGTCACAAAAAAGGTCACATTCAAAAATATTGCAGAATTTTAGCCAAGGAATTGGAGGATAGAAAGAACCAGACACAACTCACTAATTCAGCTAGTGTTGCAGAGGATAAAAGTGAAGACAAAGATGATGATTTGTTATCTGTCTCATCAGGTATTGATTCATTTGCCAATTCTTGGATTCTTGATTCCGGTTGTTCCTATCATATGTGCCCACATAGAAATTGGTTTGATACTTATACTCCTAAGAGTGGTAATTGTGTGTATATGGGCAACAATGCAAAATGTGAAGTTATTGGAATAGGAACCATAAAGGTTAGGATGTTTGATGGTGTTGTGAGAACCTTAACAGGTGTAAGACATATCCCTGATCTGAAAAAGAATCTGGTTTCTCTTGGTGGGTTAGATGAGATGGGCTATTCGTATTCTGCAAAAGATGGAGTGCTCAAGGTGTCTAAAGGAGCTTTAATAGTAATTAAGGGTAAGAAATTTGGCAATCTCTACAAGATGATTGGAAATACTGTTGTAGGTGGAGCTGCTTTAATTTCTGAAAATCCTACTTTTGATGATACTATGCTTTGGCATATGAGGCTTGGACACTTGGGTGAGAAGAATATGTTGGAACTCCATAAGAGGAACTTGCTGAAAGGTGTGAAGACCTGCAAGCTTGATTTCTGTGAACATTGTATTTATGGTAAGCAGAAAAGAGTTAGTTTTAAGGCAACAACTCACTCTTGTTCTGGTATTTTGGACTATGTCCATTCTGATGTTTGGGGACCCGTGACTATTGCTTCTCAAAGTGGAGCTTACTATTATGTTACTTTCATCGATGACTACTCCAGAAAGGTTTGGGTCTATTTTATGAGAAGTAAAACTCAGGTATTTGATATCTTTAAGGAATGGAAGGCAGAGGTAGAGAACCAGTCCGGCAGAAAGATAAAGATTTTGAGAACTGATAACGGTACAGAGTACAAGCACAAGGCATTCAGAGAGTTCTGCAAGCAAGCTGGTATTATTCGACATTATACAGTGAGGAAGACTCCTCAGCAAAATGGAGTTGCTGAGAGGATGAACAGAACCATTGCAGAGAGAGCAAGGTGTATGAGATTGCAAGCAGGTTTGCCAAAGAATTTTTGGGCAGAGACTGTGAGCACTGCTGTTTTTCTTATTAATCGAAGTCCTCATTCTTCCATCGATTTCAAAATTCCTGAAGAGGTATGGTACTCTAAACCTGTTGATTATTCTATACTAAAGGTTTTTGGTTGTCCTGCTTTTGTTCATATACAGAGTGACGAGAGATCAAAGTTAGATGCCAGATCCAAGAAGTGCATTTTTCTTGGCTACCAGAAAGGTGTCAAAGGTTACAGGTTGTTTGATCCAGAAGCTAAGAAGTTGGTTATTAGCAGAGATGTGATTTTTGACGAGAAGTCTATGCTGAAAAGTGTGACGGTAGAGCCTATGTCAGAAAGTTCTGGTGAGAAGGATAAAGCTCCAAAGGAGGTGGAGTTTGCATTTAAAAACTCACAGGACAAGGTTTATCAACCGGTCATTAGAGATGTTCAGCAGCAACCACAGGCTCAGGATGAAGAGCAACAATCAGACCAGTATAGTATTGCTACTCATAGAGAGCCACGCATTCGTAGGGCACCACAAAGACTTGGGTTTGAAGACGACACAGTTTCATTTGCTTTGTTCACTGGTAGTGATGACCCTAATTCTTTCCAAGATGCTATGAGCAGAAAAGACAGTGAGAATTGGAAGGCTTCAATGAATGAAGAAATGAAGTCATTACACAAGAACAAGACTTGGGAGTTGGTTCCACTGCCTAAGGGAAAGAGAGCTATTGGTTGCAAATGGGTTTATCGAATTAAAGAACTGGAGCAATATAAGAGTCGATTGGTAGCAAAAGGATACTCACAGAAAGAAGGAGTTGATTATAATGAGATTTTTTCACCTGTTGTGAAGCACACTTCCATCAGAGTTGTTCTTGCCATGGTCAATTTATATGACCTAGAATTGGAGCAGTTAGATGTCAAAACTGCCTTTCTCCATGGAGATTTGGATGAGGAGATTTACATGCAACAGCCAGAGGGGTTCATTGAATCCGGTAAAGAAGACTATGTCTGCAGACTGTAGAAGTCATTATATGGGCTGAAGCAATCACCTCGCCAATGGTATAAACGGTTTGATTCCTTCATTGTTTCTCATGGTTATTGTCGTTGTGAGTATGATTGCTGTGTTTACTTTAAGATCTGTGATGATAGAACATTGGTATTGCTCACTCTATATGTTGATGATATGTTAATTGCCGCTCAAAGTAAGGAAAAGATCAATGATTTAAAGAATTTGCTTAAAAGCGAATTTGAGATTAAGGATCTTGGTGTTGCCAGAAAGATCCTTGGAATTGAGATCAGTCGTGACAGGAAAGCTGGAAAACTTTGGTTGTCCCAAAAAGGTTACATGGAGAAGATCCTGCATAAGTTTAGCATGATGAATGCTAAGCCTGTGAGCATACCCCTTGCAGCACATTTCAGATTGTCCACGAGTTTATGTCCTAGTACAGAGGATGAGGTAGAGTACATGGCTCAGGTGCCTTATGCCAGTGCAGTTGGATGTCTAATGTATTTGATGATTTGCACTAGACCTGATATTTCTCAAGCAGTAAGTGTTGTGAGTAGATACATGGCAAATCCAGGTAAAGAGCATTGGAATGCTGTTAAATGGATTTTCAGATATTTGGCAGGCACACGTGATTGTGGCATCATGTTTGATAAAAATGGTGCTTCTAATGTTGCCATGGGTTATGTGGACTCTGACTATGCTGGTGATCTTGATACCAGAAGGTCGATGACAGGTTATGTCTTTACTTTTGGTGGTGGCTGTATAAGTTGGAAGTCAAATTTGCAGGATACAGTTGCTTTGTCTACGACAGAGGCCGAATATATGGCTATGACTGAGGCAGCAAAAGAAGGCATATGGCTTATGGGTTTGTTGGAACAACTTGGTTTCAAACAAGAGAGTGTACCTCTTCTATGTGACAGTCAGAGTGCTATTCATTTAGCTAAGAATCAAGTTTTCCATGCGAGGACTAAACACATTAGTGTGAGGTATCACAAGATTAGAGAATGGATGAATCAAGGGTTGATCAAGCTGTCAAAAGTTCATACAAAAGAGAATGCAGTTGATATGTTGACAAAGTCAGTGCCAAGGGATAAGTTTGAGCATTGCTTGGACTTGATCCATATTAGTTCTTGTTGAGAACCTTAAAGAGGGTGGAGCATTCCTACCCATAAATAGAATGCTGTTTTGGTGCCTATCAAGAGGTACCTTGAAATGGTGACAGTGGAGGCTCGGCGTTTGAATACTTTGGTACACGTTATGGTCCAAGGTGGAGATTGTTGTTAAAATTGGCCCATATACGTTAATGGGCTTTATGGCCCAATGCCTAATTAAACCCTATTTGCCGTGTAATATATATACATGCTTATATATATTAATTAAGAAAGAACTCAAGCCGAAAAAAAAAAAATAGAGAACAGCAGCGGCAACAGATTAAGGAATATCAGCGGCAATAATAGAACAACTCCAGCAGCGACAGGAAAGGACTGAGGCAGCAAACACAGAGGCGTCAAGAGGAGATCCATTTAAAAAATCCAATTAAGAATATAAGTTCTCTCTCTCTATTTATTTGGTAACAGATTCATAGTTACTGTTTCTCTTTAATTTATCTGTTGTTGCTAAATTGGCAAGACAGATTTATTTATTGTTTTTGTGAGAGAGATTAATTTGGGTGTAATTGGGTATTTGGATATTTGAGTGATTTGGCCAATTAACTGTTGGCAAATCTTATTGTACTCCTCTTTGACAAGTATAGTGGAATATTTCGGTGCCGGCCTCAGCAGTGGATTAGGTAGTCGCATTGACTACCGAACCACTTAAATCTTTGTGTCCTTTGTGTTGATTATTTTTCTTTATATTTGTGGGTGCTCGTTATTATTATTTTATCGCTTCCGCATTATTATCTGATCTTGGGTCCAACATGTTGCATGCTGGCAACTTCGTACATTAATTCATGGACCTATATAAAGTCAGATTCATTAGTGTAGAGCTCTCCCAAAGTCTTCTATATGGCCTTAGCTGTGTCACACTCTTCCACCATTTGTAGTACATCATCGGTGATGGCTCTAAATAGAATAGACATTACGAGGCCATCATCATCTTCCCAGTTAGTATTGGCCTCCACCAGTCACATGTCCCATCTTATGCATTCTATGGAGATAAACTAACATAACCCTTTTCCATGTTCGAAAGTTGGTACCACCGAAAGAGCCACCTTTTGAACTCTTGACAGAAACTTCAAATTTTGGAACTTTAGTTGTCTTAGAACTCTGATTTACTCTTGAATCTTCCATTGAAACAAACAATAATAATATGCAGCGGAATAAAAAATCACTTTTCCTTTTTTTTTTTTTTTGATTGTTGATCGTTGACCTTTGACTTTGACTATTTGGAAGGTGGATTGGGCTGTTAGGCTTGGCATTTGGGCTTGGGGCTGTTAGGGTTTGGAGGCTTGTTGAGGGTGCTTAGGGTTTGGAGGCTTTGTATCAAATCTAAACTAGGCTTGTAGCAAGAGATGGAGGCAGATCTGATGAAGACGGTGTTACAGTGACAGGGCGTGACAGAGCTGTGGATGGCGCGAACGGCACAGACAGCGCTGAAGTTGATACTAAGAGGCAAATGGCGAGGGAGAGAGAGTAGACATCACTGCAAACGGCGCTGGAGAGACAAAACAGAAGGCGCTGCAAATGGTGCGACAGAGATAGAGCAGATGACACTGCGGACGGCAAGGGATAGACGCAGTGGCAGATTTAGGATTCTAATTCAGGTGGGGCACTGCTAAATAACAAAATTTATAAGAAAAATCTCATATAAAAAATAAACTATACATTAGAGCTAAATAAATTTTTAGACCAAAATCAAAATGTGGGTTTTTTTTTAATTTAATTTTATTTTAATTAAAAAAATTGAGCTTAAACATAAATTTTGAGCTTAAAATATTTTTAATTTGGAATATATGCTCGAAAATAAAGTTAAGAGGGGGCACTACGTGTTAAACATGATCAATTATTCATAAAATTTTACACGTAAAATTACATTTTTATCAAGTGAGGTGGGGCACATGCCTCCCCTGAATTGCACATACATCCGCCCCTAGATAGACGGCGGCACTGACAGGTTGTGGTGGTGGCACTGACAGGAGACCGAAAAAAGAAGACAAAACCCCTTTTCGAACCTTCACTCTGATACCAAGTTAAATATTATATGAATGAAATATATTTCTTATTAACTATTACCTCACAATAGAGGTATATATAGAAAATAAATTATAAGAGTCTTGAATAAACTAGAATCATGTACGATCTAGAGTTCTATTACAGATCGACATATATTAATTATAATATATTATATATTAATTATATGACTCGCGTTAACAAAAAAAAAAAAAAAAAACTTCCAAATCCTTAGAAGCTTGTTCCCAAGAGTGGAGATCTCAGTGAAGAGAATTGTTGATTCTGAAACTAATTATTGATATTATTCTTAGTCAGATCTCAATGAAAATGCAAATTACTAACTATTATTAATAGTTCTAATTTGCCAGCAGAACCTCTTATCATCAGTGCACTCCTTTTGGCTGGGGTATTTCAACGGTTCCATCCAATCATGCTTTGGAAAGCCTAATCCAGAAAAGCCATGCCCAAGAATAAAGTATAATAGACAAACAAAAAAGTGGCAAGTAAGTTTTAAGGCACATATAAAATACGAGAGCTTCATTCTGCAAGAAATTCTTCCACAAAAGAAAATATTTAAGTGGATCATTAATGTTCGACAAAAAAAAAGTAAAATAAAAAGAAACATTCAATTGAATTTACACTATGTTAATAGGTACACTACCACATTGGTACCTCTTTTTATCCAACTATGTTGGAACAATATCTATTTTGTTCATAATTTTTTTTAGAATTACCAAATAGGTTGACCAACGTTGCCTTTTTAAGGAGTTCTTGGATTGCAGCAATTTAGACACAATGGAAAGCCCATGGTTAGAAGTTTAGTGGTAGCTTCTCGATGGTGAAGCTCAAGGGTGAGCGATAGAAATGTATGGGAAAATTATAGAGTGTTTCTCTTCAAAGATTTCTCCATTATAATTGTATTCTTCAAAGTTGAAGCTAATAGAACTCATCTCTATTAGAAGGGTAAAGAAAATCGAACAAACTCATCATATTGATTGGGTTGAATCACTGTAAATTAATTTGTTCTTTCTTTGCTATTGTTTTTATTTCCATTGATTTTGATATTTATTTCTAGCGCTTGTTATCACTACTACAAAAAAGAGATTTAGGGACGGTTATTAACCGTCCCTAAAGACATTTAGGGAAAGTTACGTTTCGGGTCGTAACCGTCCCGTATGCAGGCGTCCCAAAAAGTTACACTTTTAGGGACGGTTATTAACCGTCCCTAAAAGTAAAATGTAACCGTCCCTAAAAGTGTAACAACCGTCCCTAAAATTATTTAGGGACGGTTACTGGGACACTTTTAGGGACGGTTATTGGTTTTTTTTTTTTTTTTAATTTCAATATTATGCTGATCTTATATAAGTAATTACCTGTAAAATGCTGAAATAATATATATATTCAAAATCACAAAATGACAATATTACTGTTTACGTATCATTACTAATTAATCATTACAATATAATTAGTGATTAGTTACAAAATAATTGGAGTTAAGAATTCTCTAATATATACATTAAACTAAACATCTAACAGACCTAGCTAGTTAATTACTAACAAGTAGTAATTAATTATAAAATTTGGTCTAATTCTTACCTAAAATATTAATAACCGTCCTAATATAAATTATATATCAGCAATTTCAAGTTCTACCTATTCTGTTAATGATAAACGTACAACATTCACGTCGGCAAACATCAATATCTTCTCTTGTATACGTTTTTTTTGTTCCTGCAAACTATATAAATAAATATATAATATTCAAATCAGAAAATAATTACATATTTAAAATCTTGAAAGGATTAAAATATACATATAAACAATATAGTTAATACTTACTAACTCTTGACGATCTCTCATTGGATTGAATATAATGTCCCTCATGTATCGCATAACATAAAATCCACATTCAATATCATTAGGTTGTATTGGAATCTATGAACAGATTATTAATTAGATATATTAAAAATATTGAAGTCACGTGCCATAAGTTCTAGTAATACTTACTTTAATAGGTCGAATATTGGGAGGTGGTTTAAATGAGCGTGTAATGGTCGTGTACCATTGAGAGATAGCACTATAAGAATCATACATTTATGTTTCAGTATAAATTGAATCCAAGTAATTGTACAAATTGAGACAACATCTTCATATTTAACAACCAACGGAGCCTCAACACCCAACACATCATAAACATCAATTAATAAATTAAAATTACTTATTTGACACTACATTGATCATACACAATCGAAATAAAATAAATAATTGAAATCAATAAAGCGCAAGAATAAACTTACAGAAAGAAGGTAAGCACCATGAGCACCAAGGATAGTGAATTCTTCTGCCAAATTCTACAGGGTATAAAATGGATATACACCAAACCATATTAATATATGATTAATCAAAATGGTTTTTTAGGCTATGAGAGCATTTTGTTTTTAGCAATAATTGATGTAACATCCAGCAATTAAACAATATAATCGGGTCCATTTTTTTCTAATCTATAATTGTATGCCACATCAATTATTGTTATATATAACTTAATGCAAATAGACTTTTTATTAATATAATTATATAAAGTACGTGCATCAGGTACAAAAGTAACATTATCCAAATGGAATTCCTGTAAGTAGTTGGTAATACCAGGCCATGTTTCTTCTGTTGGAAGACCCAATAAGCTTCATATATATAATCAACCATAAATTAATTAATTTCATAAAAGAAACTCAGTGTATATTTATGATTCAAATTAAAGAAATAAAATTCAAATGAAGAAGTTGCAGTGAACAATAAAAAAAAAATGTACCTGAATATTGAAATCAAATGATCCTTTGGTGTACTAGTAGTACTAAAAAGTGGAGCCAAATTTACCATCTCAGCAAAAATGCAGCCAATAGACCAAATATCAGCTACTTTAGAATAGTGATCCTTATTATAAAGAGCAGACGAGAGACTTATTTCAGGTGCCCTATAGCTCAAATCCTGCTCCGAAATGTTGTATAATCCAAAGTTTGTGAGCTTCAATTGAGTCCTATCACCTTCTAAAGAGATCATGAAATTTGCAGGTTTTAAATCTTGGTGATATATTCCAAACTCGTGACAATATGCGACACCCGATAGCATGTGTTGCAGGATCCTCTGCACATACATAACAATTAAGTTGAATAATATTAATAATGCTTAAATATTATATAAATAAAACTGTAAATTATATATAAAGGTTTAATTATAATGCACAACATTCTTCATATAGTTTTATTTTTAACCACCCATAAAAAATTACATTTATTTTTTAGATAAGTTTTCTTGGACATATAAAATTAATTATTAGAGCCAAAATAAAATCAGTTAAATAATTGAATTAAACTACTTAAATAATTGAATTGTTTATAATAATAAGCACATATAAATGATACTAAATAATTAATAATATACCTTTATCAGGTAAGCCTTCCTAGAAATGTTTGAAATATTGCTCAGGAATCTTTGGAGACCCATCCCTGGACACTCGAAAACAATATCTATAGCCGACTCTAATTCGTGTATTTCAAGACACCTGTGTTATCACATATTAAAATTCCAATGGCAGTAATCAGTCATAAATTGAAAACTAAAATAAGTTTCTGATCGATCCAGAAATTAATCTCCCAATTCATCTACATATTAATCTAAATTTAGAAGAAAACAGAGTAATACTGACAATGTTGAAGAAAACACATGAAAAATTAATATCCCAATTCACACAATAAAAAACATAAAACAGATCTTGCGGACACCACATTGCAAGAATTTATATATTAATTCATATATATATTGCAGGAAAAAAAATTTCAAGAATAACCATCCCTGACTTGATCTGCGCGACGGTGGAGAGCTACCGTAGAGGGCTGCCGTGGAGAGCGCGCGCTGGCTTGGACGGAGGAGCTGCTTGTTACGCCCGTTGCTGCAGTGGACGCGCGTTGCTGTAGATACCGCGGGCCTAAACTGGAGTCGCGGACGACGGACGACGGCGAGAGCTGGAAGGTTGATTGGTTGTGTCGTGGGGGCGGCAGTGGAGGCGCTGGGGGGGGGGAGGGGGGCTGCTTATCCTTAGGATTTTCAGAAATATCGCGAGCGCTGAGGTGTGGTGGATGTTTATAAAAGACATTTAACCGTCCCGAAAGGTAACACTTTTAGAGACGGTTATTAAATGTCTTTTACGAAAATTTCCGCCCAACCGTCCCAAAATCACACTTTTCGGGACGGTTCACCGATTTTTTTAAAAAAATAACCGTCCCTAAATCTATATATTGTTATAGTGTATGTTGTTATTTGATTAGTATTTTCAATGGATGTTACCTTGAATTTTTTTTAATGCTCGGAATTGTTCAATAGTTTCAATATCTTGAGGTTCATTTTTCGTAACATGAGAGATGAAAACTCTCATATAATTTAAACATAAGAGATGGTGGAGACAAATTCAAGGGAAAGGCAAGACAAACATAAATCTGACAATACCTTACTATATTCTTCGCACCATAAAGAAATAGACATAACTTGGGAAAGAACACCACTCAAAGAAAAAAAATTCTAGCAAAGACAAAGTAAAAGCAAACCCTTATGATGCTAATGCCAAATCCCGTGTAGTATGTAACAAAACGACGACCCCCTTTAGGCCTATCTCGAATAGCAATCCAATCTTCTACTGAAACTCTCCAGATGTTTAAAAACAAGACAAGTTTATATCACAAAATAAAGAAGGAAAAAAATGCCTAAAGTTTATAATAACAAATATAGAATTTAATATTTGAACAACATTTAAATGGACGATTTTCAATATTAAACGAACATAAATTGAAGCATTTCATCTTAAACGACTTAAAAAAAATGATATTGAGAGTTACTAGTTATGAACCAAATATACCTAGAGGGTGGGGGTGAATAGGTTACTTTTAATTTTTTCAAACTTTTATTATGTAACCTAAACATAACGGTCAAACATGCAATCAAGTGTAAAAATAAAGTATAAAAATATAAAATAACACACAAGATTTTTCAATGAAAATAACCTAGGCCACCCTAACCTATCCACTATCAAAATTCAATGTTTAAGTACAAATTTAGGTGTTAGACTACTCTTCATAGCTTAAACCCACAATGTACTTTACTTACATGCCCTCGTTCTATCTTCACAGTCTCCATAGGGTTGATGTGAATGGATATGGACTTATGCTTCGATAAACTTGAATCACACGAAATACCAAACACGTCAACCTTAACACCAAAAAAGTTAACACAAATAGCACAATGCAAAGTGTGTGTTCTAGATGAATTTAACAACTAGTAATTTTTAACTAGCATATTCAAAACATATGATAAAATAAATCCAAATCAACTAGTAACTTTAGAACAAAAATATTAAGCACAAGTTTAATAAAAATAACTTCTTTAAATTTCAATAATCAAATAAATTAATCAATATCATACACAAGATTATTTGATACATGCATAAAAGAACCTAATAAATGAGAAGATATATGAACATTAAAATATAAAACAAATTGGCAAAAAAATACGAGGGTGTAGAGACACAATTAATCACACAGCATAATAGCCAATCAAAATACGAGTACAAAACGAACCAAATTTGATCACAATTAATTTTCTTACTTTTGCGTAGAGGTGAAATTGAGTTGTGATAATTAAACCACTCAGAGTTGCCGATTGCACCTATGTGTCGAATGTGAGCGTATGTGGATCAAACAATGTGTGAATAATGCTCTAGGTTCTTGTAGTAAAATGCCGACTAGCTCATTAGTTTTGGCTGCATAATTTCTTTTTTCTATTCAGCTTTTTCGTTTCTTTTCTTCTTTGGCCACCTTAACCATTCAACACCTATTGTTTATATATAGGACATACTGATAGCAAGAAAACATTAGGTTAATTTCTTTTTGGACTTAATTACTCAAACTCATTAAATATCTTAGTAAAATAAAAAGATAATTTTGAGACACATACCAAAAATATTAAAGCATATTACACAAGGTAACTAGACTTTAATTAAACATTTTAAAACCAAAAGTCTCAAGATAAATCCATTAACAATAAATTTAGCACCAATAAATAATTTTAAACGTTGTGAATATGTGTTGATGAATGCATGATGTAATATTATATGTAATAATTATAAAATATATACTTGAAATATAACTATCTGAAGCTCGATTGTTTCTTCGGTTATGTTTGAGAGACTTGAAAACGAACCTAAATGCTGAATTACAATCAAATATTTTATCCACAAAAATTGTCAACACTATAGACCTTACAATTAGAAGTGTCCATGGTCCGGTTCGATTTTTAGCAAAAATAATAATTAAATCAAACCAAACATATTGTTTTAACCAAACTGAATCAATCTATTTGGCTAATAAAACTATTAAAATCGAACAGTCCAATCTAGTTTGGTCTGATTTTGTTAGCATTTTTTTACAGTTTTTATTTTTATTTTTATTTTTTAAAAATTCTCCAAATTTGTTAAAACTTGAAAATAACATAAAAAAAATCTTTGAATTTAAACAAATTAATTAATATATACTACAAATATAAATCATATTACATCCTACATAAATCATATAACATCCTAAAGAATAATATATTAAAAATAATTTTTAAAATAATTATAAATAACGGTCCGGTCTAGTTTAAAAATTCAAATAATCGGACCAAACTCTTTGTAAAATGATTTGAAGAAATAAAAACCAAACCAAACCGTTTGATTAACAAAACCGTTTAGTCTGATCCGATTTTTTAATTTTAATTAATTTGATCCGGTTTTTAGACACCCTTACTTACAATCTCCCCTTTGGCATTTTTGTGTGACAAAATTACTCTCTTTCTACATAATGCTTATAGATAATTAACATTACATCAAATACGTAGATTCCAATGTGGAACTATCCTATGATTTGGTGGAATCATCTTCACTTGAATCTTGATAAGTTTAGTGTACTGAAAAAGACATAAATAGATAGGCACAACAAATTGGCTTGAAAGCCTGATTGTTTATTAGTTTAGTGTACATAGCAATGTGAAGAAGGTGTAAAGCATGCACATAATTATGCAAAATGTTCTCCCTCTGAATGCAATCTCTCTCCCTATATGCATAGCGACATGAATCACTCTCCCCCTTTTTGACATACGAAAATGAAAAATTATGAAACAACTAGGAGAAATAGGTATCAGATGACAATATCAAGGTTATAATGGTTCCTAATTCAACAATTATCGAAGTATGCTAACAATGTATATGATCACACATATAATTAAATCCAAAGCATGTAGAAGAAATTGCACAAGTAAAAACAATGATGAAATATGTATGCAGTGACTTCCCCTAAGTCCAATGACCTCCCTTAAAACAAATTTATGAAGAACTAAATATGCAAAAGCTCTAAAAAAAGAAATTGAAATTTTGATTTTTTTTTTTTGCCAAATAAAGCACAAAACTCATATAATAACAAATAAGCACACAGCCAATTGAAAGCAAGTGAAATAAACAAGAGTCACTAACACACTAACACATATAATGACATATTGACATTTACTGTAGATAGTATACATGTTTAAAATTGGCTTGTATGTTAATTAATTCATTTATGATCAATCAAGAAAGATCCAACATAAAATATATTACCTATCATGCAAAACTATAATTGAATATTTAATCTCATAAAGTAAAATATGTCTACTAAGAGAGAACTTTAAAGAGATATAAACGAGATAATTTTTTTTAACTACTTTGGCTTTTCTTTTTGTGCATGCCAAATTTTTTTTTAATAAGCATATTTGCTTTTTACACAATCATTTTAATTTACTTTTCAACATGCCCAAGCTATAAATCTAGCATAATGACTTTCACACTAGTTGTGAGGTAGCCATCTCCTGTCACTGTGGTAGTTGCATACATCACAATAGGTAGGCCTTTCAATACTAAATACCTCCCTACGGTTGGATATTTTTAAAATGTAAGAAATAGTAATCAACACAATTTTGCAGTCAAAGCTAGTTCATATCTTAGTATCTTTCAAGGGAAATCATAAACTTCAAATATAGCATACATGTGTGTTCGATGAGTGTGAATAAGTTCATGCTAACATAATCATCACATGTAAAAAGTGTAGATGTGTGCAAAAGTTTGAAGTGTAGAATCATTTATATAATAAAGGTGAAAATAAGTTAAGCCATTACAAAAAAGTTGTATGTATATAAGTATCTCTGAGTCCATTATCTTGTTAACTAAAAATTATTCTTTTTTTATTATTTTATTAAATTTTAACAAAAAATAAAATTCTAAAAATTAAATAAATACAAACCTATGAAATTTTCACCTAGAGTTATTTAAGCACCCAATCAAAAGTACTTAGGTGAACAATAAGAGACGATCAGGTGACCGAAAAAATACAATCTTCCCTAAGCCATATTTTCTTGAATTTTAGTTTCTTTATTTCTTGGGTTGAGATTTAATTACCTTAGGTTTCATAGGCATGTTCTTTAGACTTAGCTTTGCTTTTCATATTCACCCTAAATGAAGATGCAACATGTATGGAAGGATGAAGATAATGTGTTCCAGAATTAAATTCATTAATTTTTGCTTTTCTTTTTTAGCCTACCACTTCATGCTTTATAGTAAGCTTATTGGAAATCAAATGCATGGATGGATTAAAATAATGGGTCCTATCACTATACGCATGAAAATAATTAATTAGATTGATAATCATTCATCAAAAATCTGCATCTAGTTCGAATATAACATTTTTTACTACAATAATGACAAACAGGCATAAACTTAATAATTTTAGCAGTTATAGGTGTAATGGATGTTTGTACAATATCAGTAGCAATAGGAGCAAAGTTAGAAGACCTTACAAATGTAATCTTTGAAGTCGAAAGTGTAGAGCTTTCATTTAAGAATCTAAGTCCATGTGTATTATCATATGACTTACTAATGCTCAACATTTTGTATAATCATTCAACTCCAATGGTTAATCACTTAACTATATCCTTTAATTGATCAAGTTCCTACAAGACTTAAATTCAAGGCATTAACTTGTTTTTGCATTCAAAATTTTCTTTTTTCTAATATAGAAAAGTTAAGTTCATGTATTTTAATTAAGTAATTTAATTTAGCTACTTCTACAAGCAACATATACTTTTCTTCCTTAGAGCTAATGAGGTCCATGAAAAGTTTGTCAAAATTACTATCATTGAATTTAGCAAGAAGGGAAGAAGAAATAACTCCGTTATCGTCTGAGTTATTGCCAAACTCACTTAATCACCACCATCTAAGTCACTAGTAGTCTCACTGTCACTTTCTGAGTCATTAAAGTGTTTCTCCATTTTTCTTCTTATTCCCACACTCAGCTACGAACTGACCAAAACCATCATATGTATAACATTGAGGACGAGTGAGATTAGTTTTCTTACCTTTAAAGCTTAGGGATTTTATTTCTTTCCTTTTGCTAAGGAGTTTCTTGAGTTTTTTGCCAAATAGTAGCAATTCCTTCTCATCCATATCATTGTCACTATCTGAGACCTCTTTTTTGGTATTCTTGAAGGCTAAGTTTTTCTTCTCCTTTTGTGGTGGCTCAAGCATAAGCTCATAAGTTTGTATTGATCCGACTAGCTCATCAAGTTTTAGTGTATCCACATTCTTACTCTCCTCTACTGCATACTTTCATATTGAATGGTTCAGTTAAGGCAATGAAGAGTCTTCGGATTAGCTTTACCTATTTAATTTTCTCTCCAATATTCGAACAAGTATTAGTAATATCATAGAATCTAACATAATATTCATTAAATGTCTCACTTTTATTTTGAGAGATTTAAACTGAGTCGTGAAAAGTCTTAGTTTTGTTTGCTTCAATTAGGAAGTACCCCCATGAGCTAATGCAAGTGCATCCCAAGCACCTTTTGGTAGTCTCTCAGTTAGAGATGCAATGGAATTCATCCATCAATATTATACGTAGCAAAAATTGAATTTACACCTTTTTGATTTGACCTACTAAGAGTCCTTTCTTCAAAAGTCCACTATTTTCTTTTTTTTATAAGTCCACTCTTTTCTTTTCTTTATAGTCGTTATACCAGCTTTTGTGGTTTCCAACCATCAAGAATAGCATTCCAAACTTTTTCATCTTGTCTAAGAAAGGCTTACATGTGAGTCTTTTAGTAAGGGTAATTATACCTAGGATGTTCATAGTCCAGTCCGGTTTGATTTTTGGCAAAAAAAAAAAAAAAATCAAACCGAACCGAATATATTACTTTAACCAAACCGAACAAAACCATTGTCTAATAAAATTATTAAAATTGAATAGTCTAATCCGGTTTTGTTAACGATTTTTGACAGTTTTCATATTTTTTTAAAAATCTTTTTCTCTAAATTTGTTAAAACTTGAAAATATCATAAAGAAAAAAAATATTTGAATCTAAACAAATTAATTAATATATACTACAAATATAAATCATATAAACATCCTAAAAATAATCATATAATCAATTATAATATAGAGCTAAATATTTTCACAAATTTTACAACAAAATACAATAATAATTAATCCATAAATAATATATTAAAAATAACTTAGGGAGTTAGGGTTGCATATTTTGATTATGAGAAAATATATAATTAATATATATTTTTTGGTTTTCTTTTAAAGAATAATATATTAAAAATAATTATAAATAACGGTCCGCTCAGGTTTGGTTTAAAAATTCGTATAACCGAACTGAACCGTTTGTAAAACGGTTTGAAGAAATAAAAACCAAACCAGACTGTTTGATTTACAAAATCATTTGGTTTGGTCCGATTCGGTTTGATTTTTCGTTTTAATCGATTTGGTCGGATTTTTGGACACCCCTAATTATACCCATCAAAGAAAGAGGGACTAATAGATGACCCACATTCTTTCATTTGATTCATGCGTGTTCCTATGAATTGAATTACTAAGTGTGTCTAATGTAGGCTTTGATACCAATTGAGAGTTCTAAATTATGGACCAAATGTACCTAGAGGGAGGATGAATAAGTTATTTTCAATGTTTAGTAAACTTTAATTATGTAACCTAAAAACAAAGGTTAGACATGCAATCACATGTAAAAATAAAGTACAAAAATAGAAAATAACACACAAGATTTTAGATAAAAAAAACCTAAGTCTTTGTCTAACATTTCCTTAAAAATATAGGTCTTTATCTCTTACAAAACTTATCACTTTGTATTTTTAACTTATCACTTTGAGTCACTTCAGTTTTTTTTCGTAAGACTTATTTATTTTTTTGTTTGCTTTTGTAAGGCTCATTCATTTTTTTTGCGATATGAGATCCAAAGTTTTTGGTCCATTGATCGATTGAAGCTCTGATACGTGTAATTTTTATATATAATATATAAATAACATAAGTCATCTATTTTTAAAAGGTTAACCTCCAAAAATAATAATATTTATGTTTATAAATTTTCTTCTTAAATAATATGAAATAATTTTTTTAACACTTTATATTCAAATGATATATATGTAATACTTTATTTTTCAATAAAAATAATAATAATTAAAAAATAAGTAATATTATTTAATACTATTTATTAAGCATTAACCCATATAGACACAATAATTTACGCTTTGAATTTGATATTTGTTTTAAACACGTAAAGTGTATTCATGATATTACGCAATAATACATTGAACAAAATTATGTTCAGACACCGACCTCATAGTTGTACCTTACCTCTACCTACCGGCTTAATGTCTGTTTATGTCAACTTCAGCGATGCATTTCGGCCCAATTTTGGCATACGTAAGCAAACCGAAGAACAAGTCGAGCAAACTTCAGAAGCCGACCATGTACTTGATCACATTCTGTGTTAAATATGTTTTTGATTACGAATATACCCCATTAAAAGTATAATATCTATAAATATTCAATCAAAAGCTATTATGCATACAGCATTAATCACATCATTTATCACTTTATCTATTATCTCTCTACTATTTCTCTCAAATTTGATCTATTTCTCATCATTTTGGAATTCTAATTTGTATTGTTGTTAATCTTGGAAAATTACATGAGTTCAACACTTACACTATTTATTGAAAATTCTTACCATTGTATTTCTCCCAACTCTCTAGTTTCATTTACACTTATTCAATTAAAATTGAACGATAATAATATCTGTTCAATGTTAAATGTTAAATGTTATTAGAATGTTAATTTTATTATTATAAATTTTAATGATGTTATTTTTGATAATTTTTTTTTTTTTTTTTTAAATTACACTTTCGAATGAAAGTCCAGAAAAAGAAAAGTCTTATATTCTCTTTCACTGGACTATGCGATCGCGGTATCACATGCCTAGTCTACTACCCCCTCCCCCACGACAAATTGGCATATAATTTGATAGTAATTGTTATTGTCAAATTACCAACGGACATATACAAGTGACTTATTGTCAAATTACTTGTATTTTTTTTTTCTTTTTCATTTTTTTCATTTGACTTATAATTTGATAGTAATTGTTATTTATCTATTTTTCATTAATTTAATAGTTTATATTTTCACTCATTTTAACATATTGATTTTTATCAATATAGTTTATTTATTCTCATTATTCAAATTGGTAATTTATTTTTTTTATTTAATTCAAATAAATATTTGGCTAAAATAAAAATATAAATTACTAAAACAAATGAGAAAAAATTTAAAACAGTAGTAAATATCAAAATAATTAAAATTTTTAATGTTCAATAATTCATCCACTTGAATAAAATTATGTATATTACATCAAAACATCAATGTTCGATCAACTTTTCATTTTTCTTTTCGTTATTTATTTATCTTTAAAATTAATTAATTATAGATCAAATTCATAAATTTTATTTATAATATATTTTTTCATATATAATTAAAAAATTTAAGCATATAAATATATAATTTTAATTTTTTTTTATTGTTGTTGTTATTATATATATAGTTTTAGTTATTTTTTTATGTCACATAAGTTGTCATATGTTAATTTATAATTTTAATTTGTGTATAAAAAGTTATAGAGATAAAATAATTAATAAATGTATAAATTATAAAATTTAAAATACAAAAAATTATTATATAACTTCATGACATATATTATTAATAGATTTTAAAATTGTGTGGATAAGTATAGAAGTTTCAAAAACAATGGTAATAGAAAGAAGGAAAAAAAAATGAAAAAAAAAAGGCATGTATATCTTTAATTTTTTTTATGTCATATAAATTATCATATATTAATTTATAATTTATACATAAAAATTATGAGATAAATAATTAATAAATATATAATAGTAATAACTACGACATAAAATATTTATTAATTAATATGTAATTAAATGACATAAATTATTTGTCAGACAACAAAACAAAAGAAAATGGCTAAAATTTGGATAAGTCTTGGCCTCTCTTATACATGTAGTAGATATGAGAGATATTTGCATTACATTGAAATATTAAAGATATTTTTTAAAAATATGTAGAATATATTTATTAATTTAGGTATAAAATTTTTCCATAACATAAATTTGGATAAGTCTTAGCCTCTTTTATATAACATTAATTGCATCAAAATATAATTAATTATAAAAAAAAAATTATATATTTTTATTATGTAATAACAAAATTAATTTTTGCAACATCATTATCAAAGTGTTTTGTATTTAGTATTTATCTTTTAGTAAATGAATTTAATCTATCAAAAAATAAAAAGAGTGAAGTAATTAGGAGTTAAAGCGCAAAAAAAAAAAAAAAAATCAAC
Organism: Elaeagnus macrophylla; assembly: GCA_029378325.1. Taxonomy (NCBI): domain Eukaryota; kingdom Viridiplantae; phylum Streptophyta; class Magnoliopsida; order Rosales; family Elaeagnaceae; genus Elaeagnus; species Elaeagnus macrophylla. Next base: position 103,360,189 of record CM055640.1, read on the forward strand.
AATACAAGAAAAATATTAAAATATACAAATTTTATATTTATTTTTACATTCAACTATTTATATTAAATTAAGTGTTAAAATTATCTAGAATTTTTTATTTTAAAATAATTTTAATATATATTATAATATAATTTATGTTTGTTTTGTAAAATAAAAAATAATGAAAGTATAAATAATAATAAAATTTAAATTGAGCGAAAATAATATTAATATTATAATGTTTATTAAAGTTGTGTAATTAAAATAATATTAAAATAAAATCAGTGTTGCGAAACCCCCTAATTCTCCAGCTCAGCATTCAGTTATCTCTCTTCGTATTTTTCTGCGCATTCTGAATCTCTGGCGAGCCAGAAGTCACCGAAGATTGACCACCGATAGAGTGCTCTACAATGGAGTCCGATAAGTACCTGAGTCTGTTCTTGGAAGAGACGACCTTTTACAATCACATTGTGCTGGGAAGTGTCCTGCCGTCTAGATTATGGGAACCACTGCCTCACTTTTTACAGACTTGGCTGCGAAACTACATTGGCGGCACTTTGCTCTATTTGGTATCTGGATTCTTGTGGTGTTTGTACATCTATTACTTGAAGCATAATGTTTATGTGCCCAAAGGTGAGATCGTGTACTCTTTTAGTTGTTACGGATTTCGACCAATATCCAAACTTGGTATCTATTCTATTGTGTTAGTTTATTGATCCCTAATCAGATCATATTTTTTTCCTTGGTATTTTTTGTGGTTTTCTCCTATTCTTGTAAAAACTAAATCACGCTAAAATCCCAGAAATAGAAACTTAAAAGAAAAACAATGGAGAAGAAAAATGAACACGATATTTAACGAGGTTCGTCTTCACAAATTGTGAAGCTTACATCCCCGGGGAGGCTTAAGAACTGATTTCACTATGAAGAAGAAGATTACAACAGTTTTCAGAGGTTACAGAACAAGTCTCACAAATCTCACAGTTATCACTCAAAGCAATTACACTTTAAGAAATCTAAGGTCATAATCTTGAACACGTAAGTCCCCTTTGGTAAATTGCTTCTAATATATATAATACACAACACAAAGGATACCTACTAACCCGTGTGTGTTTACAATTGGGTACCCTTTATACAGTAACTAATTTCTCTAGTGTTACCTTGCATATATATTAGAATCTGTAACAGACAGAAGGGACTTTACCAAACCAGTAACCAGTAACTTTATATCACAGGCAGTTAGGCATTAATAATTAACAAATCACCACCTTAATGCTCTGTTAGTGAATCTTACAGTTCTTATCCTCCCATTTTGTTACTCCAACAGTGAGCAACACTAACTAAGTCCAGGCAGTGCCTGAACTTAGTGACTGGTACTGGTTTGGTTAAGCAATCTGCAGGGTTATCCTCAGTTGGAATCTTCATCATATTAATCAGCTTTGCCCCACCACATCTCTAGTCCAGTGCATTCTCACATCTATGTGCTTGCTCCTATTGTGATACATAGGATCCTTTGTGAGAAAAAGGGCACTTTGATTGTCGTAGAGTAGTGTAGTTGGCTCTTGTTTAATTCCAAGTTTGCTGATCATTCCTCTTATCTATATTGCCTCCTTTCCAGCTTCTTTACAAGCAATATATTCTGCTTTTGTGCTTGAAAGGGCAACTATAGACTGCAAATTACACTTCCAACTAACAATATTATCAAAAATAGTAAACATATAACTTGAAAGAGACCTCCTCTTATCCAAGTCACCTGCATAATCATTGTCAGTATACCCTTTAACAACATTTATAACTTGCTTTTGTTTGTTATACACCAAACCAACATCAATTGAGCACCTAAGATATCTGAGGACTCAATGGACTGCTTGCCAATGCATCTTACTAGATTTTAACATAAATCTACTTACCAGACTTACTACATAAGCCAAGTTTGGTCTGGTACAAATTATTACAAATATCAAGCTTCCTACAGCACTTGAATAGAGGATACTTTCCATTTCTTTCCACTCTAATTCAGTTTTAGGACTTTGAGCAAAAGACAATTTAAAGTGTGATGCTATAGGTGTAGTAACTGGTTTTGAATTTTGTATGTTATATTTCTTAAGGATTTTTTTTAACATATTCTTTCTGAGATACACACAAGGTACTTCCTTTTTTATCTCTCTTTATATCCATGTCTAAAATTTTTCTTGCTTCTCCTAAGTCCTTCATTTCAAATTCAAATCTAAGTTGTTCCTTTAAACACTTAATATCATGCATATTAAAACATGCTATAAGCATGTCATCCACATACAATAAGAGATAAATGAATGAGTTAGCAGAGCAATGTTTGACATATACACAGTTATCAAATTCACACATTTTGAAACCAATTTTAATCATGTAAGTGTCAAACATCTTGTACCATTGCCTAGGAGATTGTTTTAGGCCTAGAGAGATTTCTTTAGCAAGCAAACATGGTCCTCTTTTTCAGGAACCTCAAAACTAATTAGTTGCTTCATGTAAATGGTTTTATTTAATTCACCATGTAAGAAATCAATTTTTACGTCCATTTGTTCCAAAAATAGATCAAATTGAACTACTAAAGAAAGCAAGATTTCAATTGAGGTATATTTAACTACTGGTGAAAAAATCTCATTAAAATCTACCCCTCTTTTCATGTAAAGCCTTGAGCTACTACTCTAGCTTTAAACTTAGGATGCTCAACACCCTCAATCCCTTCCTTTCTTTTGAAAACCCATTTACTTCCAACCAATTTAGCTCCCTTAGGTTTCAAGACCAAAACCCAAGTATTATTCTTATTCAATGACTTAATTTCATCTTTCATTGCATTAAGCCATTGTAAAGAATACTTACTATTTATAGCATCAAAGTAAGTCCTTGGTTCATTCTCATCATAGTGTGCAATATTTAAAGCATAAGATATAAGGTCAGCATGTCCATACCTAATTGGTGCTCCTACCTCTCTTCTTTGTCTATACTTTATCCCTTGCAAGTGAATAATTTCTCAAGTTGTCATCAATGGTCATTTCTTAACCATCTACTTGTGATTGTTCTGGTGCATTTTGAAGATGGTGATCTTCCTAAGTTACATCACTTGGTTGTGGATAGACTATTTTACTGTGCTCTTGTTCTTTTAAGAGCTCCATCTCAAAAGGCACACTATTCCATTGAGCATTTATTCTGTCAATTTCTCCCATAACCTTAAAATCATTATAGGTTTGGTTTTCATTGAAGACTACGTTCCTACTAAGTACAAATTGCTTAATAGCTGGGCATCACAATTTACACCTCTTCACCCCTTCTAGATATCCCACAAATATGCACTTTTGTGTTATGGACTACAACTTTCCTTCACTCACATGGTTGTAAGCTATATAACAAAAAACTTCAACTTCACCATAGTTTGCAGGTTTTTCGGTCCAAATTTCCTCAAAGATTCTAAAATTTAGAGCTGTGGAAGGGGACCTATTTATGAGATAGGTTGATGTATGTACTGCTTCTGTCCAAAACATTTTTGGTAGCCCTGAATGTGACAGCATGGACCTTACTCTTTTTAAGATTGTCCTATTCATGTGCTAGGCCAATCCGTTTTGCTGAGGTGTACCTAGAACTGTCTTGTGCCTCTGAATTCCTTGGTCCCTTACAATATTTATTGAATTCACTACTGCAGAATTCTAGCCCATTATCTGTCCTAAGTACCTTTACTTTAAGACCTGATGTGTTCTCCACTAAACTTTTCTACTGTTTAAAGTTTTGAAAAGGCTTTGACTTTGACTTCAAAAAACAAGTCCAAACTTTTCTTGAATGATCATCAATTATGGACAAAAAATATTTATTACTTCCCAGTGAAGAAACAGGTGCTGCACCCCATAAATTTGCATGTACATATTCAAAATTCTTGTTGTATGCTTCCCAATCCCAAACCTTACTTTAGTTGGCTTTCCTGCTAGACAATGTTCACATATGTCTAGATTAGTTACTTTATTACCGCCTAAAAGACCTTGCTTTGACAGTTCAATTAATCCTTTTTCACTAATACGTCCAAATCTTCTATGCCAGAGGAGAGTGTTATTAGAAGTTGTAACAATAGCTACTGATTCTTTTGAGTTGAGTAATGTGTGTCCTTGCAAAATATAGAAGCCATGTTGCCTTAATCCTTTCAGGTGCACCGGTGAACCCTTGTACAATCTCATGATTCCATTTTCAACTTTAATACTATAACCTGACTTATCCAAAGTTCTTAATGAGATCAAATTTCTCTTCAAATCTTGTATATACCGTACATCGGTAATAACTTTTTCAAGACCATCATTTAGCTTCAACCTGATGTCACCAACCCCTTTTACCTTACATTCAAAATTGTTACCCAAGAGTACCTTTCCATTATCAAATTCTCTTAGGTTAATAAACCAGCATTTGACGGGGCACATATGAAAGGAACATCCTGAATCTAGTACCCATTCAACTTCACGCTTGGTAATGCTCACGGCTAGCACATCAGCTCCATCTTTACCATCAGAAATATAGCTTGCATCTCCTAAGTTCTTTGAGTCCCCTTTAGGTTTCTTCCCTTTTTTCAAAGGGCATTCTCTCTTAATGTGTCCTTTGTGATAATTGTAGCACCTTATCACTTTCTTTGTTTTTGACTTTGATCTTGGATTACCTCTCTTGTATCTTGGTTTGGATTCTCTCCTGCCTAATCTTCCTCTATGAAACAAGCCTTCCCCATTTTCATCTAACTTCCTTTTCTTTTTGTCAAGATCCCACGACCTCAATGAAGAGATGACTAGTTTTGAAGTTAAAGTATATTTGCCATACTTTATTGCAGATTTCATTTCACTAAATGATTCAGGAAGTGAATTTAACAATATAGTAGCCTGGTCTTCATCATCAACCTTTAATCGAAGGTTTTCAAGATCCAAGTCAATCTTTTGAAATTCATCTAAATTCTCTTCTAAGTCATGAGCAGAATTCATCTTGAATCCAAATAATTTTTCTTTCAAGAAAATCTTGTCAGGGAGGGACTTACGTGAGTAAAGTTCTTCAAGCTTTGCCCAAATCTTTGCTATTGTTTCTTGGCTTGTCACTTTCCTCTAGACTTTGTCTCCAAGGTTCAACGCAATCAAACTAAGGGCTTTCTTTTGAATCTTTTTATTTTGTGCCTCAGTTGTTCCAACAGAAAGATCTTTCAAATCTCCAATAGCAGTTTTCGCATCTTGATGTGTTAAAATTGCTAACATTTTTCGTTTCCATAGCGTGAAGTCCTCAGACCCATTGAACTTTTCAATCTCGTATTTTGTTGGTGACATATCAGATAGCATTGCAAATCTAATCTTCAATAATAGGAATTTGACCCACCAAGAGAGAATCAAGATTTGATCCTTAATTATCGAAATCGTGTAAATCCTCTTTGATCAATCTTTCAACCGAACAGGCTCTGATACCAGATTGTTTGGGTTTTCTCCTATTCTTGTAAAAACTAAATCACGCTAAAATCCTAGAAATAGAAACTAAAAAAAAAAACAATGGAGAAGAAAAATGAACACAATATTTAACGAGGTTAGTCTTCACAAATTGTGAAGCTTACATCCCCGAGGAGGCTTAAGAACTGATTTTACTATGGAGAAGAAGATTACAACAGTTTCCAGAGGTTACAGAACAAGTCTCACAAATCTCACAGTTATCACTCGAAGCAATTACAGTATTGATTTCGGGTTCTTTTATTCCTTTCTTTTGAAGGGTTACAAACCCATTGATGACCACTCGGCCCAATTTATTAGTTATTTATTTCTTGATCTCATCAATATGCTAAATTGCTATTAGTCAAGTACTATTGGTTTTTGCTTATTATCTGTTTGGGATTGTCCATCACGGATCCGTAGTTTCAAATTGCAGTCATCTAAATTCTGAGGATCTTCCATTTTTTAAAGGTTGTTATGTCGTTTAAATTCTATGATGTAGGTAAGACTTATTTTGGGATTTATCTTCATTCTCTCACCACAAATTCGGATTTGTTAGCTGTTAGTTTCTGTGGGTTTAGAAGCAAGGTATTTACCATTCAATCTTGCACCATATGACACAAGCTTTTGACTTAATTGTTCAAAGTGTGGTGGTATGCGTTTTGCTTCCTCAGTTGTTGGTTTCTCTAATTACTAGGTACTGACAAAAGTATTCTGGAATGTTTCTCTCGTGGTTTTGATCATGTCCAACCAAAACTTTATTTTAGTTCAAGTTTTGTACTATTTTGGTACAAAAATTGCACTATTTTTCATGTCCAATCCACTACACTATATATCACACAAAAAATATTTTCTTTAAGATATTCTTTTTATTTTTCTTTAGTGCAACTTTTGCATTATTTTTCATATCCAAAAGTTGCATTGTCTTGTTTTTTATTTTATTTTTTTCATCTCTAAGGGTATCTCTTATGAGACTCTAAACATTTGTATCAAAATAGTGCGATGAACAGTATCACTCTATATTTGGTGTGACATTGTTCATATAGTGCGGCATTGTTCAGGCGTTATTTTTTTTAAATATATTTTTTAGTTTGATAATTAGTGTAATGAGTTGGAAATAAAAAAACGATAGTGCAATTTTTATATTAAAAGAGAAATAAAATAAGATTTTAAAGAATATATTTTTTAGTATAGTAAGTTAGAGATTAAAAAAAAAAAAAAATAGTTTAACTTTTGCACTAAAATAGTACAAAAGTTGCACTAAAATAGAGTTTTTGATTAAAAATTATTTTACATTAAATATCAAACTAAAATATATATTTAAAAAAAAAAAAAAGAGCGCGAAAAATGTCATAGTTTGTGAATATTGTCATGCCAAATATAGCACAATACTGTTCATTGCGCTATTGTAGTGTGAAAATTTATAGGCTCTTTAGAGCACCTTTTAGTATGAAAATTGCATTACAATAGTAGAATAAAGTCTCATTGGAGATGCCTTTTACTCTCCTCTGTGTGGCTTCTTGGTTTGCTGTGTTCTGGTGTTAGGCAATGTACAAACATAAAAGAATAATATTGGTACATCCTTGGACATAATACTGTCTCAGGAGTAGTGATAATCTTATGTTCAAACGTTGCACGCTCAATGATAAAAGAATTTCAAGTATTGGGTAAAGGAAGGTCACACTTGAGCGGAATATTAGGCAATATATAACATAAAACAATGTTGGCTCGTCTCCCAATAATTTAAGGTTGTGGGAGGAACGTTGAACACATTTGATCATATAGTGCTCCTTTTTTTTTTTTATTTTTTGTAGCCTTTTAACAGTTTTCTGGAAGTTTTATTTTTGCTATGAAACCAATGTTCCAAATATCATCTACAAGAAAGTGCTAGTATCACTTTACATTGGTCGTACACCCTTGGGAAACTTTAATAGTGTCAATGGGAATCTGTTGCGTTTTGAACTTCATTGAAGTATTTGTAGTTCTTTTATGGCTAAATGTATAATTTAAAAAATAATTTCAATCAATTTAGCTATACCATACTTTAATTCCTTTTTCTACTAGTCACTTCACTTATGCAGGATGCTAGTTTTAATCCATAAGAAAAATATATTCGTAAATTTATCTAGACAGAAAAGCTTTACTTGATAAAATAGCCTCGTACCTTTTCAATTAAATGATTGTTTGCCTAATAAATTCAATGGTCCAAAAGGATGGTTTAAAGCTTGGAATTATACTTGTTTTCTGTTGATTAATTAGAAAAGGGAGAAAAATATCAAATAATAGACTTTCGTCATAGCAAATGTCTATAATTTGTTAGACTTATTTAGCACTCGTTGCAGATGCCATTCCCTCCAATAGAGCCATGCTCTTGCAAATATACGTTGCCATGAAGGCCATGCCTTGGTATTCTGCTCTTCCAACTTTTTCTGAGTACATGGTTGAAAATGGCTGGACAAAATGTTTTCCGAGAATAAGTGATGTAGGTTTTCTCATCTACTTCATCTATATAGCAATTTATCTCATAATTGGCGAGTTTGGAATTTATTGGATGCATAGAGAGTTGCATGACATAAAACCTCTCTACAAATATCTGCATGCTATCCATCACATCTACAACAAGCAAAATACTCTCTCTCCATTTGCTGGTAAGATTTTTATCTACTTAATGCAACTTTCTGTACGTTGATTTTAGATGCATGTGTGCTAAATTTTGTTTTCGTCTCGCCCCCTTATTAGTTGCAGTTCTACGGAATATCTTAAGGAGTGCCAATGTCTTAAAAATCTTGTACTTGTCTCAAATGTACAAGAAGTGATAAATTAGTAACTGAGTTTGTGGGAAAAAAGAGAAGGATTCACAGTGTGGCCTTAGGCTATAATTAGTCAACTTGAAAATCTTGTAATGTACTTGTTTCTATTGGTGAATTCTCGTCATGTGTGCTTTGCTTTTCATTCTCATTGTTTGAGTTTCTTGTTAGATGCATAGAATAGCAGCACTTAACTCTGAACCATGCACCCTGACTTTGCTCTGCATTATTTCGTAAGGACTGGGAAAATATTCATCAATCTTGTCGGGCTTCTGGAAAGAATGTAGCTTGATGTCCATACCAAGAGTAATTTTTTAAACATGATGATCTTATACTTGTATAATCATATCAATAACTTTGTAGTGAATTTTATTTTGGCTGGCAGTTGAAACAAGCTAGCCTCGTTCATGAATCCCTGATTTGACCTGGCTTGCTTCTCATGTCATTTAAGGTTCTATTATTCTAAAATTTCCCTGTTGTAGTTCTTGAGTATTTCAACCAATATGGTGAGGTTTTCTTGCCCACAAGGAACCAGAGTAAATTCCATATAATATAGTTTTGAGAAAACATCAATTCTTTTGCATCTTCATATGTTCCTGATTATTTCTTTAAATTATTTATCACAGCCAAATATTTTCATCTGCTTGCCATGTCCATCTTTCATATATGAGGCATCAACTATTTAAGTCAGCAAGAACGTCTGTGTTTTGTCTGTTACTTACAGGTTTGGCTTTTCACCCTTTGGATGGGATACTACAAGCTGTACCCCATGTGGTTGCGCTATATCTGGTGCCAATGCATTTTACTACACATATAGCTCTCTTATTTGCCGAGGCCTTATGGACAGCAAATATTCATGACTGCATCCACGGCAAGTTATGGCCAGTAATGGGTGCCGGCTATCATACGATTCACCATACAACATATCGCCATAATTATGGCCACTACACTGTATGGATGGACTGGATGTTCGGAACTCTTCGGGATCCTGTGGCTGTGGATGATGATGGAATTAAGAAAGTGATGTAACACTATGCTTCATTTAGGTCTTTCTCCAACTTTTGATGTTAATAGGATGCTCATTTGAGCATGTCTTGTTTGCTTATATATTTTGGCATGTAGTTTTTTCTTAAGCTAGAGGATGAAATTGAGAGAAGTGCTCTTTATACTTTCTGGGATCAGGTCTCCTCCATATCTGTTGGTGCTTGTGTTGAAGCAAGTGAATCTAATGGTTTTAAAAAATTTGTAGTTCTGTATTCTTAGTTGATTCTAACCTCTCCCATGGAGATGGATTTGGTTTTTTGGTCAAGGTGATGGCTTTGACTAGCTTGTATTGAACTGAATCAACTGATTTCTTTATCAAAAAATAATCATTTTTTATTCCAATTTCAGATAAATTTGTCTCTTTAACCAGAAGAATGCCACTCAACACTTATCCTAAAATATTTGTATTCACAAATAAATTTTAAGAAAATTATCAAAAATAATACCCTGAAACTTATAACAATAAAACTAGCACCCAATAATATTGAATGACAATTAATATTGAACATTCAACATTGAACAGATTCAAATTGCCTCCGTTCAATTTGAATAGCCTTAAATTGAACGAGCGTTCAAAAAAAAAAATGATATAACATTCATTTTGTTAATTATAAAAATATATATAATTTTAATAGCAATTTTTGTTATTATAAATTTTTAGGGATATTATTTTTATATATTGATTTCTCTATAAAAAATTTCATGTAAAGGTAATAAGCTACACAAGGAAGAAGGAAGAAATGATGAAGGGTAAAATTAGTAACATACACACGAAAGTGGCGACATCATGAGTTATTAATTTTAGTGTTAAGAAATAAAAAAGTAGAAATTTAATTTCAAATTTTACAATTTTTGAATTTTTTGTTATTTAGAATGTAAGATATTTCATTTAAAAATATAACAAGAATATCATTTTTTAGATGAAATTCATTAATACATATTTAAAAACTAACAATTATATCACACCCAGAGAAAACAATAATTTTGCTAAGAGTACTACTAAAATATAAGCTAATATTAAAATTAAAAATTAAGAATTAAAGTGGTTATCAAAATTATCCTATGTTACAAAAGAAAAAAAAAAAATCAATCAGTATCACGTCACAACCATTCACCACTTCCCAAAAGGACAACAGAGATAAGAAACAAAGGATGGTCGTGTGCCAGTCTGAGTCTCCCATGCAGGGTGCTCTTGAATCCTGATCTGATGAATACATCAAATTTAACCCCTTAGATGGTCGTGTGGTTGGTCTTGTATTTTGGGAGCTTAGAATTAGCAGGTAATGCTTTGTGTTGAATTAGTTATTTTATTTGTATTTATTTTCTAAAAAAAACTTATTCATAGTTTTTGTATAGTTATTAGAAATCGAATCAAACAAGCGAGGCATTTGCACCTTATAACCATTTACCGACACACTGCTACTTGAATACATGTAAACATGACCCTACACTGTTTCATCTAGGAACCAAATTTAGTATCTAACCTGAATTTTAAACCTAGAGGGTTGCGTATGCGTGGTAGTTTTTAGGCTTTTTTGCATACATCTAGAAACAAGAAAGCAATTGTAAACACAAGTTTGTTTTCGTTTTCCTTTTTCCAAGATTACAATTTATAACAAAGCTAAAAGAAAGAATAAGATTAGGGAACTTTTGAATTTGATACAATAATTTCTGCGACTCTTTCTCATTGCCAAGTTGGGCAGAACATGAGTTTAGGCCATTTGCAGATTGTAGGTCTTCATTTTGTTTGGTCTCAATCTCTTTGCAGTTGTCACATTGATTGATCCATACTGTAAGAGGTCCCATCTTGTAGCAATTGAACCCCATAATGCAAATGATGTGGGTTACTTAGGAATCACAGCACTTCCTCTATTGCCAATGATGTGGATTCTTGAGTAGACTTCTCAGGAGAGTACAAAAATGGTTTTGGTGGAATCTGCAGTGACTCAGAGCTTCCTTCCAACATAAATCCAATGTGGATAATATATTTGGCTCAACATTCTTTCTTCCTCCAACAATTTCAAGAACTAGCATTCCATAGCTATACACATCGGATTTGTGGGACACTGAACCAAAGTTGCAACTAAATACTTCCGGTGCAATATATCCAACCGTACTCCTAGCTCCGATCATGGACACAATACTCTCTTGCCTTAACCATAATTTGGCAAGTCCAAAATCAGATATTTTAGGACAAAGTTTCTCATCTAAAAGAATGTTTTGAGGCTTTATATCAAAATGCAAAATCCTAGTGTTGTAATTATTCTAATCCTCTGGCAATGCCAATTGTAATTTCATACATTGTTGTCCATTGTAGAGATCTATTTGTATCCAAACGTCCTTGATTTTTACATTGAAATAACTCTATCTCTTTGGGGCAAATGACCCAAATTTTCTTGTAAATTCCTCCACATCAAACTTGTCTGTTCCATTTCTCTTCCTCTGATAGTTATAAATAATCACACTTACTATAATGCTCCCCAGTGTAGCCGTGGATAGACCTGTAAGTAGAAGCTTGTTTTATACCGTGGATTCCATTGGAGTAATAATGAAAGGTGAAGCGGGAATTTTGAGACAAAAGTAATGTACAAGTACAGCTAGAGTTGTCATTTCAAATGAGATGTAAATAAAATCCATTAATTTTCCAAACTTATATTATAATCTCTTACTTAATTTTTAATAAAATAAAATAATATTTAATTAAAATATTTAATTTATTCTTAATAAACCTTAATAACACAATTTAAATTATAAAAATAATAAAAAATATGATACATGATTATTTATTTATAATATAAATTTAATAAAAAAAATAATACAACATTATACTTAAAGTTAAATATATTAAGGCAACGATTTAAGTAAAATGAAATAATTGTATTATAAATTTATTAGAGATGCTAAATACAAAATGAAACAAGACGGACTATTATACGAATAGCATAAGTTGTAAGTTATATTTGGTTAAAAATATAATCAAAATTATAATACTAATTAAAATTGAATTAAATGAAAATAAAAATATTATTATGTTTGTTTAAAAACAAAATAAGATTAAAATTGAACTTAAAATTTATAAAATATAAGTGTACTAATGTTAAAAAATAATCTTTTTATTTTTATTTTTGAATGAAGTAAATTGAGAAAAATTAATAAATGATTAAGTATTTGAATAAAATATATCATTCTAATATGTGAGAAATGAGTTTTCTTACTTTAGTGAAATGTTTTCCACGTTAATAGTTAAGGCTAAAAAGACAATCAATATTCATCTTTTCGGCCTTTTGATGCATGCCTACAAGAAATATTCATCTTCAAAAATAAAAATAAAACAATATAAAAGATTTTCACTTGATGCACGGTTTTTTATTTTATTTTATTGAACTTGATGCACGGTTAATGGTACCAATCTGACTCATATATATATATATATATATATATATATATATATATATTTAAAACAATAAAAATAACACTTTTTAAAATTTGTAATAACAAAATTTACTTTGTATTCAAATTTGTATTTTTATAATTAAAAAAATGACTAATATATTATTTTTCTTTGAACACTCATAAAAATTGAAATTAAACGACGATAATTTAAATCCGTTTAATATTGAACGTTCAATATTTTACATTCAAATTAAACGTTGAATATTATTGGATGCTAGTTTTATTATTATAAATTTTAGAGGTGTTATTTTTTATAATTTTTTTTCTCAATATTTTCGAAAAAATGACCTAGAATGTAGCCCTTTCAGCTATATGGTGTTATTTTACTTAAATTGCAGTACGATCGTATTTTTCTTATGAAATTTTTACAATTTTGCCCCTTGAATGGAGTTTATTCATTTCTTTCAATTTTAGATCCTTCACATCGTCGCTTCTTTTTATCGTACCACTTCTATCTTGTCCATTGCCAAATCCATAACCACCATCTCTACCACATCCATCTCGTCCAGCCTTGAACCCACCCTTCTTGTTGTTACCCTGTACGGCAGAGCCGTTGGGTCCTATATGGCAGATCCATTTAGAAAAGAAAACCTTATTCAATTTCACACTCATCATCGCCAGTGACGGATTTAGGTTGTATAACCAGTAGGGGCTCCATTTATACAATAAAAAATAATATTAGATATTTTTTAATTAATAATTTTTTAATTTAAAAAATATATTATATGTATATCATTTTAATGAAAATATGTGAAAATTATTGAGTTTGTAACGAGTTAAAAGTTTAAAATGTTAAGTTCAGGTGGGGCACAATTATAATTATGCTTGTAATTTATCTATAATTTTATAAATATTACAACTAAAATTTTATTTATCGAAAATTGAGGTGGGGCACGTGCCCCTCCTCACTTACATGTACATCCGCTTCTGATCATCGCCGAGTCGCTGACTTCTCATATGAGTTCCGATTTTGTGACTCAGAGAAACACAAAAACTCCTAAAATAGGAAAAGGAGAAAAGAGGAAATCATAGAAAAAGATCGTAAGATATGGAGCGCAAAGGAAAAGATCAAGTATTGAGGTGTTGGTGCAATGTTGTCTGAACTTCCAAAAAAACTGGCCTATATATACTAACAAGGTTAGTTATGCTCTATTTTTTTTACCATTGTACATTACTCAAAGTTTTTGTTTTGTTGCTTATTTGTATCCTCAATGTGTTTGCTTTCATAGGTTACAGCTTTTATCACTCTATTAGTCATGATTGTCATAAACCTTGTGATAGGAATTCTGCCACATGACACTTTTGCGCACCTTGGTGATTTTTTTCGTTTGGGTTTTTCTTGGGTTTGATCTACTTTCCTGACAGCTGTACGAGTGGGATGATCAACAGAATGTTCCTGTTGCTTTTCATGTCAAATCCAAATTCAAATCTTACCAATATGTGCTATGACTTATTTATGTTGTTTTGCTGATTGTAGGGTAAGTTTCTTTTCTGTCAATTACAAGAACTAGAATTGCCTCTTAACTTGGGTATGGTCTAATGCGAGTCCAAAATAAATTTGGGTTTGATTTTTTAATAGTTTTGATTTTGATTCCATGTCATATCAATATGTAAATGGTCATAAACCATTTTTTTTTTCCCCTTAATCTTTTCTATATCAAAGTAGTGGAGCAATTTCACATTTTGGGCTATTAATTGTGTATGATTATAGTAGGAAAAAGAGAGCTTTGACATTTTAGTCATTCACATCGTCGCTTCTTGTTGTTTTTTTTGCTTGATGTAATTAGTCGAAAGATACATTCTTGGTTCAAACCGTATATTACTTTATGCAGATGTATTACGAAAATATTTTGTATTCTTTTTGAGCTATCATATGCTGATATAGAATTGGACTTTATGGTCATAAGTTACATAGTTCTGGCAGTTTGTTGGTTTTAACATGTTACGTACTCTATCATATTATATACATTTTTGTTGAGTATTAGACACATCTTTACTATTGTATATAACATATTACATATATCCATGTCTTTGTATGTAATATGTTACATACACTGTTGTCATTGTATGTAATAATATATTACATAAACTTCTATTGAATGTTATATACCTCTGTCGTTATATGTAATACGTTACATACACATATGGTATTATTTGTAACATGTTATATACTTATCTGACGAGGTTGACGAAATTTCAGTGATGTTACCGGCAGAGTTGTTGAAACTCTGGTCAATTTATCTGAAATGTCGCTAGAGCTTCGATGTATTTATTTGTTAACTCTAAATAATATTTTAGTAATTTATATAATTTTTTTATGTAATTAAAACTCGTAATTTTAACCATATTTTTATTAATTTTTTAAAATATTAATTTATAAATTATTTAGGTTCAAAGGTATTCTTTCAATTGTACTAACATGATCTCAATTTTTTTTAATCGGCCCATTGATCTCAACAGGCTAATTTGGTCCCATCAAATTAAATTATATAATATAATTATTTTTCATATATAAAATTTTGTTTTTAATTTTTTTTCAGCTGAAATATTCTTCATTGTTATTTTTTTTCTTCTAATTCATGTAAAGACAGGAGATGATTATGAAATATATGATGGCTGATGCATAGGCTTACAGTGACAAAGGAAGGGCTTACAAGCAATGATAAGAAGGCTTACAAGGATCACAAACAATAAAATGTAAAACAGAGCATCAGCTGAGCGTACAAACTGAGCTCTATGTCTACAAACTGAGACCTATGTTGGTTATAAATACCAAACATATCTCGTGTAAATAATATAACAAAAAATTACAATAAACAAAAGAAAAAGCAATTCAGTAAAACAAGACATTCGACTTCATCTTCTTTATTCTTTTCAATTTCAGTTCTTCTTCTTCAATTCAGTTCTTCTTCTCTGTATTCATTTCTCTGTTTTGCAATATTTAAGTTTTCTTTACATGGTATCAGAGCTCTTAGATTCTAAATAGAAAGCATGGAAAACCAAAACAGAATGCCACAAGAAGAGATACAAGGTACTCGGCAAGACATAAGAAATCAACAACAGAAAGAAGTCGTTACATTTCACACTCAGATATCTTCAATTAAACTGGAAAAAGACAGCTATAGTGAGTGGAAAGTGCAAGCCATACGAATCCTGCGAAGCTATGAATTAGAAGGTTTCGTTTTTGGATCAATAATATGGCCAGAGAGAACAAATCAAGAAGGTGTTGTGAGCGAAGGATATAGATATTGGCTGAGACAAGATCAGATGATAGCTTCATGGCTGATCAGCTCCATGTCTCAAGAATTTGTCAAGAAAGTCGGAAGCTGTGAAACCAGTTATCAAATTTGGGGAATTCTTGAAGGATTCTTTAATTCTCAGTCACGAGCAAAAGTCATGCAATACAAAGCTGAACTCAATTCCATAAAGAAAGGAGGAATGTCAATCAGTGAATTCATACAAAAGATACAAACTTTGGCAGCCCAATTATCATCAGCTGGATGTTACGTAAGTGATGAAGATCAAATTCTTAGTATATGTAATGGGCTAGATGGAGAATATGACTCAGTGGTCTCAAATGTTCAAGAAGGTGGTTCATCAATTCAAGAAGTAACTCACAAACTTCTTGCACAAGAGGGAAGATTAGAGAGAAGAAATGCAAGTGCAGTACTGTTACCTTCTGCAAATCTTGCAAACATACCAAATATAAACCATACGCAGCAAGATTCAAGAACTGATATAACACCTATGATGAATGCTTCAAATGTGAACTATCCTGATAACTCTAATCTGATGTATAATGCTCGAGCCAATCAATTACATTCAATACCATCCGGAAATGTTCAAAGCTCTACTAATAGTCCATTCTTCAATTCACTTACTCAGAATCAAACATTTGATCCCTATAGAAACAGAAACAGAAACAGAGGAAGAGGATTCACTTCTGGAGGAAAGCCCCAATGTCAAATCTGTGGAAAAACTGGTCACTATGCTGGGCATTGCTGGTTCAGATTTAATCAAACTTTTGTTCCAATAACCGATCAAAACAGAGGTGGTGGTCCTATAAATCAAGTTAACTATCAATCAATGAATACTTTACCATCTCAGTATAATCAACTTGGTCAGCAACAATACCAATCTCCAAATCCTTCCCCACAGAATTTCAAATACAATCCAAATGGAATTCTAGGTCCTTATATGATACCTAACTACTCTCAAACCCAATATCCTTCACAACAGCAACACTATCAACCCAGTGCTCAATTTGTTCAAGCTTTGCAACCGTCTCAAACAATGATAACTCCAAACCTTACAAATACAACTCAACCGCAAAGCTGTGCAATGTATACAGCCACTGCCTCACCTCAAGCTACATCAGATCCCACCTGGTTTACTGACTCAGGTGCATCACACCATGTGACTGCTGATCCAGCTAATCTTGCTGTGAAGACACAGTTTGAAGGTAATCAACAACTCATGGTTGGCAATGGTGAAAACTTGCCGATTACTCATCTTGGTATGAATCTTTTGTCATCTAATAAAGTCAAGGAAAGAACTTTCTATCTTCACAATATATTACACGTGCCTAACATTGCAAAGAATTTATTAAGTGTGTCCCAATTCACTAGAGACAACTCAGTATTTCTTGAATTTCATCCTGAATATTGTGCTGTGAAGGATAAGCTCTCTGGACAAACACTTATGCACGGGAAGGTGGAACATGGTCTTTACTCCTTTAACATAAAGTTTGATAAACATTGTAAAACAGCAAGCAAGTGTAACGGCAAGGCTTTGATGTCTCATGTAAGTGAACCTCATTCCTGTTCTGAATTTTCTTTATGGCACAAGAGATTAGGCCATGCAAACATTAAAGTTGTAAATGCTGTGCTCAAATCTTGTAATAAATCAGATATTAAGGGAACATATGATGTATGTACTGCTTGTAATCTAGGCAAAAGCCATCGCCTACCTTTTAAAAGGATAATAAATAAGAGTAACAGTTTGCTAGAAGTTATTCACAGTGATGTATGGGGTCCTGCCCCTTTGCTGTCATCCAATGGTTTTACTTGGTATGTTATCTTTATGGATGAATATTCACGGCATTGCTGGATATATTTTCTTAAAGAAAAATCTGGAGTGAAACAAGCCTTCATTTTATTCAAGAAACAAGTAGAACTGCAAACAGGAAAGCGAATAAAAATGCTGCAATCAGATGGGGGAGGTGAATTTGATACTCTGAATAATTTCTTAGCCAATGAAGGAATTAAAAGACTTATATCCTGCCCGTATACTCCTCAGCAAAATGGAATGGCTGAGAGAAAGCATAGGCAGGTGACTGAAATTGGGCTGTCCATTTTAGCTCATAGCTCTATGCCTCTAAAATACTGGGATGAAGCTTTCTACACTGCAGTTTACATCATGAATAGGCTGCCTTCCTCAAGTCTATCCTTCCTAAGTCCCTTTCAAATAATATATGGAACTTTACCTGACTTTGAGATGCTGAAAACCTTTGGTTGCAGATGTTACCCGTATATGAGACCATATAACAGTCATAAGTTTGATTTTAAGTCTCAACCATGCACATTTGTTGGCTATAGCAGTCTTCACAAGGGCTATAAGTGCTTAACTAGTGTTGGAAAGATCATTGTTTCAAGACATGTTGTTTTTGATGAAAATTATTTTCCTTTCTCAGTAACCAGTTCAAAGTCAGTTTCAGAAAATACATCAGTTATTACTACAGTTTTACCTGTCATCACAACTAATCATCAGAATACACAACTGGTCGGCACTGAATGTAATCCTAATGGCAATTCTGAAACCATTTCTACCTCGTCTACTTTTGTGCTAGAAAGAGCACACAATGATCAAAATGAGACCAACAACTCTCCTATCATACCTTGCAGCAATGATGTAATTTCCTCAAGTGAAAATGAATCAGTTTCACATACAAACGAATGTCACACTTCTCAACCATCAACTACTAATAGTCATACAATGATTACAAGATCCAAAGCTGGTATAAGAAAGCCCAAAGTATTTGTTGCAGCTAATGTCTTCATTGTTCCAAAAACTGTCAAAGAAGCTCTAAAAGATAAAGGTTGGTTCAGTGCAATGAAGGATGAATTTGATGCTCTTATGAGGAACAACACATGGATACTTGTACCTCCACCTCCAGGAAGGAAAATTATTGAGAATAAATGGTTGTTTCGTGTCAAAGAACTGGCAAATGGAGAATTAGACAAGCTCAAAGCCAGGGTAGTCGCCAAAGGTTACTTGCAGGTGGCTGGATTTGATTATGTGGAAACCTTCAGCCCTGTAGTAAAATTTGGAACTGTGAGAATTATCCTCACTATTGCTTTACATTTCAAATGGACACTACGTCAGGTAGATGTAAACAATGCTTTTCTAAACGGAACAATCACTGAGGAGGTTTTTATGAAACAAGTTCCTGGATTTGTCGATCAGCAATACCCTGGTCATGTCTGTAAACTACAAAAGTCACTATACGGCTTGAAACAAGCTCCTAGAGCTTGGTTTGACAAGCTCAGTGCAACATTAGTTCAATTTGGCTTTCAGAAAAGCAAGGCTGACGATTCTCTGTTTTACATGATCAAAAGTGGACACAGATTATATGTCTTGGTGTATGTAGATGATATCATAGTGACAGGCTCCTGTTGCAGTGAGGTTGAAAAATTCATAGCCATGTTAGATACTGCTTTTTCACTAAAAGATATGGGTGACTTACATTTCTTTCTAGGAATTGAAGTGTCTTCACTCAAGAATGGATCCTTGTTCTTAAAGCAGTCCAAGTATGTTAAAAATCTACTCCTCAAAACTAATCTCAGTGATGCCAAACCTGCTATATCACCTATGGTATCCACTGTTCAATTATCTGCTCAACTTGGAGAAGAATTCAACAACCCAGTATTGTACAGAAGTACAGTAGGAGCACTCCAATATGTTACATTAACCAGACCAGACATAAGTTTTGCTGTAAACAAAGTTAGTCAATTCATGGCTACCCCTCGTGATTCTCACTGGATTGCTACTAAAAGGATATTGAAGTATCTGGCGGGAACTGTGGATTATGGAATTGAGTATAAACAGTCTACTTCTTTAGATATTAATGGTTTTTCAGATGCTGATTGGGCTGCTTGTTTGGATACCAGAAGATCCACTTCTGGCGTTTGTATTTTTCTGGGAGCTAATCCAGTTATCTGGTCTGCACGTAAACAACCAACGGTTGCACGATCAAGTGCAGAAGCAGAATATAGAAGCCTTGTAAAAAAATGCCGGTCCTATGGTGTGACAATACAAGTGCTATTGCGTTATCTTACAATCCTGTGCTGCATTCAAGAACCAAGCATATTGAGCTAGATTATCACTACATCAGAGAGAAAGTTATTATGAAGCAGCTAACAGTCCAATATGTACCAACATTTGATCAAAAGGCAGACATTCTCACCAAGGCGTTATCCACTACACAATTCTTGTTTCTGCGAGACAAACTTGGTGTCACTTGTGTGTCGCCAAGTTTGAGGGGGGATGTAAAGACAGGAGATGATTATGAAATATATGATGGCTGATGCATAGGCTTACAGTGACAAAGGAAGGGCTTACAAGCAATGATAAGAAGGCTTACAAGGATCACAAACAATAAAATGTAAAACAGAGCATCAGCTGAGCATACAAACTGAGCTCTATGTCTACAAACTGAGACCTATGTTGGTTATAAATACCAAACATATCTCGTGTAAATAATATAACAAAAAATTACAATAAACAAAAGAAAAAGCAATTCAGTAAAACAAGACATTCGACTTCATCTTCTTTATTCTTTTCAATTTCAGTTCTTCTTCTTCAATTCAGTTCTTCTTCTCTGTATTCATTTCTCTGTTTTGCAACATTTAAGTTTTCTTTACAATTCAAACATATAGATTATTAGAATTTTTTAATACGTTAAAACTCACTCACTTGTAAAGACTCAAATGCTAGACTTTAAATATATACTTAATTTAATATTGTTGAGTTATAAATTTATTGGCAAACTATTTAGGTATTTATTAGAAACTTTTTCACTAATTTATAAAAAACAGAAGTTATATTTGAAACTATTGGTCAAATGAGAAAAACAGGGAGCAGACTAATACGATAATGAATATAATAATTTTGGCAAAAAAAATGGTGTTATTTATAACGTGAACACTTTTAACTTATTTTCATTAATTCTTACTAAGAGATAAATAATTTGTTTTTGAATAAAATCAATATACATAATTACTAGAATCCATGCCGTAATATTTAAATTGTATATATGATTCAAACATTTTAATTAATTAAATTTTTTAATGCACCTAACATTTCTCAATTAATAAGTAATTCTATAAGTATCCAACGAGTTTGGAGACCCATTTAAACGTGTGTTTTATATCAACCAGTTTGTAGCTTAATTTTATATAATTCATTTAGAAGATTTGGGGTTGAGTCCTAATTTCGGTATAAATGTAGTTAAAAAACCAAGGGTATAATTGTTAAATTTAAAGTGCAAGAAGAACAAAAGTAGTAAAGATATACTTGTAAATTTAGTGTAATTTTTTCCAGCTTTTTAATATAGAAGATAATACATACCTCTTGCATGCATTAAGTACTTAAATTGACGTTTATTTAAAAAAAATTGGATTGGTAATTCTCATATCGTATTTGGTTTATTGGAGGGTGCTTAAGTGCGTACACGAACACAACATGAAACCATAAAAGAGTAACATGTTCCCCGCTGGAATAGTATGCCTCTTAGTCCAACGTCCATCTTGTATTTCACCCCAAATCCTTCCTGTGAGTGACTCTTCCATTTTTGCCTAATTCTCAACTTAAAATTCGTAGTAACCCCCAACAGTCAAGCTTTAATAAAATCCGAAACCAAACAAGCATAGCTAATATACCAAATTGTATTCAATAAGAAATGGTCAGTCAATTGTGATGTATATAACATTGCTCTGTAGAAAAACACCCAGGTATAACTGGCATGCGTCAGTACGCCGGGAGGAATAGAGACAGAAATCATAGAACAATGGAGACCCAATCGGATTTAAATATATAGGAAACAAAGCCTGTACTTATCATATTTGGGAAACAAAATCCAATCCCTTGTTTCTACTATATGAAATAATACTGCAAAGCATTGGTAACAGCTTCAAAACAAACATGGTCTCTGAAACTGAACCGATTAGCTGTTTCATTGATTCTTATTTTTAGCAAGAAATATACATGTTTGCCCAGTCTATGAACATACACAATAATGAAGACACCAGTCACATAAAGAAATACACTCAAAAGTTCATCTAGTCCCTATAAAACTGATACATAACAAGTTATCCAAAAAGCGAGTGTAGGTTATCACCTCACGTGGAACTTTAAGTGCACAATTTATTTGACTCATATAATGACAAATCACCAAACTAATCCCTTTTTTCTCCTAAATCTATCAACACGGTCAGTACTCATTCGAGACTTTTCAGGCTTGTTTGACTTTTTAGACTTGTCAAGTCGACTATCTAAACTGTTCCTAGATACTTCTGCAAGATCAGAGCCCAACACAAATGTATCTACAGTTCCAGTTTCAGATGGTTTGTTCTGATTATCAGATTCTTTTTTACCTTTTTCAGAACCATTTGTGCCTGATTTTGATTTGCCAAGGCTCTGTACAAATTTCTTCAGGTGTTTTATGAATTCTGGGTAGAGCTCTAGATTGCAATGCCCACCTCCATTAAGCCATAGAGGTTCATACTTTTCATTGCAAAGCTCCCAAAGCTGCTTCCCATGGGAACAATCAACAACTTCATCTGCTGTCCCCTGGATATGGAAACAAAGCCATTAATTACAGTTTTCAATCAATAAAATTATCAAAACAGCATTTGAGATTTACTAAGGTCAAGTAGTTGAAAAAGGTAAAAATATAGTTTGCATAAACTTCCCTCTCAAATTTCAACCAGAATGCTATGGAATCTATACATAAATGTAATCCACACGTAATTTCACTTTCTGGTAAGCCACACTGGTGTTTATCTCAAAATATTTCCTTGCAAAAGTATCAATTTGTCAGTTTTAAGGGCGTCCGGGCACATTCAGGTGCAAAGTGCAACCCAGATGAAGTCGACATTAGCCTTGTTACGTTAATATATGTAGAATGTTACTTAATGATATTCATTCAGCTTGCACAAATAGAAATTAATCCTATGACGAGTTTTCCTAAATGATGGTCATTTATTTATATGAAACCTTCTAGTTCTTTTCAATGCCAAAGTTTTAGAAGTTTCTACCTAATATGAAATGCACCTTTTTTTTATTGTAGTATTAAATGCACTTGAGTAAAAGAAACACGTAATGAAGTTTACAACTGGTGAAAAGAAAAAAATTAACAGATTTTTTTTATTGCACCAAGTTCATATAGTCTTTCATTCACATTTTCTTTTTACAGTGAGGCAGAAAAATGGGGAAACAACTAGTTAAAAAAGAGAGGACCTTACTTACATGTATAATCAGAACCGGACATTTTACTGAACTGATTTTGTCAATACTCTGAAAAGATGAAAAGAAAAAAGGTTCCACGTTTAGATAAAGCATGTTATTCATTAGGGGGAAAAAGAGGGGGGGAAAAAGCATATCAGATGGTATCATTAAAAACAATAATACCTTATAAATATCAAACCAGTAAGACCTCTTGACAGGGTACAGAACCCTCAGCCCAGACAATATTGGACTATGTAAAACGACACCTCTTAAATTGGGTAATCGTGATGCGATATCGACTGTGGGACCACTACCAACAGATTGACCGTATAATATTAATTTCTCATCTTTAACACCATACTGCTCCTTGAGGCACTTATAAGCTGCATCTATGTCAGCATATGTATTACATTCTGTAGGCTGCTTCAAAAAAGAAAGTTTGATTATACATGATGGCCAACGTCAAAACATCTAAAGTTCACAAAGAAATAAACACTTATCATTAACATTAAGTTGCACCAATTTTTTTAAGAACAGTATCTGCCAAATGATTTCATTCTAATGATTAATGAGTAGGTACAGTTAATATTTCATGCTTCTTATGTCCTATTCATCAATGAGTAGGATGCTTCAATTGTTGACAATATCGTTGAACACTCAACATGTTGGGACAATATTATTTATTCATTTTGATGCAATCAACTTGCTCGAACTATGTGCTCTCATAACATTGAAACAAAGGTCATCGTGATGGAAACATCAAAATTGGTTCCAAGTGTCTAAGCTATCTAAAGCGTCTTTAAACAGATATATGCCAACCATTCTTAGAATACAAGGAGCCGGATCTAACCTTTCCAGAAGATTGTCCATAACCAGAGTAGTCATACCTACAAAGACCATGCAAACAAGAACCACTAAATATTAACAAAAAATGAATATATAATCTAGATTAGAGAGTTAGAACAATCCAAATAAAGCATATCCATTTCAAAGAATTGGTCCATAGATGCACCAGATTCTTTAAGTGTTGATATAAATATCAATTAAGATGCCATCTCCCTTTTAGCTAACAAGGTAGTATGAAGTAAGGATAAAGATTTAAAAGAGGCTTCTTCTTTGAAGCTATTTGTACATATGGATCAAGGGAAAAAAAAATTAGATCAGAAAGTTAAATGTTATAAGTAAATCAAATCATAACCTTCATGCCATCAATGCAGCCGTTTCATCTAAAACTTTCCCGTGACTAAAGCTACTAAATTACCGCTGCATCCTGGTTCAGAATAGGACATCACTGTAGGGCTCTTTAGTTTTGACAATTTTGAGACTCTATATTAGTTCTGCTAGCAAGTCATCTATATCAATGCATTCTTTTATAGTCTTCGCTAAATACCATTGGATTTGATAATTTAAAGCAAAAATGGTTAGTAGAAGTCTCTAAAACTTGAATAATTGAGAATTTTTTTTTTCCTATCAAAAGATAATTGGTTACCGGCCTTTATCACGGGTTATTCAATAGGTTAAGCTGGAATCAAAACTCTGAATTATATTAGGCTATGCGATCCAATATAAGATTTGTTCAAACCCTAAGGGCTCATCAGAGATAACCCAGAAACTATGTTAATACTTAGAGCTTAAAGCTCAGGCCAAAGCTCCCACAAATAAACTAACTTGTACAAAGATTGAAAAGAGGAGAAGCAACTTACCCCATGAGGTTAACACGAAGGCGAGCACTTAATTCAACAAAGAGCTCGAACATCTGCCCCAAATCAGCTGCATTTCCATGAGAGTAGAGCATAGTCACGGAAGCTTTAGGGTGCTTGACGTGGACAGCCACGATTTCATTCCCACGACGAGTCTTAAGCTTAAGAACGTCCACGTCATCCCTCCTGGGAACCTCAGGAATGTAAAGTCTTCCACCGCAAGAATCGTCAGCGATCACTGTATAAGAAGGTGGGTTCGGCGGGAAAAACGCGAATTTGGCCGCGATAGACGATGTTACTCCTCCCATCTTCTTCTTCTCTCATCACAAGATCCCTTTTCATAAATCCCAAACCCAACCCTCCAGCTCGAATTGTTCTCCTTGGTTGCTGTTATCGTTATGCTCTTCCTCTTCTAGATCTTAAGATCGGAGAGAGAAAATGAGACTTTTGTTTGGAATTCAAGAAAAGAGGGACAAAGCTGGAAAGGAAAGTAGAGAAGACAATGATAAAACCTAGAGAATGGGGCTTCGAAGAAGCGATGGTGAGAGTAAGGGTGGCGCGTAGACTGAAATAATTGTGAAGGCGCGTGATAAATGTAAAATGAGTAGTTCCGTGTCAAATTAGGCACTGACAGAGGGAATGGAAATCAATTTGGCGTCTGATCACCTCTTTAGACGTTGGAGATTCAGATTCAATTTATTCCGACGGCTACAGTATATTAATTTATCGTGTGGTGGAACTCGAAAGTGTCTACCACCGACTTAAGTAATTAAGTTGCCCTCGTATTAAAGAGAGAAAATCGAAGTTTATGTAATAACAAATCGAAGTTTATGTAAGATATATAATTTATCGAAACCACATCTTTATAATTTATCCTCTCTTTTTCTTTCAAAAAAAAATGTTGTTTAAGCAGACAGATTAATATATTTAATGTTTAACCAAATTTTGTAAAAAAATAAATTATGATGATATTATTATTTATTTTAAATTATTTTTACTTGATCAAGTTTTTTAAAATATTTTATGTATTTTTTATTTTTTATTTAATTTTATAATTTATAAAGAATTAAGGCATTTACTGAATTTTTCGCACAAGTGATGCTGGGGAAAATGAAAAGCGTGTTCCCTATTTTAACTTATTTTTTAAACTTATATAGATCAAACTAAATTGTATTGTAATACAACTGGTATATAATATTTGATGTAATTTTTATAACATAATTAGATAAATAAATATTTTAATAAATAATTTATATTTTGAAATATTATATAATTTATTTTTATTTAAATTAATATTTTATTTATTTTTATATTTTTATTTTATTTATAAAAATATTATTTTTAATTTAAAATAAAAAAAAATTTAAGATACATAATTTTACTATTAAATTTTTTGAGAAATTAGGTTAGACTAGCATTTTTTATAGTATAAACTTTCTACGTAATTATATTATTTTTATACTTTAAAATTTTCATCAGTCAAAACCTTTGATACCATTTGATAAAAAAATATATATATATTTGATACTGTATAAGATATAATGTGCAAAACACTTTCGGTAGGTAAAATATTAAATTCTTCTGTCATTAATCTTTATATTATGAAATAACAATTTCCATAAATAATTGATAAGTTTATAAGTCTTGACGTGCTTGTGATTGAAGTTTGAGCAAGGAGGCAGCAATAGCTCCAAAAAAAAAAAAAATTTAATCGAAAGTAACCCTTAAATTTTATAACAATATCTATTATCCTAACTCATAAGCCAGATTTTATTTTATTTTATAGTTTTGAGTTTTAAGAATAATTATTCTAAAAAATCTTTTAAGGATTCTTGTTAACACATCCCTAAAGATAGTTTATAGCATTTAGAATTGGAACATTCCATCTATCATAAGCGAGAAACTACAGATTCTCACCATTTGTGCTTTTTTGTTTTCTTAGTTAGAATGTACACTTTTTCCATTTACTTTATAATTAAATTAGAGACAAAAGCATTTTTTTTTTGTTATGTCACTTAGAGCAATTTAATTCCTTTATTAATTTTTATAATATGTTAATCCTTTTGTCATGAAAAAGTGCATAAGAACAAATTATCTAATTTTATTTTATTTTTTATCAATTTTATACTCATTATTGTCTAATTAAATAATTTATGAAATTAATAACTCAATAATAATTGAAAAAAAAAACTAAAAAAAAAATTGATCATTGTGTTGTCACTTTTTCAAAACAAAAAGATTAAACTGCTACAAAAAATAACAAATAGACTAAATTGTTACTTTTGATATAACTAAAGGACATGTACTATCACTCAACCTTCACATTATAAGATAAGATTGAGGAAGATAATCTCAAAACATGTTTAGATTTTCATAGAGAATAAAATTTTCATTGATTTTTTATCATTTTAAAGTGCTTTGGTTGCTAAGTTAAAAGCAATCATAAGACATGTTTGAATGTGGTTATTTTAAAAATGGTTTTAGAAGAATAGGTTTAATTAAACACATTTTAAAAACCGGTGGTACCTATTAGGGGTGGCAATTTGTGCTATAGCTCAATTGACCGAATCGAACACGAATCAAATTAAATTTGGGCTTGTTTCGGCCCAGCTCGAATAACACGAATAAATTTGGGCTGGGTTAGGGCCAGCCCATTAGCCCGAACTAAAATTAAATTAAATTAAATTTTAAATAAAAAATTAAAAAATACTATATTAAAATTAAAATAATCTTTCATTTCTTTTAGTACTTCTCTTTTATGATATATTAGTTATTTTTTTCCCTTTTCTTTTGAAAAATAAGCTGATAATGAATAAATAGTTATAATTTATTCATTTTGTCACAATATTATGCTACATTCTTTGATGTTAATGCATTTAGCATTTAAATCTACCTAACTCTTTAAACAAAAAAAAATATTTATATTTAATTTAAATTAATATTATGAAGTTTCTATTTTTAAATTGATACTTGTGTTATGCTATTCTCTTTTCTACTTGTTTCTTGTCTTGAGACTTAGATATTATGTAATAGTCAAAGTTTTATTCTTGTGTATATAAAAAAAGTTATGTTATCATGTAACATTTTAATTTACTTTAACTGCTCAATTTTTAATAAGTATATTTATTTAATCTACTCATCTCTATTTATTTTGTTTAATAACTAGAAGAAATTTTATTTGAATTTGAGAACTCTTTATTCTAAATGTATGTTTGTATGAGGGCATGACGACTTCTAACTTTTACATGAGTATGGTTTAATGCATTTACTCATTGCCAAATTAATTTAGTAATTGACTTTTTGCTTTAATAATTAATTTTTTATTATATTTATATATATATATATATATATATATATTATTATTTTATGTAATTTTATTTGAGCTTTAATTATTAAACATATTTTTTTAATAAAAAAAGTCGTATTAACTAAAAAATATATATAATTAACAATTCGGGCTAGTTTGGGCTAGTTTGAGCCAGCTCGTTTGTGTTTGGTTTGGATTCGAGCTCACATTTGCTAGCTCGAATTAAATTTGAATTGGGCTAGGGTTGAACCAATTTGGGGTGGCTCAAACTAGCCCAGCTCGCACGAATTGACACCCCTACACTACCCATGCCAATTAAGATAGCATTTACTTTATTTTTTTTTTAGTAACGACGCAGTGAAAATTGGGTGAATAGTGAGAACATATAAAATTTTCCTAAAAAATACATTATAGCACTATAGTATAACAAGCATTACCTATCATATATGGCTCTTTAAATTTTTCTTTTTTGGGCTACAAATATTGCTCTTCAATTTACAAGAGAGGCAAACTTGCCGTAAAATCTCCACTGGTTAGGCGGCCTTGGAGTGACTGTGTGAGTATACAATGAGATTTTACTAAGATCAATGGGGCTGTGCAATTGTACATAAAAAATTTTTATATATGCTCCTATAGTCCTATAACTCCGAATTTATCATCCCGATTAAAATTATATTCGCTTACCGGCCTGAGTTTGACTTTATTGTGTTATGTTCCCCATCTTCATCTGTTATAGAGAAAGCAACAAAGGCCAGTTAGACATTCATCATCTACCTAAGTCAATGCCTTAAATTATCCAAAACATGGTCAACTATTCAGATAAAGAAGAAAGTTTCACAGATACCAATCTTCATGCATAAATACATCCCAAATTTATGAGCTCACAGCTACACTTACTATGTATATATTTCCTAAATTTGCATAAACTATCTCAATGAACATGAGTAACACAACAATTTTACCATCTACTATAGAATTGCAGCCATGAAAGAAGAAGAGAAAAATGCAGAAGATAGCAGGATGAATTCTCAAGTGCTAAAAGGATCTGGGTGTAGAGCTAACCCATTTATCAGTGGAATTAGAATCTGATGAAAGCGGGGGTGGTATACCCTTTAGCAGCCCTATATCATCTGATCTGCTATCCACAACCTCTTTATTTGTGACAAAGTCTTCACTCTCGATTGCTTTCAAAACCACCAACACTTCCTCCATGGTAGGCCTCATCTCCTTTTCTTGTTGAAGACATCGAAATGCCAATTCTGCTACAGTTGTGGCCATTCTTCTTACAGCTTCTTCCTTTTCAAACCCAAGGGAAGGATCAACCAACTCATTTACTGCATGATTTTGAATTTTATTGATGGCCATGTTAGATAAGTTTATATCATGTCGATGCCTGTTGGTATCCACAGCTTGTAATGATGATATAAGCTCAATTAATACAACCCCAAAGCTATAGACATCACTCTTGTCTGTGAGTTGGTAACACTGGTAATACTCAGGATCAACATAGCCAGGTGTTCCTTGTGGAGCTGTTGATACATGGGTGGCATCATTAGGAAATAATTTTGAAAGACCAAAATCAGCCACTTTTACGCGAAAGTCATTGTCTAAAAGAATGTTGTTGGTTTTTACATCTCGATGTATTACATCCGAACGGTGGAGGTAAGCCAGAGCATCAGCTGTTTCTATGGCAATACTTAGCCTAACCTGCCAAGTTAGTAAACCAGAGTTTGATTGTTTTCCATGAAGATGGTCAGCCACTGTTCCATTTGGAATGTACTCGTAAACTAGGAGCAGCTCTCTGCTATGTCTTGAAGTGCATCCATAAAGCTTGACAAGATTATGGTGCTCTAAACGAGTTAGGATCTCAACTTCGTTCATGAATTGCTCAACCCGTTTGAAATTGTTTTCATATAAGCGCTTTACTGCAACAACAC
Source organism: Elaeagnus macrophylla (assembly GCA_029378325.1). Taxonomy (NCBI): domain Eukaryota; kingdom Viridiplantae; phylum Streptophyta; class Magnoliopsida; order Rosales; family Elaeagnaceae; genus Elaeagnus; species Elaeagnus macrophylla. Next base: position 103,390,384 of record CM055640.1, read on the forward strand.
GACCATCTTGGAGTTTACCTGATCAATTAATTCAAAAAATATTTTAGGTAAATCAAAATAAATCATGCCATTAACTACTACAAAACAAATTCATTCACACCATAGTAAACAGTGCCAAATCCTCCATTTCCAAGTTCTTTAGAAGGTTCAAAATGGTTGGTAGCTTCCTCCAGCTCAGTGTAAGTGAAGACTTGAACTCCAAAGTAAGTGCTTCCTTTTTCAAGGTCAGACTTAGAGGTAAAATATGATGGGATGCTTTGAGAGAGATTATTCGAGGAAGTAGGATCACTTTTGCTTGAAGGAGGAGTTATGAGACTTTTGTCTTTGGCCAGAATGGCACGCTTCTTCCTTCCTTGCTTGAGAAAGTACACAAAACATCCTATGACTATACTAACGATGCTTACACCTGCTATAGAAAGACCTGAAAATGAAACAAAGCATTCCTCAAATTTTCTGTCATATACTCATATTTGATCTCATTGAGAATAGTGATACCACTACTAAAGAAAAATATTTTACCTACGCTTCTAGAGACATTGTTGTTGTTCCCACCTGCAACATGGCAAGAAGAAATGTCAAAAATGAAAATCCAGATACGGTCTCCTTGATGATAAAATTAATCAATGATTGTATAATAGTTTAGAAATTAGCAATATAACGATTCTGCAAATTTTGAGAATATAATGTCAACAGATGCATACAACCACAAGAGCTCAATGCTAAGAATTCATTATCGGATTATCCCTCTCGAAAAGCAATTATTACATGGCCAAAACTTTCTAGTAACTAGGAATTGCTAGGTTAGTAATATATATGTATGGTTGGTTGACTCTGTAGCAGATACACAATTCTTAACATGTGAGAAAATCAATTGACTCAACAAAAAGAAGTTAACGAATTATGCAACCAAGTACAGACTTTGAAGACTGTAACTAAACCTTAATAGTGCATTTTTTAAAGCAAAATTAGAGTCGTTTCAGGAAAAGAACACACCCAATTAAGTTAACCAAGCAAAAGAAAAGGAAAGAGAGGAAGAGTTATTCACAAACATGGTTGGCAACCAAGTTGGCTCCACATTAGTATTTACCAATTCTGCATGTCTAGCACTGCAAATTATCAGACCAATAGATTGTGCATAATACTAATAATAACGACCCAAAGAGTTCATCAGAATACCTTGCTTGGGACAAAGCCGATCACCACAAATGCAAATGGGTTCATTAGAATCGGAGTCATAGCCACACTGTCCACCCGATTCAAGGCACTTTGAGCAGTGGTTACTGTGCGGAATTGTATAATTCACATTGAAACCTTCCATTAAAGCCTCAGCAAGCAGTGATCGATTGCTCGTTAACTTTCCAGATATGCTCTCAAGAATCGGCAGTCTAATGCTCACATTGCATCTGATTATACTGAAGATTGGGTCATTTGGAATCGGACCAACCAAGAAATAAGAGTCGCTAAAAGGCTTACTTGCATTACACTGGAAAGTATTACTAGGCCTGAAAGTCATAACAGAAGAATTACAATGGTAGGCGATAGTTATGTCCATGTTTCCGGCACCGAAGCTGAAAACGGAGGATCTGAGACTTGAATTAACGAATTTACCAGGGCAGGTCTGGTTCCATAGGTCTAAGCGAGCAATGGTCAAAGTTTGACGTTGCGGGTCCAGTCGAAGAACTCGATACGTAAGAAAATCAATGGTCAACTCAGGCAAGTTCTGAACGCAGAAAAGCTGAAACTCGGGCTGGCCACAGTGTGCAGGACGGTCACCGCCGGTGAAGGGGTAGGAGACGTTTACAAGAGGACCGCAGTTGAAAGTGTTGTTACAGCCTGAGAGGCTTTCATTGGATGACAACGACGTCGTTGTGTGGACGGAGAATAAGAAGAAGATTACGAGGAAGGTGAAGGTGGTGATCGGAGGAAGAGCGATTGAGTGCATTGGAGAGAGTTTGTGTTGGGCGGCAGGGTAATGACCGAATTAGATAGCACATGGTAATAGAGCGAGTTGGGGCGGGAACGTTGTGAGACAGTTGAACCGCCGCCTTGGTTTGACTTTGACTCTCATAACTTAAAAGAGTAAGCCTCGCTTTGAACTGCTACTTTAATTTCTTAAAAAATTATTAATTTTTCAATAAATAATTTTTAAGTAATTTTTTAAAATAATAATTTTAAAACTTCATTAGTTTCTGACTAATAAAAAAAAAATTGATCAAATTTTTAATTAATTTTTTTCTGTCTCATATTTAATTTTATTGATCAAAGGATTGGAGGTTAATAATTTGATATTGGCATATGGGTGTAAGATAGATACCAACAAAATAATGATTAAATTAGTAATTGTGAATTTAAAATTTAAAACTTATATTTCAATATTGAGCTTAATACAACCACAGCATTAACTTGTAGTTAATAAACTTTATAAATGTCAGTAATTCATGATCCTAATTTTAATGACGTTTTTTTAAAAAATATATATAATGATTAAATTAAATAATAAAATTATTAGAAAAACATGGGTAATAGTTGGATTTGTTTTAAATTTTAATAATGCAGGGGGCTTATTTGCAATTAAGTCTTTGATTTTTCTTAGTCAATAATGGAAGAACATGCACGGCGAAAGATGGCTGAAAAAGATAGCATTTTTAAATGAATACACACACTAAACCGTCGCAAAAAAAAAAAAAAAAAAAAAGCCACCAATTTGGACTAGCTATTGCCGATGAATTTAATATTGTATGTTGGACAGTCCAAATTTAATATTGTATATATTAAATAATAAATTAGTTATAAATTAAAAATAAAGTTAAAAATATAAGTTGATTATAAGATAAAAGAAAGCTAATTAAATTATTATACAACAAGATTCTTTTTAATAAAATGTAAACAAATGTAGCCCACTTTGTATAAAAATGAAAAAAAGGAGGACATGTTTATTTATTTTATTTCCTTGTTTGTTGTTTTTTTAATTTAATTTTTGCATAAATAATTTAAATATTAAAGGTGACCTAAACATGAAATGATTGAGTATTTTATCTTTTCATTTAAATTAATGACAACAATAATTATTAAATGCTTCTACTAATTTAAATGAATTTAGTAATTAATATTTATGAGTCATGTAAAAAGAATTTAATTAAGATATAAATTATCAAATAATTAAAAAATCATTTGATTTAACTTAAAGTTTAACTCAAATACATTAATTAAATTTAAATAGATCATCCATTTAGAAAAATTAAAATTTAAATATAAAATCAAAAAATAAGCAAATCATAATAGCATTCAAAGAGACAATTGTTCAAATTTAATATAGATTAAAATACTTTAATTCAATTAAAATTAATGGACAAGTTTTTACTCTAAGTAAATGTGAAAATAAAATCTAAACAATAAAGTATTTTTATCGCATGAAAATAGAAAGCAAAATTTAACACTTTGACGTGAGTCGATATCTATACCTATCTGCTTATACTCATTCCAAAACCATAAACTTGCAAAATCAAATAACTAAAATCAAGTGCATAATAAATAAATAAAAATAACAAGTTATCAAAAAAAAAAAAAAAAAAGAAATCGGAGCATATTATTTTTTAATTCAAAAAATCAAGCCTCATATCTCCTTATGCTTTTATGTAGAATGAATTACAAATGTAAAAAGTCAAACAAACAAACTACATATATATAACTAAAAGTGAGTTAGTTATATAACACAGGGAAAACAACAAAAAAATAATAAATTATAAAACTTGTAATAACAAAAATAGCACATGTTATATTCAAATTATATATTTTTACAATTAAAAAATAAATTTATATCAATTTTTTTTGAACGTCTGTCTAATTAAATGTCGTTTAAATTAAATTAAGGTAATTTAAATCCGTTTAATGTTGAAAAATGAATTTATTAAAAAATAACTATTTATTAATTTGAATTTAATGAATATTTTATAAAATAAAAAAAGGATAAAATTAAATTAAATAAAAATATATATTTATCGTTAGATATACTTAAATTAATAGTTAAAAATAATTTAGCTAATTTATTTGTATGAGGAACGGCCGATATAGTTGGAATTAGAATGGGCAACATACAATTAGTATTTTAATTTGAGAGGTTATATGAGCTTAAGTATTTAATAATAAAATAAAATAATCAATCACTCAATTAATAATATATATATATATATATATATAATCAATACCTATCTGAAAATTTTAATATAAATAAAATAATCAATCACTCAATTAATAATGATTTTGAAAATTAACTTAGGAGTTACATTTAAAAAAAATTCATTTACTTATACGTTTTATGGAAGAAAAAAAATTTAACTTCAAGAACAAATATAAAATTAAATTTCCAATTTGATTAGTCGATTAGTTAGAAAATAAAATAACTATTTAACTTCAAAATAATTTGAATAATGAGAGAATAAAAAATAAGATTGTGGGTTCAATCTCTAAAATATAAAAAAAAAAAAAAGATTGAGGGCAATAAAATAATTTTTGTTTCAAACAAAAAAAAACTTTCTTTTGCAATAATGAAACAAATTTGAATGATAAAATTGTATCAATGAATATTATATCAGTCATAACATTCTTTAAACTCATCTCACGTTTTTATAGTACGTAGAAAATCACCTACGTTACTATAGTAGATGAAATTAGTATAATGTGACATTTGATTCTTAATGACTGAATAGTGGTTTTATTCTTTAATAGAGATTTTGGGTAATAAATTAAAGTATAAAAAAAATACATAATTAACATTTCTTGAAAGTTATTATTGCTAATTTAATTTATTTAATAAGAATTTAAAATTGTGAAATAAAGACTATCAATCAGTTCATATTAATCGGAGGAATATATTGATAGTTGGGTTTAGAAGTGGTTAGGGTTAGTGTCTTAATTCTGGAAACTATTCTTGTTTGTTGAGCCGATTATTCTATTTAGGCACTTCACCAGACTAAGCAAAACTTATACTTGTATACAAGTATGTATCCACAACATATTTCAGTCTTAATATTTAGCACTTGTTTGTTATTTCCAGGATTCCACCCAAAAAAATTGGAAGCATTTTATGAAATGGATTTATATATTAATCTTTGCTTTAGTGTTTTGAATTATTCAACAATTAGATGAGGAGTAAACGAGATGAGGATTCTAATTCTTCTCCATCTTTGATTATACTCCTAAAAGCAAATTTACGCAGAAGTCCCAAAGACCACCATATTTGAAATGAATGAAACAAAACAAGACCTGAGCTTGAAGAATCCGAACCTGAACCTGAACCTGAACTTGAAGAACTAGTATTACTACGTTTGGATGATTGAGGTCCATCAACGCAATAGCAGATGAATTGATCACCCGTATTTTGATCTGACCCACAGTATCCTCCAGTCGCTTTAGGTTCATCACAATAAGAGCTTAAGTTGAATTCCCAGGTCAACCCAAAACCAATTTTCAATGCAGGAATCAGCCGATAATGGTGGAGGACATTCGTAATACAAAGTGAGGTTTTGTGATTCGGAAGCAAAACTGAAAACGAAGGGATATAAAGGTTGTGTTATGAAATTCTTTGGGGCAAGGATTTTCCCAATAATCGCCTCTCTCAACAACAAGAGTGTCGGTTCTGATGCAGATCATGCACTCTGTAATTCACGGATTCTGTTGATATCAAAGGGTCATCGTCTGTACAATTCTTCAACTCCAACTCTGGGTGGCTACAAGAACTTGGGCAATTTGATCCCCAAAAAAAGGACAAGTCAGATTCAAATAACTAGAACAACTTTGAAACCAAATAAGAAGAAGAAGAAGAAGAAGAAGAAGAAGAAGGCTAAGGTTTGGGAAATCATATTGTCAAAAGAAGTTTGGAGTTTGACAAATTAATTAAGCTTGGGTGGATTAAGTTAAACTCCATTGTAGTAGTAGTAGTGTGTGTGTGTATATAGATATATATATATATGTTTTTTTTGTTAATAAAAAATATTATATTATTATTGTCAAAAGAACTTTGGAGTTTGACAAATTAATTAAGCTTGGGTGGATTAAGTTAAATTCCATTGTAGTAGACTAGTAGTAGTATTGTGTGGGTATATATATATATATATATATATATATGTTTTTTTGTTAATAAAAAATATTATATTATTATTGTCAAAAGAAGTTTGGAGTTTGACAAATTAATTAAGCTTGGGTGGATTAAGTTAAATTCCATTATAGAAGCTTCCATTGGAAATTGACAGCCAATGATCATGTCTGCAAACATTACACTACATAGTTACTACTATATAATATTCTAATTGGAGAGGAATGCGACTCACCTTTCTATTTTCTATTTCCCTCTCCAGATAAATGCTATCCAACTCCCCTACTTTACCACTTTAATTTCTTTCTAATTTTTTTTTTTTTATAGCAACTTATGCCATTTTATTATAACAAGTGAAATCACAATAACAATAACAAATGATGTCCATGCTAAAAACTATATATATGTAATTTATATGTCAATTCAAAAATAAAGAAAAATATAAATAAATAAAAAACTTGATAATTTGTCCTTTTTTTTTTTTTAATATCATTTTTTTTTCAAAACAAAATATCTAAACTGTTAAATAAATACATAAAAATAAAACTTTGCCCTAAACGACCCTTTATTTTAATAGGCTAGCTCCTACTAAAGAAATTCAATGGCACTTCTAGCTGGGTTTCATGAATCATGATGAGAATTAAGTAAAATTTATTACCTTTTAACTTTTATTTGATTTAATTTTTTAACTATTTTTAAAATTAAACCCTTCAACTTTCGGTACATATATTCTTTTTTGATAGATATAAAACTTATGTTCTTTTTAGGTAGATAATATATATATATATATATATATATTTTAATATTTAGCATATACGTTTGTTTTTTGAAGTGACACATATGATATCACATATTTTTTTTATTATGTAATATATGATTTTTTTTCTTGATATAGTTCATTTCTTTAGCTTAGACAGTTTTTTACTTTTTATTAAGTAAAAATGGTTAAATTATACTATAAAAAAAAATACATATGTTGAATTAAACATAAAAAAAAAATGCATCAATATATAGAAGGAAAAAAAGAAAAAGAAGAAGGAAAAGGTGCATGGAAAAAGAAATAAAGAAAAAAAGGATAACGCATTGTGCTGTGTTGGGGGGTGTTATTTGTCAAATCCGATCATTGAGATTGAGTCATTAGATGCAATTGTTCCGATTTATTATTTAAAAATACTTAGAATAATAACTCCCTACAATTTTTAATAATAAAATTAATATAATTATTTTAAATTTAAAAAAATATGAGTTAATCTTAATTAATATTAAAAATACTATTTTTATTGTTATAAATTTTAAAATTATTAAAATTATTTTTTTTTTCTCTATTATTTAGTAGCAGATTAAGTTGTGTTAGTCCATCCTAATAATAATAATGATAATAAAGAATATATGTAGGTAACAAAAAAAAAAAATTATGAGAAAATCAGTAACAAATACTAAAAGAGAAAAAAAAAAAAAAGCAACAACAACAACAAAAATAGCTTCTTTTTATATTTAAATCATATATTTTTACAATTAAAAAAATAATTTTTATATTATTTGTCTTAAACACCCGTCCAATTAAACATCGTTAAATTAAATTGTGATAATTAAGAAACATTCAATATTATACGTGAACGTTCAATGTTAAGGGGTATTATTTTTGGTAATTTTTTGAGAAAAATGTGTATTTTTTTAGAAAGAAAATTGATCATGAACTAGGACGAACCGAAAAGGTTTACTTCCATACCATTATTAGAATAATTTTTTCTATACTACAGATATATAGAGATTGTGAGTACAGCAAAAGAGAGATAATTTCAAATAAGGAAATGAATGTGGGAAAAAGAAAAGTGTTAAATCCTAAAAAATAGCAAGTCGAAAAATTCGAGTCTATCTCTCTTCTAAAATATACTCACTTCTCAATATATCTGTATTGTAAAAAAATTCCCTTAATAGAGTCCGCATAATACCACAGCACGTCTTAACATGTATTTGGAAGGGAACAAAAATAGTTAAGCACCTATTTTGAAGGTGGTGTATGAATATTAAAATAGGCAACACAAATTTACCAACTGAAACTTGAACGCTGGGCATATTTCATTAATAAAAACTTTACAACCTTTTCTTCTACAAAACACAAAGCATTCATGTGAGTCCTTTACCAACAAAGCAATCTACTTTTAGGTAACAACAAATTAAGAAGCCTAACTAAAGAAGCAGACAAAAGACAGAAAAGCAAAGAAAGATCTAACCAGCAAGGTCACTGACTATCTCATTTAACTTAACTTCCAAAACATCTGAACATATTTGGCCCATCATGTGGTAAAATGCCATTAGATCAGACAACTGTTCCACTGACATTTTCTCCATAACACTTCTTGCCAATCTTTCTCTCTCCTCGTTCAACTTTAATTTCTGTAGGTAGGATCCTCCATTCCTCACTGTTGCACCCATTTGCTTCAACCTCTTCTCTTGTTGTATACTCAATGCTGTATTTGACTGCAAATCACAAACTTATAAATTGGAAATAGATTTCTACCATAATGTATGTATTAATACATGTGTCATAATATAATTTGTCATGTATTAGTTAAGTGGTGCCATAATTATTTGGGAAAACAACAAAAATAACACCCTCAAAACTTATAATAACAAAACTAGCACCATTATATTCAAACATATATTTTCACAATTAAAAAAATAATTAATATGTCATTTCTATTTAAACACTCGTTCAATATTGAATGTTTAATATTTCCCGTTCAATATTATTGCGGTGCTAATTTTGTTATTATAAGTTTTAAGGATATTATTTTTGGTAATTTTCCTAATTATTTTTACAACTGACTTCTAACTTTACGTCAAATTCAATGCTGATACGTTATTTGATATATACTATTTTTCATTTGTACATGCTACAAATTTGGCTAAACGAAGATATAGTTACCTCGAGGAATTCAGCTCCAGCTTCAAGTTCAGATTCTTTGATAGGATTCAATTCTCTCCCTGCAGCGCTATAAAGATCTTTTGCTAGTGAGAAACTTCTGACTATTACTTTTCTCCTCTTTTCCATTTCTTGATTTAGCTTTATAGGCTTTGAAATTGATGTGTTGCTATTCAGCTTTTTCTGATAAGCAATTACTGCCTTCACAAATTCCTGTTGTAGAAAAAAATTAATTAATTTTTATATTCACCGGTACACATATTACAATATAATTAACATTTTAATAGTAAGTGGTCACACAACTTTGATGCATAATAATATTAATCTAAAATTTAAATACCTGATAAGCAGCTGGACAACCAGGATAATCAAAATCGTCAGAATGAGGACGTCTCATTCTCTCAGGATGAAATTGAAGTCCCATAATAAACTTGCCCTCTTCAGGATTATAAGCATCTGGATCGTAAAAACCTTCTATCAGTCCATCGGAGCATATGACATTGGAATAAATCTTTGTGCCAATCTCTTAACACCTTGATGATGATAACTATTAACCCATATCTCCATTTTTTCATCTTCCAATGAATCCTTAAACCAATCATGTAAAGGAGTATTCTTCACTACCTTAACAACATGTCTATGCCCATCATAGTTATCATAATCAATATGTACCACTTTTTCATTATCACAACACTTCTTTGATTGCTCTTTTTCTAGATCCATATAAAGAGTTCCTCCACAAGCAACATTCAAAACTTGAGATCCCCTACAAGAGTTAATGTTATTTTTATATTTAAAGAATTTAAGAATTTTTTTTGAAGAGACAAGAAACATTTAAAAATTGAGACTATATTATTGTCACACCTACCTGCAAATACCCAAATAAGGAATGTTTCTTTCAAGGCAAAGTTTGGCGAGTCTTAGTTCAATTGAATCTTTTTCTTTATCAATGGCTGTATCACTAGCGTGAAGTCTTCTTATTTCATCTAATTCTTCAGGTAAAAGACCTGAGATATCGGTATCGGCTTCGTAAAGAGACGGATCGATATCTTCTCCTTCACAAAGAAGAACACCGTGGATGGGTTCAAAACTGTCTAATAACATATGAACTCCTGAAACTCGTGGTACAATAACTGGTACTGCACCATATCCTACTATTAGATCAAGATGATACTCACCTGAAAATAACACAAATATTAATAACTAAAAGAAAAATGCATGTTTTAAAACTAATCTGAATTGATTGAGAAAATAAATTTAAACAAATTAAATACCACAAGGTGAATCACAAAATTGAAATTAAAAGAAACATGATTTTTGGAGAAGAGAACGTACCCACAAAATCAACGAACTTGTTCTTGCGAACGCTACGTCTGGAGACGATGAGAACGCGAGGGAGAATAACTGAAAGATCGGTGGACATTGCAAAAGATGAAGATGTGTTTGCTTTTTGTTAATGAAGATGTTTTGTCTGGTTTTTATAAGTGTAGGAATGAGGAGGGAGAGAGTTAGGGTTTGGATAGTAAATTAATTAGTTAATTAATCTGTATTGGGGTATTGGTCAATTTATGGAAGAAGATTAGGACTCTTGAACGGTTTCGTGGCGCCGAGTCAGGCCGTTCAGAAAAATTATTTAGGATTTCTCATAATATCCTCCTTCTTTTTTTTGCATTTAATCTTAAATTATTTAATATATTATTGTAATAATATACTACTAAAAATTCTCAATAATTATAATTTAAAAAAAAAAAAAAACTAAGAATCTTATTATTAAATTGATTTTCATAATTTTTGTTTGTGACTTTTATGGATTTCACTATAGAAAAATAAATAATGTAATTTATTTTTCACTTTTTGATATTTTTAAAGTTATTATTTATTTAAAATACATATTATAAAAAATTATAAATACACCATTAAGTAGACTAGTGTTAACGAAATCTTAAAGTTGCCAAAGCTACAAGGATATTTGTAATAATATATCATACATCAAAGTAAAATTGTAACATAAATTTAAATCTTGAGACTAACATGATATAATGCAAAATCTCAGAAGTGACGATGAAAGTTATACAGATTATTTATCGGTTATATATAGGGGCGGAGTTACATGCAATTTAGAGGACACGTGCTTCCTTTAACTTTTTAATAAGTTTTTTTTTTTTTTTTTTTTTTATTTCTTACTTTTACTATAATATTATATAATTTTTATTAAGTGATAAAAATTTAATATATTCTCATAAATTTTACTAGTACTAGTGAAACTTTAAAAAATTATAGTTTTTGTCTCACATATAATTTACATATTTTTATTAGGAAAATGATAATTTAAGTCCACTACCTTTGATAAAAGTGCAATTCAGACCCGTAATTATTTATAAGTGCAGCACTAATTTACTACATTTATAAAAAAGGTTACAGAAGTCTAATTTATAAAGATAATGAACTTCTACTACTCCTATAAAAAGAGCAATATAAGTCTATTATCTTTACAAAATAGACTTCTATAATCATTTTTTAAAGGTAATAAACTTGTACTACCTCCATAAATAAGTACGGATCTAAATTATACTTTTATCAAAGGTAACGAACTTAGCGTCTCTTCATCCCTCTTTATTATACCATATATAATTATATAACTATTAATTTTTTTGTTATTAATTGTTATTTATATTATGTAATATTTCTAGTATTTATTCTTTTCTTTTATATACTTAAATTATTTTACATATTTATTATAATTTACGTTGTTTAATTACTCTTTTTTTTTTTTCATGTTACATAAATATTAAACTATATTATTTAGTATTATTATAACTTAATTTATGTAATTTTAAATTTTTATTTAAATTAGATAAAATACACATTTGACATATAAATCTAAAAATTTAATATTCAAAACCACGAACATTTGTTAATTTTTATAATATTTATCACGAATGTTTTCACATTATTTTACAATAACTCATTCAAAAAATCATTTATTTTTATTATTGTCATTCGTATGGTGTCAAAGTCATCCATTTTTCATTATTAAATTTACACGCGATACTCCCCTGAATTTATATCCTATCTACGTATTGGTAATATGGTACTTTAAGGGTTTGTTTGATAACGATTTTAATTCTTGATTTTTTATTTTTTTTTCAAGTAATTTTTTAATCAATATGTTTGGTAAGGATTTATAATTATAACTTTTACATTTTTAAGGAAATTAAAATATGTGGTGATTCATAAATCTTTAGAAAGAAGATTTTTGAATCATATTTTTTATTTATATATTTTTTTCATTTTGACAAAGCATTTTTTTTAGCAAGTAAATCAAGTCTTATAATTTTATGTGTATAAATATTGAAAGAAAATTATTAAAAACTTAAATTTGTAATAAAAAAAAATAAACAAGTTTTTTATTTATTTTTAAAGTTATTTGAAAAAATTATAAATAAATTAAAAAAAAAAAAAAGCCTTATCAAACAATTTAGATGTAATTTTTGATTTTTTCTTGAAAATTACTAAGTATAAATTTTTGTCAAACACATTAGTAATTATTTTTATAAAATAATAAAAATTAAAAATTAATTATTCAATCATAAATTATAAATTAAAATTATTATAAATATGGCCTAAATTAATAATATTCATTTTTTTGATCGTAATTAAAACCTACTATGATGATGTAGGGGAATGGCATAAAAGATCTTTTCAATATCAATTTTTTTTCTTTTTTCTTTTTTTATAGAAACTTTTCAATATCAATTTATATTGTCTTAATTGAGAGTTAAACGTACGATATCATATAATGAGGTGTACTATGTTTATCATAAAACTAATAGAATGATGGGCAAATGATTTTCATCTTAATACTAATAATTTCTAAGAATGTGTGGTATCCTCTATTAAAAAAATCTCACAACTAGTATATAAGTGATCGTGTGTATTTCCATTGTTTTACGTCATAAAAATAAGGTCTTAGTTTTGTAATGATTTTGAGACTTGATTTGAAAAAGCACCAAGGTGTTTAAGTATGGAAAATAATGTAATACTAGCTTTGAATAATAATTAATAAGATTAAGAGAGACTTTTTATAACTACTGTTCTAGCATGAAAAAAAAAATTGCAGAACCAAAGGTGTCAATGAAAACGGCCAAATTTCAGTTTTGTTAAATTCTTAAAATTTGGCACAAAATTGAGCATTGGCAATCGCCAACTCTGCGTAGTATGACGTGGAATTTACGTGCAGGGATATTCGGACAAGATTTTTTCTAATATTTTATTACACATAAATAAATTTAAATAAAAATATATTAATCAAACAATGTTAAATTCAAGAGAGTTTTAGGTTGATGGAAAAAATAGAAGACAGTTTCAGGTTAGAAAAATCAGTGTTTTTTCTATGACTTGATAAAAGCTTCGTCTTATAGACTTGAAAAAAAAAATCCAATTGTACTTCATCTAGTGCATACTTCTAAGTTAATTATAGCACATAGAACGTGAAAGTGCAGTCAATTGAAAAAAACGTGAGAGTACAGAATCAAAATGCTAATCTTTTCCCGATCCAAAATTCAATTAAAAACGTTAGAAAAGTGAATTCTATATATGCTTTTATAATAAATATAGAAATAAATTTTAACACCTTAATGAAATTTTTTAGAAGTGAACTAATGGAGACTCTTGCTCAATTTTTGATTTCTCTAACATCTGCGATACTTGCCTGCAACTGGAAAACAAGTATTTCTACAAGTGGGACAAAAAAGAAAACCCCTCTATGTATAAATAAAGGGAGTTAAAAAGATACCTACTCATGAATATACACAAAATGACTCCTTGGCCATCTCCACTTCGTCAGTATATAAGACAATTTTACTACAAGCAACCTTGAAGGTTTTTCATAGCATCAATAGCTTCTGCATATGTAGAGCAAAGCATGCGCTATGCATTCTCCACATCGTAGACAGTGTAACATGCAGTCAAATTATATGGCTCTAAGATCTTCAATGCATGTCTATGTCTTCCAGAAAAGAATGTCACATCATCGTGAAATGGTTAAGAATTTCTGAAACCGCTCTACTCTTTTAAGGTCAAAAGCTGAAGATCTGTTTCTGGATGGGTTCCTCTTTCTTCTCGAACGGATGAAAGAATCCTCCGTGTCCAGTACATATGAAATCTACCACATAATATTTTGATTAATAAATATTGATATAAAAGCTTTCTATGCATGAATAGATTCAATATATTGTTTAAAGAAAAAGAAAAACATTAAAAACACCAGAAAATGAATCATATTTTCAGTTCTCAGAGTTATAACTTTTTCTTCCAGTCAATTTCATGAAGTTGACAACAATCAAGAACAAACTTTGCAGCACAAAGAATCCTATATGCTCCTCTTTTTATTACTGCAAAAGCCGTCCTAAGAAATTTTCCTTCTCTGAATGTTTGCAGTACTTTTGCAGTTGGATATGGTGACAAGGCCAGATCCCAGTTTGATTGCTGTGTTAGTCTGTATCAAAATTCCCTCTCAAACATGTTTTACAGTAATAGACAATTTTTTCGTTTTCACTTTTAAATAAATCCATATGCCTTTCAATCACTAGTAATCTGTAAGTAGTGACAAAGAGAAAGCAACACACCTTCGATGACTTGCAAGCTATCTTACATTCCAGACCATTGACTACTTCAGCACCTTCCATGGCCAGCGATGATGCTGAAAGCTCATCTAACGATGCATACTTGCGCTTATTTCTGCAAATATAAATTATAGGAATTATTTACATGCAACCCAGTAGAAAAGTTTTAGAAATATCTTTTTGTGTTTAATCTATTATGTGAAGCAAAACTTCTTCAACTTAACCCAAAGCTTTTCCAATTTTAGGAAAAATACGAATCAAATTAGTACAGATAACAGATATTCATATTAACAATGACAGATTAAAACGGCCGATCTGATAATATTAAGGAAATAATGATAGAGTCATAAAGATTATTGAGGAATGTCTATTTTTGCTTCTCATTTTGGCCAATATCATCATTATATTGATAATATTATCATGAATAGGCAAAATTTACTCTACCATTGTTTACTCAGTATCAGTTAACATCATGACCCGATCTGATAATATCATCAAGACATAAAATAAAGAATTGACCAAATTTGCCTGATGTAGAGGCAATCAAGAAAGCCGCATAAGTGAATATATAATCTAAAGTCGGCTAACCCCTCCAATCTTGCTTGCACAATGGAAAGAGCCACCGGTTTATCTCTCCATCGAATCAAATTAGCCAAAGGTGTTCGTTCATGAGCCCATGCTAAAGTTTCAATCAATTCCTGCCAATATCCACGCCAGGAAATTAAGAACATAAATCCAGTAGCCCAAACAAGATGTCCAAATAAGAACATCCATATCCAGACCGATAAACTATTCATACCAAAAGGGTTATATCCATTGATAAGATGTGAAGAATTTAACCATAGATAATCTCTTAAACATCCCATCAAATAAGTGAAAGACTCATTAAACTGTGAAACATTACCCTACCATAATGTGATGTGTTTCCAATGCTAATAAAAAGTCACCCATCCAATGGAGTTTAACAACCAAAAAACCGCCAAACAAAATGCATCCCAAGTCGAAATATCACAAGTACCTCCTTGTCCCGAACCATTGCAGGGAAAACTATAACAAAAATCCTTTTTACCTGGCATTAACTTGGAACCACGTGCATCTAAAGGCCCTATTACCAAAATTAATGTAGTTGTATGTAAATCTAAAGCAATAGCATGATGAACCAAGAAATCTCCGAGTCCTATTGTTAAGAATAGTAAATTACTATTCTCATTAACAACATTTAACCAACCAAGCAACCACATGCTTCGACCTACATTAAACGTTGGACCATTCGTTGAAAATAAAAGTACATTGAACCCATATGAAGTTTTACCATGAGTAGATTGTATTCATTGGGCAAATATAGGTTCGATCAAAATTTGTTTCTTTGGAGTACCAAAAGCAAGCATGACATCATTATAAACATAAAGTCCTAAAGTATGGAACCCCAAAAAGAGGCTGACCCAACTTAAATGAGATTTGATAGTTTCTTTATGGACTAACATTCTTGCCAATACATTATCCTCATTTTGTTCCGGATTCGCTAATAAAAACTATAGCTCCACGAGCAAAAGCTCCTATCATGATGAATCCTGAGATATATTGGTGATGAGTATATAAAACAACTTGAGTAGTAAAGTCTTGTGCTATGAACGCATCAGCGGGTAAAGAGTACACGTGTTGAGCGACCCAGGAAGTACCAAGGCTAGAGCAAGGCCTAATTAAAATGAATCGAATTATTGATTCTGTCATAAAGACCCTTATGTCCACGCCCCAATCGTACTAGGGGGAATATGTGCTTCTAAAAGCTTTTTATACTGTGCCCAATCCCAAAATTTGTTCTATACATATGACCAACAATAAGAAAAATAAATGCAATGGCTAAATGGTGATCAATATCAATCAACCATAAACTTCGCATTTGTGATGGAATCCCCCGAGAAGGGTTAGAATGGCAGTTCCTGCTCCTTGGAAGGTCCTAAATAAATGACTATTTGAATCAAGATTTTGAGCATAAAGATTCCGTTGACCTGTAAAAAACGGTCCTAATCCTTGGGGATACATCTAAGAAATTATTTCATCAAACGTATTCCCTTGGATGTAGGAATAGCAGCATGAAAATGTCCTGTTTAAGCCAAGGAGCTTACTCCAAATAGTCCTAATAAATGATTGAGATGAGATTCGGCATTTTTAAACCACGAAATGGCCTGTTGCCTTTGGTTGTAGGTGTAACCAACCTGCTATTAAAAATAGAGCATAAACAAATAATAGAAAAAGGGCTCCAACATAAAGATCCCTATTAGTACGTAAACCAATTGTATACTACCACTAATAAACACCAAAATAAGCGATATTAACTGGGCCAATAGTATCTCCCCGAGTAAAAGCTTCTACAGCCAATTGATCAAAATGAGAATCCCAAATTGCATGATCAATGGGTCTTACGTGTAAAGGATCCTATACCCATGCCTCAAACTTTCCTTGCCACGTTACATGAAACAAATTTCCGGAAGTCCCTAGAAAAATTATTGCTAATTGCCCAAAATGAGAAGCAAAAATATTCTGATAAAAACGTTTCTCAGTAACATCATGACTTTATCATTATTTATTCAGTATCAGTAATATTATCATATTATAATATTTTGCATCTCTATCAATAATATCATCATGACTTGATAATATTATCATTATATAAACATAAATTTTGTTTATAAAAATTTTTGTTCACATTTAATACTAGAGGTGACAATTTTTGACATGACACGATAGCACGATCCGAATACGACACGACACGAATTTTTTTTTAGAAAGAATTGATCAATAATTTTTTTATGTTCTTAAAGGTTTTGTTATTTCTTACTATTATAAATAACACAAAAAATTCAAGTAAATTTTTTAATGTGCCAACCAACACGAATAACACGAACAAACACGACACAATTGACACCCTTATTTAATACTGAAGATAGGAGGTTTAACACATACAAACAATGATTCCTTTTGTACCGGGAATTCGTTGATATACAAGAGAAAAAAAGTCTCACAGATGGTTGAAAAGATGATAAACACTGGAGGAAGAGTAACCCAATTATCAAAATGAAGCCAGCAGTTGCTATTATTTTATAACTCTGTTCTTCCTACTCCTTTTACTTATTTTAGATCTCATATTTATTTTGTCTCCCCTCAGTACACTGTAATTTTATGTTCTTTTCCACAATTGGCTTTCATATTTTGCCTTGTAGTTCAGGTAGTTATTTATTGGGTTGAGCAAGAGAGCTTTTCTGGTTTAATATGGCTTTTTGTTAGGTTAGCCTCACTGTAGATAACCTATAGGGCAACCACTTTGCTAGGAGGGTGAACAGAATATACTATAAGGGTGCCTTTTATGTGATATAAATGAAGACGTTACTGAACTTTAAAATTTATTACCTATCCAGAATAATGCCAGGCAGTTCCTTTTTTCCAGGAAAGTGTAACAGAAATTCATTGTGCAGGTAGTATGCAAAGTTGGGATCTATTGAAACTGCAAACACCTCAGGTTTTTCACTCAAGTTATCCATCAGCTGGATGGTCAGCCCTGATGGAGGAGAGGACTACAGAAGATAAAAGTCAATTTCCAAAAATAAGATCTTGGCCAATACTAGAAATTAAAACGGAAATGAAAACTTGAGAGGGCAAAAAAAGAAAGTGGAAAGAACTTACGCATTCCAATCTAAAAATATTCTCCTCATGAAGGAGGACGCATGCATTCTCATAATAAACAGAATCAACTATCTTTCCATCTCTTCGTGACTTCTCATATTCGTATAATTGAAGAAGCTTTTCATCCATCTCATCATTAGCCACTGTTTGAAGCTGGAAGAAATATATGTCAATGTCTAACATCTAAACTGAAAAACAGCAGAAGGAGGCAACAGGATAAGACAACATACCTGCTTGATCAATCTATATATCAATTTGTCCATTGTGAAGAGCACATACGACTGGTTCCCAATGATAGATCGGCACTCATCCTCAAACTTTGCATTATCAGAAGATCCATCAAGCAAATTGTATAATGCGCTCATAAATCTGTACAAAATAACGTGCTGAAAATCAAAATGCATCAGAAACTCCTACTTTCTACAGGTTCAATCACTTACCTGTCAAAGAGATCTGGAGAAGTGGCATCCTTTGAAGTTTTCCACTTCATTTCTACACCTGCCGAGTTCATTTTTGCATACAGAATCCTTTCATAAAGAGTCTAGCAAATTTAAGGAAAAGATGTCTTCAGAACAGTGAAAACAGTGAAAAAGTAATGCATAACTAATCAAAAAACAAGGGAAAAGATTTGAATTGCGTACTTGATGAAGCCTAAAAAGCACATAAAAATCATTATTTCCATAAAAAATCCGACAATCATTTCTCCCCTCAAGTAAAGTAGCAGGCACATGCTTTGCAAGTGGCTTCACAGAAAATAGAAATCTTTCAGATAATGGCACGGGCATGTCATCTCCTCCAGGCAGGTGTCCATCAGCCATTTCTTCAACCTCACCTTCACTCTCAGCCTTACCATTAACTTCATCATTTTCCACACCATCCTCCTCTGCACGCTCTTCCCTGGAGCATTCATCACCTGCAGATGCACTGCCAGAGACATCATCAACAGCCTCAAATGCATTTTCACTGTTTTCATCATAAGCATCTGCATCATTTTCTACCCTAGTCTCCTGATAATGAAGTTGTTCCCCATTGCCAGAATGATATTCTCTACTTTCAGCATCATGGTTTGCCTTGGGTATGGAGTGCCCCACAGAATCTGCAGAGACAACATGGTTGTCCTCCTCAGAATCATCATTTGGGGACAACTCACCTTCTTCTTTTTCATTTTTCAAGGCCTCAATAGATTCCTTTTCAGACCTGTTAACTTTATCTGAAAAAACTCCATTTTCCAATAAAGCAGATTTTATGTCACCCACCTGAAGAACGGCAAATATAGGTAATTAATGGGAATAGTGCCTTGAAATTACTTTTGAGTGACCGTATCTGCTTCAACTAAGGAACTTAAATATCAATATTATAAAAATTTCAAATCCATACCTTATCCTTGGGTAGATGTTCAACTTCGCTAACGTTATCACCAGGTTTGGAGACAGCAGCACCACAACCTTTTAAAAAAGTAACCTCAGTATTGCAGCAATTTCAAAATGGAACAAAAGAAAAATTATATTAGATTAGTGTAAGGTACAAGAAAATATTTAAGCTACTGGCCCAGACACAGACCTGACAATACTTCCAGGTTGGTTTTTCCATGACCATTTTCTTTTCCAATTTCGAAAGATAAACTCCTGTTGTCAACTAGATCAAGAAAGACTGCATGTTTATTAAATCCAGATTTTATATCAGTCACATCTTGTCTTGTCTGATC
This sequence comes from Elaeagnus macrophylla, assembly GCA_029378325.1. Lineage (NCBI taxonomy): Eukaryota > Viridiplantae > Streptophyta > Magnoliopsida > Rosales > Elaeagnaceae > Elaeagnus > Elaeagnus macrophylla. The sequence continues at coordinate 103,410,411 of CM055640.1, forward strand.
TTTCTCTAGTTGAGCATTACATATGGGATTGTCTCTACATATGCGATCCACATCAAGAGAGTTATCTTCTTTCACAAAAGTTTCTTCATTTCCAAAAATAGCCCTGCAAGAACTCACTTCTGGTAAGAGGTTGTCCTCTTCACCATGCACAGATCTCAACTGCATCAAACTTTTTACATTAACATCGCCACCAGGACTACCATCACATTCTGCAACACCTGATGCACTACCATTTATTGCAGGATTCCTAACTTCTTCAGGATCTCCAGTGCACTCCAAACCATGAAGCTGAGAGGGGACACCCAACATGGGCTCCAAGAAAGTTGTATAGAGTTTCATGACTTTATTCAACTGTTCTTTCGTTGAGCATACCTCTTCACATGAATATTGAACAAGTTTGTACAAGTCTTCATGAATACTGACATCAGAGTATTCATATTCCAGATGTGGGACTATAGGCTGTCTGTTTCCAGCAGCTACAGTCAAAAGAAAATCATCTTCTTTTTGTTTTTTCTCTTTCTGTTCCTTTATCTCAGCTACCAAAGCTGCAAATTCAGAAAACACCAAGACATTAATACAACAGATGCAACAATGAGTAAATGTCTTAGCTCTCAGGTATTCCACCTAATAAGATTTTAAAACTATAACCCTTCAGAGACTTGTGTGAAACTTAGTCTAACTGTCACCCCAAGGGACATCATTGTATCTCGGAAATGAAAGCACGTTACAAATTACAAACAGAAATAAAAGTGTAGATATTTCTCAGTACACCTAAAGACACTTGAAAAAAAGCTAAAATAAGAAAAAGCTAACCATTGACATGTCCTAAGTCAACTGACAATTAAAAAAAGAGGAAAATGGAAGGGATGTGTATTTGTAACTTACATTTGCAGCCCAAGTTCTTGGAATCTTGTTGCTTGAAATAGAAGCTTCGATGATCAAGCGACTTGTGATGATTTTTAGCGTATATATCAGCCCAAACCTTATTAAAATCTGATCGACATCTTGTCCACTCCTCTTCCTTCTGCTTGAGGCGTGTTAATATGACTGGCAATGCCAAAGTGGAATTTTTCCGTAATATATCCAGTACATCAAGACCATGGTCACCATATAGCCGCTCAATGCACCTTAAATTAAGAGCTGCAAAAGAGAAAATGAAAGGTCAAAAGATTCTGTACTCAGCAAGATTTAATGTCTGAAATTATTATTGCACAGTCAGCTGAAGAAACAAACCACCGAAGTAGTCTTCAATATGAATTGGAGTTTCCAGATTATTTCCGTTCATGCTGTTCAACATCTCATCTGCTCGCTTGGCAGTTGAGCTCACAGACTCCAACAACATATCCAATTCAAACCTAACCATCAAACAGCAAGTTCATCACAAAATGCCAAGTGACAAAATACAGCTATAAACTTCAACAAGTTGTATGTCTGAGCAGGTTCAATATATGAAATAAAATAAAAATTTGAACTGAAAGCATTAAATGCATTGTCCATAGCTAAAATGGGGGCAAAGAAGTAATTGCAATGTTATTTTGTGTTTTGCAATTTATATAAAAGATACATTTGTGTTCACATTATCAATATATGCTCCCTTTATTCATACTTGGAAGACAAGCATACTAGTCACCAGGAGATTCAAATTACAACGGTATCATGAGATGAAATGACATGACACGATATGTTACCTATCATCTTCACATCTGAATAGACTTTCTTCATACTGATTTCTGCGCATATGTTTGAAAGAGTAATCCTCACTGCCCGAAGTCACAGAAACCCAGTGGTTGTTCAAGACTTGATCACCAATCTCTGATCTCTGGCTTGCTGAAGGTTTAGGATACTAGAAAATTCAAGCATCAAAATTTAGCTTTGGTACAAATTACAAACTAAAAAGTTTATTGCACATTTCTGCAGGCTACCACATATGAAATAAATACTTACATCATCTGGCAGAAGCCGATAGCTCGGGGTGCAACGTTGACAATTAGAGAGGTCAAGTTCTTGGATGGATTTTGCCATATATTTCTCCCTCCATCTTTCCTTTTCTTTAACCCCCTCCACTTCACGCCTGAGCTCTTTATCATCCACCTTCACTGATCGGGCCAAGTGACTCTCACCACCCACAGATTCTATAATTGACCAATGAATGCTATCAGAGTTAAAAAAAAGTTGTACAAAAAACCATCAAATATCTCGAGAAAACATGTTGGCAGAAGAAATTTGCTATGAATAAATTCAATATCCACCTTTACATATAAATATGTCATTAGAAGAATACAGCTATATATAAAAAATAATAAAATAAAGTATATAGATACATACTTCTGCTCATAACATCAGCAAGGAACCCATCTGCAATGATAAACACAATTAGAAATAATATAGGGACAATATAAATGAAGCAACACACCTAAAGCTAATGAATTTCAAAGTTACCTATATTTTCACAATGCTCCAAGAAATCGTTAAATTCATCCATGAGATCTGGATACCTTCCCAGTAAATCAGTCACCTAAAAGAGCAATTCAGGATCCAGGGCAGAAAAATGATCGATGAGTCTACAGTTGATATCCTTTACTCCCCCTCTTTACAAGTGAAAGAGTTGCTTTAAGATGCAAACTTTATTTTTTTTTCAACCAGTAGTGAAGAGCTAAAAAGAGCTAATGTATGATACTAAGAGATGAATAATTGCAAGAGAAGGCATATATCATAGCACGTACCAACTTCTGCAAATCATTCCTTTTGATAATCCCATTGCTATAGATATTAAGGCACTTTAAAAAAGCCTGGTAATCATCTGTACTGCGCAACCTGTCTTTAACTTTCTCACAGAAGCTGTACATGCCTGTCATGATATAATGGGTTTTAACAAAACCAATATACCATACTCGGAAGATCTTCCAAGATTGTAACTAAATATCAGCCACTAGCATAATTTTCACACGTCCTCATTAAGGAACATGCAATTTACAATATATCCTTTTTTAAAAAAACTGAAAATATAGCAGGGGTTGACAGTAAACAAAGGTCATATAATGCCCAATATGTTAGCATTAAGTAACTGTAAGAGAGTCACAAAATTAACTTGTATGGATGCATCCAATATATAACCCAAGGAAAAAGTATTTCAATAGTTAACTCACCCTTTAAGGTACCTTTGTCATCGTAAGAAGTAAAACTTGCATTTGTTCCAAATCCTTCACCTTTTCTAGTATATTTCCTCTTTTCAGGATAACGTTGCATGTTGAAGTCCCTACTGTTATCATAGTCAGCTTCTCTATCATCATGATCCCTGATTCTCCTATCTCTATTCTCCTTTTCGGCACGCTTCCTATACTCTCTGTTTACTTTTATGGATTTATCATCATCCAGCTCAGGACAATCAACACTAAGATCATGGTCATCATGGGGAGGAATAATCCTATCTCGCCGACGTTGCTGTTAAGGGTAAGATTGATTTGACTATCATATTAATTAAATTCAAACTATAAACAAATAAAATACCAAATATGAAAAATACAGTGTAATTACCTTGTCTACTTGCATTTGACGCAAGGTAGGTGCAGCAGAGCTCCGCTCATTGATTCGTGGAAGGGAATTTCGGCCATTTACAACTTGATGAGATGAAGTTGTTGCAGAAGCATCTGGTAAAAATCTTGTGAACTCGTCAAGCAAATCCGGGTGATCGTCAAATAGAGATGAAACCTAGAAAATGATAACATGGAGATCACTTAATGTAACAGATAGGAGAAGAACAATTTTCTCAAGGAAAAAACAAAATATTGTTTTACAAAACAAGATATATTGTTGCAAAAATAGACAACAAAATATTATGTGATTACCTCACTGTAGACCTCATTTATGTCCTTGAGCTCCTTTCTGTACATATTCAGTATGTCAAGGAATGATTTGTACACATTATCATCATTCTGGAATCGTCTCTGTAGTTTAATAATCCATATAATTAAGATCAAGTTATCATTACTCTTCTCTGCAAGATAACAATCAATAAAATTAATAAAACTAACCTTTATCTTGTTCACAAAACTAATGGCTTCGTCAAATTCGACAGTCCTTTTTGGGGGAGTCTCATCTTCGTCAATAGTTATCTCATAACCTTTGGGCAAAAAGGTATTAAATCCCAGAATCAGGTTGTTATGCCCTTTAAATAATTCCTTAACTCTTGCAATGACGCCTGCAGTGTTAGTTCTGAAAGAAACAATAAAATGCAGACGCAAATTAGCAGCTAAATACAAGAGAAAATTTACTAGATTGATTAAATTTCTACGTAAGAAAAATTTACCGCTGGGCCTTGAAATCCTTCATAACCGCAAGAAACAAGTCATACTTATCCTTTTGTTCTTGAAACATGTCCTTCACCTCTTTGAGATAAGTCAGTGCATCATTAGTGGTTAGCTTCTGTGAAGAACTTGCTCCTGCACCCCTTCCACCACCACCACTTTCTCCTCCTCCTCCTCCGGGCACAGAGGAATTTCCATAACTTTACATGAAACAAATTCAGAGTGAACTTGTTAGATATTTATAAATTAAGAAACAAATTTTAGATTAAATAAATTGTTCGTACAAAAAGTTCTCTATGCTCCAAACTTTTCAAGTACCGTTAAGTTGCCTTCTAGGGCTAAGTAAATCAAAACAGGATACTTCCAATACATTTTTTCCAATAAAAAAAAAAAAAAAAAGGAAAAGGGAAATAATGTATGTACATATAAAAAATAAAATAAAAACGCAAAATTTTATCTCCAAAATTTCACTATACAAAACTAGGTAATACTTCTTGACATCTCTTCTTCGATTAGCATCCGAAAATAAGTTTCAAAAAAAAGAGGCGCATAAATTACTCGAGCAAAAAATATATATCCCCGCTAAAGGGTTGACTATAAAATTCTCAAAGCATCCACGATAAACCAAAATCGTTAGTAAAAGTAACTGAATCAAATAACTCATCCAACAAGAGAATTAAATTTCACATTTAGATGACCTCATGTAGGAAAAAAAAAATATATGTATATCATAACTCATATAATATTAAGTTTAATTTCAGAACAAGAAAATGCAACTGACAATTCTGTAAAGAAAAATCATATCGAGATGAGATTAGAAAAATAAAAAGCTAAAAAAAACTTACGAGTCTCCGCGCGAAGAGCCAAATGGCTTTTTGAATTGACCACCAACTTGGCACACATCATCTTTTATTCTCTTCATTCCTGCAAAAGAGATTAAGGAAGAAAGTAATTAACAATAAATACCAAATTGACTATCAAAAACGTTCCAGAAAAATTAACTCACTTCTACACTTTCAGGATTTTCCAGATAAAATGAGCAAGAAAAAGAGTGAGCAGATCTCCTTGAAGGTAAACAAAACTAGTAAAGGGGCTTGATCGCCACAAAGAAGGAGGAACAAGCAAAAACAAAAAGCGAGACAAAATTATAATTAGCGGAGAAGGGAAGGAAGAGAAGAGGAATAGTTTCAATTTTTTAGCCTAACTACGTTAAAAGGGAGAATTTTGAGAGGAAAACAGAAGAAAATATTTATAATGAAAGAAAATAAAATATTATGTTACGTGGAAGTGTGAGACATAGCCGATTCAATTCAAAATCCGATTTTTTTTTTTTTAATGTTAATTTGACATTTAGCCAGTAACATTTTTAAGCTTCTTAAACTTAAATCCACAATTTTTAAAATATAAAATACTTTTATTTATTAACTAAATCAAAAATTTGAAACAATTTAAATCAAATTAAAAAAATAATAAAATTATTTTTATCATGTATACATATATTAGTCATAATATTATAAATAATTTTAGCATGTTACTTTTCTTAATTGTTGATATTAAAATTTCTTTATAAGGCATATGTAATGTTGGGAGTAGTGTTGTAAATGAAGCTAAGTGCAAATGAGTTTAACATCTTCATTTCATCTCTACGTTAAATGTTTATAAAACCAACACGAATATTTTTTACTAAAGTTTTAAAAAAATTGTGACAATTGGATACCCATAATATATGTTTAATTGATTACTTTATATTTTAAATTAATAAAATTTATGTTAAAAAATAAAATAAATTTGAAATTATTAACGTAAAAATTATAAATATAATTAAATTGTTTGTTTTGATAGCTGTTAAAAATTTAAAATAAAATTTATTTTTAATTATAATGTTGTATTTTGTTAAGTAAAGAAATAAAATTGTAAAAATATTGAGATCCCAAAAAAATTACGATTATCTACTTTGAAAAAATTTACAACACTAATTAAGAGTTCCGCCTGTGTATGTAGGTTTTGTAGAAGCAATTATTTTGGTTAAGCCTTCTCTATCTAATTTGATTTGGCAAGTTCAGAAGATCAGACTTAAAAGTAAGCTAATGGCCGAAGTTCAACGAAGATCAATAAACTACTTTGCTTTTGTAACAAGGAAGATATAATAAGTGTAAGAATTACCTACCAAGATTTTTAATTATACTTTGATTTTTATTTTTACTGTTCTCTATGTGACCTGAAATTTCACTCATTTTATCTTTTTACATTAATTTTTTTTAAAAAATATGACAATAAAATAAAATTTACACATATTAATAAAAAAAAGAAAAAAAAAAAAAAAAAAAAGGTAATTAAAAGTGTACGTAACATTTCTTATTAAAGTATTAGACAGTACGTTACATAGTACAACTCACAATTCTAATTGGATCTGAAATAATGATTGTAAGTTTGTAACCGTATGTTACTATTTTTTTTTTTTAAATAATATAATATAACAAGTACATCTTACTTATATATAATAAAGGAATTATCCATAAAATAATAATAGTAAAAACGGTCAACTTAGCCTTTTCCTTTCTTTTTTTAAATTTCGAATTGGATCTGTTTATAGTAATTTTTTATTTTTTTATTTATAGAAAAATCGTATTACAACTAAAAATTAAAGTTGTAATATAACAAAAAAAATTAGGAGTGGGCTTGATAAATCAATCTATTTGACTCAAATTAAGTCAAGTCAAAACAACTTTTATATAAATTTCTGTTTTATAATGTAAAAAATGACTTATGTTACATCTATTATAATTTTAAATTTTAAAACAAATCGATATTTAACTAAACTGTCTTATATATTATTAATATATATATTTATTTTTAATTTATATATTTATAATAAATGTAATATATATATATATATATGATTATTTAATTTTAATTAATTTTTTATATCAATTTAAAAAATGAAGCAACTTATATTATTCTTTTATAATATTCATTTTTTATAAATTTTTAATATAATTAGTAAAAAAAAAATTTAATTATTTTTTATTATCAAGTTTTAAATAATTTATTCATTTTTAAGAGTTATTTTATACTTAAAAATTGGTTTATAATTTTAATTTAAATGTTAATATACAATTTTTATTATAATTTTATCACAAATGAAATTATGCAGAAGAGAGTATATGTTAAGATGAAGGCTAAATTTGATTCCTCTCAGTTATTACTTTCTTCTTTTATAGTAAATATAAGAATATTTACTATTCTTTATTTTGTCTTCTATCTTGTTATTTTTTTACTATATATATATATATATGTTTTCTAGCATAATTATTTGTAATTTTCTAATTCTTATCCAAAGACTTATTTTTGGTACAGATATATATAAATATCTTTTAATAAATTATATTACATCAACCTACTTTATTCTATCTTATATTCGAGTAGATTATATTACATTATATCCACACACGGTTAATATAATTTAAATTTATTTTAAAATAAATAGGTATAAATTGTAAGCCGAACCTATCAAACCAACATAAATTTGTTGGTCTAATATTCTCTAACTAATATTTTATTGTTCAGATTCTATTCTTTATTTAGCAAACTAGTATATGTCAGTTTGATTAGCATTTTAAGTAAAAATCGATCAAAATCGAATTACACCCACTCCTACAAAAAACTAACAATTTAACTCTTAATTTTTTTATCGAAAAAAAAAAATGTTTAAATTTTTTTATGAAAGTTAACTCTTATATTATTGACACCATTAGATTATAAATGTTGATATATTTATTATTTGCAATATATATTTTCGTGAAAAAAACAAAAATAGTTTGATACTACCATTTTCCAAAAAATTAAAGTAAAAAATTTACACTAAAATGTTATCATATTTATGTATAAATTAATCTTACATCGAAACAAAAAATGAAGAATAAATTGAGTATTTAGTTGAGATGGATTATTCTTTATAATAAGTTAACTTTTTGGATTGGAACCTAGACTAAATAAGTGGTATCAAAGTCAGGACTCAATTTATATTACATGAGTACACACAAGATGATCCATAATTTGAAAGTAGACTCGTGTAGGTGGCGCAAAGTCTAAATAAATAGTAGGCCCCTATTAGATTGCATTGAAAATTATGCGATGTTTTAGACTTATTTGGACTTCTCGAGAGTTGATTAAGTTGGCGTGTCTGTGGCCATTTCTTACCATGCATTATTTCAAGACGATAGAGCATGGATGCCCGTTTGAAAGATGTGGCTAAATGATTGATTCTTGATATTGGAGTTTAAGGGAGGCTAAATATGTTCTTGTTAGAGGGAGGTTATTAAGTGTGTGAATTACTCTCATATTATAAAAATACAAAGAACAAATTAAATATGTACAATGTAGTTAGAATGAGTTATTTTTTTTATTAAGTCAACATTTTAGGTTTGAACCCGTGCCAAACAATTTACCATAATAAAAAAGAAATTGTATTTGAGATGAATGATAGATGTGTAAAGACTTAGATGTAAAATAATTGTTAATATGTAATAAAAGGAGGATTATGGCATAAATTCGATTGTATTGAGAGGTTTTTTTTTTTTTTTTTAATGAAAGAATTGTTGTTAAAAAAATGTGAAAGAAGCCAGTGAGGTTAGAAAAATTAATATGCTCATTCTACTTTAAAAATGGTAAGCTCAATTAATGAGCTTGAAGGGGATTCTTTAACAATATTGTAAATGAAACAATTGGGTGCTAAAGCAAGAGGGAAAAAACAAGTATTTATATCCCACTTTTGTCTTTAGCAACAAAATAAACTATGAATTTAAGACATTTTTTTAAGGAATATAATTTTTGAGAAATAAAATATAAATAATTTATTATTTATGCCTCGTACTAAGAAGCAAGAACCTAATAGGCTAACCACACGTGGTAGGAAAAAAGAAAAATAATCTAACACCATTAGAGTGGCTGAATCTTGACTTTTTTTTTTCTTACAAGATTTACTCATGTTTGAATAGGTGTAACAATATTCTAATTTTTCTTTTTTGCCTTTTTTTTTTAAATATTCTTTATTAAAATATATGAGCGCGTAATAATTTAATTTTTAATATTTATTGAATATAGTTTGAAATCAAACAACCATCACAAACATACTTCTACACGAGACTTATTGTTTATTATTTTCTTTTTTAAAATAACATTGTACAACTTACCTGTTATGAGATCAAATTTTGAGATGAATTTACAACACTTATTGTCTCAATAGTTATTAGTGGTCGTCTTCTTTTGGTTTTTAGGATGCAACAATACTTATCTAGGCCTCTTTAATTTGTCATGAAGTTTGTAACTATAGATATCATGATGTTCTTATTATCTTTGTTATATTATGTAATGGCTATATAGTTAATATGAAAAATTCTAACATAAAAATTTGTACGTTTGACCAAATATTAAATTTGTGTAAGTTATAGCAATTAGCAACTATGTACTCTCAAGTTTGAACCGAATAGATATCTAATATTTATTGGTTTGAATTGGGTTTCATATCTTTTGGTATTCCAAATTTTTGTTTTGGTATCCTATTTGTATTTATTTAAGAGACATCAAACTCACTAGTTTTTGTTATTTAATTTCTTAAACTTGAATTTTTACTCCTTGTTATTATCCTAGATGAACAAGTTAGTTTTGCAACACATTATTTAACTAAGTTTGATTTATCTTATTTGAAATTTGTTACTTTGATCGAAATTGAGTTATATTGGCTTCTTTTATCTCTTGATAATATATTTTTGTTACTGGTTAATATTTTTAAAATGACACTTTTAATTACAAAAAAAATTACCATAATTTATGTTATTGATACACTTTTGGCCAATTTTAATAGTAATTTCAAAGAATTGGGAAAACTCAAAGATATCAACTACTATTAAAATTTTTCAAAATATGTATCAATAACTTAAATTATAAAAACAAAAATTAGATATATCCAAAAATATCTTGTTATCATTTCTCAAAAATGGGCTATATTTGTTTAATTTTAATTTTAATTTATAACTTAAACAAGTTAAATCTATTAACTAAATACTTAGAATCTTGAGATACTTAGAATCTTAAATTTATTGAAACACTAATTAGTTAGACTCTAAAAATTATTGAAACACTTGTTAGTTAGAATCTTAAAGTTATTGAAAAGTAGTAAATTAGATCGCAAAGAACAAGAATAAGAACGAAAATGGCAAACAAACGAGTCACAAAATTATGTTTCAACTTTAAACTAACTTCAATAGGTTTTTAATAATTAATGGAAGATTTATAGACGTTTTGTTTAATTGATTATACTTGCATCGAAATATTATGGTGAATTAACATGAACGATTTAAAAAATCAAGATTACTCACTTTCTTTTTATTTATGAAAATTCCTACGAATCATGTAATTTTCTTTAGTAATTACCTAACCAACCTATGGATCAAGTAGATCAATTAAAAATTAAATTATATACAAAGAAAAATATGTCAATCAAATCAATGTTATGATTAGGTCATCAATTTGAAGCTTTGATTAAGGTTTTTAAAATATAGTCAATGTGATGTTCTTAAAATTAAATTCTCAATTTTTTCAATCTATTTATGAACAACAAAATTAGCCCATGAAAATTTATAAATAAATAATTAAACACACTCTTAATAAAAAATGTAATATTTATTTAATCTTGCAAATAAAATATTCACCAAAATAAATATAAACAAACATAGCAACAAAAGTTAAACATTCATAATTAAATTCAGTCACTCATACTTAGATTAATATTTATAAATAAATAAAACTTTAACATATATCACAAATAGAGAATGAGAATAAAAATAATCTAATTACATCAAGAACTTAAGAGGTCTAAATATTCTCAAATTCGATTAGATGATGTTTATTTTACCAAAATCTTGCAGCTTTACCTTCTTTTATGTCTTGAATCCTTGATATTGACTTCCGTTGCCTCATTGAATGTGAAAAAATTTTAAAAATCTTAAAAATTTAGTATAAAAGTCGACTCAAAATTGTGTATTTTTGTCTATATAATACTAAAAATGTAAGAAATTTTTATAAATATAAGTGAAAGTTCTAAGGTATGGACCTAATAAACCTAAAGGGAAGATGAATAGCTTATTATGACAATTATAAATAAGTTTAATTTTTTAAATTAATCACAGAGGCCAGACATACAATTACAGAATAACAGTAAAAAAAATCACATGTAATTTTTTAAGTGAAAACAACCTAGGTCAACATGACCTAAGAGGAAAACCACCGGTACACCAAGACCACCTAACCTGTCTACTATAAAAAAATAAATGTTCAAGTACAATAGGTCTTAGATTACCCTTATAGTGATAAAGTCCTTGTATACTCTACTTACAAGTCATCGCTCTTTTCTTCATAATTTTCTCAAGGTAGGTGAATGGATCTGGACTAACGTTCCGAACAACTATTCTCAAGCTCTCAAACACATTCACGGAACAACTTGAAAGATTAGCACAAATAACACAAGTGCAAAACGTGTTCTACACGGACTAATGCAATGAATAGTTTTATCAAATGCTTCAGTCAGATAAGCAGAGATAAGCAAGAAGCAAATTGAAGATCTAAAACAAATATAAGTTAAGCACAATCCTGTAATTAATGATTCAAGATATAATGAATAGGCTCAAATCTATTCTAATATAACCATGCAAATATAATGAATCAAAGATCAATGAATAAAGTATGCATGAATTAGCATAGATGTGGAAGATGAAAAAATGAAGCTAACCTTAATAACATGAATCATAAAATCAACAAGCTAAAAAAAAAGTCAAAAGTGTAGGTATCTATTTATATGCAAACAGTGATGCATCATATTATTTTATGAAAACCTAGCAAAAAATACGTCACTTGCTGATGTGTCAAAATATGATAGGCAATTAGAGGTTAATTAGGATTAAAAATTACGTGTAAAAACTTAGTTACAGACAGTGGGAGCACTAAAAAAAGTTACGCCAGCGAGACTTAGGATCGATCCAACATGCAGGGGGATCGATCAAACCCATAGGGGGATCGATCCGTCTTTCCAAACCTTAAAAAAAACTTGCGTAGATTGAACACAATTGGTTAACGATTGAAATGAGATCGATCCAGCTTTAAAAAATTAGGTATTCAATTTTACGTAATGGGGGGAGGATCTATATTGGATCGTTTTGGAATCAATCCGTCTCAAAGAGAGATTGATCTGTCCAATTAAAAAGGCATATAAATATCATTCACAACATCATAAATTAGTCAAACGAAAGCCTATATGAAATGTACTTAAATATGTATGCATGATACCTAAATATTAGTTGTTGAAGTGTTGTAACTACTATAAGAGTCATGATATCTCGATACTTGTTATAAGAGGTTTTAATGGCTAAAACATTACAATATGAAAAGTATATCCGTGAAACTGCTAACACTCGTAAACCTCATAGTAAGGATTGTACAGAATAAGGAGTCTCTAAAAATACACACGTTGCAACACAAATTTTTATCCACCTCGACATAAGCCTTATAATTGCCTCATACAAAAATCCGAGACCAATCTGCCACTGCACACAATAACTTCCACCGCAACACAAGCTCATTTTCTCATCTACAAATGTAATCCTTACATACTGGTTGGTTTTTGATATAAGTCTTACATGCCTTAGTTTTTTTTACTCCTAAGTTACTAATTGAGTGCTTCAAGTATCCCGTCTTAATGTGTTTACATTATTTATCTCTTTTAAAACTAAAAATACCTAAAATATACATGTGATTTTGAAATAATAGATTTATGCAAATAATTAAATAAAAATGTTATAATTAAATCTTTTTGTAACAAATAAGCATAATAAATCATGAAATATTAGTGCTTTTCACGCACTCATTTAATAATAATGTGTTTACATTATTTATCTCTTTTAAAGCTAAAAATACCTGAAATACACCAAAATATACATGTGATTTTTAAATGATAGATTTATGTAAATAATTAAATAAAAATATTATAATTAAATATTTTTGTAACAAATAAGCGCAATAAATTATAAAATATTAGTACTTTTCACGCACTTATCAAATAGACTTCATTTAATAATTGTGTTCTATACTGATCTCTCACTTGGATTTTTAATTGAAATTCTAACTCTACTCTTTCTTAAATTCTATTAGGGCTTTGCAGTTCAAACAAAAAATCATTCTTCCATTTCAGCCCAGCTTGCCTTTGCCTTCATCTACGCCTCGACCTCTATTTCTTGCCTTTGCGCTCCTCGTCCTATATTTTCCATCATCAAAGACCCTGAGATTTGAGCGTTTAAAGCTTTGTTAGAAATGTAGTGTTTAAAATTGGTACATCGATCGGCGTCAGTGGTAGTTGCACCTGACGTGTTGTACCTAACAGTTGGAACGATGGTTGGGGTTATAGATCTATAGTTTAGCTCATCGACGAATCTTGAGATCTTTAAGCTTGATTTCCAATATGATGATCAAGACCTCCTTGTGGTTGGTGAGTCCTCAAGCTTTGAGATATTCAATCATCTATCATGCGCCAAGCCTACTCAATTTGGCAACTAGCAATTTGGCGTCAACCTCATTACTGGTGGCCTCGTTGATAGGAACACCGACATTTGGAACTCCTTCGCTCTAATATAATACTTAGGGATTCAAATTCTAATTTTTTTTTGTAATGTTTGGGTAGCAAGGGAATTGAATTGAGTTTGATATTATCATTGTGTTATTTGCGTGAATGGTTGAGGTTGAGTGTTTTATTTGTCTTCTTGTTTGGAATTGTTGTGTGAGAATTTAGAAATGAGAAAAATTTGACAAACTTTGCAATGCCCTTTTAATATGTTTCTTGAAAATTCTCATTTCCTACCTCTTTTTTACAATGCTATCTTTTAAATCATTTTGAGAATCCAAATTTTATTTAATGGTTGTTACTAATAAAGTTTTCCATAAAAAAGTTAGTTTATGAGTTAGATATAAGTCTAATATTCACCCGATGAGTTGGACACTTCTTCAATTGAGTTACAAATAGTTGAATATGTGTCCAATTCAACTTCAATTAGTGAGGTTACCAATAGATAAAAATTCATCCAGTTGGACAATTGTCATATTCAGTTAAAAATGTGTCAAACTTGATTCTGACGAGTAGAATAATTGACTAATCAAAATCTAGCCAATTAGACAACTATCCAATTTAATTGGACATGTATCCAACTTGGATCTGGCAAGTAGGGCATTGATCAATCAAAATTTGGTTAGTTGGACATGTATCAAACTTGGCTCCTGCGAGTAAGAGTTATCAGCCAATTTGGGCAGTGTAGTTGAATATGTGTCTAATAATTTTTTTTTACAATTAATTAATGAAATTAAAGGCATTTTTGTCACAATATTTTAAAAAAAAATCAAATGAAAGAAGTCATATCCAATTTTTAATAATATATAGTTATGACAACATATAACATTTATTATTATTATTATTTTATCATTTATCTTTTTATTATTATATAGCTTCTTTTTTTTAGAAACTTCAACCCTTTTTTATATATATATTTTTTATAAAAGTAAATACTTTATTTAAATATAAAAAAAAAAAAATACAAGAAGTTCCATTCTTAAAGCAAGATACATTAACACTATAATGAAAACTTAATACATATTTTGATCGCTCAAAGAGAAGTAATTTTGTCTTGAGCTTTTTTACGTTGCTCTACAATAACAACCTCCAAATTCAATAGTAATTGTTCTAATAGATGTATCCATGAATCTTGATATTGAAGATAACTTTTGAAAAATTATGAAATTTTACAGAATCATACAAACAAAATAAAAAACAAAGAGAAAATACAAATAGACTAAAACAAACAATAAACAAGAAAGTGTAGAAACATTCTGCAGTCTTTGAACAAAACCGAAAAAAGTCTCAACAGATTTAAAGTCGGAGATCTCTAGATCTTATCAAAATTTATTGAAAACAAAATACCTAACAATCATCAACCGAAGAGACAAAAAACACTAACAACCACGTTTAGCAGCCACCAGGCTCAACCACTATTGCATCAGTTGTGAAAATGAACCATGGAGACCATTCCAATACAGATGAAAGGGAATAAGGGAAGAAATCGAACAAGTCAACAATATGGACTGTTCTATTAGCGAAACCAATTGCTTGATCCTCAGACAAAGAGATTGGGAACTAGAGTCAAACCAACACATTTAATCGACTCTTAAAACTAACAATCTTGGAAAAAAGTTTTTACTTGAAATTTTTTACACACTTTAGCTTTTCAGAGAAACTGCTCTCACATGTTGTTGGCTTTTTCCCTTTCTTTTTTTTTGGAAACTTCAATTTATAGTTCAAAATCTTACAAGACGAAAAGTCTAAAAATTTATCATATGATTTTTAATGGGCCTATTATTGGACGATATCTTGTTAAATCTTATATTTACGCATTAACATTAGGTTAGTTACATAATATTAAATACATTGATTGTATAATTTATAACTTTTGACCGTAAAATTAGACCATATCATACAATATAAAAATAATACGACTACGTAAAAATTTTGTATGACCAGAATATATGGGTTTATACTTTACTAAACAATTAACTTAGTTTATCTGAATTTTTTAATTATAAAATTATATATATTAATTTTTTCTTTTTTCTTAAATTAAAAATAATATTTTTATGTTTAAAAATATAAAAATAAATTAAATATTTATTTAAATAAATTTATAATAAAAAATAAATTATTTTATTAAAATATATTTAATCAATTTAATTTAATTATATTACATAATTTATTATATATTTATACAAATTAATTATAATATAACCAAGTCACAAAACTTTATAAAATCCGGATTATCCAACACGGGTGCGTGTTTAACTACGGCGTGTCATATTGGTGGTACTGGACCCTGGTAGTGGGTTGCAGAATAAGCGCGAAACATAATCACACAAGTTATGGCGGGAAATGATCCAGAGAAACAGCTCCTAACTCTCATTCGCGAGTTCGCCTCTGAGAATTCTCAAGGAGGTATTGTTTGTTTAAACGTTTAAATTCTCGTTCGCCGTTACCGTGTTTGTTTCTCGGGAAAATTGCGACTGTAGGAATAAAACGAAATGGAGATCCCTTTCTCAAAATTTTCGAACTATAAGTGGTTCCCGAATTATGATGACAATATTTTGTTCCAAACATTCGATGAAAACTTTTAATCCTTTCATTATTGTTTCCCCCGGAATACACATTACTTTCCGTTTCATCTTTAAATCTCCCTCAAAATCGAATAAAGTCAATCGACAAACTCTCACTTGTTTTGATAAATGCAGAGCGAAGAGTGATAGGTTTGAAGAAGCGAATCGAAGAGCTCCAATCTCAAGTAGAAGCCGCATATGCGGAGCTAGAAGACGTAAAACGAACTAAAGAAATTACGGAGCAAGAGCTGAAAGGCTATGAACTTGAATTGGCGTTGAGCGATGCTTCAATTCAAACCCTAGAGGTTTTTTATTTTGTTGATTTTTTCGTTTTGTGGTGGATCTAGATTCAATGCGGTAACATTGTGAGTCGTAATATCAACACGAGCTGTTCGAATTCTATACCAGTCAAGGATTTCTTTGGTTCAAGATCAAATTTCATCTCTTAGATCTGATTTAGAATCTCTCAAGGTACTAAGTTGGCCTCTAGCTATTTTATCGTTTCATGAAATATTTGAATGGATTCAATAGTGGTTCTGATTTGAACCCTCACTTTGTATATTTTTCTTTTACTGAACGTCAACGCACGGCAAATTCTACTTAAATCTATCAAAGGGCAAAGAAGCAGCCTTACGGTAGAGTTTTCTTTTGCTACTCATTTAATTGATACCAAATTTGAATTTCTTATATAGTCAAAAGGGCTGACATAATAGTTTTCACTAATGTTATTCTAATATGTACACCCTAATTGGAAGTCACCTTAAAATAAGAGTGGTAAGAAGAGGTTAAGTTAGCATATTTTCCTAGTCAAAAATTATTTTTAACTGCTAACTTCAATTATTGTCCATGTAGGGATGATTTTATGAAACAAATGCTTGAGCTGAACTCTCGGATAAGGTTGGCCTAAACTATTGATCTTGGAGCCATACTCTTAATGGATACCTAACTGTATTTTCATTAGGTGGCCTTCGTAGATTTAGCGATTCTTTCATTTGTAATATATGCAGTTGGAATTTAGTAGCTTATATAAAGCAAAATCAGTAAAGGAAAAAAAAAAAAAAAAAAAAAATATATATATATATATATATATATATATTTCTTGTTTCTGGTGCTAGCAACAACTCGCTAACATTATGAACAGAAATTTTCATTTTTTGATAGAAAACATTATGAACATATATATGGACTGTTTAGATGTGATTTTTGTAACCGAGTTGTTAAAAGCTGGTACAATGCATGTAGATATCTAGTATTCATTGTGAATTATATGACGAATGCAGAAAGTTTCATGAGACAATTGCTTGCAATACTCAAAAGGAGCATTACATTGGACACGTAACTGGTAATAACTTGTTTATCTGCCTCAACTATGTCAAGCTGCATACCTGCATACTTTCTTTTGAAACTATGATATTGTTATCATCTTGTTTCAGAAGAAAAAGAAAAGGAACTTGTCACAAAGGAGGGTACTGAAGTGGAATTAACATCTCTTAAGGACATGCTAGCTCAGGTACAATCTGAAATAGCTAAAGTGGAAGAAGAATACCAATCAGAACAGAATATTCAAAAGCAGGTGAGAAATTGGTCCCTTGAACAGTAGGAAAGCTAACCTAGCATATTTTCTCAAGGGATTAACCGAAGGACTGTGTTCAACCCTTTTCAATTAGATCAACATAAATGTAATTTGAACTTGGTCGTGATGCAGATCCAGCAGGATTTGATCGATTGGGAAAGGAGGGTATCTCTGATGAAGGCATTAGAGAAAGAAAGAGCAGAATTTCAGGACCTTACAAAATATCCATATTATAAAGGAAATTTGATATTAAATCTATTTATTTATGCTCTAACGCTCTCCATGAACTACTGTGGAACTATGAGATTAATTTGATGTCACAATGTTGACCATTTCATGTTTTTACTACCAATAGTTACACTAGAATAAGCATAAGCATATAAATAGTTGGCACAAAATATTCCTTGCATTTGATTACTATTGATTGAATGATTGTGAGAATCATACTTGTATTGATTGTCATTTTTCAGAAAAATTGATGGTGGTTGTTTAAGGATGTTGTTCGTTGTCATAATTCATGTCAGTTTCAGTCATTAGAAAAAGAAGTGGAAATCACAATGAAGGTGTCAGCTTGAAAGTTGTGATAGAACTACAACTTAACAGCTGCTGAACATATAGAATCTCCTTTTCAGATATGAAAGAGTGTTATATTTTTCCTGCTTGATTAACTTGCAAAATGGTCTTACTTTCATGGAGTTTTTCTCTTATCACTTTGGAGTTTGTTAATTGCCTACTTAAAAATTTTCCTTGACTGGATATAAGCAGACTTCTGAATTGGAAACTATGTATGCTTCCCTCGGTGAGGAGTTACAAAAGAGGTGCATTTGCCCCAGTTGTCATTTGGATAATTCAGAAGCCTTTGCTGAAATTCTTCAAGAAAATGAGGAAAGTTGAATTTCTGTAAGTAAATCTACTTGGTTTTGCTATACTTTGATGTCTACATTTCCGAACACGTAATGCTTTGAGAACATAGAAGATACAATTTTATGGCTGTTCCATATCATATGATATTGATTTGTTTCAAGAGTCAGACATTTAACAATTTGAGGTCTGTTTTTGCACTTAACATGAGTAGGTAGGCTCATTGCTCTGTACTGATTTTGTTTTTTAGAGACTTGTTTTGGGGTATTTTCACGTGTCACTTAAAGGGCTTAAACGTTTCTTGCAGTTTTCCTTCGGTGCCCAACTCCATGACCGCAGTTTGTTTTGGAATAGAATATACATTTTACTAAAAATGAAAAATGTTTTTTTTTTTTTTTTTTAAAATCTATAGGATTGCATGCAGTTCTCAGACCGAAAATCCGAGGGTAAGAGTGACTCCAAGGACTTGATTAGAGAAGGAAAAGTTCAATTATGAAAATTCATTTAGATTTGTACCAAATTAACAAACAAGAACTTTTGACTAATTTAACCAAATTAACAAACAAGAACTTTGAACTAAATTAACTCAAACAAAAATATGAGACTCAACTCAAGTGACTATCCTTAAAGGCTATGAACCAAATTGACATTTTACTAAAAGTTAAAAGATCTAGGTTTGGAACATAATAGATTATGTATAATTAAGGTTAAATTCCTTCTAATGTAACAACTTACAACTTGGTCTATATGGGTCGTAAAAATTGCTATTTTGTGCACAAAATTTTAAAAGCTTAGCTAACATAACACAATTAGCTTATTATTATCGTTCATGTAAGATAAGTTACCAATGTAAATCATTACTGAATTTAACCTACGTGAGGAAGATTATTTATCTAGTTACGCTATGTTAGCAAAAATATGGCACAACTATAACCATTATAAAATTTTGGCAACCTCTTAAGTTTGAGGATAGGTGAGCCAATCGCAAGTTCAGGACCTTAAATGCGAAGTCCTTTCTTCAAAGAATAGTACACTAATTCATTAAAAATAAGAAGTGTAAATTTATTTTGACCAAAATAAAACTTTATTTTAACTTGCACTTTTTTATTTATTTGGATCTCTAATTCTCTTTGCAGTTTGTATCCTCTCTAGTCTCTAATAATAACACATTATGCCATTTTAAGAATGAAAAATCGAGGCAACGGAGTTGCTCTATATTTTATTTGGGCATTGCAAACTGTGATTAATGCAAAATCAACGTGGATAGTTGGACATATTCGGTTTCCACATGTACAATCCAAAAATCTAAATACAAAGATCAGAACAAACTTAATCCTAAACTCTCAGATAAATTTCAACTCCTCGAGATTTTGATGAAAACG
The DNA here is from genome assembly GCA_029378325.1 of Elaeagnus macrophylla. Classification (NCBI taxonomy): domain Eukaryota; kingdom Viridiplantae; phylum Streptophyta; class Magnoliopsida; order Rosales; family Elaeagnaceae; genus Elaeagnus; species Elaeagnus macrophylla. Next base: position 103,430,765 of record CM055640.1, read on the forward strand.
TTCGAGTCTTTCTTTACTTTGCCTTGGCTCTATTAAAGGAGCTGTTTTTAGCTTCTTTTAGCATCCGAAATCAAATGCTGTCTAAACATAAAAATGAAAGCTTCCACTCTCTCGTTCAGCTCTTCATTTGATAACCTCGGAGACTCCACTTCATCCTCCATTGAAGCTGCTTGCTCATACCCACTATGTGTTGATCTCTTAGAGTCAATGATCTTCTGGCAGTCTTTACTTTCTAAAACTTGTGCTGATGGCCAAACATTACTACATTGACTCCTAATTTTCTTTTTTCTTTGAGGTTTCACTACCTTTTCATTACTTTTACTACTTAATTCTTGTTTCTCATCTGAGAAAAACGATGAGGAAGTGAAAACAATTGCTAAGAGGACCAGGTTGAGGACGACGAACACCCAAGCACGCCATTGTTCTGAAAGAAAGACCATTAGAAATCGTTTCAAACAAGCCATTAGCACAGCAGCTCCTACTGTGAAAAGAGCTGTATGTGTATTATCAAACTCAAACTCTCTTTCCTTGTAATCTCCTCTCTCACTATCATTTTTCTGCTCCATTTTGTGGTTTTCAAGATATAGGCTTGAGGGAGTGAGATGAGGTTTTTATAGCGAGCGTGCATTAATGTGACAAAAATTGTGAATTTTGGAGGCAAAAACTGGATTATTCTGAGTGCGCTCCTGGCCAACTGTGATGATCAGAACTCAGAAGGACGTGACTGGTGGGAATGAAGCTGCTTGGGAAGACAAAAAAACATAGGGCCTAAAGCTTGTAACCATATACTGGTAACCCAAGTGATTATTTCTCCAACTATTGACTTTTAGTATTTACTATGCTCTATGCCTAATCAGGGTCTTGCTTTATACTTTTATTTATATAACATCGATATAAACTGATAAGAATGAGAAGGCCTGCCTCTGTAATGTAAAATATGGTTTTGAAGAGAATTAAGATTTCCTTTCAAGTCAAATCTAATTCAAGAGAATTTGAAGAAATGAAATTTATGCGTCAACTAAAAATGCTAAAATTACATAAATTTATTAATATATTAAAATTTTAATAATTATTAAAAATATACTTAAAATTCAAATATATCTTTTTTATTATTTTGATTGAAAAGGAAAGAAGATAAAAACATTACCGAAGCAGTATTATGCCTGTTGGGTGAGAGCAATGAAATGAAACGTGACAGTCCAAAAGCACGCTTGTGTTGGATATTATTCATCGTACGAAAGCAACCCCACAATGTTTTATTATAATAAAAATAAAACCAACAATGTTTGAATATCATATATTAAAAAAACAGGTTGTCAAATGTGACATAATTTTGTTCCTCTTTTTTTTTTTTAATAATTTGATTTATTATCCTTTTAATTTTCACACTTTAACATCTTAAGTTTTTTATACCATTACAGTTCAATTTTTGAATAATGTATAATAAATTAAATGGGTTAAATTATAAATAAATAAATAAAACAAATTATTAAAAAAATGAGAGACTAATGATTAAAATAATAATTTTTAAGATTATTTGTAGAATTCAACTTTTATACAATTGTATGAATCTCATTTTACTTCGTATAGATACTACTAGCTACTATTCTCCTCAATAAAAATAACAACAAAACATTATGTGCTATGTAAAAGCATCTCGGATTTGAAATTGAAGTACTTCTCCTTCATCCATGATCGTAATGTCCTAATTATATCATATTCAAAAGAATAAAAAAGAAATTTTGGTTATGTTAATTATTAACGGTAGTAGAAAATAAAAATATTTACAACCGCAAAATATTTAGTATCATCTAACTAAAAAAATTATTACTAACATGTGGCGTTCATATTATGTTTTAATAAGATGTATTATTTATTGGTTATAAACTAATAACATATCATTATCATAGACAAAAGAAGTAGAAAAAAGTTAAAAGTAGCCCCTTTTTATTCTTTTACTATTAAATTTAAAATATTAAATTATTATTAATATAAGCCAACACATTAGCATTCATAATGTATAATTTTCTTGGCTAGAATTATCACCCCTATAAAAAGTGGCGAAGCACAAATATTTCATTTTTTCTAATTATGAGAGAGATTTCATGTCTTTTTGAAACAAGTGCATATCATAATTCCCTTCTAAATGCAAAACAAAACATATATACATATGTATATACAAATATACATATGTATATATAATAATAAAAAAACATATCTTCATAAATGCACTGAACATGATTTTTTATAAGGTGATTAACATACGATTTTTAGGTGGTTTAAATTGAAAAAACCAATTCCAAGGATTGTAGAACAGTTAATAATATTGGATATGCTAAACATCTGTTTAAGGATGAAATTTAAATAAGAGGAAGCGTTGATAATAACAGGCGGAGCAGTTGGGATAATATTAATAAACCAAAATTGAAACTTGCAATACTAATAAGTTAACTTTTACAACCGCATAATGGAAATGGATAATCGCTCTGTACTATAATAGAAAGCCTGCCTGGTTCAGCAGTTCTCTGTGAAACAGATCTTCTGAAGAACCATCTCAAGGATGATTTGTTGCTTAAGGAAGTGAGTCAACTTCGTTACCGCCATCGCTTCCCAGACAATGATATAAGCTGCCAAAAACAGGTAAAAATAAATTAGTTACCACTTACCACTCTCCATTTGTGTAAAGATTATAGTTCAAGTCTTGGTGATGCCATTAGCACAAATTTGTCATTGGCCATTGTTGAGTGGGGGCTTTCAAAATCCCCTAACCAAAACCCTAATGACATGTAGATCTAGAATGCATGAAATATTGACATTTTATTTTTATTGCACTAGAGTTTAGCACAAGCTAAAGGTGAAATGACATTTGACATTCGAAGCTATATAAAGCATATATAGTTATCTCAGTCTTAAACAAGGTGGATAAGGTAACAGGTTTGGCAATACCAACCTGACGAGCAACCTGAAACAGTCGCCGGCTGTCTCTAGATGATTCATCTATCAAAGAAGAATTCTGTGGATCTGGTGCTACACATTCATTCTCTGTTGATTTCCTCTTTGTGGAATTCTTATCAGGAGAAGCGAGTTCATCAGACTTGTTTGCAGCTTCCTTCTTACGTTTCCTCTGAAATGTATACTTGAGCAGCCTATTGCTGTCTGGACGGCTGGGAGATTTAATTAACTGCTCAGATTTTAGTTCACTGTTTACAGATGGTATGTTGATCATATCAAGGTTCAAAGAAGAAGATAGAGATATTGAGTTCTCTGTAACACCACATTCTTGTTTGACCGACACGGTCTCTTTCATAATCTCTGTTGCATCACTGATCTGTTCCAATTTATTAATTGACTTAACACTCAAAGTAGCACTATTGGAACCTGATACAGGGTCTGTATCACTTTTGATTAACGTCAAGCCTGGATCCAAACGGGGTAATGGCTTAGTCTCATTTTCAATAGGATTTGATCGATCCTCGCCAGATTTAATTCCACCATTTACTAAATATTCGAAAGTCCTGCAACGTGAAAGAACAGAAGATGGCTCAGAGGGTTTTGTAGGCTGACAAGGAGGACATGCCAATGAGTTATCAGTATCACCCCTATTTCTCATCTTCCTTTGTCTTTTCCCTTTTCGAATTACCATAGCTTCATCTTCATGAAGGCACTTTATGTGCTGCAATTTTTCTTCCCCATTTGAAGTTTCAGTCATGTCCATACTAGCCTCCTTGATAGAAGGCATGACACATTTCCCTTCACCCGACACATCATTACCATCGACCGAGTTCCTTTTGAAATGTGAAATAAGAGGCCTAGTTTTGGTGAGCTGGCTATGATGACCTTTACCTGAAGTTTTCACTTTTCCAAAACGAGTCTTCTTCCGTGATGTTTGGACTTTAACAGGCTTCTTTAGTTCTCCCCTTGATCCTTTTTCAACCATTTCCGTCTTATTGATCTTAAGAGAGTTCTTGTCACTTACTTTCACAGTAGACTCAATCTTCCCAAGAGAATTGTCATTGTCTAAATTTCCAGAAGGTGACAAATTTCCATCCAACAAGTTCCTCTCAAATGCTCGAATTCTTTGTGTACATCCATTCCTGTACAACTCAGGTACCTTTCTTTTCATGATTATGGAGGCAATATCAGAGTTATGGGAATACAACTTGTCCAAATTAGAGACACTAGACTTGTCCAAATTAGAGACGCTAGATTGTTTATCTTGTCTTGAATTAAAACATTTGTTGTCCAAAACCCCATTTGTTGGCATATTATTCACTTCAGAAGTTCTCACAGTTACAAGCCCTGAACTAGAAAGAGAAGGCATCACAGAATGACGTGTTGAATTTATGGAAAAAGATCCATGTTCACCTGCAATTACTCCATTCAAGGGCTGTACTTTATCGCTCTTAGCCTTCTCTAATTCCCCTTCTACCCTTCTCAACTCTGCTCTAAGATTCGTTATGACATCCTCAGCCTCTTGCATTTGTGCTTCAAGCTCTTCAATCTTTCTCTGCTGGTTCAAGGATGTCAACTCTGCTTCAGCAGCCTGTAGCAAGTAACTACTAGGTCAAATATAAGTCAAGCACACATTAATATGCATAGAGCTATGAACCAAGAACTTGGTTACAATTAATAGGTAACTGCATCAAATTATTCAAGCATGTGGCTGAGGCCCTCTTGGCAAGGAAGTGTTCACTGAAAATCCCTAGTGCAACACTTATCAACAGAATCTCCAAAGTGTCAAATGAATCTCAAAAGCCATAGTACCATTAAAAACCTTTCATTATCATTATTCCAATACCCTAAAAGATGAACGCCTAGGAAGTAACTAAAAGAACATTCAAGAGATGCAATAACCAAGGTGGAAAGGAAACAGATTTTATAATGAGAAATTAACTTAGTTATGGTTCTCTCCTACAAAGTGTCTTAGACACATTTGATTGTTAGAATGTTACTGTAATTACAGAGAAGAATAAACAAAGAAAAGGATGTGCTCAACTAACTGGCTCCAAAACTAAAGACTCCATAGAGAGAGAATTGAAAATTTTAAGGGATGCGGAAATGGCCGTGAAATCGTAAATATCAGATAAAATATTGCACCCTGAAGCAAACATTAGTTATCTTTGTCACCAAGGTAAATTCCAAAGTCCATCAAAAGAGGCAGAACAGCTTAGTTCACAAAAGATCCAAACAGAAATGACAGAAGTACATAACCAACGATAAAAGTTGCATTAGAATTTATCCAGCATTCACAGATTAGTCAGTCCCTTTTGAGAAATCAAAAATTGGATTTTACCATTGCCTGAAAATGATCCAAAGACTCGAACCAAACATAAATTATTCAAGAAACATCATTGCCATTCCTTGAATCAAACAATACAGTCTCAAAATGTTAATCAAACTCTTGAAAGTTTCAATCATAAGCTTGGTTTTTAACAAAAACCAAATCCCAAAAGTTGAACAAAAGTCGCCAGAAACCAATAACGTAATCAAGATTCGATAACATTATAGAAGCAGTTCAAACTAAAGAACCAAGTAACAAAATCCACAATAAAAATAAAAATAATAAGAAAAATCAACCCTTTTCTTCAGTTACAAATAAGACGCAAAAGAAAATAAACCTTTGAATCAAGCATTTGCTTTAAGCGAACAAGCATTCGAAGCGCCTCATCTTTGGTAGCAACTAGATCGCGTTGAAAGCGAAGAGCTTTTCGTTCTGACACCATAATCCGAGCCGCTGCCTCTTTTCCCGTGTTTAAGATTATCTCCGCATAAGCCTTCTTTAAAGCCACCATTTTCTACATCACAAGCAAACCCAAGAATTTCCTTCAAAAAATATATATCGGAAAGAACAAAAAAGCCAAAATTTGAAACCATAAGCAGCGATTAAATCGGCGATGGTGATGGTGGTAGTGTGAGTACTGGTAGTTGATGTGTGAATATGTTTGGCGGTTAGGGTTAGGTAAAGTCGGTTACAGAATAATTCTCACCTGAGCTTCGTCGTTCATGGCCTCCAAATTTGGGATTTTGATTTTTGTATTTGGGGTTTCAGACCATAGGGAGGAGAGACTTGAGAGTAGTGGTTAGTCTTATGAGGAAAGAGGGAGGTAGTTTTAGGATGCTTCAATTGTTAGCTGTGTCTGTTAGTAACCAAAATTTTTGTTCCTTTTCTATCATCTTTACTAAATTACCCCTAAATGTTAGTTTTATTTACGAGTAGCTTGTTGGGTGGTTGGTTAGTTTCTCGTGGCTACTTTGGGTAAAAACGAAAATGTCTCTCGAGGTCAGCGACGATTTTTCAAGCGACATGCTAACAGTTGAAAGTTGAAAGCCATGTTGGAATACGTTGTCGTTTCCATATTACTTGTTTGAGTTCTTACTGTTGAAGGCGCGCAGGAACAGAAGTTGGGCCTACCGCCGAACACAAATGCATTTTGTATTTTTGTAGAAAGAACGGGTTTTTAGGTTCGTTGATGGGGACTAGGGGTGTCCACGGTCCGGTTTGGTCCGATTTTTAGTAAAAAAAATTTAACCAAATCGGACCGTTCATATTATTTAACCAAACCGGACCGGACCGTTTAACTAATAAAATTTTTAAAACCGAACGGTTTGGTCCGGCTTGGTCCGATTTGGTTAACGATTTTCAATGGTTTTTAAAACTTTTTTTGCTAATTTTTTTTCTATAACTAAGAATAAATTAAATTATAATGCAACACATATAATAATAAATTAATATATTAATCTATAAAATATATATTTATAATGATACTTATTTTTATTGATTAGTATATCACTTCATCTTATATTGGACTAGCAAAAAGATTTCTGAGTTTTGTGGGAAGAAATTATTAGTTAAATTTAATTTAGCATCTTTTTATTTATCTGTTTCCTATATTAATCAGTATTTTTTATAAGACAACTTTTGTAATATATTTATATGACAACTTTTGTAATATATTATTTCCAACCTCAAGCTTTTGTAGTTGTACAGAGAATTTATTAGTCAAAAGTTTTTTTTTATAGTTGCATCACTCTCTGGCAGAGAGTCTCTGCAACTTTGAACTAGTCACTTAAGAAATTAGAAAACCCAAAGCCAAACAGAGATGAGAGAAATGAGTCCGGTAAATTAAATTACATATCATAAATTTTAATATATTAATATAAGTGAAAGTGAGAGAAGTGGGTTAATAACTTAATATTAATAATAATAATACAATATATTATTTTAAAAAAATTAATATTTTATTTATAACGGTCCGGTCCGGTCCGATTGGTTAAAAAATTTACAAAACCGGACCGGACCGTTTCACCAACGGTTTGTGTTGTTTTTAACCGGACCGGACCATATATTTTATGAAATTGTCCAATTCGGTCCGGTCCGGTCCGATTTTTCGATTTTGTCCGATTTGATCCGGTTTTTGGACACCCCCTAATGGGGACAATGGCCTAGTTATTTTCTAACGCGCGTTTACGCAACGTTGGCTTATTTTTAAATTTTAAAGATAATTATTATTATTATCATGTAAATAAAAGACCTAGATATTTATATCTAAAAATAAAAAAAGATAAAATATATATTTTAAAAAATATAATTATGATTTTACTTAAAATATCCTTATACTAATTATGATTAATAAAATAAATAAATTAAAATTCTAATTAATAAAAAAATATTCTAAATAAAATAATAATTTTACTTTTTAAAAAATATATAATTTATTTCTTAAACATTTTATTTTTTTATTATTTCTTATAAATAGTTATCCTTCACTCTCAATAATCAAATCAGGTAACTGTACGAAGAAAATAATATTGGGCTCGACTTGGCCCTGTTGGAGCCCAGTCATTCTTTTTCATTTTACTCAATTCTTTGCTGTTGTTATATTGAATTTTTCTAGAAAATTTTTGGAATTCAATTATTATGTGTATCAAATATCATTAACAATTGTAAAATATATGCATATCAAAAAAAAATTGTGGCCAAAATGTCACAAAAAAGCTCTTACATTGGAAAAAGTTTAAAAAATAACATGTCAGTTAAATTTTATCACTTTTAGTTAAAGATGATTTACTTTAGATGAATTTAATAACATCAACGACATTCGATTATTTTTTCAGCCTTAATTTTCACTTAAAATTAAGAACATTTGTTTATATATGTGATAAATCCTTAGCAACCCTTTTTAAATCAAGCTAAAATTAGTTTTTAAACTTTGTTTAAGTTAGTAGGAATGTAGTGGTAAACACACTAAAAATATTAAAAGAAAATTACCACAATTTGATGAGAGGTTTTTTTACATACAATAAGAACACGAGCTCAAAATTTTTTTGTACCATTTTTGGTGTATTAATTTGTGTACCATGAATATGCAATATACATGTGGGCAATAATTAGAAAAGTGGAGAGCAAAATTGCTTAAAATGTGAAAATTTTTGTCTATTTGTTTATAACTTATTGATGATACATACATCAATACTCCAAAAATAATACATGCAATTGGAGTCAAATAACATTGACATAAGGTAAAATTGACTCTTTATTTTTATAAAAAAATGTTAGACCTAAGACGCTATAAACAACTATTACTAATAAATGCATATAATATATTGTATTAAATAATTTTTTTTTAATTTAATATATGTATTAGTTTATATATTATAATATAATTTATATCTTATTTTCAAATGATCTCATCATTTATTCAACATTTCATATTTTAAATTTAACATATAATTAAATATTAATTCATAATCGATAATACATATATGTTACTCTCCTAAAAATAGAAAAATGATGTCAACATGACATCTGAAAAGCATAAGACGTTATAAAATCATGAAATAAATTTAGTTGAGTCTTAATTAACAATAAAAAAAATATTTAGAATCCTCATTTAATATCTCGACATTTTCTTCACGATATCTGGTATGTGAATGTATCAAAGACAAGAAAGAACGAAAATTAATATAACTTTATTCACTATTTTCTTTTCTGAACCTTCTATACACTAGGTCACTACCTACCTTTTTTTATATAATAGAAAAAAAAAAAATTGCAACTCTGAATGGTGACTGAAAACAAGTACAGACTAAGGAGAGACACTGCAATAAAAATAATCCAATATAATATAATACAATAATTTAAGGGTATGATTTCTTATTCTTTAAAATTTAGAGATAAATTAGTCATTGTAACAAATGTAAACAATTGTCAATCACCCCCAATAGTTTAGTTTAAAATATGCGTATTGTAGAGTGAATTATATGGACTATTTAAAGACAAATATAAACCATTATTCATAATTAAAAAATAGAGAGAATAATTGAGTGAAGTTCCCGGCAATTTGGTGGTCCTAACCAGAACAGCTTATGGTCAAACATATCTTCAAATTCAATTAATCTGTGGTAAACCAAATTGCTTTAGTCAAAGAAGCAACAGTAATATAATCATTGCTAAAACAACCACACACTCAATTTTGGAAGGAAAAAAAAAAATGTTGAATAGTCTGTTGATTTTCTTCAATTCACAAAAGTCAATGACCCTTTGCTTCATAGACCATATCCAAGCATAACGATCCCAAAATTGAAAACTATCTAAGCTTAATACCCAGGGTTCAATACCTACCCATCAATTCTAAGCTTAATACCCAGAGTTCAATACCTATCCATAAATTCTATCTCAATTAGGATTAAATTCCATACAATTTTCTTCTTATTTCATCATGAAAGGTGTAGCCTTTAAGATAACTATAATTATCTGGGTCGCGATGTTGTTCTTGAGCTTGGTTTCTTCTTCCGATGCGGTTGAGGATGATGTTAAGTGTCTTCAGGGCATCAAGCAATCGCTAAAAGACCCTCAAGGGAAGCTAAACTCTTGGAATTTTCGGAACACTTCTGTTGGAGCCATATGCAATTTCGCAGGTGTTTTCTGCTGGAACGATAACGAGAATCGTATACTTAAAATAGAGCTTCCTGATTTCATGCTTTCAGGTGCGATTCCACCAACTTTAAGCTACTGTCACAATCTCCAGAATTTTGTTCTTAGTGGAAACGATCTATCTGATACGATCCCTTCCCAAATATGTAATTGGTTACCATTTTTAGTAGTGCTTGATTTATCTAACAATCATTTCACTGGCTCTATACCACCTGATCTGGCAAAGTGCTCATATATGAATAAACTAATCCTTTCGGATAATAAGCTTTCGGGTAATATTCCTTATGAGTTGTCTAATCGGCTTAGGAACTTCTCTGTAGCCAATAACCAACTTAGTGGTACAATCCCTTCATTTTTTGACCATTTTAGTAAGGAAGATTTTGCTGGAAATAGTGGGTTATGTGGAGGACCTCTTGGATCAAAGTGTGGTGGACGTAGCAAAAAGAATTTAGCAATAATAATAGCAGCTGGGGTATCTGGGGCAGCTGCATCTTTGTTGTTAGCTTTTGTTGTAAAATTGGTGAGAAGGAGTTTCGTTTCGAAATGAATCGGTTAGGACTTAGGACAGATTAGGCATCCTAATTTTACACCTTTTTTGGGATTTTGTGCTGTGGAGGAGGAGAAACTACTAGTTTATAAACATATGCCTAATGGAACTCTGTATTCTTTATTTTTTTTTTTATTTTTAAAAAGGGGCTCTAAAGTCCCCTACTTTTTTATTAATATAAAGAAAACATACTAAAGCACCCAATGGGATTCGAACTTGAATTTTAAGTGGGAGAATTGGAAGTCTTACACCTGGACCACAAGAGATTACCACTCTGTATTCTTTATTGCCTGGAAGTGGTGTTGAATTCGATTGGCCAAGTAGGTTTAATTGGTTTGGGAATTGCTAGAGGTGTTGCTCGGCTTATTTTTAAAATTTTAAATTATTATTATTATGTAAATAAAAGATCCAATATAATATATATTTCTATCTAGCAATAAAAAAATAAATATAACATATTTAAAAAATATAAAATATATATTTTAAAAACAAAACCATTATTTTACTTAAAATATCAAATTAATAAAAAATTTAATTAATAAAATAATATTCTAAATAAAATAATAATTTTACTTATCCTTCGCTTTCAATAATCAAATCAGGTAACTGTACGAAGAAAATAACATTGGGCTAGGCTTGGCCCATTGGAAGCCCAGCCATTCTTTTTCATTTTATTCGATTCTTTGTTGTTGTCATATCTCTCTAGTTTTTCTAGACAATTTTTGGAATTCAATTATTATTTATAATATTATGTGTATATTTATCATTAATAATTGTAAAATATATGCATAAAAATGAAAGCAAAAAAAAAAATTGTGGCCAAAATGTTACAAAAAAGCTTTTACATGAGAAAAAGTTTAAAAAATAATATGTCACTCGAATTTCATCGATTTTAGTCAAAGTTGATTTACTTTAGATGAATTTGACAACATCAACAACATTCGATTATTTTTTCAGCCTTAATTTTCGCTTAAAACTAAGAACATTTATTTTATATGTGATAAATCCTTAGCGACCCTTTTTAAATCAAACTAAAATTAATTTTTAAACTTTGTTTAAGTTAGTAGGAATGTAGTGGTAAACACACTAAAAATATTAAAAGAAAAATTACCACAATTTGATGAGAGGTTTTTTTACACACAATAAGAGCATGAGTTCAAATTGTTTTTTTTTTTTACCACTTTTGGTGTATTAGTTTGTATATCATTAATATGCAATATAGATGTGGACAATAGTTGGAAAAGTGAAGAGTAAAGTTGCTTAAAATGTAAAAAAATTTATTTATTTATTTATAACTTATTGATGATACATACATCGATACGCCAAAAGTAATATACGTAATTGGAGTCAAAGAACATTGACATAAGGTAGAATTTGACTCTTTTTTTATATAAAAAAATGTTAGACGTGAGACTATATATACGACTATTACTAATAATAGTATATAATATATTGTATTTAATAATTTTTTAATTTAATACATGTGTTAGTTTACATATTATAATATAATTTATATCTTGTTTTTAAATAATCTCACAATTTATTCAACATCTCATATTTTAAATTTAACATATAATCAAATATTAATTCATAATTGATCAATGCATATAACAACATGACATCTGAAAAGCATAAGACATTATAAAATCATGAAATAAAATTAGTTGAGTCTTAATTAGCAATAAAAAAAATATTTGGAATCCTCATTTAATATCTCGACATCTTCTTCTCCTTATCTCGTATGTGAATATATCAAAGACAAGAAAGAACGAAAACTAATATAACTTATCACTATTCTCTCTTCTGAACTTTCTATACACTAGGGCATTACCTATCTTTCTTTTTTTTTTTTTTTTTTTTTTTTTATAATAGAAAAAAAAATTGCAACTCTAAATGGTGACTTAAAACAAGTACAGACTAGGGGTGTCCAAAAATTGAAACAAATTGAACAAAATCGATAAATCGAATCGAATCGAATGGTTTTACAAATGAAACGATTCGGTCCAATTTTTCAAAATTTTAAACTGAACCGAACTGATAATTAAAATTATTTTTAATATATATATATATATATATAAACGTTTCATTCTTTAGTTTCAGAATTAATCCCAAGCGAACCCTAGCTATTTCGAGCGCCGCCAACCTGCCATCCGATCCAACTCTAGCCTCCTCCAGCCCGTCGCTCCGGTTAGCTCCTACTAGGTCCTGTAGGCTGCAAGCTCCTCCAGCTAGCGCCATCTCATCAGCGAGCTCCACTCCTGCGGGCCATGGAAGGAACAGGTAAGAATCGATATTTTCCTAGTTTATTCGAAAACAACAAGCTAATGTGGGTATAGTATTTTGAGTATCTGATGGTTTATTCATTTGTGATGTGTTTATTGTTTTCATAGTTTCGTTAAGTGATTTTGAAACCATTATCAATTAAGGTGTGAGTGAGAATGTCGACATATAAAATGTTAAACTATTTGTTATTTGTGTCTTAGCTTTTACTTTTGTGTTTAACGTAACTTCACTCAAGTAATTCACTTTAGATTGAAATTAACTTTTTTTTTTCTTTTTTTCTTTTTATTCACGTTATGTATTAACAAGAATATTTAAGTAAATGGTGATACAATAATCAATTTAATCTGTCAAAAAGTACACGTTAATGTGGTTATTTATTGTACCAAGATCACAGTAGACAGTATAATGAAAAGTTTTGATCACACTCAAAAATGTCTACTTGATTTTTGAGTTGACACCATCAGAGAAATTTTGGAGAACTAATTGTACAACTTCTTGCATCTTTAACTCTATTTCTGAAGTTGTTATACTTTCATTGCATTAATACAAGTACAATTCAAAAAATAAAATAATAATAATAATAATAATAATAATACTATGGTAGCACTTAAATTTATTAATTTACACACATTTATATGTAGGTGATGATCTATATGAGTTTATCAGATCAAGTCAATTTTCAGACTTTACTATGACTGAAGGCATTGAACCTGAAATTCATCCTAAAGAAATGGAAAAGACACCACCAAATTTAAATGATTCAACTTCAAAAAGGGGAATAGAGGGAAGCAATATTGGCTCAGATAATGAATCTAATATGAAGAAGCCAAAAAATTTCAGGTCATAAATATGAAATCATTTTTCATACATTAGACCATTTGATGTGAAAAATTCTAGAGCTGCATGTCATTATTGTAATAAAGATTATGCAACTCATCCTATAAGGAATGGAACCACTTCAATGATAAATCATTTCAAAAATTTATGCAAGAAGATTCCTAAGAAAGTAGATAGAGAGCAAAAAAATTTAAGTTTTCAACCACAAAAAGGAGAGGGTGATACGACAACTTACAAATTAGTTGCTGCATCATTTGATGCAAAACGTGCTAGAGTTGCTTTAGCAAAGATGATTATTATTGATGAATTATCTTTCAGATTTGTTGAGGGTGAGAGATGTAAAAAAATTATAACTGAAATTTGCACTAAGTTTTATGTGCTATCTCGTCAAACAATTTTCAAGAATGCGTTCCAACTATATTTATACGAGAAAAAAAGTTTGAGAAACTTTTTTATCAGTGAAAAGCAAAGAGTTTGTCTCACTTGTAATTGTTGGACTTCAATTCAAAATGTTTATTATATTTGTCTCACTGCTCATTATGTGGACAAAGATTGAGAATTGTAAAAGAGAATTATAAACTTTTGTCAAGTCAAAAATTATAAAGGTGATACAGTTGGAAGAGTGATAGAACAAAGTTTGCGTGATTGGGATATATGTAAGGCATTCACCTTAACTCTTGATAATGCTTTATCAAATGATACTGTTGTGTCATACTTGAAAAGGAAGTAAAAATTGGAATGATGGAGTTGTTATGAGTTGAGAGTTCTTTTATGTACGATGTTGTGCTCACATTTTGAACTTGGTTGTAAGAGAAGGACTTAAAGATCTTCACAATACTATTTTGAGTATTCATTGTACAGTTAGATACGTTAGATCTTCTCCTTTGAGATTACAAAAATTTAAAGTATGTTTTGCTAAGGAAAATATTGAGTCTAAAGGAAATATCGTGTTAGACGTGGCTACAAGATGGAACTCCACATAACTGATGTTAAAATCTTCTTTAGATTTTCAAAAAGCTTTTGATCGTCTTGAAGAAGAGGAAGAATCAAACTTTACTTCTTATTTTCATGAGGAGCGTTCTAGTGTTAGGCCTCTAACAATAGATGATTGAAAAAATGCTAGTATTTTTGTTAAGTTTTTGAAGACTTTTTATGACTCTACATTAGCATTGAGTGCATCTTTGTTTACCACATCAAATTTATATTTTTTAAAATTGCACAACATTCAATCTCAAATACTTACATGGTGTGGTTCCGACGATGAGTTGTTAAAAAATATGGATGCTAGAATGAAAACAGAATTTGAGAAGTATTGGAAAAATGTTGATAAGACCAATAAGATATTGTATGTTGCATTTGTACTTGATCTAAGGTACAAATTGGAGTATTTGAAGTTTCTATTTGAAGAAATTTATGATTAAAAATTATTCAAAAATTGAAAGAAGATGTTAAAAATACTTTCATTTATATGTTCAAAGCTTACTATAAGTTAGTGCATGGAGAGGATTGTCAATCTAATGTGATTTAAGCCCAAGATGTAATAGGAATAATTCATTCACTTGAAGGAGCAAGAAATATGAAATTTCTTAAATGCTTAGAGGAAAAAAATAGTTTGGAGTTAAAATCTAAGGTTGAGAAATATTTGAACACCTTATGTGAAAGTGTCATGTTGGATAAGTTTGATATTTTGAAATGATGGATGGCAAATTCTTTTAGGTTTTCTATTGTCTCTCTTATTGCACTTGATGTATTAGAAATTCAAATTTCAACTGTTGCATCAGAATCAGCTTTTAGCACAGGATGACATATTTTTGATCCATTTAAGAGTTCTCTTAATTCGAAAATGGTGTAAGCATTAGTATGTACTCAAAATTGGTTTCGTTCTCCCACTAAAAATAAGGTTGATGTTGCTTTACAATAATACATTGATGATCTCGAGATTTATGAAGATATTAATTAAGGTAATTACATTACTTAAATATTGTTTACAATATTAATTTTTATATATTATTATCTAATGATATTTGATTTTATTTAATTGTAGAGTTAGTTAAAGACACTATATTGATCAATGATGATTGATAGTTTTTCTTATTAGTAAAAGAATTAATGGTAAGTTTTACTAAATAATTAAATATATTATTTTATTTTTTTTGACATTCAAATATAATAATTATTTTTCTTGTAGTTGAAAATTTTGGAGATTTTATGGAGACTTTACTATTAATACTTTAAATCTGAAATATTTATTTTCTTAGTCATTATTATGAACTTGTGTAAACTTTTTAATACTTTAGAATTTAGACTGTAATTATTTTGAATTATTCATGGATTAATATATTATTGTATTTTATTATAAAATTTGCAAAAATATTTAGCTTCAGAATATAATTGATTTTAATATTATTTTTAGTACGTTATTTTTAAGTTTTAACAGGTTTGAAGGCGACAGGCGTGAATTGTGGAGAGAGCTCAATGGAGTATTTTTTTCAATAAATGCAATGAATTAAGATTTTTTTTTTTTTTTTTTATCTTTGATCGTTATGTTGGAAGAATTATAACTATACATGTTGCTCTAAATTTTATTTGAAGAAGTCATACATAAAAAGAGCTTTTTTTTTTGTTATAGCTCATAATTTTAGAATGCTATGTTTTTTTTTTCTTTCAAGTTGATATTTATTTTATTATGATATGCATAGAAATAGTAAATAGTTGGAAAAAAAATTGCCTTTATATTAAAAAAAATCGTTAAAAAATTGTTAACTAAATTAGATTGAACCGTTCAATTTTAAAATTTTATTAGCTAATCGGTTTAGTTTAATTTGGTTAAAATAATATGTTCGGTTTGGTTTAATTATTTTTTTTGTTGTTGTAAAAATTGGACCGTATTAGACTGCAGACACTCTTAGTACAAACTAAGGAGAGACACTACAATAAAAATAATATAATATAATATAATATAATAATTTAAGAGTATGATTTCTTATTCTTTATAATTTAAAGATAAATTAGTTATTGTAACAAATGTAAACAATTGTCCATCACGGCATCACCCCCAATAGTTTAGTTTAAAATATGTGTGTATTGTAGAGTGAATTATATGGACTACTTAAAGACAAATATAAACCATTATTCATAATTAAAAAATAGAGAGAATAATTGAGTGAAGTTCCCGGCAATTTGGTGGTCCTAACCAGAACAGCTAATCGTTGGGATAAGTCCTAGTGAATGGAGTATCCCACATCGCTTGTGTGTGTGTGTGTTTGCGAGTATATATCCTTAAACTGCATCACCAGTTTTAAGTTTGTGGTTTAAGTGATTAACTTAGCTAAAAAACATATCTTCAAATTCAATTAATCTGTGGTAAACCAAATTGCTTTAGTCAAAGAAGCAACAGTAATATAATCATTGCTAAAACAACCACACACTCAATTTTGGAAGGAAAAAAAAAATGTTGAATAGTCTGTTGATTTTCTTCAATTCACAAAAGTCAATGACCCTTTGCTTCATAGACCATATCCAAGCATAACGATCCCAAAATTGAAAACTATCTAAGCTTAATACCCAGGGTTCAATACCTACCCATCAATTCTAAGCTTAATACCCAGGGTTCAATACCTATCCATAAATTCTATCTCAATTAGGATTAAATTCCATACAATTTTCTTCTTATTTCATCATGAAAGGTGTAGCCTTTAACATAACTATAATTATCTGGGTCGCGATGTTGTTCTTGAGCTTGGTTTCTTCTTCCGATGCGGTTGAGGATGATGTTAAGTGTCTTCAGGGCATCAAGCAATCGCTAAAAGACCCTCAAGGGAAGCTAAACTCTTGGAATTTTCGGAACACTTCTGTTGGAGCCATATGCAATTTCGCAGGTGTTTTCTGCTGGAACGATAACGAGAATCGTATACTTAAAATAGAGCTTCCTGATTTCATGCTTTCAGGTGCGATTCCACCAACTTTAAGCTACTGTCACAATCTCCAGAATTTTGTTCTTAGTGGAAACGATCTATCTGGTACGATCCCTTCCCAAATATGTAATTGGTTACCATTTTTAGTAGTGCTTGATTTATCTAACAATCATTTCACTGGCTCTATACCACCTGATCTGGCAAAGTGCTCATATATGAATAACCTAATCCTTTCGGATAATAAGCTTTCGGGTAATATTCCTTATGAGTTGTCTAATTTGGGTCGGCTTAAGAAATTCTCTGTAGCCAATAACCAACTTAGTGGTACAATCCCTTCATTTTTTGACCATTTTAGTAAGGAAGATTTTGCTGGAAATAGTGGGTTATGTGGAGGACCTCTTGGATCAAAGTGTGGTGGACTTAGCAAAAAGAATTTAGCAATAATAATAGCAGCTGGGGTATTTGGGGCAGCTGCATCTTTATTGTTAGCTTTTGGTGTTTGGTGGTGGTACCATTTGAGATTGAGCAAGAGAAAGAAGAAAGGTTATGGTGTTGGAAGAGATTATGATTGGGTTGAGAGATTGAGGGCTCATAAGCTTGTTCAAGTATCTTTGTTTCAGAAACCACTTGTGAAGGTCAAATTGGTTGATTTGATGGCTGCTACAAACAATTTTAGTTCTGAGTTTGTGATTTTTTCTACTAGAATTGGGACTACTTACAAGACTATTTTACGTGATGGGTCGGCTCTTGCAGTTAAAAGGCTAATTTGTTGTAAAATTGGTGAGAAGGAGTTTCGTTTGGAGATGAATCGGTTAGGACAGATTAGGCATCCTAATTTGACACCTTTTTTGGGATTTTGTGTTGTGGAGGAGGAGAAACTACTAGTTTATAAACATATGTCTAATGGAACTCTGTATTCTTTATTGCATGGAAGTGGTGTTGAATTGGATTGGCCAAGTAGGTTTAGAATTGGTTTGGGAATTGCTAGAGGTGTTACTTGGCTTCACCATGGGTGTTATCCTCCTATCATTCACCAAAATATTTGCTCAAATGTGATTCTCATCGACGAAGACTTTGATGCTAGGATAATGGATTTTGGATTGGCAAGGCTTGTGTATTCTGATTCTCATGAGAGTAGTTTTGTTAGTGGAAACTTGGGAGAGCTTGGTTATGTTGCTCCAGAGTATTCAAGCACTATGATTCCTTCACTGAAAGGGGATGCTTATGCTTTTGGGGTAGTGCTTTTGGAGCTGATAACGGGGCAAAAACCTCTTGAAGTAAGCACTTTTGAGGAAGGACATAAGGAGTACTTAGTGGATTGGGTAAATCGTCTATCTAATTCTGGTAGAAGCAAGGATGTTATTGATAAGGCTATATGTGGAAAAGGACACGATGAGGAAATCTTACAGGCATTGAAAATTGCTTCTAATTGCGTTGTTTCTCGACCGAGGGACAGGTTGTCTATGTACCATGTTTACCAATCATTGAAGAGTATGAGCAGAGATTTCAGTTTCTCTGAACAGGATGATGAGTTTCCACTGATTTTTGGCGAGCCGGAAAATAATCCAGTTGAATTATAGGGGAAGAATCGCAGAGATGACAGAAATGTGCAAAAGGGTTGCAGAATTTCATCTTAAGGTATGTCGTTAATGGTTCCTGATGTAAATGATAATATGTTTTGGCTTATATTCTCCATTCGTCGCCTGGTTGTACACTATATAATGATATAGACTACTGAACATACTCTGAGGCTGTGTGACGATTGTAATATGATCCTTTATGTTCTTCTTAGTAATTTTGCATAACAGATAAAATAAACTAGAGATGATAAAACATGAAGCATTAAATACAAATGATGCTGCTGGAATTAAATGAAAAATGAAATAAACATTTTTATTGAAAAACTTATACAAGATATGAATGATTTCTTTGTATCATTTGGTAATGTTCATTCAACGTTTGTTATATATCTTTTGAAATGCAATTACTTATCAACAATGAAAATTTATTTATCAATTTATGTTAAGAATTGCGATATTACATAGGCTTGAACTGATTGAGTTTTTTTAACTCTGACTACTCAACTATAAATGCTTAACTAAGGAGATTATTTTAAAAGAGCAATCAGGACATCAACAAGTTAATGAAATGTTTGCCTTTGTCTTCAACATCATTTTGTCATTAACTTTGTGATTTTTTTTTTGAACTCGCGTATATGTCCTAAATTACATATACGCGAGTTAAAATGGTGTGTGAGTGTGTAATGTTTATTAAAAGAAATAATAATAATAATAATGATACTTTGGACGGAGTCTTACCCTTATCAAACCATTCAAAATAAAATCACGGAAAGGAACCTATAAAGGGAAAGCAAAAGAAAAAGCAATGGACAGGGTGCTACTCTTTGTTTTTACCTCTCTTTTTCTTTCCTTTTGTTATTAATATCCCTTTGTTTCATTATCAGTTTGTTCCACCATCTTATCAAAACAAAACAAAACAAAAAAAAGAATTATCAATTTATCGACTTTGAACGAGTCTATGGTCATATGGTGGATAATTAGTATTTTCAAATGCAGAGATAACTATTTGGTTGCTTTATTTACAGGGTGCAGTTTTAATCTTCGCATTTATCTGAAGCGTGGTTGGAACTAGAAAATTTCCAAAACAATTTCGAGCATTTACCAAATGTACTAAAAAATGAAATGCACAATCATTCATGCATTTTCATCCGCAAAATCCGAAGATCTTTTTATTTAAGAAAGAGAATAAGTATTTATCAGAGTGAATACACGTTTTAAGAAAAACCTTGAGAAAATTTAATATCCTCAATTCAAAGAAATTTGTGTTATTTTTGTTGTTTAGAGTTTTAAAGAAAATGAAACTGGTTAATTTAAAAAAAAAAAAAAAAGAAACTTTTGAATGCAAGTTTAATTATTGTCCAAGTTTTCTTTCTAATAAATAAAAAGGGGACAAAGTTAAATAATATATATTTCTTGGTAAAACAGGCCTTTAAATTTTAATTGATTTTAATTTGGAAAAAGAAAAAAAAAAAAAAAAAAGCAACTAAAGAAAAAGAAAGCAAAGAGAATATATTGGATTAAAAAAGTGTCATTATATACAAAAGTGAAGTCCTCATCCAAGAATATCTCATACCAAAATTTCAGAAGGAACAAAAAACTTTCAAGTCATAATCAATAGATACCTCCAAAAGTTCATCTTTATGTATTTTGTCTAAGAGAAGCTTTGGTTTCACCCATGCCCATTAAAACCTATACAAAGCCTTACAGTTCAAGCAGTCACCACTCACCACTGTCTTACACATCAAAACACATAATCGAATCCGAACAATCCTTCCTTCTACCCACACCCAAAATGATTATAGGTGCTTATTAATCGGAAGAAAAAAAAAACATACATACATACATACATACATACATGTATCTTCCAAAATTTTGAACATTAGTTGTATTCACTTTCACAAATATTAACTCCAAAAGGTGCACAAGGCACACTACTAACTCCATAAGTGTATAATATAGAAGCACAAACAATTCAGCTTACACTCTTCTGACCAAAAAAAACAAATCAGCTTACGCTCATACAACTCCTCTTATCAGGTTCTGCCTCATAAGTAAATTTGATGGCTAGGCTCGATAAGGTGGTTGTCTAGTCTTCACTACTTTCCTGAACAAAATATAGAAATCATATTATTATTTAATAACATATCGTTATATTTTTGAAATTAATCTTTTGATTCTTAACTCATGTACCTAATGATGACCCTCCTCCAAGAAGTAAATTTACTATATTGAAATTAGATTTTCTACTACCAAAGTTGTTCCACAGACTACAATAAAAGTTGTCTAGTCCTTCCCCAAGGACTTTATTTTATTAAAATAAGAGTTTTTATTACAAAATTAAAAATAGTTCAAGATGCATATTCACTAGCTTAAAAAGAGAAGAAGAAATAATAATAAAGAAACTGCATACCAGTTTCTCTAAAACCCAGAAAAAGGATATAAGATCATATAATTTTCTCCATTTACAAGAAGCTTTGAGAGTCACTTAAGCTTGAAATATTTTTTTAAAATTAAACGATAATTAAAATTGTTCGAATCTGTAACTTGCCCAACACAATTGAGTGTTACATCTCAAGACCAAATTAAGTTAAACTACAATATTCACTTTGATAGTAACTAAAGATGTAAACTACTGTACCTGAACCTGTTGTGAATTGGATCAGGGCCATTGGGTACTCTTCTCTTGCTAACAAAGAAAGCTTTAGGATCCCAATGAAGACTATGCCTCTCTTTACCATTCAACTTCAAATGCTTGAACATTTCAGATGATGGGACTCTTATTCTCGTATTCCTTCTAGTACTAGTGTCATAATTTGCTACATTTCCAAAATACAAAAACCATAAGGCAGCCAGAAACAAAAGACCTCCAACAACAACTCTCAAAGTCTTACTCTTTTTCCACATCATGACTCTCTCTTACCCACTTTTTAGCCATAATTTATAAGGTAAGGATGGTATTTGGCCATTTTAGACAAAGGGAATATACAGGGAAGGAATAAATAACTCAATAGTTGAAGCAAAAAAAGCAGAACATGGAAACAGCAAGAAAGGAATAGGATTAAGATGGTTTTCTAAACTGGTGGGTAAAGAGTGGGTGTTTTGTCTGAATCTGATACTGCTATATATTTATGTTAGTTAAGATAGGGGGATAGATTTATATAGAACAAAACAAAAAAGCAAGTTGGATATTCGAGTGGCTTTAAATGGTTGAATTGGTCCACAAATGGCTCCCTTATTTGCTTTGTTTTTGTGTATTTTCATGCAACTACTAACACATGGGACCTCGCTATCACCCTATATCTCCCATTATTTATATGATAATTGGATACTTCTTTCCTGCTCAATATACTTTCTTTCTTGCTTAATAACACTCCATAGGACATTTGTTTCTTATTTTTCTATCCAGTCAACTTACGTGACTACCTATAATTAGGTCACATGTTATAGTGGAACCATATGTTTGAAGTGTGGGACTAGTCAATAGTACTTGTCTTAAATTATTCCAACTTTGCTATGAATCATTGTGATGTGATGCAAATTTATCGTTTTTGAACCAATGTGGATGATCAAGTATCAAAGATTAAAATAGGAGCATTGCATAGCATGTGTAGAGAAAGGACAAGAAGTTTCTGTGTAGAAACGGCTATCCTACTTAATAATTGGTTATCACTTATTATGTACAACTTCTTTAACGTAGAAACGGTCTACCATTTTCTCTTGCCTGTGTAGAAGCGATTTACAACTTTCATTTTGCGAGAACTATTGAAAAATTACACATGTAAGCATTTTTTTTGAACCTTGGTGCACCAAAAATGAATGGGTAACTTAATAAATAATATAAGAGGGCTATTTATGCTTACCAAGAGCTCTTCTAGAGTTTAAGAGAGATAATTTTGGTACTTTGAAGAGGCAGTTAGAAAAGAGAGCACGAGGAGTTTCTCAGTGGTTGAGTGTGAGAGCTTGTGAGATCTCTTTGATGCCATTAGAAAGTGTGAGTGATTCCTCTCTAAGGTCTGGTAATAGTATTTAGAGAGCTTAAAGGGAGAAAATGAGGCAAGTAAGAATTTAGTTTTTCTCTATTTTACGTGAGAAAAGAAACTTGGTATTTTTAGGCAAATTTAAGTTTCTTTAATGTATTATTATCTCTAATTTTAATTCATTATTAGTATTAAAATCTAAGTATATCTTCATTGAAGAAGTGTGAGACTTAAGAGAATTCTTGAAGCTAAAATGAGTTGGGTAATGCTTGTACTATAAAGAGATTAGAAAATTATATTGCTTGTTGAAAAGCATAGATGTAATTATATTGATTCATAGTGGAATATTTCTTAGGTGCTTGGATTGTAGGTGTAATAATTGATGATGTGCCTGTGCATATATTGTTG
Source organism: Elaeagnus macrophylla (assembly GCA_029378325.1). Taxonomy (NCBI): domain Eukaryota; kingdom Viridiplantae; phylum Streptophyta; class Magnoliopsida; order Rosales; family Elaeagnaceae; genus Elaeagnus; species Elaeagnus macrophylla. Next base: position 103,454,245 of record CM055640.1, read on the forward strand.
TTTATTGATTTTTTGGATTGGTTTCTATTTGATTTTTCCGTTAGCTTATTGTTTGATTGAGTAATAACGAATTCACGTGGTAGAATTTAATAATTTGATATTTTCACCAGTGATATCAATAACAAAACTTGGCACAACAATCATGGTAGGCCAATAACTTCCATGTGTCAACACAATGAGCTCCCATCTAAATAGTTAATCTATGGAGTGAGCTTGACTCATGTACTATAAAATTATTCTCCTATTGGTATTTTATTAATGTGTGATTTGGTTGATATTACTTCCCAACCACATGTTCGCAAATTGCACTATGAGTTCTGTTCATAGAACTTAAGATGTAGGAAGAACTGTAGGCTAAGGTAGACTAATTTACTGAAGCGAGACAAATATGAAAATTTCACCTCTTAAGAAGAAGATTTTATCATTAATCTTTATAACAATAGAAAATAGTGGCTTTGTTTGCTTATTTTTATGACAATAATAAAGCAATTATAACCAAACATAAAATAATTTGGTGAGGTATTTTCATGGGTCAAAAAGCACATTTTTTTTCTTCCTTACAAAAAGGACATATAATGTGCATGTTATTAAAATAATTTTTTTTTCTAAATTTTAACATAATAACAAGTATACATACTCTTAATTAGAGTCTAAAGTAATTGATTCTTCTTCTTTATTCCCTCCAATATGAATATATTACAGCTTGAATTGCAGGTGATCTATGATTGCTAATGAATTAACGGTAAGAACAGATATGTTAGCGTGAGTTATGTATTTAGTGTATAATATAATGTAATTAATGTGTGTCTGCAATAGAGTTTAGGTTGTTCATAATTCTAGTTTATTCAAGACTCTTGTATTTTATTTTTAATATATGCCTCTATTGTGAGGTAAGTAAATACAAGAAATATATTTCATTCACGTAACATTTAACTTGGTATCGGAGCAAAGATTCAAAAAAGGGACTTTGTCTTTTTTGTCTTCTGTCAGCGCCGTCGTGCACCTGTCAACGTCGCCGTGTTCACCAGTCAGCGCCGCCTGTCAAGCTCTGTCCATCGCCTATCACGCCCTGTCCGTCGCGATCTGTCCACCGCCTATCACGCTCTATCCGCCGCCTGTCGCGCCGCTCCTCCAGATTTGCTGATCTACTCCACTAATTTCCAGCTGTTGTCCAGTTCAGATCTGCCGATCTGCACCTCTCAGCTCAGTCCGTGCCGTCCACGGATTAGTTTCCAGTCAGCGCCGCCCCTGTCACGGCAGCTTCACCTACCTCCAGTTGCCACCATTTGCTCCAGATTCCATTAGTCTTCGTCGCCCCCTGTCACCGCAACCTCATCTGCCTCCAAACCCTAAGCACCCTCAACAGTCCAAATTACCTCCAAACCTTAACAGCCCAAAGCTCCCAAACCCTAACAGTCCAACCCTAAGCCCACAGCCCACTAAAAAAAATATTTAAGGCTCAATTAACCCAAACAACACCTCACAATTAGCCCAAACACATCACCAGCTCAGTCAGCAACACGGTCAACGGTCAACCCTTAAAAAAAACAAAAAAAGAGTGAATTTTTTTTCTGCTGCGTCTTATTATTGTTTGTTTTAATGGGAGATTCAAGAGAAAATTAGAGTTCTAAGACAACTGAAATTCTGAAATTTGAAGTCTCTGTCAAAAGTTCAGAATGTGGCTCTTTCGGTGATACCAAACTCAATGGTACTAACTTTCGAACATGAAAAAGGGTATGTCCGTTTATTTTCGAACATGAAAAAGGGTTATGTCCGTTTATCTCCGTGGGATGCACAAGATGGGACATGTGACTGGAACAATCAAAGCTCCTCGTGAAGATGATGTGGAGGCCTATACTAAGAGGGAAGATGATGATGGCCTCGTAATGTCTATTCTATTTAGAGCCATGACCAATGATGTACTACAAATGGTGGAAGAGTATGACACAGCTGAGGCCATCTAGAAGACTTTGGGAGACCTTTACACTAATGAATCTGACTTTATACAGGTACACGAATTAATGTGCAAAGCTGCCAGTATGCAACAAAATGGGCAACCAGTGTCTCTGTTTTTTACCAAGCTGAAGAATATATGGGCTCAAATTGATCAAAAACGTCCGTGCAAAATTAAAAATCAAGAGAACCTTATATGATACCAGAAAGAAAAAAGAGCTTGAGCGAGTTCATGTATTCTTAAGAGGACTTGATATGAAACATAATAGTGCCAAGGGCGAATTGCTTCGAATGCCAAACCCTCCGAGCTTGACCACAGCTTTTACATACATCCGTAAGGACGAATCTCAGCAGGAAAGGCTTAATTAGGCACAGGTTGAATTATCTAGTCTAGCCATTCAAGCCAAATCAAAGGCACTTTTTCTCCAGCAGCAAAGTTCAATTCCACTTTATCAGCAAGGACCTCTACTAGGCTTTGTTAATCGTCCTCATCCTCATTGCTCTTATTACAATGAAGCAGGGCATATCCAAGAGACTTGTTGAAAACTGAACCCGCACTTGAGACCTAAAAGGCAAAATTATTGTCCTAGAGCGAAAGCAGCTGCTGTACAAGTAGTACAAGAACCAGATTTCTATGGAGTGACTGGACAAGATTATCATGAGACATGTGGAGGTATCCCTATAGCTTCAATAGCTGGTCGTGATAAGATTGGTATGGCCTTAAAAGTTTTTCACTTTATTTAGTCTAATACTTGAATTATTGATTCTGGTGCATCTGATCATATAACTTATAATAAATCTTATTTTATTGAGTTATCTTTCCCACCAGTGTCTTATGTTACGAATGCTAACGGTGAGGCTTTTCCTGTCTTAGGAAAGGGGTCAGTCTGTATCACTCTAACTTTACAACTCCATAATGTTTTATATGTGCCTAACTTCTCTCATCACTTAATATTTGTCCCATAGTTGAATACTGAGTCTAAATATTCTGTAACATTTTATTCTATGTATGTGATTTTTTAGGATCTTCTTATCAGAAAAATAATTGATCGAGGGTATCTGAGGGGTAGATTATTTCGTCTTGATCAGAACTACAAAGGGGAAAAACCAGGATCACAGTCCCGCACAGCGTTGACTTCGAGTTCTAATAAACTAAGTAAAAATTGGTTGTGACATCGCCGCTTTGGGCATCCGTCTTTTAGTCTTATGAAAAAATCTATGCCTACTTTGTTTATTGGTGTTAGTGAGCCTATTTTATATTGTGAGACATATGTTTTGGCCAAGAGCCATCGTATTACTTATTTTCTTAGTATTTCTAATAAAAGTGTTATTCCTTTTGAATTAATTCATTCTGATGTTTGGGGACCGTGTAGAGAGCCCACTATATCGGATATGAGGTATTTTGTATCATTTATTGATGATTGTACAAGATTGTCATGGGTTGCTCTTCTTAGAACCAAAGATGAAGTTTTTTCAGCTTTTCAAAATTTTTGTACTCATGTTCAAACACAATACAATTGCACCATTAGAGTCCTACGTTTTGACAATGGGGGCGAATATGTTAATCGTGTTTTTTAAGATTTTTTCAAAACACATGGGATTGTTCACCAAACTACTTGCCCACAAACACCAGAACAAAATGGGGTGTCTGAAAGAAAAAATCGTCATTTACTTGATATGGCTCGTGCACTCTTGTTTAGTGCTCATATGCCAAAATATCTTTGGGGCGATACTGTACAAGCTTCCGCCCATCTTATCAATCGTCTTTCATCTAGTGCCCTTCACGGAAAAATTTCGTTCGAGGTTCTCGCATCTCATATATCCTTGTCATCATTTCATAATCTTCCTGCGTGTATATTTGGTTGTGTTGTTTTTGTACATGTTTCTAAAAATTAGAGGTCTAAGTTAGATGTCCGGACAATTAAGTGTGTGTTTGTTGGCTATGGAGGTTATCAGAATGAATATAAGTGCTTTCATCCACCGACCAAAAAGTACTATGTCACTATAGATGTTACCTTTTTTGAGGACATAAATTATTTTTCCTCACCTGATACTGCTCGTCAGAGGGAGAATTCATATTTCGAATAACTATATCATGGTGAAGGGGAGGAATTGGAAAAATTACCTACTGATATTTCGATGAGTCCAGTTGAGATTCTTAATTCATTGAATCCAGTAGTGGAAGAAGCAAATGCTCCAAGTATCCAAGCACTAGTTCCGATTACTGAAAATGAAAATGAAGATACTGATGTTCCTTCAGGCATCACTCATACCCTTGATCAACAGCTCCCTGGTACTGAAGTCACTCATCTGAGGTATGTACACCTACTAATACTAATAGCATTGATTCTAGTGTTGGACAATATGTGTTACCAAATAGGTCTATTCGAGGTCCATCACCCAAAAGATATGAACCAAATATCCATGCAAAATCAAAATATCCAGTAGCCAACTACATGTCTACTAAAAGATTGTTTAAGTCATATGAATTATTTGTAAATCAAATATCTACTGTATCAATACCTAACAAAGTGCAGGATGCGTTGGGAGACCCAAAATAGAAGAAGGCAATGGAGGCATTACAGAAAAACGATACTTGACAACTTGTGCCTCCACTACAAGGCAAGAAGACAACTAGTTGTCAATGGGTGTTTATTGTGAAACATAATGTTGATGGATCTATGAATCGGTATAAAGCCCGTCTTGTAGCAAAAGGGTTCACTCAGACGAATAGTGTAGACTACGATGAGACTTTTGCTCCGGTTGCCAAAATGAATACTATTCGGGTCCTGCTTTCGCTTGCCCAAGCTTAAATGGCCATTTCAACAGTTTGATGTCATGAATGAGTTCCTTCATGGGGAGTTAGTCAAGGAGATATACATAAGTCTTCCACTTGAGTATGTAACTGCTTCTCCTGACAATTTTGTACGCAAGTTGAGAAAGTCTTTGTATGGTCTCAAGCAATCCCCTTGAGTCTGGTTTGGAAGGTTTTCACAGTTCATGCAAAAAGTTGGTTACAGACAAAGTAATTCAGACTACACGTTGTTTCTCAAACATCAACAAGGGAAGGTAATAGCTCTAATTATTTATGTTGATGATATGGTAATTACTGGAGATGATACTGTTGAGATGGATAAATTACATAAATAGCTAGCCTCTGAGTTCGAGATGAAAGATTTGGGTGAACTAAAGTACTTCTTAAGAATTGAGGTAGCTAGGGGGAGCGAATGAATTTTTCTATGTTAGAGAAAGTACATTCTTGACCTACTAACTGAAACATGTATGTTGGATTGTGTAAACCTATTGACACTCCTATTGAGCAAAGTCATTGTCTAGCAGAGTATCCAAATCAAATACCAACTGATCAAGCTCGCTATCAGAGACAGGTTGGGCACCTGATTTATTTGGCACATACTAGACCAGATGTCGCATATGCAGTAAGTGTGGTAAGCCAGTTCTTGCATAAACCGAGTGAGAGTCACATGGATGCAGTTGTGAGAATTTTAAGGTACCTGAAGTCGGCTCCAGAGAGAGGAGTAATTTTCACTAAACACAACAATCTTCTTGAAGTTTGTGGCTTCACAGATGCAGATTGGGCAGGAAGTATTATAGATAGAAGGTCGACATCGGGTTACTTTATCTTTGTGGGAGGTAATTTGGTTACATGAAAAAGTAAGAAGCAGAAAGTTGTGGCGCAGTCTAGTGCTGAGGCTGAGTATAGAAGTATGGCTCATGATGTTTGTGAATTGTTGTGGATAAAAAGTTTATTGTTTGATTTGGGTTTCGAACTCAAAAATACTATAGAGTTACATTGCGACAGTCGGGCAGCCATTGACATTTCACAAAATTCAGTACAACATGATCATACTAAGCATGTAGAGGTTGATCGTCATTTTATAAAAGAGAAGCTAGATGTCAAACTCATTTACTTCCCTTTTGTTCCCACTGAGAAACAACTTGCAGATGTGCTCACCAAAGAAGTTTCCAAGAAGGTGTTTTATGACTCACTAAACAAGTTAGGCATGGTCAATATGTATGCGCTAACTTGAGGGAGAGTGTTAGCGTGAGTCATGTATTTAGTGTATAATATATTGTAATTAATGTGTGTCTGTAATAAAGTTCTAGGTTGTTCATAATTCTAGTTTATTTAGGACTTTGGTATTTTATTTTCTATATATGCCTCTATTGCGAGGTAAGTAAATACAATAAATATATTTCATTTACATAATATTTAACTAGATAATGATGCAAAAAACTATTAGAATACCAAAATTGAAGAAGATGCTTACCAAAAGGGGTGTCAAACGGACTGGCATGGCATGGCACGGCCAGCTAGCCAAAAAGAGTAGCATGGCAAGGCTTGGCTTATGGCCAATGGCTCGTAAAGGACTGGGTTAAGCTAGCACGCGAAGTCTTAATATTTTAAAAGTTAATTTAAAAAAAAAATACCAATGAATAAATAATTTTTTTTACATTTAAAAAAAATTGATATAATCTAATAGATTCCTAACAATTTATCAAATGAGAGGTTGAGAGTTCGAATCTCACTTTCAAATTTTTAAAGCATTATTAATAATTTTCAATTGAATAATTAAATAAATATATAATAAAAATAAAATAAATTAGTAATGGGTCGGACATAGCACGACAAGTCAAAACCATGGGCCAAGAATGAAGGCACGAAATGCTAGTTAATGGGTTACAGGCAAGCACGACGCATTAATTTGACGAGCTGGGCCTTATCGGGCTGAGTCTTGCCGGTTTGACACCTCTACTTACCGAGATGGGAATTGATCCCATAAACTACTAGATCTTAGCAGTTTTCTTAAATCTGGAAACTGTCAGATTACACCTATCAATACAGAGCTATCTTTTTCCTATATTGGATCACACCCTTGTGCCAATATGTCTTAAGGCCTACAACCGGGCAACAAATCCAAGATAGTTCCTCAAATACTGATCTCTTGTTCATTAATTCATCAAGATTTTATTACCTACCAACCATACTTTTCTAAAGAAATAACCTCCTCTTGTTCATCATCTTCTTTGTATTCTTATTTTCTGAATTGAGTTCTCAAATATCTTAGTCTTGCCAATAATCTTAGTCTCAAATTTCACCTTCTTCACTTAACTAGATTGGATATCTCCTTCATGACTCTTGTAATCAAGTAAATTTCAAGATGAACAAAATCATGGGCTAATGGAAAGTTTTTCATGAACCAACCTTGAAATTTTATAGTAGAATGAATTATCTCATACAAGCCTGATAAAGAAAATGATTAGAGAGAAATGCAATTGACATTGAGGATGGTTCTGAATCAAGTGATGTTGGGTCAACAATTGGAACTCGAGGTAGCAATCAGGCTAAAGATTCATCATCTTCCTAAGTTTATTCATCGACAGTATTATGAATCAAGACAGTGTGATGAGAGGCTACTTCATGAATTTTTTTTATGGATATTCTGATGAGTAGTACATGAGTGAAAATAATTTGCCAGTCATAGAGATAGTGTTTGGGAGTTTACATGATCCAATATAGTGATTGCCTATATATCGGACCTAAAGCTCAGTTCAAACATTACCGTAATATAGCATGCCTATCGCGAATAGAGTCAACTTACCTAAAATTGCTTGCCGACTTTGTTTTGAGCGAGGAAGATTACAATTTTACCCTCTAGTCTCCAATTTTTAGATACTTCCTTTTTAGGTTGTTTCTCTCCATTCACTCTCTCCATTGATCTTCATTTTCTCTACCGATCTCCTCCAGTGAAGCCCATTATTCATTGCAAGGCTGATGGTTTTCAGATCTAAAAGAGAGTAAGAGATTGTCGGTAACTGAGATCATTGTATTAACGATCTAAACTATTTATCACAAAAACTGCATCACTCATGTTTGAAGGAAGAACATTTCACAATTGAGATCTGAGATAGATGGATTAGGTATCAAACGCCAAATCGAATGTTAGCAAAAAAAAAAAAAACCAAACCAAACCAAATTTCGAAGAGATAGTGCTTGATTTTATGGCATCAGGATGGAATACTTACTTATTATTGAATTATTTTTGAATTAGAATTTTAGTTTGGATCATTTAGTTTGAATTTTTTAATTACTTGATTTATAATTTGATATTTTGGTCATTATTTTATAATATTTAATTATGATTGAGAAGACAAAAACAAAATATGTATTTTATAAAAAATGTTGAGTTTCATTATTCTTATCACTTCTCATATATATATATATATATATGAAACTTTGAACATGACACTTAGTTAAATTTATTTACATGCTTCGTTCCTCTTATTTTTTAATGAGAAACTTTTTGCTGCAATGGTCAATCATTATGTAGATTTTCACCTACTTTGCATGAAGAAAAATGACATGAAAGAGATGATGACTTGCAAGGCTTGCTTGGTTTTGTTACCTTGTAAGCATCTATTGTTATCTCATGGTTTTTTCTAGCTTTAAAATGTTATTTTATTGTTTCTTAGCTTAATATGTTATTTTTTGATAACTATGTTAGTTTTATCTTTGCATCTAACATGTTACATTTATTTTTATTTTTTGTATATAATTTGTTACATTTACTTTTATTATTTTATATAACATATTACATCTACTTCTATTTTGTATATAAAAAGTTATATTAATTCTATCTTTATATGTAATATGTGACATCCAACTTCAACAGGATTGTCAGAGCTTCAGTAATGATATAATATGTTACATTCAATTTTATCTAAAGATGTAATATGATATATTTACCTTTTATATTTAAATGTAATATGTTACGTTTTCATTTGAAAAGGTCGATGGAGCTTCGATAATGTCGCCAACAATATCACTAGAGCTCTAGTGAGATCAATGATGGAGTCGCCGAAATTTTAGTAAGATCGGGTAAAGTTTGAGTGTTGAGAGATAAATGATAAATGATATTTTGATACATATTTTCTTATTATGTACCTAAAATTAAGAATTTTAGAGTGTAAAATTAATTTTTTAAAAAATTGTAATATTTATTTAAAAATATGTTATTTGAGTCAAAAACTACATCACTAAAATCCTGACTAAACTTTAGTGATGAGCTGGACTTTAGGCCCAATGCTTGGACAATAACAATATGGGCTTTAGTGATGAACTTTTGGTCCAATGCATAGACAATCCCTATAATGTGTTATGTACACTCCCAAACCATGAGTATGTTAGATTAACTTGACGAATATCATATGTTAATTGTAATTTAAGCCTAGTGGTTTTACTGGGTGGCAAGAAAGAGCAACAATAGAACATGAAAACTTAAGACAAAATTAAGAGTAATACAATAAATTTATAAATTTGTATTTAAATTATTTATATTGTGACACGGGTCAAAAGTTTCTTGAAAAAATGAATCACTTTATTTTTCAAAATAATTCTCGCACATGTCACAATATAAGTAGAGTAAATGCAAAAATAAGTACAAATTTATGTAATTTGACATTTCTCTAACATTAATTGCCCACTTTTTCCATCATTAGACTTACATAAAATTATGTTTGGTTGACAGTAATAAGAATAATAATGAAAATAATTTAGATTATTTATGTGATTGGTTTATCTGTTAATCTAAAAATAAATGTATAGCATTTCAACGTTTTTTTAAGAGGTGTGAGATGAATGAGCATTCTTAATACATAATAATAATATTATTTTAATTTAATTTCATTCTTATTAACATTCCTATTCTCGTTTCTATTAACAAATTGAATATTCTGCAAAATTGGGATGTTAACATTGAAAGGGATCAGGGAGGAAATCATTGATTAGATAAAACAGCTAATAAACTAAGATGTGCAAGAGAGAAAGTTACCTCCCACGTAAAATAATGTCAAAATCTTAGGGCTACTATTCGTTTGTTCTAGCACCAAATAGTAAGGAAAAATTTTATTGATCTTGAAATTTGTTAATTTTTATTTTTCCTCCTAAAAAAGAAAGGATGTAGGCACCAAAATCTTGAAATTATTTAATTTAAATAATTTAATTCAGTAATTATTATATTAAGTAATAAATATTCTAATATTTTTAAAAAATGTCAGAATAGTCTGATTATTATGTACAAATTAGCACTTTAATCCCATAATTTTTAAGTTAGGCATCTATAATCTATTTACTTATAAAAGTGAGGCATTATAAATCCTTAATTTTAATAATTTTATTAGACTAAAATGTTCATTTTAATAAATTATATCACTAAAATTGTTTATTTTTTATAGGACTTATAATACCTAACTTATAAATTACAAGACTAGTGCACTTATTTTAAAAAATTATAGGATCTCGAATACCTAACTCAATAATTACTAGATTAATATACTCTATACTCAATTGAGACCTTTTTAAACGAAACAAAAAGAAAAGAAATTGCAAATGTCTTCAAAGTAATGGACCCCGTTCAAATAGGAGGAACTTCAAGAAGGAAGTACTTAAAATTTATGATACCATAATCTATCGAGAGTTTTTATATAAACAATAAAGAACATTACAATTATTGGCCCTAAGATGGAACCTATAAAAACAAAACCAGTTAAAATAAAACCAGCTAAAAAACAATGCAAATTATGCAATCATGGAGTACTAAATCACAATAAAAATTTTATTTACAACAATTTGTTATGATAACACAACTAAACTAATGTAACAATTATCTACTAATTTTTTTTTTTAAAGCTCATATGTCTTAACCAATAAATAACTACATATAATAAGCAACTAAAAAAACAAGAAAATAATAAATATAGAACAAAACAAAGAGACAGAGATATAAAGCAACAGTGCAAATTATATAATAATGAAATACCAAACTAACCTTATATACAACAATTTGCTATAATAAGACAGCTGAAGTGATTGTAAAAGAACAGATTAACAAATGACTACCACATTAATTGTAATAGTAATAGATAAGAACGGAACTAAAAACAATAAAAAATAAATACATAGAAGAAAACAAAGAAACAGAGATATAAAGCAGTATTCTTCAATGACCACATTACAGAGATCATCGGTGTCTTTCAGGTGGCAAGGCTCATCTGGGAACATATAGGACGACCGATTTCAGCCAGGGAAACCCATGTGCTAATCACACACACTGTCCTTACTATCCAATCGAAGAACAAGAAGGCTAGAATCACACGTGAAAACTGATAATTCTTCATCAAATTAACAGTCTGATCAAGAGGTTGTTCAAAGGTGGAGTTATGTTTGTGGAAGTTATGTGTGGCCTCCAGCAACGTAATTATGTTCAGGATTCAAAAAGATCTTTAACTGTAACCAACTGTGATTCTTTCCCACTCCTTAATCTCTTCTTGCTTTGTTCATTCTTTGAATACTAACTAACGGTATTTTTTAAAACATGTTCTTGATGGTAAATGAAATTCTCTGATGTTCGTTTATACTCGTTACATTTTTATCATGTCAGTAGTCTTCCAATTAAAGATAATTAAATATTAGCTGGAAATTATGCATATGGAACATGAGAAAAGAAATATACTAGACTGTTGATTACAATAGAACATTACCCACATGAACAATGAAGTTAACTCATTCTAGCTGTTACTATTGTCCACCAATCAATCGTTATTGACATAAAAGCTGTACTTTTATTACTATTATTATCATTGTTTCAGCATCTATTAATTCTAAGCAGTCACTGAACGTTATGTAATATTTTACTGGGATAAAACCTTGATAATTTTATTTACTCAAAATTTATAGAATCAAATACATTGAAATAATCAATTAACAGTTCAATTGACATGACTTGTTGGTGCCATGGCCAGTCCCAAATGGTAAAGGCAGCGACGCTGCTCCACAAGGCGATGGAATATGGAACCACAAACAGCGGAGTAACTCCCATTACTGAGAGCACCGTCAACGCTAATTGACTTTGATGTGTGACGCTTACTTGGGAATTTGCATACACAATTTTATGTTCGCTCCCTATTCAAGTATCGAGACTTCATCGGAGAAATCTCACGTCACATAACTAAACCATAGAATTCCAGCAAATATAAAAAATCTAGTTCTGCTCAGAAATACCATTTGATCTCATTGATTTAAAAATTAAATCTCCGAAGTCTGACATGTGAATTTGTGGTTAATTCTTCACAGCAGAATAGTCGTAGTAAATTTAAAAAAAAAAAAAATCAAAAATGCATAGTGTGTTCTCCATCAAGAAATCAGAGAAAGAAATAAGTTGGTTGATAACACAAAGAATTGAGGCTCTCATACTCCACAAAATTATCTGACTCATGTCGTAAATCGGAATAGCGTATATAGCCTAAATTAGGCACTTAATCACAGAGCCGTAAAAAGAAAACAAAGATTTGATTATTGTCAAACTTATAATATGTATAACGTTACTACCATTACAAAAACACAAAAGAAAATAACAATTTAAAAGATAGATTAATACTCTTGAAAAGAGATCAGAGTTTGGTTATGGTTATCGGTCACGGTTGAATCAGAAACACGGACCAAAAAAGATTTCTCATCATGTCCAATTTCAGATTAAAGGTGAAAACATTAGAATAGATCGATGAAAACGAATGGTTATGAATCATCAGACTTACAAAAACGAATCACGGAACATGTCCATCATATTGTTGCAGTTTTTGTTTTCATCATCATTTGATCACAATTCTGCTAAGTAGGAGAGAACAGACTAATTACCATAAACAGCGAAGAAAAAGGCAGAAGTTTGTATGGAAAAGGTCAAGAACTAGAAATCGCCACTCACTCTTCAGCATCTTGTAGCGGCGTTTTTAAGAAATTGCCTATAACTTCCCAAAACCTTAAACTGGAAGATAAGAAAGAGCGACTACAACGCCTCTATGTTACGGAGAAACTCTATTTATTGGCCACGCTAGCTCTATAACGCGGAAACCCTAAACTTGCTGATATTATTTTATTTTTTATTTTATTTTTATGAAAAAACAACTTTCCTTTAAATTAAGTAATTAATATATGAACAATAAAAATAAAATAAAAATATTAGTCCGTAAGAGCCGATAATTTTTAATACGACTTATAAATTCGATAATTTATCTACAAAATAATCAAATTTTAGTTGAGCTTATATATATTGAGTTGTAAACAAGTTGATCCATTTAATGCATTTAAAAAATTAAGTTTTAATGGGTTAATTGAGTAACCCGCAACCCATATAAGTAACACAAGTAAATAACTAAAATTATTACGGTATGTAAGTAATTATTTTTTATTTAATTATTTTGAAGGTTTATACTTTGAAATATTATTGATATGATGTTTAAATTCATTTGATATTTTATTTTCTTATTTTTATTAATTAATAATAATATATTATTTAGTTTAATTTTGTATGTTGTTATTATTAATTATTTATTTTAGACTTAAAACAAGTTTTTACTTACAAAGAATTTATGATATATATTTTTGTTAGCCTTTTTTGTTTATGTTTGAGACCTTAACATATTAGATTTGATGTATCACAATATTTATGATTATTGATATTATTTTTATTTTATATTAGTTAATATTTTTACATTTTTTGTTAAAATAATGCTTAAATTAATTTAATTTTTAAAGTTTAATTAAAATTTATTATGTTAATAGGTTATATAAATATATGTTGATACTTAATATAATATTTTTTATTTTTTTATATTATAAAATATAATATATATTATTTAATATATTTATACACGTAATATAAATGAATAAATATATGTTAAATTATAGTTATATTTTTTAATTTATTTAATAAATTAATTGAATCAAGATTAATTTTATATAAATTAGACAATAAATAAGTCAATTCAAATATGACATGACTAACCCGTTTGACGAGTGATGGTATTTAAAAATGGACTGGTTAAATCAAATCCACACGTTCCAGACTAATCTAATCAAGCTGCTTTATGTTTTCACTATAAATTGATTGGTTCGAATTTATTAATTATAAAACCGATCTATTGTTAGTTGAGGCGTTCCTACATATTAAAATTTTTACATAAATTAATATAACTCATGCTTATCTCATGGAGCTCTTGAACTGGTACAATCTGAAATAAATTTTATAAAGAAAACGTAAAAAATTACTTTGAATTATTTTTAGCTGATATAAAATTATTTAGTTCTTTAAATTTCTCTAAACTATCCGTGAAATTTTATTTATAAAAAATTATCAAATTTAGAATTTTCCTTTTTTCAGTTAAAGAACATTCCAGAAATCTTATTGGGCTGTAACACAAACCAGACAATTTATTCAAATCCAGTGGGCGCTCCAAGAAAAAAAAAAGTTTTCTTAAACATGAAATATGCGCATTATCAAAAGTCGTATTCTCCCTCCAGGACTGCCCATTTGCGTTTTCATATACAAAGGAAATTCAGGGAGAATAGAAAAACCACGGGTTTCATAGGAGAACAAAACTCACGTACTGTTTTTAGTTTTTAGGTACGAAATCCATAATTGTTGCCTATTCTTCTCACCAATTCCGTTAAATTTGTTTTCCTACATTTTCTTTCGTACGAGCGCGTTATTTTTCTCATGGATTCTCGATATTTTATCGCATTTTCTCTCTGTTTCCTCTGCTTTTTTCCTGATCTCTCCCTTTCCGCCATTCGCGTTCCAAGATGGCTCAGCGATCAGAAAAAGTATGCCTCTCTCTACGTCCTTCTATCTTCTTCTGTATGTTTAATATTTTTGAAATGATTGCTTGAATTATATGTGGTTTCAGGGAGGGATCGGTGCTGAGATTGAAAAGAGGTATTTCTTCTGTCCACTACGACCCAACTCGGGTCACTCAGCTGTCTTGGACTCCTAGGTAATTTTTTCTTTTTATTGCTAGCTCAAATTTTCTATCTCCGTTACATAATTTGTTATTAATTTTCCATATATTTATTTTCTTGAATTGTTATTCGCTTCTATTTTTATTTTATTTTTACTTAACTCAGGGCGTTTATTTACAAAGGATTTCTGTCCGACAAGGAATGTGATCACCTAATCAATTTGGTAATATATATTCCTGGAAATTTCGAATGAGTTTTATTTTTTACTTTATTGAAATTTTCCGATTGGATGATATTGCATGTGATTTGAGAAATTATTGCTTATTGATTTAACATTTGGGAATTAGGCAAAGAATAAGCTCGAGAAGTCCATGGTTGCCGACAGCGAATCGGGTAAGAGTATAATGAGCGAAGTCCGAACGAGCTCTGGAATGTTCCTCCAAAAGGCTCAGGTTTGTACAGTAGTTCTTTTCTTTTGAAGAAATTTAGCATGTTATTGGGCACATTTTTAAGAATATTAATATTATACACATTGGCCCAGGCTAGATTTAGAAAGGTAAAGTACTTTACAGAGACATTCTATGTCTCTTCGTTGCTCTTACTTGTGGAATTTACTTGCTGTTAAATGTTTTTGCTCGAAGGATGAGGTAGTTGCTGCCATTGAAGCCAGAATTGCTACATGGAGCTTTCTTCCTCCTGGTATAATAACATTTCATTATTTACAAATCCGAAAATGTCTCACAATTGTTGATAAAATAAAAGGGAAACTAATGAATCTCGTATCTTATTAGAAAATGGGGAATCCATTCAGATATTGCACTATGAGAATGGTCAGAAGTATGAACCGCATTTTGATTATTTCCAAGACAAGGCTAATCAAGAATTAGGAGGTCATCGAGTTGCTACTGTACTGATGTATTTGTCTAGTGTTGAGAGGGGAGGGGAGACTGTCTTTCCCAATGCAGAGGTGACCAATTGATATCAATGTTATGCATCTTTGTTTCCCTCGAGTATTGATTATAACTGCTATTTGTTTATAATTATGCCATTTGATCTCTCTAAATGAAACAGTCAAAACTGAATCAACCAAAGGACGATAGCTGGTCTGATTGTGCTAAAAATGGATATGCAGGTATATTTTATGGCTCTCTTTTTTCCGCTCATTTAATATACTTCTTTTAAAAGTTTCAGGGTCTCTTAGTTACTAGTTCTAACCCTAAATAGCGCGTCTTTGGTGATATGGCCGAAAATATTATAAATTGCAGTTATAGTTTGTATATATATCATTTAAATAGTTGTATACATAGTCTATACATGGCAGAAAAGACGTGATTTTGAAATTTGCGGCCTCAATATTTTATCTGCTTCACTCTTACATGAATTTATATTTTCTTCAGTATATATGCTTATTTCAGCAATGTATATGATTGGTCATTAGATTACAGTCAACCACTTGCTTCAGTGTTTACTCCATTTCTCCTTAATGTTTTATTTATAGAATCTGTAGCATTCCACTTGATTTTTTTTATTTTTATTTTTTGCAGTGAAGCCTAGTAAGGGAGATGCCTTACTGTTTTTCAGTCTTCACCCTGATGCAACTACTGATACAAGTAGCTTGCACGGAAGCTGTCCTGTCATTGAGGGTGAGAAGTGGTCTGCCACCAAGTGGATTCATGTGAGATCCTTTGATAAACCATTGAGAGGATCAGCTAACGGAGATTGTGTAGATGAGAACGAAAATTGCTCTATTTGGGTAGGTGTAGGGGAGTGTGTAAAGAATCCCCTTTATATGGTGGGTTCTGAGGATCATCCTGGATTTTGTAGGAAGAGTTGCAAGGTGTGCTCATCATGAAATGACCTCTCTAAAAACTTTGTATATATCAATGAGCTGTGCTGTAACGGCCTTTTCTAATATATAAAAACTCCTAAGTACTGGTATGTTCTGTACTTCTGATAAGAAATTGGAAGTTACTAATCAAAGTTCCCAATCTTTCACTCGTGAATTATTCCACAATTCGAGGACGACGTAATTTAGCAATGGACACTTGACCAACAAGTAAATCGCTCTGGAAATTATTAAATGATATATGTCAATCAAAGAACCTATGAAATGACGTTTACTTAACTCCCAACAGTTAGACCTCCAGTGGGCATTCAAAATCATGTCACATGACTTCAATTCTGCCACCATGTATATATAATTTCAACAATTTTTCTATCAGAATGAACGTTTTAGTGTGCAAGCACAGCTAACAAGAGCAAGTAAAACGTTAATTTTTTTTTTTTTCGTTTCCTTTTGCTCCGAGATAAGTGAGAACTCTTCGAGTTTCGCCTTTCAAACGTTCATATCCCAAATAATTCTTACACCTAATGATTGGTACAGGAGATTCATTGAAAATGTACTTCAAAACTTCTAAGTGTAGAAAAGGAAAATAACAATCCAATTGGCTAAGCTACTGACTTCGGCTACGTGATAGTCTAGGGTGGCAATTCATTGGGGTTGGCCAGCTCAAAATTGACCCAAATTAGCTTGGTTATTAACTCGAATTCATTTTAATTCGAGTTAATAAAAATCAAATCAAACAGCCTTAAAATAATTTAAAATATTAATTACATATTTTTTTTAATTAATTGATATTTTTATATACTTATTTATATGAGGAGTATTATTTAAAATAAATAATAATTATATATAATAATAATAAAAATTGTATTTTTGAGTATATCACTATTCAAAACAAATTTATGAATACTAATGAAAGCTTATAATAGAAAATATTATATAAAAATTTATAATAATAAAAATATTATTCAAAAAACTAAAAATTAAAATAGGATGGAGCGATAGGTAATGACATTTTGGCCGGACAATAAGATTTAAAGAGAAATTTGATAGTTAGATAACGTGAATGATGACATAAAAGACTTTACTACATTGTGACCGAGATGAATGAAGTTGATGGAAGGAGAGTGATTGTGTGTGTGTAAGTTTGAGTCCTTTGGTACAACTAGAAAACTCGAATGAGAAAGAAAAGTTTTTTTATAATTCTAATTTTTTTATTTATTTTAAATTTGGAATTAAATTTTATTTTTATTTTACCCGAACCTAATCCTAATTCAGCCCTATTTTTTATTGCTATTTAAGTTATCCCAAATTTAACTCAAATTTATTTCAATTTGTGTTTTTTAATTCGATCAACCATGACACAAATTGACACCCTATGCATAACATGTAAACAGAAAACACTGTAAAACAAATTTGGGGTACAGAATTGGATATAATTCTGCCCGCCTACTCTACCATCTGTATGAGTATAATTTCTGCAGTATTATTCTCTCACTATAAATTCAGGCCGTTTTATGTGCAATTCAAAGCACAAGCCAAATTACAACAAGGATGACATGTATAAAAGGTTCGAACTTTCTTATTTGCACTGTCTAGGTCGGAATTTATTATCTGACAACAGAGAGCTGATTAAACTTTCCAGCCTTCTTGCCCCTGGGCTAGGTCTGAGAATCGTGGTGTTGCCAATAACAGAGCAAGGATCAGTGCCATTGTCCCTGCTTCCGATACACCAACCACCAGGAACAAACATGCCTGGACTCCTAAACAAAAGCTCTGAATCAATTTTGTCGAGCACTGGTTCATCCTGGAGGAATTTCCTAGCGAAGGGAGCACCACTGCTTATCATCCTTGGCATATCAGCTAGGTTGAGGTGATGTGGATGTTGCTTCGGAGGGTTGTCCCATGATATGAAGTGAAGGTCACTATTCACAGTAGTATTGCGGAACTCTTGCGCATTACAAACAACAGTATGGAAGTATCCTTCTGGGGTCGAAAGGAAGTTTGCATAATACATGAGGGCAATTCGAGGAAGATTATCCCATCCCCATATGCAGTAATCTATGAAAGGCCTCGACAGAACCATCCAAGCAGAACCTATAAGAAAAGACAGAAATTTGATTACAGTAGCCCAATTACATCTTTTTTTTCTTTTTATCTTTTCTTCTTTTTAAAACATCATACTAAATAGATGATTGCAACAATCTCATAATGAACACGCAAGGTCAAACCTGAAAAAAAATCGTTCTTACCCTATCTAACATAAATGCTAAAGGAAAATTCCAGTTTGGAAAAAAAAAATGCTAACGGAAAATAATTGATCCCTATGAGTTCAAGCTGCAAGACTATAAATGTAGTGCAGAACTCCAGGGCAAATCACCCATTAAGCTATATTTGGAACAATGTTATAGAGTGAAGAACAGGACAAATCAAAGGATAACATAAGTTTTAGATTCAAGCTACCATATATGGAATACTAACTAGCAAAAAAATAGCCAAAAAGGGAAAAAAGAAAAAAAAGAAATCCGCATTCCACCACAATGACTAGAATTTACAGCATGCCTAAGCTAATTTAGTCCATTGCAGGTTCTACCATTCTAAAAAAGAAAACAGGTATTGAGCATAGAAGGATTAAAGAGTATAAATAAGTTGTTAGGCCCACCTCATATTGGCATATCAGTATCAAACACGTCTGAGATTATGTGATAAGAAAAATTTTCCATCATCTAATGAGTAAACTAGCAAATCCGAGAATCAAGTTCAGTGAACAATGGTTTCTTTGTGATATACCTGTAAATAACTTGAATGCAGTTGGCACACTCCTCCTCTGTGTGACCCAGAAAACATCGGCTTTCTTTGTCATATACAACCCAGGATCTACTATAATTGGTTTTGCGCGCTGATGCCTACACTTACAAAATTGAATAAGAAAAACTCTCAGAGATTTAACACAACAATCAAACCAAACAAAGGGAAAGGAAACTCATTTTCACGTACTCTTTCCAGCCAATCTTACTGGTATGATCAATGAAATTAAGATCGCGCGGCAAGTAGGAAAATGTGTGCAACAGATCTAGCACATCAAAGCTCGCTAATCAATCAATGAATCCGATTAAGGAAACAAAATTCAAAAAAAAAAAAAAAATCAAAGTGCAAAAACCTACCATCCTGAGTGACCAGTGGATAATCGGAAGCGCTAAGATTGATAAACCAATCCCAATCCCCACCTCCCCTCAACAAAATCGCCGCAGCATGAAGAGTGTTAGCAACCATGGTCGGTCCTCTGTAAGTTACAAGATTAGCCTTAGTAATCATCTTTACATTCCCAAATTTAACAAATGTCGGATGGGTTTTAACATAATTATGCAGATCTGATCGCTCCTCAGGTGTGGACTCAAGGTCCAAGTGAACAACATAGACATTTTGAGGATGATAAAGGGCTTGTAGGGTTCGCTTGAGCATCTTTCCCTCGCCATTAGAGCCCGAAATGAGGTAGGCAAAGCGTGGTGGAGGCGGTAGATTGGATACAGGAGCTGGTTGGAGCTTCGATTCGACGAAGACTGAACTAGAAGCTGAAAGAGGGCGGTAGACTATTGGAAGAAGATATGTACCTTGGGATGAAGATAGCGTGGTGAAGAAGAGAAGGAAGAGAGAGACTATAGAGCCAATAGCTAAAGGGAAGATCCACTTGCGTTCTATGCTTGAGTGGTGCCTCAGATTCATGAAATAACTCTTTAACCTCTTCATTTCTTTTATCTGTCTTCAGTAATATATGAACCGCTACTCTCAAACTCTATTGCTTTTGAAGAGAGGAGTGGACGATCGAGCTTCTTATCATAAGAATTTTGAATTCTTTAGAACGATTGATGATGCTATGAGAAAAGACATTAATATAAGCGTGAGTCATTGACTTGTAGTTTGGTGTTCAGCTGGGTTTTGTTTCTCACTACTGTTACTGTGCGAGTTGTGTTATTTATTTATTTTTTATGTTTTTCCAAACGAGAGTTGGGTGATTAGTTACGGAAAGAATGTTGGATTTTATTCTGTTTTTTTGCTAAAAAACGGGGATTTTTTTAATTTATGTCTTGGAGAGGTGTTTTTTTTTTTTTTTTTTTTATAACAACAAAAATAATAACTTAAAATTTATAATAATAAAAATAGCACATTTTATATTTAAAATATATATTTTTACAATTAAAAAATAACTTTTATATTATTTTTATTTGATCATCTGTCTAATTAAATACCGTTCAAATTAAATTTTAGCAATTTAGATATATTCAATATTGAACATTTAATATTATATGTTCAATATATTTAGAGTGTTAATTTTATTATTATAAATTTTAAGAGTATTATTTTTTATAATTTTTTTTTCTTTTTTTATTTTTCTTTTCTTTCTAACTTGTGAACTTACAAAAATATAACATTTGTGCTAAAACTCATAAATAAAATAGAAGGAAAATCTTGTAATTATTGTTTATTTAAAAGGAAAATATTTTATTTAATATTAAAATTATTAATTTTATGTCAATTTATTACTATTATTTTTTTTTATCAATTTACTACTAAAAATATCTAATTTTGTTTTAACTTAATATTTTATTAGTTTCGGCATTCAAATCAACCATTAAAGACATTTTTGTAATTTTGCATGTATAACTTTAAAAAAATTGTAAATAAATAAACAAAAGAGTAAAAAACCAACTAGCCACGGACGCATGGTTCTGAGATGTAATGTGAAAAAGAAAAAGAAAAAAAAACTTTATGTACACACTCCAAGTTCTTAATTTGCCTCTACAGATTATTAACAAGTCTACAACAATATTTAATCTTACAAAAAAAAAAAAAAAAAAATTTCTTCAAAGACATAACATATTTGGTGAGTACAAGACCCAGTCAGAAGTCTTTATAGGTTTTATTCGGCAGGGGATCCTCACCTTCCTCGTCAGAAGCAACTTTCAGAAGGATAAGTATTAATAATTATTAGTAATTAATTCTTTTAAAAATTTAAATTATTAAAAAAATAGTTAATACTAATTTTTATATATTTATTACTTCTCTCATAAACATTACCTTTATGCACAATATAAGATAAATATTTACACTTCAACAATTAGAATAACTAGGTCTTGAACACAAGAATTATAACTTTGATACTATGTTAGAAGTTATTGGCCATCAGCTCTCTTGAAAGCTTAAATTGTTATGAGAAATGTCATATTACTTTTATACATTTATCACTCTCCACAAATATTAACTTTATTTACTATGCAGATTAAACAATTATAATTCAAATAATTTGGGTTGTAAGCCTTAAACACATGACATTTAGTTCTAATATCATGTTAGAAAATATTGGTCACCAATTATTCTAAAAACTTAAACTATTAGAATAATAATCAACATTACTTTTATACAGCTATCACTTAATTATAAGTTTTGACTCTAATAAAAAAAATTAATATGGTTAAAATTAGAAAATAAGAGAAGATGTTTTGGAAAGAAAAGAAGTGGAATTGGTTTAGTTAAAAATTTCCCCATCCTTCGAGTATAAAAACATTCATTCAAATAAGAGAGCACTTGAGAAGCAACAATGGTTATGGTTGAAAGGATACCTTTTGCTCCGGAAAGAAAAACAAATAATTCATCTCATTTTAGTATATGCTTGAAACTATTTTTTATTTTGATTAAAAATGTTTTTAAATTAATCAAAATATTTTTAAGAGTATTTTACAAAACTTTATAATAAGTACTTTTAAAAATTAGATAAATACTATTTATGCTTTTAGAATAAATAGTTTTGAATATTGTTCTCGTCTTAATATTATTACTATAATGTCAATTAAAATCACTTTTAATATTTTAATGGGTTTATCCTAAATATCTAAATGATTATTTTAAAAATTATTTTTAACCAAATTTAAAATAATTTTTTTAACTACTTATAAGATAAAGTAGATTTATACAAACCTTTAGTTTTGGTTAAGGTTTTTATAAGTCTTATAATTCTTTAAAAAATATACTTTAGTCTTCTATCTTTTAAAGTATACCTTTAAGGTTATGTAATTCTTTAAAAATTTCTATCAAGTTCAAATAATTTTTTTTTCTAGGGTAAATTCAAAATTTTAAAAAATAAAATACAAAAGGTAATTTTTTTAAATGAATATTAAAATTTTGATTTTTAAAATAATATAAATAAATAAATTAATTAAATTTAAAATGGATTAAAAAATGGAGAAGATTAAAGAATTAAAACTTTGAATTTTTTTTCTTCAAAATTTTGAATTTATTCTTTAGAAAAATGATTATTTAAACTTAATTAAAAAATTTAATAAATTATAAGACTATAAAAATATAACTTAAAAAACAGAGAACTAAAATATATTTTTTAAAAAATTATTAATATATATTTTTGAAAAATTATAGAATTTCAGTGAACCTTAGCTCATTATTATTTTATGTGTAACTTACACTTGTTAGCCACGCCGTGATAGTTGGTGCGTTGGGTTGAAATCTAATAAGAATTTTCTTCGTAGAAATGAAATGGACATTAAGAGATTGAAAAGAACATGAAATAAGGGTCAGCATTATTGCCAAACGTGATTGACTTGATTGAGCGGAGTCTGTCGCTTAAGATAAAGAAAAGGATCAAATTCTCAACCAAGAAAATCAAAGAGGAGAATTAAGTATATGAAAAGTGGTGTTAAAATTTATCCCATATTTTCAGGATAAAGTTGTCGTTCAATATTGTTATCATTATAATTGAGAAAGGATATTACTAAAATAGTACAATTATGTTGGTTATTCACGTAACAAATATACATAAATTATCTATTTTATTTTTATATTTAATTATACTTTAGTATCATTAATATTGAATAAAATTGTCATTAATAAAAAAATTATTAAATTAATAATAATTTAAATTGTGTCAACACCCTCTTAATTTTAAAAATTAATTTCCTAGTCTACTTCAAATTTGATGTTTGAACTTAATTTATTCCAAATAAATAAAAATTACAATAATAATAGTATATAGCCAAAATATTTTAATTTTGCTTAGATCCTAATATTCCATATACTTAGATCTTGCTTGAACATATATTATTTGATTATAAGAGGACTTATTTGATTACAAGATGAATGGTAGTAATATTTTTTAGTACAATCTTTCAATATATTCCTTGACAAGTTCTCTTGATTATAATCTTAAATTCAAAGAGGGATGCATTTATTGATTAAAGTGCCGCCTATCCTCCTCACTTATTAAAAATATAATTTTATATGTAAAATTTTATAAAATTTATTTTCATAAATCTTATTTAATATATAGTGTAGAAAAAAAAATTTATGCGTAAAATGTTTGAAATTTAAACTTTATTTATAAACTCGATTATTTTTAATTAGAATCCAATAAAATTGCAATAAACTCCACAATTGAAAACTTATTTTCTAAAAAAAATTATCTGAAATTATTAGCTATAATGTTTTATTATTCTCTATGGAGGGACACGCCTTAAATTTTAGTCTTAGATCAGCCACAACTTATATTCACAAAATAAATAAATTATCAAAAATAATATTATTATGTTGTTAAGTTATTATTTATTTTGTAATTTAAAAATATATAATATATTTACGAGCAAAAAAATAATTCTAGTTTGAATTAATTATAATTAAAAAATAAAATGTATTAGATTAAGTTGGTGTCCTAAATCTTAGTTTGAATTGCCACTCCTTTGCCATCAATGCTAGCAAACGAGGTTATGTTCAAAGAATCAAAGTTCTAATCAAATATGGGAAAAACAGGCTTATGCCCCTTTTATTCCTAAGTTTGTTTTCAAAGTTAATTATTATATTACGGATGATAAGATTCAAATATTTTGATTGGGCTAGTATTTTGACGATAAAATTCATCTTTATTTTATTTTAAATTACAGATTTGAAATATACTAAAATAAAATATCATTTGTTTTAAAAAGATAAAATTCAAATGTTTGGTGCAAACGAAAAGTACACTCGTTCGAGTTATTTTCTTATTAATTTAAACTAAATTAACTTACCATATCTCTAAATGTAATATAAGAAAATTCACAAGTCTATGTTATATTATTAAGTAACTTTTAACATAATTTATAAAAATACTTTTAGAAAAATTAAGTTAATGACAATAAAATCCAGGATCTTAAGCCTTACACTTGGCTTTAGTATGTTGGCGGAAATTACGACCATATAACCGTACTTTTTGATTTTTTTTAACCCCTACCTCCATTTGAGGCACCAACACGCATTAGAGTGCGGCCGGTCTCGTCACTCGGTAGTGGCTTAGTGCTAATTCGTCAATACATTGGTTTGTTAATCAAGCATTAATGAACCTATGCCTATTTCTTAAAAGAATTGCTATTTTTAGAAGGAAAAAAATTAATTTCAAAACAATTCAAAATTTTACTCTACAATTTAATATCAAAAAATTTTGAAAAATTACTTAGAATATCATTTTTAAAACTTATCATTATAAAAATAACACAATTTTTTAAATTTAAAAAAATATGAGTTAATTTTAGATTATTACTGGTAGTGCTATATTTTTATTGTTATAAATTTTAAGATTTATAATATTTATTATTTTTACAAGTGTTTTTAAAAGTAAATTTTTGAAATGACATTAACAAAAACACAATAAGGCTGTCCATTTATTAACGTTAATAAAGAATCAAGATTGAAAAAGATGACTAATACTTTGAATCAAGATTGAAAAAGATGACTAATACTTCTTTGTCACTTCTGTTTTTTTAATAACTACTCTTTGTTACTTAAAGGATCGACTTATTTCACATGTTTAAATAACAGGCGAAAGATATTAAAAATTTATTAATTATAATTAAAATGTATAAAAATTTATTAATTTTTAAGTGAAGTATTATTATAAGTCTAATAAATATTAAAAAGATTACCAAAAATTTATTACTTTTAAAATTGTAAAAAATTTATTCACATGGCATGTAATAAGTGGAGCAATCTGACTTCTAATAACCTTTTTAATAGTTATTGGATTTAAAATTAGTAAATTTTTGTGTAATTTGGTCATAGTTTATGGACTTATAATACTCTTTTTCATTTAAATAATAAGTTTAATTATATGATATAATTTTTCTTCATATTTAAAGTTTTTTTTAAACATCTTTTAGAAAGAAAAAAGAAAAAATACATGTTTTTTTAGTGTTAAAAAAATAAATATATTTATTTTTATTAAAAAATTTAAAAAAATTAATTAAATAATTATATCATTTAGATAATAAAAAATAAATAATTGCTTACGTGTGGGTGATATTAATATGGTAATTGTCTAAAAGTAATATCAATAAGTTAATCAATTTTTTAATACAATTTAAATTCTTTTAAATTAGTAATAAATTATATGATGTGTCAATCAAAATTCAATATATATATATATATTTAGAGAAACAAATAAGATCACTAAACTCATTAAAACATATTAAAAAAATTGTTGAAAGAGATTTAAAGTTTATTTTACACACGTACTGTCGATATGAGACTAAGTCCATTTCGGAGCTAAAGATTAACCACATCAACAACACACACGCGGAATGGCCAAAGGCCATTTATTTCTTTTAAGAGAAACAAACAAGATCAATCAATCTATTAAAATTCGTTAAAAATGGAAATAGTAAGGAAGAGATTTAAAGTTTATTTTACACACATTACCAATATGAAATAGGCCATTTTGGAGGCAAAGATCAAATACATAGCAACACACACGCTACTCTACGCAAAATGGCCTAAAGCTGTTTATTTCTTTTTAGAGAAATAAATTAAGATCAATCAATTCATTGAAATTTATTAAAAACGGGAAATTTAGGAAAGGGATTTAAAAAATTGTTTTACACATATATACCACCAATTTGGGGCTAAGCCCATTTCAGAGGTAAATATCAATCATACCAACAACATACACACAACTTTACACAAAATGGCCTAGGTTTGTTTATTTCTTTTGAGATAAACAAACCAAAATCAATTAACTCATTAAGATCTATAAAAAACGAGAATAGTAGGAATAGACTTAAAGCTTATTTTACACATGCATACAGAAGTGGGACTAAGCCCATTTTAGAGGCAAATATCAAACACATCAGCAACATACACACAACTCTACGCAGAATGGCTTAAGGCTATATTTATTTTGAGAAAAAATAAATCAAGATCAATCAATTCATTGAAATACGTTAAAAATGAGAATAGCAGGAAAATAAAATTTAAAGTTTGTTTTATACACACTATAATGTGGAATTAAACTCATTTTGAAGACAAATATCAACATTTTATAAAATATTAAAAGGTTAATAAATGTGACAAAATGGTGAATACGAAACAATTTCATTTCAATCCTTTTCAACCGTTCTTTAATTTTGCATTGTGTAGATATATGTGTCTCGGCAGCAAACGCCAACGGCCAACATGAACATTTCCCAACTCTTTATTATTATTAAAGGTAAATAATTTTTTTCATTAAGTGATATTTTTATAATGTCGCATGTAATTGAGTGATAGAAAAATTAATTCACCTTTATTATTATTATTGTGTAAGAAGTAATTTGCTTGTCCGTTGACTCCTTGATTCTCTTCCAACAAATCTAACCATGTTCCCCTTTTCATCGTACCACCAATCAAATTTAGAACCCTACATATATCTTGACGTGATATTAAGTTACAATATCAATATCCAGATCTCCGTCATTTCATTTTGTTTTCAAATAGCTTTTGTCTATGGAAGTTTTCGAAAAGGCAAAAGTTGTACGTTTGAGAAGCCACCATGAAAAGTACCTACTAGCCGATGACGACCAAGATAATGTAACTCAAGATCGGAACGGTACAGTAAGACATGCCAAATGGACGGTGGAGATTGTAAAAAATGAAGATGCTATACGTTTGCAGAGTTGTTTTGGAAAATACTTAACAGCGTCTAATATGCCGTCGCTTTTTGGGATAACAGGGAAGAAAGTTTTACAGACTCTGCCCAAGAGATTGGATTCTTCTGTGGAATGGGAACCATATAGGGAGGGATTTCAGATGCGACTAAAAACACGTTATGGCCAATTCTTGCGGGCCAATGCGGGTAGGGCACCTTGGAGGAACTCTGTTACACATGATATTCCTCATAGATCTTCAACACAGGATTGGATTCTCTGGGATGTTGACATTGTAGAGATTCGTGTTCATCAACCTCAATGTCTATGTTCTGAACCTCCTCCGCCTGTTGTTCTCGTTGTGTCTAGACCACCTAGTTCTCCACCTGATGATGTGCCTTGTGAACCTAGCTCTCCTTCCAAATTTGAGCTTAAAACTCCTAGATTTTCCGGACCAGAGGTATAAAAAAATAACAAGCATTCATCTAGTTTGTGAATTATATGATAGTGATTTGATCTTTGTACATTTATTCAAAGGCATGATATTATATAGTTACTTGATAAACTAACTGGCTAGCTATAACGAATTGATCATAAGGTCCTATAACTTGAAAAGAAGAAAAAAAATACTTTTTTAGAATCTTAAAACGAAAATCTCACCTCTAGGCTAGGAGTCCTAATAAGGAGCAAGTGGGTTTTTAATGTTTCGAGAATTAATCAATGTATGATTATTGTTATTAATTAATTTGTTTAAAAATGCTCGCAGCCAAGTGATTCATTTGAGGATTCACCTATGAAAGCTGAAGGGACGAGGAAGATAATATACGACGTGGCTACTGAAAATGGAGATCATGGTGAAACTGCAGAGCATTGTTTCACATTTAAGGGTAGTGGTTGGGTTAAAGATTTGGAAGAGGAACTGAAGGAGGAAACAGGGCTTAAGGATAATGGAAAGCACTTGCAAGATGCATCTTCCTCCTAACAACTCTGATTTGCATGTTGTTAATATTGCTAATCTGTTAGTTCAAATTTTAAAATTTGTATCATAATCAAATTATCCATACAATATATATCAACTTATAGAGGGTAGGAATATTTAAAAAATAAAATAATTCAGTGGTATTTCCACTCATTTGTTTTTATTTTAGATAAATTTTACAAAAATTTCAGTTGATATTAATAATATTCGATATTTATATGAAATTGTAGCTCTAATATTTTTATAAATATTTAATTTTAATTCTTGCATAGTACATAGTCGAACAAGTACTTTACCATATAATTAACCATTCATTTACAAATGACAAATGTACGTGTTTTCTATACATTTTGTGTTTGTGGATCTTATGTTTATTTAAATTAATAATATCAGTGTATTTTTACCAGAAATAGCAGTGAATTTGAGATGTAGTCTATATGGCATACATTTAACTGAAGTAGTATGAATTTAAGATATGTGTTTATGAAATACATTTAGCTCGTAGAGCTCCCAATCCCTTGGCATAAATGGTAACAAGAGTAACCTACATTTAAAATATCATGAGTTTGAATATTGTTATATGTAAATATGTTTAGTTCTCCTCAATAAAATAATATGAGCAAAAAAAAAAAATCATCTTCCCATATCCACATGGGTTAAATTATGCTTGATTTTGATGATAATAATAATAATAATAAATACATAAAAAGCTAGTAGAGAGAAAATGATAAAAAAAAAAAATTAAAAGCAAATAAAATAATATTCTTAAACTTGTAACAATAAAAATATATCATTTTAAAAACTTTTTGTCATTATTTCACAATTAAATATTGTTTAAATTGAATTATCATTATTTAAAAATGTTCAATACTAAACTTTATACATTTAGATATTGTTTAATATTACTAGGTGTTTCAACACTATATAATTTTAGATATATTATTTTTTTATTTTTTAAAATAAAAATTTATTTAAATTATAGTGATCAAAATTGTTATCTATATCTTGCGGTCTTGCCTCATGTGCGCGGGCAAAAATGCCTATGATGGAGCCTTTTTTACTAATTATCCTATTAGATGATATTTGTCTACTTATGTCTAATTTAAGTAGTAGGATAGAGTATATCAAAAACATGTATTTAACCTTTTTAAAATTAAGAAAATAAAAATAAAATAAACAAACAAACAAAAAATACATATTGCAAGAAATGATTGTTATTTTTGCAAGATTTGAACGTTATGATATAAATCTTATCTAATATTAGAGATGACAACGGGTCGATTCGGATCAGAACTGGCTCGAATTGTTTTGACCCGCGGTTCAAATTAAACTGAACTATTTCAGACAAAACGGATTCGGTTCGGTTCGGATAATATCTGCGGGTCAAAAAAAACTGAATTGTTGACCCGTTTTTTAAAAAAAATGGGAAAAAAAATTATTATACATTTTTATGTAATTAAAATTTTTAGTAAATAAACAGGTACCCGAATGGTGCCCCGAACCGAATTGTTTTAAATCAAGTGGATAATGTTCCGATCCATTTTCGAACCGTTTTGTCCCAAACCGAACTGACCCGAACGGGTCGGATACCCACGGGAACCCAAACAGTCGGGTCAAATTGACATCCCTACCCAACATACATCAAATTAATGCACAAGTTTATGAAAAGCATATCATAATTTTCGAAAAAAAATCATCATATATGATATATTTTATAGTAAAAGGGAATTTTTTATTTCCAAATTAAAATATTTCAAACTACCTAATACTATATGACTCGTCCTATTAGTAAATATCTTGCATTTTTTAACTCATGTTTTCATAATTTAAATTTGAAGTGTTTAGCTAATAACAATTTAGCAACTATAATGTAGGATTTTGTTTTTATCAATCGATAAATATTGATATTATTATTAAAAAAAATATTAATAGAATTAACACTTATCTAGTACAAGGAATCAAGCTCAAACAAAATAATAAAGATTGAAATTTTCTTGAAAATCAGGAAGTAATTTGAGGCAACAAATTAACTTTTTGAAACTCAGTTTAAATGCTCTAGTGCTTAATTGTTGTATAGTTAATTGTGGGTACAGGGCCACCAAAACTTCATAAGAAATACAACACCCAAATAGTAAATGAACCAATGTTTCTTCGTGCATACTACACAAACCACATATTGCCTCGCCTTCCACACTCCTACACCTCCTTTTAATAGCATGACGTGTGGCAATTGCTTCATACATATACTGCCATAGAAAATGTCGCATGTTCGGTGCCACTTTTATCTTCTAAAGCTGTTTATTAATTGTTGCACAACTTGACTCACCACCAACATTCTCACCCAATTCATTAACTTAAAAGAGCTTTATAACAATATCATAACTTGATCTCATTATATAATGTCCACGAGGAGTATAGTGCCACATAAGCATTTCAATCCTAATCTCAATATTAATCCTCAATGCAAGGATAAGATGAACTTCCTCTAGTATAAAGACTTAGATGTACATTAGAAGAATTCCAATGATTTGAACCCTCAACCATTAGATCACCCATTCATGT
Source organism: Elaeagnus macrophylla (assembly GCA_029378325.1). Taxonomy (NCBI): domain Eukaryota; kingdom Viridiplantae; phylum Streptophyta; class Magnoliopsida; order Rosales; family Elaeagnaceae; genus Elaeagnus; species Elaeagnus macrophylla. The sequence continues at coordinate 103,485,324 of CM055640.1, forward strand.
AACCATGTAATTAGGTGAGGATTGTGGAATGAACCCATTGTCACGAGCTTGCCATGACTGCTCTTAAATGCTAACATGTGAACCCACACTAATCTCTCAATGAACTCCAACAACCAACACTTTTCTAGCTTGTAAAAAACTACGCCAAGTCCATGATGGTGAAGAACCTAAGCTAGCATTTAAAAAGCTGCCATATTGAAAATATCTGTTTTTATAAACTTGAAACAATAAGCTATAAGGTTTAAAAACTAACCTCAACATTGTTTAGCAATCATAACAAGATTAAAAATATGAAGGTCTTTAAAAGCAAGTCCACCCTCAAATTTAAGTTGTGAAAGTCGTTGCTAAGAAAGCCAATATATATTCATTTTATCTTTAATGGTTACCTACCAAAACATTGCATGCTTCTCTCAATATCCTTACAAAGGCCAAGTGGTAGCACAAAGCATTACATGTCATAACTAGACATAGTGCACAAAGCTATAATGTAGGATTACTGTTTAATGCCATTACTAATAGTGAGATAATATAAATGAGGACATATATGAAATAACATTAGTATATTGAAAATTTGAGGTTTGATACTGATTATGTGAGTTGGCTATGTACAAAAATAATATATCAATTGAGGGTTATTTTACTTGTGGTCATTAAATTTTTAAAGTTAATTTTAAAGGAAAAATTCATTTTGAAAAATTAATAATAACTATCTATAAATTATAAATAATTTTAAATTAATGTTAATTTATTCGTTTAAATCAATAAAAATTATAAATTATAAATTACAAATTAAAATTAAAGAGACAAAAGCCATAAAAAGTGGTGTACGTTTTTTTTTGTTGTTGTTCCATTTAACTTCACTCCATGTTTACACATTTTAAATCTAGATTATAGATCCATGACTAATAAATAACTCTTATCAACGTATTCAAGATTGAAGGATTATTTGGAGTATAAAGAGTGATATGGGTCTATGACTTTTAAAAATGTATTTTTTAATCTCTAATTTTTTTTTAAAGATGCACTATAAAGATTTTAATTATTAATTTTAAAGGTTAATTATTTAGGCATGTAAATTTAAATAATTAAAATATTTATAATTATTTTCTTTATTTAATTTTTATCTATTAAATTAATTTTGTTTATCATAAAAAGAGCTATTATCTGACTAGATTTGGCTCTTTCTAGGTAAGTTTTCTTTATTTTTATTATAGTTGAATATAACTACAATTTGTGATGTTTCTATATCTAGATATAGATCTAGGGTGACTTTTGTTCTTTAGAGATAATGATACTTCGAAAACCGATATCATAAAATTAATGAAGGTGATTGATGATATTATTACACTTGTGTTGCAATTCAGATAAACGAAAAGTCATTAATGAGGCGAATATTATTGTTCATAATGATGCTTGTATTTTAGTATGTTTATCTATTTTAATTGATTATGTAATTAAATTTTTTATAGCTTTTGATTTTAATAAATAAATTTTATTAAGAAAATTGAAATAATTAACTTAAATTTAACTAATTTGTATCTTAAAAATAAACAAGAAACTTATAATTCATATTTAAAAATATTAGAGATTGGAAGCAAATTATATATCTCATTTTTACTATATCAATAGTGGTTGTAAAAGGAAAAGAGACATGATCATTTTTAAAAAAAATTGACACAAAAAAATTGTAATTATTAAATTAGGCATTAATAATCTTATTATTATAAAAATTATTTATATTTAGTCTTATAATTATTAAAATTAAGTACTAAAGTTTTATAAACAGGATTAAAATGCATTTTTACACTAAAATTTCAAATTTTCATAAATAAAAAAATAAAAATATTTCATTATAAATTATGAGATTAAAGTCATATTTTTACATAATAATAGAACTTCTAAGGCTTTTTTCTTGGATGTAAAATAAATGGACACCAAATTCATTTTTTTATGCGATAAGAATTCAATTTAATGACATATAAAATATCACATTAAAAAATAATACATCTAAATTAAACTCTTAATAGATCATATAAGTTCCGTTACTTTCGTAAATTAACATTAAAATTTTATTTTAAAAATTGGGTTATATTGTGTCATATACTAGTCATAGAAATAATTTATTTTTGTCGTTTATTATCACTCTAATAATATAAATAAAATTTTTATTTTAAAAATATTTGAATAAATTTAATAATAAATTTAATAAATTATAGAATAGTTCAATTATTTAATTAATAAATGAAATAAAATTATAAAATTTTAATGTTAGCTTTATGAATGTAATAGGGATGAAGGGTTTTAAAATTAATTAATTTTTTATATGTGGAGTATTTTAGTTATATTTTTTTTTAGTGATTCATTCCAAGTTATTTCACTTTTAAAAAGAAACAAATTTATTTTAATTTATATTATTATATTTAAAATAAAGAAAAGTGGACATATGATAAGTGATATTGTTGGAAACAAATTAATTTTTTTTATTTGCTTTCATTTTTAACACAATAATCTCATGCTCACAAATATATTATATTATATTCAATTTTTTTTAAAATAATAAACCAACTTTATAAAGTTTCATTATTTTATCTTTTGACTTTTGAACATAGGACAAATTTTTTTTTTTTGTTAAGAAAACATATAGCTATTTATTATTAATTTTTACAATATTTAATAAAATTAAATAAAAATGTTGTATCAATGAGTCCAAACGCTTTTGTTTAATTCTTTTAATTACTAAAAATAGAATAATAAATGAACAGTGTTATATAAATATATTGCTATCTTAATTAATGTGATAATTTTTTGTTTGTTATAGTTTAATAGATTTTATTGTACTTATCAATAATATTGCTTCATGTTATTTATGATATATCTCAAATTCAAAGCATTTTTTTAATAAATAATTATATTTTCTTTAAGAAAATTAATTATATAGTATAATTCACTTCATACATGAAATTTTATTTTTAATCTGTTAGAAAAAAATATATTCATTTTTCTTACAGCGTAAATAAATAAATATTTTTAAACATCGTAAAAAAATGTACATAATTTTTTTAATATTATAAAAAAATGAGTATTTTTTTATTAAATAAATTAAAAATAAAACTAATTAAATAATTAAATTACTTATATATCAGAGATAAAAAAAAATTATATGTTCAAAACTTAAAAAGTAAGATATTTATGAGCATAAAATTATTTCTTAAGAGAATGACAGCAAGTGAAATGAATTAATTAATTTTCTATAAAGTCTTTGAATATATTTTTAATTTTAATATAATAATATAAATTAAAATAAATTTATTCTTTTGACTTAAAGTAAATTATTTAAAAAAAAACGTAACTAAAATATTTTATTTGTAAAATAATGTAATTTCTATTGCATTTCATCCGATGTAATACTACCCTAGTTAAAAAATACCGTTAGGGTTCGTAAATTGTAATTTTGTGCGGAAAATAAATAAGTACATACGGTGTATGGCATTGACGGTGGTGACGACCATCAATGCCGCTTATCCAACATCGGCCGTGGAATATCCCTGCGAACTGAGTAGGCTAATTCGAAGGCTTGAAGAGCACAAATGACACTTGCTTCGACGCACTTCGCCTTCCATTCCGTCCTCCACGCACAAGCTGCAAGTTTCAGAGGATGCAATGGTTGCCTCTATTGGATTCGCAAGAGGATGCAATTCACTGCGACTACCGTTTCTTTGGCAGAAAAGGTAGATATCTATTCCTCTATTCTTGACTACTCTCCTAGTCTCCTATTCACTACAACTAAATGGAACAAAGTAATTTTGTGTCGTTTTCTCATATTTTGAACTTTCCATGATGAACAGTCCAGCGAAAAGCTTTTGGTTGTAGTTGGGGGTGGAGCTGCTGGTGTTTATGCAGCAATTAGAGCTAAGACCATTGCTCCTGATTTGAATGTGTTGGTTTTTGAAAAAGCAAAGCCTCTCTCCAAGGTTGTTTTCTTCACTAACTCTTTTTTTTTTTTTATATATATCAAATGTGGGTACTTGAAAACCGAATGCGTGTCTTATCATCAGATCACTATTTCATTAGGTGAATCACCTATTTTCGTTTGTTTAATTACAGGGCCAATGAGCAATATCTCCGGTTGATTTTCTTGCTGTTATAGAGTGTAAAGAAAGAATGTCCACATTGAATACAAATTATATAAAACGTTTGGGCTACCTCATCCTTCTTCCATTGGGTTAACCTTTGATTGAGGGAGCACATAGCACTTAGGTTTATACTAATCCTAAACTTTAACATGGTTCAGAACTTACTTGGTCCTTCCATCAAACCTGTATATCTGTAGATGGAGACAAGTACCCACAATTGAGGGTAAAAGAAAGGGGAAAAAAAACAGTATTGCACCTTTGAAAGGCCCTACTCTTCAGGAGTTGAGAGTATAGAATAAAGAGATGGATAGAGTCCCACAAGATATGAAAGTGGACTTCATAAGAGCTTGGAACACTCATTTCCATGGGGTTAACATGTAATGGAGCTCATTGCACTTGAGTTTGGGCCCCTTACAAATTTAAATTTTGACACTTGCCTTGTTTTTTAAAAGGATTTTGCTACTATCATGTGGTTTGTTTTCTTGGATTTGAATATCATTATCTAATTGTATTGTTTGTCACTACAGTAGTTCACCTGTTATATATTTGACGACTATTAGATTCTGTGTTGACAGGTCAGGATATCTGGAGGAGGTAGATGTAATGTGACAAATGGGCATTGTCTTGAAAATATGGTGAGTATAATTACCTGTGATTTATGACCAAAAGAGTTTTGTAAATGCAACATATGGACCAAAACAACGGAAACAAAATCCACCTTTTAATCCTGTAGTGTGGCCAAAATTGTAGATGATGCCATAATGGCACATTTTTTTATATCCGCTTGCAGGAATGTATTTTTAATTCACTGGTTTTCTTGTTTAATCTGTTAGACCAACATATAGCTGCTCACTTTTGACTATTTTTAACTTTTCCACTGTGTAACCACGTTTCAGAATTGATTTAGTTGCTGAAGAGTATTATCAAGCTAACCTCAAACATTCTTTGTTTAGTAGTGAGATTGTATATAGATTACATATTTTTCTCTCATAATTGAGATGATTAAAACTTTTGGTACACAAATTACATCAAGAGTGATAATTTCTTCATAGGTTTTGGCAGAAAAGTATCCCAGGGGTCATAAGGAGTTCAAAGGATCTTACTTCAACATGCATGGGCCAGTGGATACCATGTCCTGGTTTTGTGAGCGTGGAGTGGAGCTGAAGGTTGTCTTATAAACTGAAGATGATTTGGTCATATAAGTTAACTATTTTCAATCTCAAAAACAAAATTGAAAATTGTTTCCAACTTACATGGCAAAAGCAACCTTCACTGTATCCTGTTTCTTGTTCATTTTGCATGTATGATTTATTGCTAAACTGCCTATAGGTAGAGGATGATGGGAGAGTATTTCCTGTCAGCAACAGGTCATCTTCTATCATTGATTGTCTCATGTCTGAAGTGAAGAGAACAGGAGGTATATTTGTCTTCACACTGAATCATTGTAGTAAAATATTGGTATTTTTTTGTTGTTCGTGCAGCACAGCTTCTTACAAGGGAAGACGTGCACAATCAAGTTTCTGTGTACTAGAAACTCTATAGTGGTTTATCTTCCCTTTCTTGTTCGCACATCCTACATAGACTGATTTCATCTATATCAGGGTGCTGAAATGGAAAACTGTCCAATATTTTTGGTGTAAGTTGTTGTAATGAAATATGAATTCCTCTAACAGTTTCTATGCAGACTGGAAATACTGTAAGAACTGCGTCATTTAGCAATAAGAAGTTTCTTCTTGGGGTTGAGAAGCATATAGTCAGTTCTATTGAATACGTTCAAGCGGATTATCTATTGGTTGCTAGTGGTAATAGCAAGCAGGTTGTGATAACTGAGTGATTCTTTTTAATGAATAGTTATCTGGTTTGAATTTCTTAATTACTTATTTGTTGTCACAGGGATACACTCTTGCATCTCAACTTGGGCATTCAATTATAGATCCAGTACCAAGTTTATTTACTTTTAAGACTGGTGATTCACAGTTGACAGAGTTGTCCGGTGTAATGTTCTTTGTTCCTTTTCATTAACTGGTAGATAGATTTCTTGTGGCTCATGAAACAAATAGATTATGATGACAAAATGTTCTATATACTTATTTTTTTTTTTTTTTTCATTTTTCAAGCACAAGGCAAGAACAAAAACAAGATAAGACACATCAATCGTAGGTTTAAACTATTTGGATTATCAACCAATTGTTAGGAAGAGTAATTAGAGGTTTTAGGATTTTTTCATAATTGTTGTATTGGTCTGGGGCCTCTTTGGTTCATGATAAAAAAGTGTATCCATAGCTGCCAACAATGATTTCCTGGCATGGTAAATTGGTAGAAGCCAAAGGATGTTGATTTTAGAAATTAGATTCCCTTAAAATTCTCAAAATTAGGTACAAGAAAGAGGTTTTCTCCACTCAGAGCTTTTGTCTTATCGCAAACCTGCATCATTTCAATGAGTAGAGATAACTTTCTCTTTATGATAAATTTTGTCTTTCAGTGATATTTTGCATTCAATTGGTTTTTATCAGCAAGCCTATAAAATCTTTATTTGTATGCATGTGTCTTTTACCAGAACTGTTCACTGCTTGTCCAGACTGTTAAATCTATATTTTTACTAAAATCAACAAAGAAAAAAAACTGTGAAATTTTCTGTTTATCAGGCTCATACTCTGTGGTAATCCTTTATGTAATCTTTTACTGCATAACGTGTTACTAAAACTGCAACGAATGAAAGTGTGCCAGTCACACCATACAGTATTCCCTTCAAGTTGTCAATACCTCTTTCTCCATTCTTATTTTTCAGGTTGCGTTTCCAAAAGTTAAGGCAAAGTTGGTGTTAGAAAAGAGTCAGAGGAATATACAGCAATTTACACAGGCATGTTATGCTCATTGTCTGTCACCTTTGATTTTCAGTAACATACTAGACTTATCCAAACCTTGTGCTAGTTTAGGTTGGGCCAATGTTAATTACACACTGGGGACTCAGTGGGCCAGTAATTCTTAGATTATCTGCTTGGGGTGCTCGTGATCTATTCAATTCAGGTTACAAATGTAAGCAATTTATTTGACCTTGAGGATGGACCTTTATTTTATATGAAAGTAGAATGTTTTTCTCTCCATCATGGTAATGTTTTGATGCAGGCATGGTCACTGTGGACTTTATACCTGATTTGCATCTAGAAGATGTGAAGTCAATCCTAAACAGACACAAGAACCAGTTTGCTGTAATCCTTTGCTTTATCAACTCTTTCACAAGCTGCTAATTATCTTTCTTAAATATTTAAATTGAAATTTTGCATTGGGATGGAAATTAGAACTGATACATCTAATATGGGGCAATGAGCTCATGATAGCCTTGTGGATTATGATGTTTTTCAGTTGTATCAACCACGTATCATGAATGTCAGACCTCAGGTGGATTAGTAATTAAATTTTTTTTTTGTTGGACAAAAGAGAGACAATTTTATTAAAACATTGCATAAAAAAGATTACAAAGATTGAAGACAATACAGTACCTCTGTTCTCAAACTTAAAACTAGAAGCTAAACACTTAACAATCTATCTCATGAAGATTGTACTTCCAACCCAGACCTAATTCCTTACAGGAAGACACCTCGGCTATGTTTGCTGGAGAATAATAAGACAAAACACTATCACTCTTTTATTGATTCATGTGTCCACATAATAGAAGGATAGTATAAAAGCAAGGGTCGCTCATGTACCACCATATTAGTCAAAGTAAAGAAAAAACACCACCATCTCAGCAACAACAATACAATACAAGAGAAACAAATGAAAAACAAAAACAAAAACAAATTGAAAAACAAGTGGAAGAACCATTGGGGTGCTGCAATCCCCCCCAAATTCTAAACATCATCTTCATTAGAAAATGTTTTTTTTTTTCATCATACTCACCCATTACAACAACCACAATGAAGTTAGCTTCTTTACTTTACATGCATGTTTATTCTCCATGTTTCACTTTTCATGATTTCATTCTTCTACAAACAATTAAGTTTGAATGCTTAGAGTTTAAAAGTCCTTTTGTACATGCTACCCTAAAATTGATTGTTTGGAGTTTGGACTTCTGCAGAAGCAAAAAGTGTCCAATTCATATCCTCAGGAATTTGGCCTTGTGAAGAGATTCTGGAAATACATCTTGGATCGTGAGGTTTGATATCTTTCAAGTTGGAAGAACAATATTAGCAACCAAAAGAAATAAAGAACAACCGTTTAGTGATAAAGTAAACATATCCTTACACTTTTCTTTTCTCTTGTGGATTGTATACTTCTTCCTTGTGTAGGGTTTATCTGGAGATATGATTTGGGCTTCGTTTCCGAAAATTTCTTTCCTTTCTGTTGCTTCTCTGTTGAAACAATGCACATTTAGTGTTATTGGGAAGGTAAAACATAGGTTCTCTTTTGAAGTGGTATTTTCTTTATCCATTAATCTTTTTTCCTAAATTTGATCACTTACGTTTTTTCTGAAGGGTCCATTTAAGGAAGAATTTGTCACTGCTGGAGGTGTTCCACTATCTGAGGTCAGTCGGTCCCTCCCTCCCTCCCTCTACAATTGATGAACTTATTCTTACTTCTATGCAGATCTTTCTTGATTCCATGGAAAGCAAAATTCAACCACAATTATTCTTCGCAGGGGAGGTAGTGACATTTAAGATTTATACATGCATGCCCAATCCATTTTATGTTATACTTTTTGACACTCAGGATGGAGTCTGTTTGCAGGTATTGAATGTTGACGGGGTAACTGGTGGTTTCAATTTTCAGGTAAAGGAACGTACCCCTGAAAAGAAAGTATATCACAGATATTTTAATTTATTGAAATGTCTTACTATAAAATAATGTTTTGGGAACACTTTATGCATGTTATCCCAAACAATGTCAATGAAAGCTAACTTTAAAGAGCACTAATTGTAATTGAACTATGTACAGAAGGCATTAACTATCACCTTGCAATATAAAATTGCATGTTTTGAAAAGGAAGTGGAGCTTTTCTCTTGTAATATACTATTATCTAGGTGTAATTCACTAAAGGGTAACTTTAATTCTTCCATGAGATAAGGATGTCTTTCTATATAATGAGTTATGTCTCAGGTGGGAGACAGTGCTTAAACCATTTCATATTTCTTTTTTAATCATTACAATTGTGGGGCCTTTTACTATAAATCTACATCTCTAATATCACTTTTCGAACCTCTTTCATTCGATCCTAACTAGAGTTTTTAAAGTCATGGCCTGCTAAGTTAATACTAAACTGACAATCAGTCAAAACCATACAAGGAACCAGATCCGTCCTCGCTTGCCTTCTGTTGGGTTGAATAAGAATCAAGTATCTCTACATCATTTGTTTTTCCTTTTGCAGAACGCTTGGACTGGTGGATACATTGCTGGAACTAGTATAGGGATGCTGGCTTGCAGTACCCTCCTCCAAAGTGAAGGTTCATTACCACCTTGACAAGAGGTTTGTTCTAGAGGAAGAAGTAAGATGAAGGCTTGGCAATCAATTACCAGCCACCTCGGTTAATGTTGGACTTCTATCACACCGTATTCGCCTAAAACTTGTCAGTGGAGGTTGAGAAGGCTGTAAGTCATATTGTATATTATTTATGTTGATTGAATTGCAACCATAGCTCATAGGCAGTTCTGTCAATTTTGTCATTGATTCATTTATCAAATTTTTTCTTTCACTGGATTCATGTTTCTTTGAAACGCCTCATCTTGTTTGTCCTTGTCCTTTAAAATTCTCCCCCAAAGCATGAGCGAAAAAGCTATGAAAATGGGTGTATACTTTAGAGTATTTTTTTCTCAATGGAAAACACTTTTTATCCCAACTTGAAATAATCACAATCTACATATCACATTATTATTGGTACTAACAGGGTCAGTGGGTCACACACTTTCTAAATACGGTCCCATATCATAAAATCAATCATAGCTTGCCACATATTCAGTTGGATGATTCCAACTTGGGTTGTTTTGAAAGTATTTATTGGGTTTATAACTAAAACAATTTTTAATTTACTAAAAAAAAAAAAAAAGGAATCATGCGAAGAATAAGATCAGTAGCCTAGAAAGTGATTCTACACTCCCATCGTCATGTGTAAAGAATGATTCGAACTCCATAGTTCCTTTGAATATCCCCCAATTCAAAATCCCAAAAGATAAAAGTAAACCAATATATTAATTTATTTGCCATAGAAAGTACAGTGATCTTTCTAGGAAAAAAAGTAAAAAAGAAAATAGTATGATCTTAAAAGTGTGGTCGTGCGATCACATGGTTGTTGGAAACTGGAAAATATCGAATAAGAATAGGTCAATTAATCGATTTATTCTACGTATTTCTTCGACCAAAGCCAGGACTAGAAGTCCTCCTGCGACCTTTGATTTTATTTATCATTGGTAGATTGGTACCTTAACAAGTTGAATCTGCCCATTATTCCACAAAGCTTTCTAATATGCTCTGTTGAGTTCTGTGGCATATTCTTGGACGTTAATAAGTATTAAATGAAGTTGCACCGAAAATAATTAATAACTCCAACTTTTAAAATTATTATTACAACAAATAAACTAGCTTATCACTGCTAAAATTATTAATTATTAATTAAAATAAATATAAAAGTGTACACAGTGTATATAGATAGATATAGGCTTACTGCTACAATTAGAAATAACAAAAGGATTCACAAATGATAATGGTGATCCCGTTACTTGGTCGCCATGATTAAGCTGGAAAGGTAAAAAATCCATTTATCCTTTTCTTTCCTTCCCTAAATTAACTTTTTGATTGTTTTCATAGCTTCATCTCTCTCTCTCTCTCTCTCTCTCTCTTAAGCCTCACAAGTATTTGATCAGTAAACATGCTCCAGATTGGATCGATATCAGTCTGTTCGAATCAGATTGGGATTTTAGCAATTCATTTAAGTTTCAACATATAAAAATATAAATATTTAAAAAATTTAATGGGTAAATACTAAATGTATTGGATTTTAGATATCCGTTGATCTTTACATGTTAACTCATAATCATAGCAATATATATATATATATATATATATATATATATATATATTTTTTTTTTTTTTTTTTCTCCTAACATATTGGATTGATTGTCATTATGGTAGAGTATATTAGAATCCTGAATCTTTTCACCTGGTTAATCTAGTAAGATTGATCTATAGATTCTAGAAAATTTGATATATTTTTTGCTAGGCTTTGCATATTGATAAAATAAATATTATGATAAAGTTTGTAATAACAATGAAACTCTCCACTTATGATGAATTTGGCTGCTTATGTACTTACTACGGGCGAATTCATAGAGGGGTCGAAAGTGTCTTTAAAAATATTTATACAAATTTTGATGCGACAAATGATGAGATTTAATTATATATTATACTAAGATATTGGACAGCTCCATAACCCGCTAAAAATAAAATAATAAAAATTATACAAGTATGTCATACAAATTAAACTACTTAGTTTTCTAGTCTCATTCCTGTCATAGGGTGATTAGACTACTTGTTTAGTATATAATGTTTTTTAGAAAGACTGTTAGTTTGGTAATTGGACCGTTTTATACACGACTAATCACGTGACATATAATTTAAATTCATAATTAATTAAACTAATCTATGTTATTAAAAGTAGAAGAGCATGTCCAACAATTCCAATAGCATTAAAATTTCTAAACAAAGATTAGATTAACTTAACTTTTTATTTTAAGATAATCCCCTCTCTCTCTCTCTCTCTATATATATTATATATATATATATATATATATAAACAATTGTCAATGACAATTTTTAAGGTTCTAAAGCATTAAAAAAATATGAAAAATATTAATATTACATAATTTTGTACTCAAATTTTTTATTTTATGATATGTATTTTAATTATTTTAAAAATTAGAAAAATAGTTTAATTCCCAAGATAATATTAACAGGTGATAAAATTTAAGTAACATGAGTATAAAAATAGATTTAAATTTATGTATTATTACTATTGTTAAAAAATAAATATATTGCCAAAATCAAGTTCAAAAATTAGACAATGAAAGAGACAGTCATAATATCCCAACGATCCCACATCTAAAAAGAAGTAATAAAAGCGTTCTAAGCAATCACCCGTCCATCCAATCACAACCCACATAATCAAGACTCCACCTGCATATTCTAGAATCCCTAAATGTTTATCTCCAAACACAACCGTTTTACGTTATCCACATAATAATAACACTAATAATATGTATATATATATATATATATATATATTTACTTTCTCTTAAACTAATAATAATTTATTGGTTGATAATGTAGTTATAAAATTAAATTATTTTTTGCTCTTAAAAAAATAATTTTTTTCATAGTTTTTTTATATATATTAATAAATAATTTTATTAAAATAATATTAAAATATAATTAATTATAAGATTAAAAAAATTTATTTATATATTATTGTTGTGTATGTGTATGATCAGCATTATCGCCCTAATTATTTAGTATTTTCGTGAATTTCCTCTACTTTATAAAAATGAAACAGCCTTTAAGCTTTTCTCTCTTCCTTCCAGAGTTTCCCGTGGTTCACTGCCATACTTTTCCCTCCATTTAAGTTCTCGACCGCCCTTTTCGTTAACTTTGGTATTAATTAATTTCACGTTGTCTTTGCCGAAAAATTAATTCATATATATTGTATATGTATATGATTTTTTAATATATAAATACATGCTAATAATAAATATGTATCGTTCATATGTGTGTGTGCCTTTTAGAGAGCTTTTATTTGATTTGTCAATGGCGGTGACTTGTAGGTGAGCTTGTTCTTTGTAATTTTGCATTGGATTTGAGCTGCTGATTCTGTGGATGTTATTAGAGAAGAATTTGTGAAACAGAAAATGGCGGATGTAGGAGTTGATGGGAAAATAAGGGTCGGAGTTTGTGTGATGGAAAAGAAGGTGAAATGCGGTGTCGAGGTTTTTATTTCTATTACTCCCATCTTTTATACGATCCGAGTCTGAAAATCTCAACAGTGCTTTTTTGTACATCGTTTCAGTACTCATTCTGTAACTTGCTTATTAACACCAGTTGTTTTCGGCGCCAATGGGACAGATTCTGGATAGGTTACAAGCATTTGGTGAATTTGAGGTATATATATTAGTGGAGTGAAATAACAATGTTGTGCTTGTTGCTTTGAATTGGATTTGATTTATAACTATGACTTTTTAACCAAAAGATTGTCGATCCAAGAGTTCTATGCCTGAGCTTTTAGTTTGTGGAACATTTATAGTTTTGGCAATTGTTACAATGTGCACATACTTCTGCATGTAATCTGCCTTCAATTATCTTTGCAGAGAACTAGTTAGGGCTCTTTCCTGTTGCTACTTGTTGATACTTATTTTTATGGTTTTGTTTTGTGTTTTTGTAGATTAAACAATTTGGAGACAAAGTCATCCTTGAAGATCCAATAGAAAGGTATTTTTATATCTTGCATGTTAAACTATATTTCTATCGAGGTTAGGAAAGAGGTTTAATTTGTATTAAGAAATGCTAGTGACAGTTGGATATGGTGCGTCTTTTATTTTTGCTTTTAGTGGGAGTTCCATTTATGAAAGTTCTTGGCCTTAGCAATTTGTTCACCTTTCAATTTATGATGCTTCGTTGTTTCTCATTTCAGCTGGCCAATATGTGATTGTTTGATTGCATTTTATTCCACTGGCTACCCTCTTGAGAAAGCTGAGGCATACGCTGCTTTAAGGAAGTAAGATCTAATTCTGCTTTTGCTCTCATTCTGAGACCTTTGTCGATCATATTGGTCATTTATTTTAATTTGCTGCTGTTTATTCATAATGGTTTTATAGAAGAATCCCTGATGTTGCCTTCAACTCCTTATAGATCCATTTATCTTCTTTCCAATGTATCTCTACATAACTGATTGGCCAACTCCTGAATCACTCCCTTTTCGCACAGGCTTCTAGTAAACTTATATGATAGTGTAATGATTGCTATAAGACATTATGACAGTATAATTTAACTAGAAGGAACTCTCAATCACTTGAGATGCAACTCTATATGGAAATGTAAGGTGCTTACCTAAGTGAGAAAGAAAAAGTAAGTGTAAATTCTTGTACGTTCTCTACAACACTGCTATGCATAATCATCTACAAGGTTGTAGATGGAATAAAGTTGTGTTCAATGAGATTTAGCTTTTATACTAATTGCAAAGCAGGGGAGAATATTTCTGTTATTATTTAGTATTTCAGCCTATTAAGTGAGCTGAGTTCGCTAGGATCACCAGTTTACTGTCATATTACATGTATATGTTTGCTAAGTTAGGTTTATCGTTTAATATCAATTTCGTTCACATTTTGATCTTCCTTGTTGTTGAATCTTTATGAAGCTGTTTATTTCTCTCTCTTTTTTCTTCCCATGTTGAAGAAAAGAATAGTTTATTTCTCAAACTCCTCTGATCCAGGCCATTCCTTGTAAACGCATTGGAGCCACAACATCTACTTCATGACCGGAGGAAAGTATATGAGGTGGGCATAGGACCTTGTGTCTTACTTTTAGTGTTGTCATATGTATGTGTATATTTATATGTACAGGTGCACTGAGAGAGATTACCTGAGAACAATCATTAGGCCTTCATGCATGAATGTTTAGTTGCGTGTTTATTTGAATGTTTTGACCCTTTCAAACATTGAATTATCTAAGCTTACACCTTACTATTGTGGACTCAAGCGTCTTGAGATGTATGGGATCCCTGTACCAAAGTATGCACAAGTAAATAGGGAATTTCCAGACCAAGAACTGGACTATTTCATTGAAGAAGATGATTTTGTTGAGGTTCATGGTCAACGTTTCTGGAAACCATTTGTGGAGAAGCCTGTTTGTGGTAAGTATGTTTCTCTTCTTGTTACCATATTATTCTTTGTCTATGCTCCCATCCTTGCTCATTGCTACTTACCAACTAACTTTCATTTTGATTTTGTTGCTGCATTTTTCTTGTTCCTTGATTTCATTTAGTACTTAAACCTTGTTGCAAAAATGTTACTGGTTTACCACTAATTGTTATCTTACAAGTTCCAAAAATTTTGTTCCCATGCAAGGACTTCTAGCCATCTTATTTGAACAACTCTTGGGGAAAAATTGCATTTTTATAGTTAAAAAACACAGGAAATGAATTTCTGAAAGTGTGCTTACGCTAATATTTCTGGAATTCAGGTAAAACATAATTTAGATGTATGTTCACTAATAATAAAGATAAAACTTATAATGATTATAGGTGTATTAATAAATCCACACTGATATACATGCAAGATGATGTAACTCTATATGAACTAGTTGGCTCCAGGGCTCATTTCTGAACACTATTGTGATTATTATATGCAAAATTTAGAAATACGATATCATCAGTTCTTTTCAAGGTAGTCAAAATTTAACTATCCATGTAGTTTACGAAGTCAATATTTATTTTAAATTCAGTAATCAGTTTACAATGTGCTACAAGTTTTCATTGCTCAACTTTTAATTTTGGTTGAACTACACAAATGATTGTTACACTTTTCATAATTGTACTCTAGTCCCCTTATTTTTTCTTATGATTTAGCCCCATTACTTTTTAATCTTTTAACACATTTAGTCTCTAATTTTGAATCTACTTAAAATTGTTTCTAACAATAGTAACCATGTGTATTAAATGTCAATCATGTGCAACTCATGTGTGGGCTAATTTAACTCATGTTAAACCATTTAAATATATATATATATATATATATATATATATATATATATATATATATATATATATTTTTTTTTTTAAATGCCTAAACCTAACGAAATGAAATAAAATAATTGTTTAACAAATGCTCTAACTTTTCAATTCTAGGAATTACAAAACATCAAACTCACTACATTTCTTACAAAGCAATTGTTTTTAGTGGAAAAAAGTTTGGGCATTTGTTAAACAACTGTTTTTATTTGGTTTGGGCATTAAAAAAGGAAAAGAAAAAAATTTATCAAAATGGTTTAACTTGGGTTAATTAACCTCCACTTGAGTTGCGTGTGAGTGAACATTTAACCACACATGGTTAATTTTGTTTTTTTGTTTTAGTTTTCGATAATCAGGTTAATTGTGTGTTCATAAGTAAACTTGTATTTCCCATAATTTGTAATAACATTTTTTCTGATGTTTGGTGAAGGGGATGATCACCGTATAATGATATATTATCCTAGTTCAGCCGGAGGTGGAATGAAAGAATTGTTTAGAAAGGTGAGCTTTAGAATTTCCATATTTTCCTTCCCCCACCAAAAAGGAAAAAAAAGGCTTGAAGCTGTAGTATTACAACAAAATATTTTTTAAGCTGGGGTGATGGTTTGGAAGGTGCGGATGAGATTATTCCTATCCGTTGTACGAATTTGAACTGACATTTAAGCATATTTATATCTTCATGGTTGACAAATTCAGTGGTATTGTATCAATACAGTATGCAGTTTTTTCGTTACAAAATTTGATCTTGTCTTGTGAATGATATAGTTGATATCTATTTCAGATTGGCAACCGGTCTAGTGAGTTCAATCCAGATGTTAGACGAGTGAGACGTGAAGGTTCCTATATATATGAAGAATTCATGCCCACTGGTGGAACAGATGTCAAGGTTAGTTTGTACTAATCGCAAAGTCCGAATCATCAATTTTTGAGTTTCACAAGCAGAGGAGCTGTTAGCTGGCTTATTGATTTTAAATCTTTTGTTCTAGAATTTTTCATGATGAAGCAGTGACTGATTTAGGCTATAAGCCCTTTTCTTTTGATAGTATCCTTTCTGTCATTTTGAAAGAACTCTATACTGTTTCCATCCTTCCCTTAGCTTTTGCCCATGCTAAAAGTAGTGGCTCCATGGCACTTCTGTGTGGTCACTGGTTTAGATTGTGTCCATAATTAGGTGTTTGTTCATTTTTCCAAATACTTGTAGGTGTATACAGTTGGTCCCGAGTATGCACATGCTGAGGCTAGGAAGTCTCCTGTTGTTGATGGTGTTGTAATGAGAAATCCCGATGGGAAGGAAGTAAGTGATACATGTAACATGAGTAACTCCCCCCCTCTTTCTTTTCTCCCTCTTGCTTGCATTAAAATATTTTCTCACTTTACTCTAACGTTCTCATTTCCTTGGACGTCCAAAATATATCTTGAGTTGAGGTATTAGGAACATTGATGTAATCTTGACATTGTAATTTTGACATAAATGATTGCATGGTTTTATCACAATGCACTAGTTAGGCTGGTGTCTAGAAACTGAGTCTCTGAAGAATTGATTTCTGGCATGCATTTAGCTAGTATATACTGAAATGCATATCTTGTAGCAGGCAGGAATTGGTGGTGTAATAATATATTACCAGCTCATGTGTATTTCGCACACTTACATAGAGATATGGTTGCTTAGATATGACTCTACTTTCTTATAGATCTAAAGTGATGTGTTTGTTTTAAGATCAAATGGCTGTTGGTGTGGTTCAAACTTGTGCTTGAAATGGGGAGGTTTAGTTTTATGCACCATACCCCAGTCCCTTGGTGAACCATTAGCATTATAGTTAGCTCCCACTTGCCTATGTAATTATTGCAGAGCATGCATTAAATGTAGATGAAGAAAGTAAATTGTTGGCACCACATTCATCTGTTTCTATACGATACTAGACTATCTAGGTTCATTGCAATTTTCTTCTATCCCATCCCATGATAAATTGAAACATAAATTTATGGAGTTTATGCTACTTGTTTTGGCAGGTGAGGTATCCTGTCTTACTGACACCTGCAGAGAAGCAAATGGCAAGAGATGTCTGCATTGCCTTTAGGCAATCGGTATGTCATTTAATTTTGCAGTGATAACACTCAAATAGTTAGCAATTTTTTTTATTTTTCTTGCTATCAATGTTGAAAATGTTATCTTTTCGTCCTACAACAATCCCAAAAGTTGCATCTTGATTAGATGCTATCAACAATGTTGATGTTATTTATGACAGGGCTGAATTTGGCAATGAAATTTTTTCATCTCTTCCTTTTCTATATTCTCCCTCAATCCTCCCTTTTCCTCTGCTGATTGTTGCTGTAGATATCTGTGTTTCAAATTAAACTGCCTGAATCGTTGACTGCGTCCCTTTCTTTAGCTAGTACTTGAATATAATTTGGAGTTTTATTTTATAATTTTCTTCAATAACATTTTTTTAATAGATAATTTAGTCTTTGCATGTTTGATTAGATTATATATGTCCTTTATATTACATATTTTTCTCTTTTTTTTTCCTCTCTTTTTATTAGGGGGAGGTCATCTTACTGTCATGTTGGTTTCTTCGTTATCTCCTAAATTGCACCAAAATCCATATCTTATTATTTGTGATGAAAATTCAGCACTGGCAAGAATTGTGTACTTATATTTCCTAACAATAAGCATGTATATTTATTTATTTATTCCATTCCATAGTTTATTGTCATAATTTGCTGTCAAAGGTCTATTATCAAATCATTTCATTGCTTTCAGGTTTGTGGATTTGATCTCTTGCGTTGCGAGGGACGCTCATATGTTTGTGATGTGAATGGATGGAGCTTTGTCAAGAACTCCTACAAGTAACACTTGTCATATTTGCCTAGTTGACAGTTTACTTTTGGAATTCCATAAATGATTGAATATGTTGCCGTGTAATTTTTACAATCTAGTCCCTAGTTAACATTTCTGAATATATTATACTGAACTTAAAAGGTGTTTTGAATCATAAAAAGCAATTGCTTTTTATCTCAAATCTACAAGAACTTACTAAAGCTGTGATGCTTTTACCTTTAAGTTTATAAAACTATTTAGAATTTGTAATTAAGGTTTTTCCTTTCCTCTCATTAATTTTGGGACCTCTTTTTTCCTTTTTATGTCGCAAATTAAAAGGTTTGACGAAGTCATTTAGTTTATTTTGTATTTTAGACCTTGTTTGTGTCACAGATCACTTCTGATGTTTCTTGTGTAATACTTGTTTTCTCCCAGTACAGGTATTATGATGACGCTGCTTGTGTTCTTAGAAAGATGTTTTTAGATGCTAAAGCTCCTCATCTTTCTTCGGCTATTCCACCAATCTTACCTTGGAAAGTCAATGAACCAAGTCAGCCTACTGAGGGTTTAACTCGCCAAGGAAGTGGAATCATTGGCATATTTGGACAATCTGAGGAGCTACGATGTGTGATTGCTGTTGTTCGTCAGTATGTTCCATCACTTAATTTCAATGCTTGTTGGGGATTTCTTGCTTTCCTTCTTAGCCTTGTTATGTTTTCAAACAGTGGTGATAGAACTCCAAAACAGAAGGTGAAGCTCAAGGTTACTGAGGAAAAGCTGCTAAACTTGATGTTAAAGTACAATGGTGGTCGGCCAAGATCTGAAGTGATTAAACCTTCCTCTTAATTTTGTCATTGTAGTCTCCCTTCATTATGTTTTATCGTCTAATGTGAAACTGCGGGTCTCTTATTTTCTGGTAGACAAAACTGAAAAGCGCTGTCCAGTTGCAAGATCTTTTAGATGCTACCCGTATGCTTGTGCCACGTACTAGGTATTGCCCCATACTTAATCCTTTTATGGAAAATATGTCGTATTGAATTATAGATGTACATAGCAATATCACCCATGGAATTGCTCTATACCTAATACTTTTATGGAAGCTATGCAATATTGAGTTATACATGTACTTCACTATCACAATCACCCATCAAACTCTCCTCTATATGAAAGAGGAAGGGGTGAATTACTTTTGACAGAATTTAATATATAAACTAGACACCTTTAGTCTATCAGAATTATGACAACTCTTGAACATTATCTAGACCAGGTCGAGAAAGTGATAGTGAAGCAGAAGATATTGAACATGCTGAAAAGCTTCGTCAAGTTAAAGCTGTTCTTGAAGAGGTTTGTTTCTTTCATTTGAAACTTTAAACTTTTTTCTAAAAGATCCATTCGGTTAAAATTGTCTAACTACCCATATAATATTGGCTTTTATGTGAGGTTTACTCCATTATTGTTTTCAAATGTCAGTATACTCCTAATCTTTTTACCATTTACTCAATTTACAGGGGGGGCATTTCTCTGGAATTTATAGAAAGGTTCAACTGAAACCACTCAAGTGGGTTAAAGTAACAACAGCTAATGGCGAAGAGGAAGAAAAGCCTGTTGAAGCGTTAATGGTTCTTAAATATGGGGGCGTCCTTACCCATGCTGGCAGAAAGCAGGTGCTGATATATTTTTCGTTTTATAAATTTTTAGATGCATCGTTTTTTTCGACATAATTTTATGACAGACTCTTATCTCATATTTTCAGGCTGAAGAACTTGGTAGATATTTTCGAAACAATATGTATCCAGGTTAGGTCATGTTTTCAGTCAGAAAATTGTTTTTTTTTTTTTCCTTCCAATTTGTTGCTGTCAAGTGTAGCAAAAAAGGGATATAAGTTTTTATAGTTACACATATTTCTTGCTCCAATTTTAGTTGACTCTAATTTGACCGTAGCTGACATATTTTGGCTTTATTTAGAATATTGCTTTCGAGTTGTGTTTTCCAGCCAGAAACTTTTTTTAAGATAGTAATATGAAAATTATTAGTAGATATTTGTGCCTGGGTGGATCATCTCTTTATTCTCTAGTATGTTGATAATTCGCACTAAAATAATATTTTAGACTTCGGATTTGCTTATATAGAAGGATGAAGACTCCAAACAGAGTAGTTTGTCATAGCCATAGGCATTCTTCTCTTTAAGGGGCAACATAGGAGTTCCAATTCAAATCCAGATCATGAGCGAGTTCATCATTAATTTTTATTTAACTGCAGGGGAAGGCACTGGGCTGCTTCGCCTACATAGTACATATCGTCATGATCTTAAAATCTATAGCTCTGACGAGGGCCGTGTGCAGGTATAGTTTCAACACTGATACATCATTTTCTTATTCTTCTGTTTCTTCTCAATTTTGTGGATGATGATTTCTAATCAACTATGTTCATATAAGTTTGTGGAAATAAAATTGTTGGCAGATGTCTGCAGCTGCATTTGCCAAAGGCCTTCTTGACTTAGAAGGGCAACTAACACCAATCCTGGTGAATGTCTTTTCCTTAGAGTATTTATACTAAATTTCTAGATGGAATATTGATTACTAATTTTGTCATATTTTCCAGGTTTCCCTTGTAAGTAAGGATTCCTCTATGTTGGATGGACTGGACAATGCAAGTGTTGAGATGGAAGAAGCCAAGGTCTGTCTGGCTACTTCTTATGAACTGTTCATGATTGTACTTTATTATGGCAAATGGAAGTTGCAACCCCCCCCCCACCCCGGTGTCCATTCCTCTCCTCTCCTCTCCCTCTTTATGTTGGGAGCTGCTGTGAATTTTCATGCTAATGTGCGTGTTTCTGATGTAGACAAATTTACAATAGAAAACCAGAAGATAAAGAAGATGAGTTAGAAATCAAGAGCCCACTATTTAACAACATCTATAAATTGTGGCCTTCATCACCACTTATTTAGAGATGTTTTTGGATAATACATGTGGCTGTGATCCATTTCATCTTAATTGCAGTACAGGTCATACCGTTATACTTTGAATTGATCTTACTAGTACATCCCAGATCAATGGTGGTAGAGTAGTGATAAAAAAGAGTGATTACGACTACTTCCCCAAGAAATTGGTGGGAGGGGGTGGGGGGTGCAGGGGGCGGAGAATTAGACTGGAGAAGAGTGGAGGAAAGGCAATACTCAATTGGTATTTCATTAATAAAGTTTCCAACGTACAGTAGGAGGAGCCTTCTATAGTATTTAAGCACTCAAAGATAAACCCCTTAATGACCTAAAAATCCAAGAAAGAAGTATATTAATTAATTTAGTAAACAATAACATGCCCAATAACAATCTTCATATTTAATCCCAATATTTCTATTGATCTTCTACTTTAGTTTCATTTGTGTGTACTTTTGTTCCTTATTTTATTAACATATTCAATGTCCTGAAAAGTGTACTCATACATTTTTTTCCTCATCCCTGGTAATGATTGTTATTGTTTTCACTCAGGCTAGGTTGAACGAGATCATAACTTCTGGTGTAAAGGAAGCCCATAGCAATGGATCTCCTTCTTGGATGACCGATGGTGCGGGATTGCCATTAAATGCTATTGAACTTCTACCAAAATTGGTAATCACATTGACCAAGTGTCTAGAGCTGTGTCAAATTGATTGCTTTCAATATATGCGTGCTATAGATAGTTCTATAAATGAGTTGCATCATTTTCTTTCTCACTTTGCTTCTTTACAATTTGAATCTCTGGTTGATAGGTAAAATTGACAAAGAAGGTTACGGAACAAGTAAGATTATTGGCCAAGGATGAAGATGAAAAACTTATGGAGACAAGTTCTTATAATGTGATTCTCCCTTATGACCAAGCTAAGGCCCTAGGTAAGACTAACATTGATGTTGATCGTATTGCTGCTGGATTACCATGTGGAAGTGAGGGATTCCTTCTGATGTATGCTCGCTGGAGAAAGCTTGAAAGAGACTTATATAATGAACGCAAAGAGTAAGTTTGCCAATTTTGTGCGGTGATAGTTAAGTCTTGGAAGTGGTTTTGCTGATGTTGCTTGCATTACATTTTTTTTTTTGCTGAAGTCCATAGTTTTTAAAATAGACCCCTTTACTTTGGATTGGGAGTTGGAATATTTATTGTCCTTTTTCTTCCCAGAGTCGTATACTGAATTATATTACTTAGAATAAGAAACTAAATTTAGTGTGGTTGAAATCCATTGATTTCTGGAACCTGAAATTTTTTTTTTAAAGTCAAAGCTGAAACCTTGATTGATAGCTATACTTGGATATCATGGAGAAATTATGATGGATACTTTTTCTTTTTCTGACACTGCACTTACTTGCAGGCGGTTTGATATCACCCAAATTCCAGATGTTTATGATTCATGCAAGTAAGTCACCTGTTATCATTTTGTGCACTGCTCGACACAAGTTTTATGCCTCGTGAGTGAGGTGGGCCAAACTATTGTCCACAATTTGAAGCTATTCGAGCCTTAAAGAACTGCAAAGCTGCTTCACATTTCTAGAAATTGAATGCCAAAATGGTCAATGCCCTTTTCTGTTGCATGTCTCCAGCTCCCATTTCCCACCTTTTTAGGCCTTCAATTCATAATATGTTATACTTAAACCATTATTCGAATAAGCTAACCTCAGCAAAAATACCAAGTTTATTTGTATGACACACATGGCAGTAAATTATAAAGAAACACTCAATAAAGTTCATTTTTCGTAGTATAATTGATTAACAAAGATTTTGTTGGACTCTAGTAACATTAATACTTCATTTTTCATAAACTTGATTTATTCTATTTTGACCTGTGATTTGGCAGATATGATCTTCTGCACAATGCCCATCTTAATCTAGAAGGGCTGGATGAGCTCTTCAAAGTTGCCCAGGTAAGGAAAAACTAGATCCAACATAACTGCATCTTCAGAGAATGTGCAATAAATAATTTTCTAGCATTGCAAAAAAAAATGTTGAATGACTCTGCAAGTTATTTTATTTATGGGATATGCCTTTGGCTTCAAGAAATTGTTCCTTCGTTATACACTAAATGTCAAACATGTTTTTAAGTCTTAACATTATAAGCAGTTGACAGGGGGAGTGAATTGCAGAGGAAAGGGATCTCTTGCATCTATTTGTCACCTTTTTTAATGTGCTTCCCAAGGGCTAATATCAAATTGTGATCAGTATTTGCCTGTCTTTTGGTTGTGTTATTATTGCAGCTACTTGCAGATGGTGTAATCCCAAATGAGTATGGAATTAATCCAAAGCAGAAGCTCAAAATAGGTTCAAAGGTAAATCATTCTTCCACCACTCTCTTCTGTTATTGTCTACATTGCAAAAATTATATATTTTAATTTAGTTGGATGTTCGTTGCAGATTGCTCGCCGTCTCTTAGGTAAAATTTTGATTGATGTGCGGAACACTCGTGAAGAAGCCATAAGTGTTGCTGAATTAAAGGGTAATCAGGACCAGCTTTCAAATCTAAACAAGAAAGACAACGAGTGTCAATCAAAGGATAAAACTAAAAACGATGAGATACGAAGATCAAGCACCTGTGAGATGTCAAAGATTTACTCTAAGAATGATGATATGAAAAGATGTAGCACGACCCCAAGTGAGATATCAGTGGATCAGGATGATGATGATGATAAAGATACTCAATACCGCTTGGACCCAAAGTAGGTACCTGTTTTATTGTCTTTGATTGCACCTTACAGTTACAACTAATTGTACCAATCTGCTCCTTTTTTTTTTTTTTTTTCAGGTATGCAAATGTTAAGTCACCTGAACGGCACGTGCGAACCCGTCTTTACTTTACATCTGTGAGTATTGGCATTCTTTGTTATTTACTCCGTCAAAGAAGCAGCAGGCAAAGCTTTTTACTCTCATTTGCTATTATTTTCTTCACTTGACTGGAAGATTTTTCCAGTCTTTTTCTTTTCTAAATGATTTTTTAATGTCTTGCACGGTGGTTGGAATGCTTTAATTATATCAACGAGTTACTTTCATTTATCTGGAGTTGAAGATGCCTTGCATAAATGTATTGTTTGTAATAGGAAAGACCGCTTCACTCGATGATAGTAGAAACCACAATTGTTAGTTGTATTATATCTTTATTTGTTTTATTAGCTCCCTGGCAGTTAATTAGCATTAAACCCTCATCCATAATGAACTAGTTGATATACACACAAAGGTCATTCAGATCATGCAAAGAGAAAAGGACTACCTTCAAACCAATGAATTTAAAAAAAAAAAAAAAATTGAGTGATTTTCCTAATGACTGAACGATTCCCCACCCACCAGAGAAAAGGATTTTTTGGAAAATTACTAAAAATAGCACCCCTAAAACTTATAGTAACAAAACTAACATCCCAATAATATTGAAAGTTCAATATTCAATTTGAACGTAAAATATTGAACGTTCAATATTAAACGAGTTTAAATTATCGTCGTTCAATTCTAATTGGATGAATGTTAAAAAAAAAAATGACATATTAGTCATTTTTTTAATTGTGAAAATATAAACTTCAACACAAGGAGTGCTAGTTTTGTTATTAGAAGTTTTGAGGGGTGATAGTTTTGTTATTCTCCTTTTTTTTTTTTTTTTATATATATTATTTATGTTGTTATCTTTAAGTTTGTCATTCATTTTCTTCTGTTAAGTGTTATTTTTATATTTATTTCTGTCGGAAACACTCTTCTTTATCACTGTCCATATGATGGTCTATTCTGTCTGTTCTTTTTTTGGAGTTTGATGGTTTTTTTAGCTTACACCACAAAAATCAATAGGGACCAGAAAAGTTCCATAGTGGAGCTGAAATTATATTCAGCGCTATTAGTTTTAATGGTCCACAAGTACTATAGTTTTGCCGTTCGACATATATATGCAAAGGCCTTACTTTACCATTAGGCTTTTCTGCATTATAAATTAATGCAAAGTAATTTTTGAATACAGGAATCACATATCCATTCTCTCATGAATGTTCTCCGTTATTGTAACCTGGATGAATCTCTTCAAGGAGAGGATAGTCTTGTATGCCAGAGTGCTATGGAAAGACTTTTCAAAACTAAGGAGCTTGACTACATGAGTTATATTGTTATCAGGATGTTTGAGAACACAGAGGTAAGTAAATTGGGAGTAACCATTAGCATTGTTACTTAGAATCTTCATTTTTCGTAAAATAGCATGTACAAGCGAATGATACAAGCACATAGATGTGCCTACTAAATAGTACAATTTAGTGTAAATTTACAAAAAAAATTAGAAAAAGTCTCACACTGGATGCATAAAACTTACAAAATTTAAAAATATTGATGAAATATTTTCATTAGAGATATATTGTTATCAATATAAATATTTGTAAAAATTAATAAAATTATTGATGAAAATTTCTCATATGAAACCCCAGCTTTTAGCTTCACTTTTAGGTTTTCTTGTTTGTAAAACTAGAAGCCATAATAACAACAATAAGAGCAATTCTAAAGGCAACACCCCATTTAAGGAAAATTTTATATTCCTAAAATAACCATAATTAAAATTACATTTATCTCCCTAATATTTAATTAAATTAATAAACTAGATCTTTAAGAACTCGATTGATCCTTCTATTGCAATTTAAAAGAAAAACTCTGGTTCCTGCTTTTCATATTCTCATTGACGCCCTTCATTCATGATCATCTAATAGGTGATTAAAAAACTATTTTATGGTTTTAGATTAAAAAAAAAAACTATTTCATGGTTTTAGAAGCAAACACGATTCATGCTATATCCAGAATTTGAGTGTGAAATAAGAGATAAAATGATAATTATATTATGCAATCAGCTGGCTTGTTAAGTTTGTATCTCCAGATTTTTTTTTTTTGGTCAGAAGTATCTCCAGAATTTGATTGTGACATTGTTTCGGCAAAAAAACATAATCATCTTTTAATTGTGAATAAGAGATTGAATGATCATTTTGAGGAAAAAAGTCGTCTAAACGAGTCAAATTTCTATTAAAAAGATGTAGAATTTTCAATCATATATAAAAAACCTAATTTTTATTACAAAGGAAACACAATTACTTTTTCAGATTCTTTATCAAAATATTGATTAATTAATCTTTAAAGATGAGTGATATATGTAATTGGCTTTTCATAAGTAGCATTAATTTTTGTTTCTTCCTTTTTGGAAAAGTTCCTCACGCTGTAAATATCTTCATATACAATTATGTTAATACGTCTTTCACTCAAAGACTGTAGAAAAAAACCAAAATATTGATCCAAATCCACCAACGGATTGTACTTGTTGAACAAAAATGATGAAGCAAAATAGCAATGGTTCTGGTTCTTTCCCAGATAGGGTCCGACTTAGAGAAGTTAACCATTGGATCTTAATCCAAAAACGATGTGTGTTTATATAGCCAAAATAATGTGTGGTCATAAGAGGGTAATTTAGGGAATGTAATGAGTGATTTTAAAAAACATTAATATTTGATGGCGGGTGCTTTTAAAAGGAGGGGTTGCCTTGAGACCAATAGTGTGTGCTTTTAGAATTTTCCCAACAACAATTAACCATAATCTGATAATCTTTTAGCTTACAAAACATAAATTTACAAAATACTGGCTCAATAAGCCAATCTGATGGTAGTAATTTGTCTGTAAGATATTATGAACTCACCATGCTTAGTATGATGCCTTGTTTAAAATTGCAGGTGGCTTTAGAAGATCCAAAAAGATTCCGCATTGAGATGACATTTAGTCGTGGGGCAGATTTATCCCCGCTAGAGGTATTGCATTCCACTATTCCAGTTGCAGCAATTACAGAGAATGTTTAGGTCTCCTTTTCAAATTTGGTTGCTTGACAAAGATCTGTTTTCTCTTACTTGGCAGAAGAATGACAGTGAAGCAGCTTCACTGCATCAAGAGCATACACTACCAATAATGGGTCCAGAGAGGCTTCAAGAAGCTGGTTCATATCCTACGTTAGAAAGAATGGAGAAAATGATTCGCCCATTTGCTATGCCTGCAGAAGATTTTCCTCCTGCGTCGACCCCAGCAGGATTTTCTGGCTATTTCTCTAAAAGTGCATTAATGCTAGAACGCCTGGTAAATCTCTGGCCTTTCCACAAGCATGCAAATTCCAATGGAAAGTAAACAATCTGTTGAAGAAATTGCATATCTTCAACATTTTTCTCCATAAATGTCCGACTTGCTGGTTCATTTTGTCTCAATGTATGTCGAACTTTAGTTGGTTGAAGTTTGAACAACCAACATCAGTTTTGATTTTTGAGTTCTTTTCAAGGAAATTTTAATCATTCAGATCGCTTTCACCTTCAATCAAATGCTATAAAAGCAACCACTATTCACTAGGAAACTCCCCGTCATTAGCTGGAAAAAGAAAAAGGAGTCATTTATTTGCTTTTGACGATTTATTTACCATTTATTTATGTTAAAAGAATCATAGATCTTTCGTGTTTCCTTCCCTGAATTTATTTTGAAAAATATTTACTCTGGGAAGGTTATTAAAAAGAAAAAATAAACGAGAGATTGTAAACTACAAACAAATCGAGAACACATGGGTAAGCAAATTTGAAGCATTGAACTATACTTGTGAAAGAAAATCATGTCTACTCAAAAGGGGAAACGAGCAACTCCAATGTGATATAGTCGGGTCCGGTTACTTTAGTACCCTTCTTTCACCAATGTCTGTTATCGATTGGTCTCGATTTTTAGCTCAAATTTAAAAGAAATTATCAATAATATCTTCAAGAATAGCTTTAAAAAATATGAAAAATGATCTTTGAAAGCTTTAAAAAATATGAAAAATGGAAGTTAAATATAACGGTTACTTATTGGCATTTTTGTAATATCTTAAAATTTGAAAGATATTTTTAATTTTAAACCAAAATTTTAATTTTTATTATATTTTAATATTAAATAATCAATCAATAATATTAAAAAGAAAATAAAAATGTTATTAATTTTATTTTATTCAAATATTATAGAGCATAAAATTAAAAAAAATAAATAAATTTACATAAACTTAAAAAACGGTTATTTTTAATTTATGAATGAGTTTTTTTTATTTATTAATTTATCCCAAATCACTTTTAGTAAAATGTTTTTTTTTTCTTTCTATTAATGTTTAGAGTCACATTTTAATTAAATTTAATGACATCTAACCCAAGATGTAATGATAAAAACAGCATAGTATTTTAATTTTTGTTTTTTAATAATAAAATTGAAAATTTTAACTAATTTATAAAAATATAAAAATTAAGAGTAAATTTTAAGAAGTTAATGTTTATGAATTAAATAACTAGGATTAGATTATAATTAATTCATTTTTTTAATAAATTATCCACATATGTTCTATGAATTGAATGTGATAACTAATTTTAATTATATTAAATATACCCAAAAGTAAGTTTTTAATTTTTTTAAGATATTAAAAAAATAATAAAAAATATTCTAAATTTAACTTATGATTTAATTAATTTCTTATCAATAAATACTGAGAGAAAATCTTTAATTAATTTCTTATCAATAAATACTGAGAGAAAATCTTGAACAATGTAAAAAAATACAAATAATTTTATAAAATTAACGGTGAGAGATATAAAACGATAATGAGCAGTAAAGAAATAAACAACATTAGGTTAATTTTCAGGATTATTTTCGAATTTACATAAGCTTTATATTTTTATGTTTTTTTTTTATTACTTGGTATGCATTTATATTTTTTTAACTCTAACAATTATAGCAAATAAGTAAATATATTTTTTATTTTGCTATTATTTTTAAAGAATATTTCAAAAATTTATCAAAAATTGAAAATGTATGTAAAAGATAATGAGATGAAAAAATTAACGCTATATGAATTGTTTGTGATAATATGTCTAAACTCGGTGTCAATAGATACCATTTTTTAAACATTAAGGATATTTGTAAAAAAAAAATGTAAACTTAGTAACATGAGTAATTTTTTTCCCAAATTAAGTCCTATGTCATAGAGGATAATTTAATCCTATACAATTTTTTATTAAAATTGTCCTAAATATTTGAATGAGTTGTACGAATTTTGCATAAAATGATATGTAAAATTATTAGAGTAGTGAACACATTTCATAATTCTATCAATCTCATACTAACTCAAAATTAAATATAATATGAATGAAAATTATTTCTTATTATTCTTACATCACAATAGAGGTATATATAGAAAATAAATACAAAAATTTTGAATAAACTAGAATCCTGAACAATCTAGAATTCTATTACAGATAGACACATATTAATTACAATATATAATACACTAATTATATGACTCACGCTAACACTCCCCCTCAAGTTGGCGCATACATAACAACCATGCCTAACTTGCTTCGTGAGTCATAAAAAGCCTTCTTAGAAACTCTTTTAGCAAGCACATCTGCAAGTTGCTTCTTAGTGGGAACAAAATGGAAGCTAATGAGTTTGGCATCTAGCTTTTCTTTTACAAAATGATGATTAATCTCTACATGCTTAGTGCGATCATACTGTACTGAATTTCGTGATATGTCAATGGCTGCACGACTGTCGTAATACAACTCCATAGTATTTTTGAGTTCGAAACCCAAATCAAATAGCAAAATTTTTATCCACAGCAATTCACAAACACCATAGTCATACCTCTATACTCAGCCTTAGCACTAGACCGTGCCACAATTTTTTGCTTCTTACTTTTTCATGTAACTAAATTACTTCCCACAAAGGTGAAGTAACCCGATGTCGATCTTCTATCTATAATACTTCCTGCCCAATCTGCATCTGTGAAGCCATAAATTTCAAAAGAATTGTTGTGTTTAGTGAACATTACTTCTCTCCTAGGAGCTGACTTCAAGTACCTTAAAATTCTCACAATTGTATCTATGTGACTCTCACTTGGGTTATGTATGAACTGACTTATACACTTACTGCATATGTGACATCTGGTCTAGTATGTGTCAAATAAATTAGGCGCTCAACCAACCTTTGATAGCGAGCTCGATCAGTTGGTACTTGATCTGGATACTCTGTTAGACAATGGTTTTGCTTAATATGAGTGTCAATAGGTATACAATTCAACATACTTATTTTAGTTAGTAGGTCAAGAATGTACTTTCTCCGACATAGAAAAATTCATTCCCTCTACCTAGCTACCTCAATTCCTAATAAGTACTTCAGTTCACCCAAATCCTTCATCTCGAACTCAGAGGCTAGCTGTCTCTGTAATTTATCCATCTTAATAGCATCATCTCTAATAATTACCATATCATCAACATAAATAATTAGAGTTATTACCTTCCTTTGTTGATGTTTGAGAAATAACGTGTGGTCTGAATTACTCTGTCTGTAACCAATCTTCTGCATGAACTGTGAAAACCTTCCAAACCAGGCTTGAGGGGATTGCTTGAGATCATACAAAGACTTCCTCAATTTGCATACAAAATTACAAGGAGAAGCACCTACATACCTAGGTGGAAGACTCATGTATACCTCCTCGACCAACTCTTCATGAAAGAACGCATTCTTGACATCAAACTATTGAAGTGGCCAGTTTAAGCTTTTGGAAAGCGAAAGCAGAACTCGAATAGTATTCATTTTGGCAACTGGAGCAGAAGTCTCATCGTAGTCTATACTATACGTTTGAGTGAACCCTTTTGCTACAAGGCGGGCTTTATACCGATTCATATATCCATCAACATTATGTTTCACAGTAGACACCCATCGACAACCAACTGCCTTCTTGCCTTGTGGTGGAGGCACAAGTTGCCAAGTATCATTCTTTTGTAATGCCTCCATCTCTTCCTCCATTGCCTTCCTCCATTTTGGGTCTCCCAACGCATCTTGCACTTTGTTAGGTACTGATACAGCCGATATTTAATTTACAAATGATTCATATTGCTTAGAAAATCTTTTAGTAGACATGTAGTTGGCTACTGGATATTTTGATTTTGCATGGATATTTGGTTAATATCTTTTCGGTGGTTGACCTCGAGTAGACATATTTGGTAACACATACTGTCCAACACTAGACTCAATGCTATTATTATCAGTAGGTACACATACATCAGATGAGTGACTTTCAGTACCAGGGAGCTGTTGATCAAGGGTATGAGTGATGCTTGAGGGAACAACAGTATCTTCATTTTTATTTTCAATGATCGGAACTGGTTCTTGGATACTTGGAGCATCTGCTACTTCCACTACTGGATTTAATGGGTTAAGAATCTCAACTAGACCCATCGAAATATCAGTAGGTGATTCTTCCGATTCCTCCCCCTTACCATGATACAGTTCTTCAAAATATGAATTCTCCCCTTGACGAGCAGTATAAGGTGAGGAAAAATAACTCATGTCCTCAAAGAAGGTAACATCCATAGTGACATAATACTTTTTAGTCGGTGGATGGAAACACTTGTACCCTTTCTGATAACCTCCATAACCAACAAACACACATTTAATTGCCCGGACATCTAACTTAGACCTCTGATTTTTAGGAACATGTACAAAAATAACACAACCAAATACAAAGGTAGGAAGATTATGAAACAATGACAAGGATACATGAGATGTGAGAACCTTGAATGAGATTTTTCCATTAAGGACACTAGATGGAAGACGATTGATGAGATGAATGGAAGCTTGTACAGCATGGGAGTGCACGAGCCATATCAAGTAGATGACAATTTTTTCTTTCAAACACCCATTTTGTTCTAGTTTTTGTGGGTAAGTAGTTTGGTGAATAATCCCATGTGTTTTGAAAAAATCTTAAAAAATATGATTAACATATTCTCCCCAATTATCAGAACGTAGGACTCTAATGGTGCTATTGTATTATGTTTGAACATGAGTACGAAAATTTTGAAAAGCTAAAAAAACTTCATCTTTGGTGCTAAGAAGAGCAACCCATGCCAATCTTGTACATCATCAATAAATGATACAAAATACTTCATACCCGATACAATGGGCTCTCGACACGGTCCTCAAACATCAGAATGAATTAATTCAAAAGGAATATCACTTTTATTAGAAATACTAGGAGAATAAGTAATACGATGGCTCTTGGCCAAAACACATATCTCACAATGTAAAACAGACTCACTAATACTAATAAACAAAGTAGGCATAGATTTTTTCATAAGACTAAAAGACGGATGCCCTAAACGGCAATGCCACAACTAAATTTCACTTAACTTGTTAAAACTCGAAGTCAACACGGTGCAGGACTGTGCTCCTGGTTTCTCCCCTACGTAGTTATGATCCAGACGAAACAATTTGCCCCTTAGATACCCTTGACTAATTATTTCCCTTGTAAGAAAATCCTGAAAAATTACATACATAAGATAAAATGTTACAAAATATTTAGACTCAGTATTCAACTGTGGGACGTATATTAAGTGATGAGATAAGTCAGGCACATATAAAACATTATAGAGCTGTAAAGTTGGAGTGATACAGACTGAACCCTTTCCTAAGACAGGAAAAGCCTCACCGTTAGCATTCGTAACATAAGACACTGGTGGGGAAGATAACTCAGTAAAATAAGATTTATCATAAGTCATATGATTAGACGCACCAGAATCAATAATCCAAGTATTAGATCCAACAAAGTGAGAAACGTTTAAGGCCATACCAATTTTACCACGACCAGTTATTTAAGCTATAGGGGTACCTCCACATATCACATGATGATGCTGTCCAGTCACTCCATAGAAATCTAGTTCTTGTACTACTTGTATCGCAGCTGCTTTCGCTTTAGGACGATAATTTTGCCTTTTTGGTCTCAAGTGCGGGTTCAGTTTTCAACAAGGCTCTCGGATATGCCCTGCTTCATTGCAATAAGAGTAATGAGGACGATGTCGATTGGCAAAGCCTGGTGGAGGTCCTTGCTGATGAAGTGAAACTGAACTCTGTTGCTAGAGAAAATGTGCCTTTGATTTGGCTTGAATGGCTAGACTAGATAATTCAACCTGTGCCTGATTAAGACTTTCCTGCTGAGATTCATCTTTACGGATGTATGTAAAAGTTGTGGTCAAGCTCGGAGGGTCTGGCATTTGAAGCAATTCACCCTTAACACTATTATGTTTCGTATCAAGTCCTTTTAAGAATGCATGAACTCGCTCAAGCTCCTTTTCTTTCTAGTACCATATAAGATCCTCTTGATTTTTAATTTTATACGGACTTTTCTGATCAGTTTCAGCCCATATATTCTTCAGCTAGGTAAAAAACATGGACACTGGTTGCCCATTCTGTTGCATGCTGTCAGTTTTGCACATTAATTCGTGGACTTGTATAGAGTCAGATTTATTAGTGTAGAGGTCTCCCAAAGTCTTCCATATGGCCTCAGTTGTGTCACACTCTTCCACCATCTGTAGTACATCATCGGCGATGGCTCTAAATAGAATAGACATTACGAGGCTATCATCATCTTCCTACTTAGTATAGGCCTCTACATCATCTTCATGAGAAGCCTTGATTGTTCCAGTCATATGTCCCATCTTGTGCATCCCATGGAGATACACGGACATAACCCTTTTTCATGTGCAAAAGTTGGTACCATTGAGTTTGATACTACCGAAAGAGCCACCTTCTAAACTCTTAATAGAGACTTCAAATTTCAAAATTTCAGTTGTTTTAGAACTTTGATTTTCTCTTGAATCTCCCATTGAAACAAACAATAATAAGATGCAGTGGAATAAAAAATCACATTTTTTTTTGCCCTTTGCCCGTTGACTTTTGCCTGTTAACCGTTGACTGGGTTGTTGACTGGGCTGGGGCTGTGTTTGGGCTGGAATGGGCTGGGGCTGTGTTTGGTTAAGTGAGGAATGGGCTAGGGTTTGAGGGATGGGCTTGGGTGGTTACAAATGGGCTAAGGTTTGGTTAAGTGAGGATTTGGGTGAAGCTGTAGATGAGGACAGGCGGCAGATCTAGAAATCTAAGGGAGTTCAGGCGGCGACAGATCTGGAGACAAGCGGCGCGGAGACAGGCGCAGCGCGGAGACAGGCGCAGCATGGAGACAAGTGGTGCTGAGATAGGTTCGACGCGGAGACAAGCGCGTCATTGAGACAGGCGGTGCTGAGACAGCTGCGGCACAGAGACAAGTGCGATGAACGACATGGAGACTATCGGATGCACAGCGGCGTTGATTGGAGGCGACGACGACTTGTGGCGGCGATACTGACACGGTGGCGTTGACAGGAGACGAAGAAAAAGAAGAGTTCTTTTTGGAACCTTCGCTTTAATACCAAGTTAAATATAATGTGAATGAAAATTATTTCTTATTATTCTTAACTCACAATAGAGATATGTATAGAAAATGAATACAAGAGTTCTGAATAAATTAAAATTCTGAAAACTTAGAATTATATTACAGATAGACACATATTAATTATAATATATAATACATTAATTAAAAGACTTATGCTAACAACCAGGAGTAAAAAACTCCTGTTCACAACGAGATACGTATTTAAAAAGAGGAAATTGAAAATCCAACATTTGGAAACACCATTTGATGAAATTTCAAAGACAACTTGTTAAGCGGCAGATCGAGAAGGACGGTGCTTTTTGATTTTACGGAGGAGCTTATCCTTGTTGGCTCCTACCAACCTATCCACTTCTTTTCCTTGCTTCATCAGCACGAATGTTGGCATTCCTTCTATTCCAAATTCTCGGGCTACATCCTTCATTAAAGAAAAAATATTAATTATTAAACAAGGAATTAATTTAAAAATTGAAGATAGTGAATTATGAGACAACGTACTGATAACTCATCGACATCGATCTTCACGAAGACAACGTCAGTGAATTTGTCGGCCATATTTATGAAGGCAGGCTCCATGAATTTACAGGGGCCGCACCACGACGCCGAGAAATCAATCACCATCTAATTCATGAATCTAGCTAAATTAAATGTCTGTGAAGTCTAAATTTTGAAGCGGAAAGTAAATGGAAGAAGAAGAGTACCAGTTGGGGGGATTGTTTGGATGCATTGAAATGGAGTTCCCAGCTTGTCGAGGAGTGAAACGTCAAAACTCGAGACGATCTTGCTTGTCCAACTTCCGTCGATGATCCACCTAACAAGCTTGATAGTATAGCTCCCATCTCTCTCTCTCCCTCCGCCTTAGAGTAGAATGTTGTTCAGATTACGGAATTTATGAAGACTCGAGAAGTACTCGGATTCTTTCTTGCGGGAGTTTTACGTCCATCTTTTCTTTTATATCAGAATATTTTTCGTTAAAGAACGATTACTAGAATGTTGTTACAAATTACGGAATTTACGAATATTTTGATGTTAGTGTGTGGTGCTCAATTAATATTAGTGGAATATATCCCTTTCATTAATTATGTTTTATGATTATTATATTTTTAAAAAAAATTCTACATCTATCCTTATTGTCTTAAATAATAATAATATTTAAGAAAATGTCTCAAAAGCGTCGGTTAGGAATCGAATGCTGATTAAAATTGGAAAAGGCACCCTAACTACGTCGGCTAGCAAAATTATGGTGCAAGAGAGAAGAAAGATTTTGATCCACTAGATGATCAGAGAGTTGAGAATTTGATCATTGAGTTGAGTTCGATAATTTAAGTGGAAATTAATAAAGATAAAATTTGGAGAAAGCCGGCAATTTTTGACACGACTTGCGAACTCGACACGATCCACTCACGAAATAGTCAGGTTCGAGTTGAGCTTATATGTGTTGGGTTGTAAACAGGTCGATCCGTTTAATCCATTTAAAAAAATCAGGGTTGAATGAGTTAATTGGGTAACCCGTATAAGTAACACAAGTAAATGACTAAAATTATTAAGTTATGTACGTAATTGTTTCTTATTTAATTATTTTGTAGGTTTATACTTTGAAATATTATTGAGATGATGTTTAAATTCATTTCATATTTTATTTTCTTATTTTTATCAATTTATAATAATATATTATTTAGTTTAATTTTGTATGTTTTTATTATTAATTATTTATTTTAGACTTAAAACAAGTTTTTATTTACAAAGAATTTATGATATATATTTTTGTTAGACTTTTTTGTTATTATTTAAGACTTTAAAATATTAGATTTGATGTATCACAATATTTATGATTATTGATATTATTTTTATTTTATATTAGTTAATATTTTTACATTTTTTGTTAAAATAATGCTTAAATTGATTTAATTTTTGGAGTCTAATTAGAATTTATAATGTTAATAGGTGACATAAATATATGTTGATACTCGATATAATATCTCTGATTTTTTATATTATAAAATATAATATATATTATTTAATATATTTATACGGGTTAAATGGGTCAACTCAGGTTGGGTTAGGGTTGTACTTTCTGACCTATTTAATAAATGGGTTGGGTCATGATCAATCTTACATGGATCGGGTCGTAAACAGGTCGACCCGAACACGACATGACTCACCCGTTTGACAGCTCTAACCATAGTAAGAGAAGGAAGAAGGTGTAATATAGATAATGTTGTTGATGTGTCTTTGTCTGTGTTTCACTCATATTTGAGAATGGTACCAAAAATAAGGGACAAAGAGAACTCTTTTTTATCCAAAAGGTAATAATCTTTCAACCTTGTTCAAAGAAGAAGTTGGTATGGTATCACCAATCTGGTCGAGATCCAACATAATCAATTTTTTAAGTTGTCCAGTTGATAGAGATGGAGATGAAAAGTCTCATCTAAAATGTAAAATATAAAAAAGAAACAGATTAATTAAGCGCCAACAAAAAATGACGCAAAATCTAATTAATTAGATAATTATTTAATTTAATTATATATGTGTTTAATTTAACTCTACTGAAGAGTCATTAGTCAATTAAAATTTAGACAATTAATTGAATATGAGTGAGATTGCCAGTCGATCAAAAATTAATTAGTTAGATAGCAATCCAACTCAGCTCTGGCGAGGGGCAGTCTAGTTGGATATATGTCTAACTCATCTCTGGCGAGTTGGGTTGGCGGTCGATCAAAATTCAGTCAGTTGGAGAATCATCCAATTCTGAATAGTCTAATTAGATAAGTATATAATTAAAATTTATTACAATTAGTCAATAATATTAAGGATATTTTAGTCATAATATGTAAAATAAATTAAATGGAAGAAATCATATCTATTTTTTAATAAATATAAAATCATCACAGCATATAACTCTTAATATTAGTGTGCTCAAGTCTATTGTCTTATAAATAGTATTTTAAAATTCTAAAATTTTTATAAAATAATACATCATTATTTTATCCATTAATTTTATGGCTATTTTTTTATTAAAATAAATAGATAGTTGGAGAGAAGAATAAAATAGGATAAATTACTCAAAAATATTTTAATAAATTAATATAATTTTACAAATTAAAAAAGAAATCAAATATTATAAAGCAATCACCTTATAACTTCTCCAGACGAAAAATTATTCTTCACTATCCAACAGTTCCTTGAAGGCTTTTTATCCTCTTCACTCAATAGTCATTTCCAATGACACTGAAAATATTCGAAATGAATCTTATCCCAAAAGAATAAATTGTCTAAATTTATTCAGAAAAAGAAATATCTAAACAAAAAAATAAAAAGAGATAGAAGGACAAAAAAAATGTAATTTATTGGTCTAATACTACGGTCGCCTCTTTTGATTGTAATTTAGAAACTTATTATGGGCTTGCTCGTGGATCCATTTAAACGCG
Organism: Elaeagnus macrophylla; assembly: GCA_029378325.1. Taxonomy (NCBI): domain Eukaryota; kingdom Viridiplantae; phylum Streptophyta; class Magnoliopsida; order Rosales; family Elaeagnaceae; genus Elaeagnus; species Elaeagnus macrophylla. The sequence continues at coordinate 103,523,738 of CM055640.1, forward strand.
TGCACACCAACCATGTTAGATTTTTGATTGCTTGACTGCCAAAGATGCATCTTCACTCCACACTCTGAATTGAGTTGATCTGTTTCAAGTTTATGGATTAAATGACCGAATCAACTGCTAAAATTAAAAGAAAATATTAGAGGATTTGTATGGTAGAAATTTTTTTAGATTGTTAAAAAGACATTAATTAACCTTAATATACATTAAGAATTTAATAGGAATAGGGATCATAGATTGAAATACTATTTTTCAAAGTTAATAGATCTTTAATATACTATTTAGAAGTTAGTAGACTTAAGTGTACTGTTATCCTAACCTACCCAACTCCAAAAGTATTTTTCTCTTCGTAGTAATGATAATGGTAAGGCTTAATTACAAATTATACCATATAATACCCTTAATCTTTAACCTGTGAAATTTATATTTCTAACATTGGAGATAATAATAATAATAATATAATGCCCCATTGAATAAACTTTTGTTTAATTTATTTAACAATTTAAATTAAACATGCTATTTTATATTATTATTATTATTATTATTATCAAACCAATATGCATATATTTCAATAATCTTCTTTTTGATGACTTTATTTTTTTTTACATTTATTTATTTATTATTATTATTTATTGTTGAGATCTGTTTAAATTTTTTAAGCAATATAGCACTTGAATCTTTCATAGTAATTAGTGAGAAAATAATAAGAATTTCTAATTTATTGTTATTTATACTTGGATATTTTATTAAGAATATTAGTTATAAAAAAAACTAGGAAAGGAAAACATAGCGCAATAATATTGAAAGCGCTTTATTAGACATGTAAATATAAGATAAAAGTTCGATCAAGATATATGATTAGTGTAATATTATTTCAAAAAAAAATTAAGAAGAAATTTAACAATATAAAATAAAAGATCAAATTTATATTTTTGTTAAAGAATAATATAAGAAATATTTAAGGATATAATTTGTTAAAAAATATATAAATAAAAAATATGAAATAGTAGTTATATTGTAATAATATAAAAGTCAAATTAAATTTTTTATAATTTAATTATGTATTGAAGTAGCTATTAAATTGAATGAAAAATTGAATATAGGAAATGACGAATAAACTAAAAAATGATTAGATTTTTTTTTTTTTTGAAATGTAAAAAGTAATTATATTGTTAAAAAATATTATTTTAACCTTAGTCTTTATCAAGTTATAGTTAATGAAAATGATATCAATAACATTTTTGCACTCTATATCTAACCCTTTTTCTTTTAAATATTGAATTTTTTTAAAATAAATTAAAAAATTTAACAAGAATAAAATGAAAAGAATATTTAGCAATTATATTAATTATTATATATAAAAGTATGTAAAATAAAATTATACTTTATATAAACATTTATAATATTACAAGAAAAAGACATATTTTTAAAAATTAAGAAAAAATATATTTAAATTTTATGCCAAAAAATGCTAAACACACCCAAATATTATAAGCATAATAATATAATATATATTTTTAAAAATTAGAAAAGGACACTTGTTTCTCTTGAGATTCACGTGCTTCCATCCCTGATTACAAGTATAAATTTCACATATCAAAGAATAGGATATCATAATAATATACCTAACATTAGGGTTATAAATTTTACGTATTAAATGTGATGGGTATCATATACACAGCTAGCAAATGTTTGGAGTATAATTTCTAAATAAGCTTAAGGGTAATGTTAAAAAAAATTTACCACAATTTTTTATTATCATCAGAATAATTTGTTAACCCTTATTAACATAACTCATTATAATTATTTAAAGAAGAAGAAGAAGAAGAGTATTTATAGTTTTTTTCTTTTAAAAAAAAAAAAAAAAGCTATGTGGGATTTTTAAGCAAATGCCGCAATGTTTTAGGAAAAAAAGGGAGCAAATGCCTCAATGCCCTATTTAAGCAAATGCCCCCCATTGCCCAATTATGTATTCGGTGTCAAACCCAGCCCTCCGTGTTAATTCCTTTTATAGTATAGGAAAAAGAGAAATACGTTGATATAACCTATTTTGTTAATCTTAATTTAAATTAAACCCCACTTATAACTTTATTTATATTTCAAATTTACCCTTTACATATATTGTGTTTTTTTCTACGAATGGAAGACGTCAGCTTAGGGAGCATCTTGCCCCTGGTCCCAAGCAAATGGCGACATCATCAAATTCGGCGATGGTCCGTCGGCGAGAGGTACAAATCTTTCCCATTCTGAAAAGCCCCATCGGACCTCCATAACGACGAATCGTCGTTTTGACCATTGCTTGTGTGAGAAACGACTGCGTCAGAATGATCGACAGAGTCCTCAAGCTGTGCACTGGTGGTGCTCTGATGTCGAGACGAAAAACCATGAAAATATTCGTATCAGAAATTGATGTTGATTTGATGACCGAGACATGTTTAGTTGGAGATCAACAAAGGGGAGACACTATATTCATGGTAGCAGCAATAACTTCATTTATCAAAGTGAAAGTTGGATCTAGAAGACTTTCACGTCGAATGCTTTTTTATTCCCTTTTGCTCTTTACATTTCTTCTTCGGTTGGTGTTTGTTATGACAGCTGTGAATACTATTGATGGAGAAACGAAGTGTTCTACTACTTTATGTATGTTTTAATCAGTTTTTTTTCCTCTTCCTCTGTTTCACTAGCTAACACAATCAATAGCTTTTGTGGATTTGTTTGATTGAAATGTTAATGGAAATAATAAAACTTTAAATTTCAGCATTAGTCTCACAGGAAAAATAAAGCTAACTGACGATTCGTCAGGTAAAATTCGGCTCTGAACTCCCTCCTGAGATTTGGGTCTCCTTTCCTCTCACGCTCAAATTCGCTGTATGCTTCTCCATTATCTTCATTTATTCCTACTTCTTTTATGGTTTTTCTTCACTCATTATCCTATTCTCTTTATACGTGAAATTTCGACTCTGAATAATGGAAAAAGATTTTTATTTGGTATGAAGTTACAATTGAACTAGATGGACCTACCGAGACTGACTATATGGCAGATGAGGTATTGTTTTTGATTATTTACTTGGTTCTATGGGTAGGTGCTGAATATAACATTTGCAACACTTGATTTTCAAACCCCTATGGTCAGCTATGTGAATGTGCATGCCATATTGGAAGGTCGAAGAAATCGTGCCAAAGCTTCGTCAGGTGATGCCTCCAATTCTTCTCAGTTACTACTTTCCTCGCACTTTCTGTTCTTGGTTTGGTCATCAAAATATATAGTTTATGTGGAAGATTCAGAAAATACTAATGGGACCACAAATTGAATATACACAACTATCATAACTACATTCAAGAAATTTGCATCGTTTATGTTAATATACTCTTGGATCCTGATGGCCCAAGAGCCTAAAGTTATGCTGTTTAATGTGTGTGTATTTCTGAATGGTGTTATTTTCGTTTCAACTTCACATTTCATTGCCAGGGACCTAGAGTGATTGTTGTTGGGCCTACAGATTCTGGGAAGAGTACATTGTCGAGAATGCTTGTCAGCTGGGCTGCTAAACAGGGCTGGAAGCCTACTTTTGTGGATTTGGATATTGGCCAAGGATCGATAACCATTACAGGATGCATTGCTGCTACCCCTATTGAATTGCCTATTGATCCAGTAGAAGGAATTCCACTGGAAATTCCCCTGGTTTACTTCTATGGGCATTCAAGTCACATGTAATTTTTTTGGCATTCTTTCATTTGATTGTCAGTCCTAGATGAGGCAATCATTTGTTTTGCTGATCACTGGTTCTCATAGTACAAGTAGTTCTTCCATGGTTCGGTCTGGCTTAGCTATTATGAGATATATTATCATTTTTTAAGTCATTACTTACAATATCATTTTTTAAGTTGTGAAAGTACCTGTGTGGTATTTAACTTTTTATTTTTCTCCCAAATACTGTTGCTTTTCTAACACAAAAAAACTGTTATTTTTTTCTTTGTTGATTTCTGGATTTGTTTCTTGTTTAAGGAATTATTTTGTGACTTTTGGGTTGGGCTTCATTTCTATACTTTAAACTGTCTGATAAGTTGGCAAAAGTTTGAGTCTCTATAAATGAAAATCCACCCCATCTTTTCTGTACCCATGCTTCCATCGCATTCCGGCATCTTCTGTTCGCACCCTTTGAAGCAAAGTTGATATGGGGGAAGGACATATTTGGCTCTATAAAATTCTCTGATGAATGTAGTTTGAAACACAATATGTTGGTCTTGCCTAGTTGGAGTTACCAACTCATGTGCTATAAAGAATTTATGAGAACCCTCGCATGTGAAATGTTTCATGAGTGCTTTTTCTTACGATGTCAAATTCAGCTTGAATAATTTCTGGATTTAAGAATATGGCTTTTCTTTGTTCTTCTTCTTCTTCATCTCCTTAAACACAACAGATTTTCTCTTAAATTCTTTCAGGAAAAGCTTTGGAGCATGCTCAAAGATGTTCAAAAAAACAAGCCTAATGTGGATGTGGTGAAGCTTCAAAGGTCAGGTGGTGTTGTATCCAGAAATGCCAAATTCCGTCAGAAAACTAGGAATCATAGAATAAGGGTAAAGATTTTCCTATACGATTGGGTGGTGGTTTAATTCTTCTACTTTTCTTAATATATTATATTTTAATTCCAAAATACACTCTTGAAATTTCTTGTCCAATTCATTTTAAATTATTTTGGATTTATTTCAGGTTGTAAAATAGTTTGTCATTTCATTCCATGTCATAATTTCTTCTTTTCGTTGTCTTTATTTTTTCCTGATATTCTTATTTTCTTTTCTGGTTACAAATCTTGTATTTTTTAATGTTTCCATCAGCCACCTGGAATACTTTTATGGTCTTTTAAATTATCTATCCCCACATTCAAATATTGCAAACTTCAGTGATTTATCCATCAACCGAATTGGTGGTGGGCCAAAGGTGCCACGCTCAGCCCTGCCAATTGGTGCAGATCCTAGAAGGTTGGTACCTGTGAATATGAACCCGGATCTTCTCCGTACAGTTCTTGCAATTTCATTTGGAAAAGAACCTGAAGAAATAATTTTAAGGTGATTTCAATAGTTTTGGTCATTTATTCAATAGACGTGCTATAGGGTGGTGGTTCCAAATGAATGCTTTTTTCTTCCCTCATTTTCACATATTGCAATTTTTTTTTTTGGGGTACGGTAATGTGGCTGGTTTTATATATATCACAGACATTGACATGCAAAGGTGTGAACTTTGAGCTCTAATAAATTGAAGTACCTGCAGATAAACTTGCATGTTTGGTTTGGTTTGATTGGATATGAACGTTGCAGGAAAACAATTTCATATCTTGCCCCATCTGCGGGTGAGCTTCCCAGCAAATATTTGATTGTAGGAACCTTGACATGGACTGAAACGTGAAGATATTTAGATCATCAAACTGACGAGAGAAACTCCTCGTGGTCAGCTTATAGGGCAATATCATTCAAATGGGTTAGTATTCCTTGCCAAATTCCGAGGCAATGAATGAAAAGAACAAAAAGGAGGAGAGAATGAAACAAAATACTTTGTCATTATAATAAGGCTAGGGTTCCCCCTGTTTGAAGCGTGCTTTGAACAATTTGGTAATTGACAATGTAGTAGTAATCACTATATTTGCTGGAACGGTTATAAACCAAAAGGCCGAGATAGTATTCATTGCTTCTGAAGGCCAATAATAATATGCTTAGGTTTATAACAAGAAATAACGATTTTCAAGACCAGTATTGCTTGTACAATACATGGTACGTATTAGTCGGCAACTTGTGGAGAACAAATACCATCTCCCCAAGAGTAGTGAATGGTAACAAAGCTTTATGATATGGATATATGGTATTAGTGGGCAACTTGTGGAGAACAAATACCATCTCACCAAAAGTAGTGAATGGTAACAAAGCTTTATGATAAGGATATATGGTGTTTGACCAAATGCAATTTGAAACAGCAAGTAACACATAAAAGGTTTCATGTGATAAAATAATGTTATGGTCCTAGGATGGACACACTATTGAATCGTCCATAAAGTCAAGTCAGGTCACCAATTTTTTTGCTGCCCTCCCTCCTCCCTCTCGTATATTATTTATTACATTGCGGTATTTTGTGGAGGAAATGTTAGCTTTTCTACTTTTTGGAATAATGAACCTTAAATTATGGTCAGAGGAAAATAGGAAACTCATTTTTATTATATTATCATTCTTGAGCTTTTCTTTCACACTGTTAAAAAAAAAAAAAAAAAATTCTATCGAAATGTGTCTCTGTAACAATAAAGAAATAGCATTCTAATCCCTCCATTACTAGGAAAAATAAATATATATTAAAAAAAAAATTATAATTGCATAAATTTGTATGTATTTTTACACTTATATTTATTGATAAAATTATTTAAAAAATTAAATTATTTTTTTAATTTTTTAAAATAATTTTTATCATATATATTATAAAAATTTATATATTTTTAACATTTTTTAAATATAAAACCTCCCGAATATTTTATTATGTCCACTAACAGCCGACTTTATTAAATTTAATTTAATAGTTAATTTTTTTTCTCGAGTGGTTGTAAACTTGAAGTTAAATGACACTAAAATTTTGGTGGTAAAAGTGAACACAGTAAGGTGAGTGAGTTGAAAAATGTTTTTTTTTTTTTTAAAGTCAACATATTTTTAAAACAATTTTCTCCATTTTCGATAATTTACTGCATCATTCCTCATGAAAAAAACAAATTCACAATATGCCAAAAAAAAATTATGATTAAAAGGAGCCAGAACGACATTTTGTTTGACAATTGGCATAATGTTTCCTTCATTATTGGGAAAAAAAAAAAAAAACAAAGGGAGAAAAGAAGCTTACCTAGTGGATATAAAATATCAATCTGTCCTTGGTGGAGAAAAAATATAAAATGAAACACGGATAAAACTGAGAAAAGACTTGGCAAATGGCACTACGAAATTAATATTAAATTCAGAGATGAAATTATTACTTAAAAAAAAAACAATTTTCCACTTCAATTCGATGAATGGGAAATTTTTTTTTTTTTTTTAAAGCCAAAAAGGTCATGCTAAATCGATGAATGGAAGATGCTAAGGTTACTGTTTTGTTTGTAAATAAACAGTGAAAGCTCTCTTGGGAATATGCAAAGGCCACTTTGACGGAATAGCATAAGGTGAAAGTTTTCTCTCTCTTGCCCGACCTACCCGCTTCGTCTACTTTCAAACTACTTCACCTGCCCCAGTTGATGAAAAGCTTTCCCTCTTTCTCGAAGCAGACTCTTTTTTCATGGATTTCTCTGTATAATAATCTCTAAATCTATTTAGACCAACTGGGTCTGATTAAGGTTATTTTGTTAATCACAGATAATGTCTTCGCTCTGTTAGAACCCAAATTTTTTGGTCAAATATCTTTGTCTGTTAGATACTTTTTAGCTGCTAATAAGGTTATCTGTTTGTTGGATCACTGGGGTGGCCTGAAATGAGTTCTATTGTTATTTGATATAGCTTTTTTGGGTTCGTATAGGTTATTGGGGCCTGAAAACAATGGGTTTGAACTCTACTGCTACAAAGGTGGAGACTTGGGAGGTAAGCAAATCAAAAGGCAGATACAAAGATGGAACAGAGGAGAAAATTGGGTGTTGGGTTAAGTTTACTTTTAGAGGCTGCATGCCTTCAAGATCAAAAGTTGATAGCACCATGAGTGGCACTACTAGTACTTCTTTTGGTAATTTCCTTAATCAAGTTTTCTCTTTTTTTGTTCAATAAAATGTTTGGTAACATTCATAAGTTCATTTTATCTTTCGTAAAACAAAAGTTCATGTTTGAATAGCTTTTCCACCTTTTTGTTTTTTACTTTTCGAGGAGAAGGTGAAAAACACGCTTATAACACTAATTACAAGTAAGTAAGTACAATGATATCGTGAGAATTATTTTTGTTATTTTAATTGTTTTTACAAAAAAAAATATCTAAAATTTTTATTTTATTTTATTATTAATTATATTTTATTGTTATTATTATTTAATAATAATATCTCCACTCATAAGAAAATAAAAAAAAATTTATTTGTCTCCCATTACTTTCAATGTAAAGATACTTTTTTTTTTTTATATTCAATAAAATTATCTTGTTTAAATTATCATTTCTTAAATATTGTAAGATTATATGCTGCCACAAATATATTTATTAAAAATTAAATATAATTTTATCAATTTAATTTTTTACATATTATAACAAAAATATTCTTAATTTTATTAATTAATTGTAATTGAATATATATCTAATTAAACTGCATAGAATTATTTAACAGTCCAATTGGTCAAATTTTGATAGGCTACTAATCCTACTTTAGCAAAGTCGAGTTAAATCAAGTTTAATTGAATTAGACAGTTATTAAATTGATTGGATTTTAATTGACCAATGAACTTATTTATCAAAGTTAAATTAGACACATGTTCAATTGAATTGAATAATCGTACATCTGATGAAATTGTAATAATTTAATGACCTTAATTAATGGAGCCAAATACATTGTAACTCAACTGAATAATGTCTAACTCGCCAAAATATATGTATATATATATGCTTCAAGCTAGATGTAAAAGAAAAATATGCTTCTTCATTAGTTCTATTACTCCTCCAAAACCCATCTTTTGCTTCAAATTCTAAAGATATATGGCTAGCTAACAATTAGTCGTGTAAGCCTGAACAACAAATTTTATTTTCCTATTGTTGTCGTTTCATTAATCTTGACGGTAGGAGTCATAGACTGCTCTGGCTGATCAGTTTGAGCGATCATTAGTTGAGTTTTTGTATTATCATCTCCGTCGTCGCTTTTCATAAACTCTATTTTGGGACTTGAAGGTCGATTCAAGAATTGTTGACAATAATATCTGCGAAATACGAACTCGGAGCCAATCGATAACTCATCAACCTAGACTTCATTTTCTGATGGTGGTGTTGATTTTGGTCGTGAACAAGAAGTTGGTAATGTTGGAGACCCGACTCCATTTTCTTCCAAATTTTAATTTCCTTGTCTTCTTCAATTTTCTTCAAAATTCTTCAACTTGTAGAGAAGAAAAAAATAAAATTCTCTCGTCGTTTGTCGAACCATTATTGTCAGTGTTGCTGTTGGTAATGCCGATTAGGAGATAGAGAGGAAAAGGGAGAGAGAGGCAGACTGGAGGAGAGTATAATATGAGAGAAAATTTGAGAAAACCCTATTGTATTAGCAAGGGTAAATAAGTTATTTCTAAAAAATGTGCAAGTAGGGGTCGACTTAGATTAAGAATATGAGAAATGGGTTATAAGAGCCTATTTCTCAAAGGTTAAAAAAAATTTGAGTTTTGGGTCTTTGAAAAATTAGCTAGAATGTTTTTCAATATTACTTCTATTTGGAAATGTAATAGTTTGAATTGAATGAGACAGAAATTGATTACTCCAACATTCGTTGCATTAAGTATTGTGACAATTATTACATTCTATTATCTCACTTTTAGAATGTACATTAGTATCCTACAATTCTCCACCAAATATGTAGTTGTAATATTTATGCACATCAACAAACATTTGGGGCAGGCTATTAGAAAGGCAGAATTTATTATGTTTATGTATAAATGCCATACTTGACAAGAGGTATATGATCTTTCGTTTTTGAACTTCTAAAAGGGATATACATAAATTATCGTTGATTTGACTAAATTTGTGAATAATGTTTGCTAAAGTGAGTTGATCTTTCTTTGTTTGAGTCAGTGAAAATTATTTCTAGAAATGAGAAAGGCAGAGATCATGAAGTTGCTCCCGAGGAGTCATCTACAACAACTAGTAAAGGGGAAAGTAGTTTATCAACAGTTACACCCAATTTCAGTGAGGAGCTGAAGCTTGCCACACCCAATTTCAGTGGGGAACTGAAGTTTGCTTCTCAGCTTCGAAAATTTGCATTTAATGATCTTAAATTAGCTACTAGGAATTTCAGACCTGAGAGTCTTCTTGGTGAGGGTGGATTTGGTTGTGTTTTCAAAGGTTGGATTGAGGAGAATGGAACTGCTCCTGTCAAACCTGGTACTGGACTTACTGTTGCAGTTAAGATCCTCAATCATGACGGACTTCAGGGTCATAAAGAATGGCTTGTATGGTAGCTCCTCCCTTTTCTTTTCTGCATTTCTCATTGTTTTTTTTTTTTTTCTTATCATTATTTTCATTTATATTTCAGGCTGAAATTGACTTTCTTGGTGATCTCGTACATCCTAATTTGGTTAAGCTGATAGGTTTTTGCATTGATGGAGATCAAAGACTATTGGTCTATGAATTTATGCCTCGAGGAAGCTTGGAGAACCACCTCTTCAGAAGTATTGAACTAAAACCATTATTTGCTCTTCGCATCTGTCTTAATTGGATAGTATTTGGGGTGGGGGAGTACATCTGGAAAAATATGTAGATTTCATGAATATAATCTGACACATCAAAATGCGTGTAACCTTGTGTAGCTGTGGCTGTATGCTTAGATGATTGAACATTTGTGCCCATACTTGTGGTGTGTAATCTTGGCTCATGTTGCAGAAGGGTGCCTACCACTTTCTTGGTCCATTCGAATGAAAATTGCACTTGGTGCTGCAAGGGGTCTAGCTTTTCTTCATGAAGAAGTTCGAAGGCCAATCATATATCGTGATTTTAAAACCTCAAACATCCTATTAGATTCGGTACGTGATTATAACTGTCAAAAAACTTATTTCCTACTTGTATGCCTAATACTAAAACCTTCCTGAAAATTGCATTTCTTTTTGTAGGATTACAATGCCAAACTCTCGGATTTTGGACTTGCCAAAGATGCTCCAGAGGGAGATGATACTCATGTGTCTACCCGAGTCATGGGAACTTATGGTTATGCAGCACCGGAATATGTAATGACAGGTCAGTTGCTTAGCCTACTTCCAAGTGATGGCAATAAACTCACATTCATGTCTTAGCATTTCACTTATTTCTGTCAGCTATAGAAACATTTAGAAAGCATCATTTCCCTGCTTAAAAGGCTAAACCTAACTAGCTTCTTTTCTTTTCTTTTCTTTTTTGGTGAAAAAACCTAACTAGCTTCTTGTTTAGGACATTTGACATCAAAGAATGATGTCTATAGTTTTGGGGTAGTCCTATTAGAAATCCTAAGTGGTCGGCGATCCATGGATAAAAATAGACCAAATGGTGAGCAGAGCCTTGTAGCATGGGCAAGACCACTTTTTGGAGACAAGAGAAGGTTCTATCGGCTACTAGACCCTCGTCTGGAGGGGCATTTCTCAATCAAAGGTGCACACAGAGCCATTCAAGTGGCTGCCCTCTGCCTTAGCCGGGATCCAAAAGCCAGACCTGTGATGAGTGAAGTTGTTGAGGCCCTAAGGCCTTTGCCGAACCTCAAGGATATGGCCAGCTCTTCCTATTATTTCCAATCCATGCAAGCTGCCCATCCTAGGTCTTCAAATGCTAAGAGTGGCGTTAGAACGCAAGCAACATTTGCTCCAAGGAATAGATAAGCCTTCAGTAAGAAGGTTGTCGAGTTCAAACACTGCCAAGCTTCTCTGCAGCATCATTGTCAATCATCAAGCAAAAGAGAATAGAGACGGAACAGACCATTTGGTGAAAGTTCTTATCTTTGATTCTTCAACCTTTGATTTTAGTTTATTTAGCTTGCTCCTGCAATTGCCAAAAAACAAAGATGGTTCCAGCATTTCACTGTAAAATTACATTGCCTTTATTTATGTTGATGATTCCATTGTGACGTAGTGCCTCACAATACGTGAATTATTTATCCATGAAAAGGTATAGCCGAAGGCTTTTTATCTTTTAACATAAATTGTTAACTAGCAATTTTTATGTAGATGTTCATTAAAAAGAAAAGAAAAAAACGTAGGTGACAATATTGTCACAATTATTTATTTTTACAGGTCAGTGACACCAAGTAGATTCATTTTTACAACTCAATCATCAATATGTAAAAGAAACTTCATCTTCATGGCCTCAAGCACTTGTGGCAGGGGGGAAAAAACTAATATTTTGGAACAAAATATGAAGTTTGCTCTTACGAGACTACACTAGGCTTCTCATTCCTACTATAAAATACTCCTTGCCATACTAAGCAGAAATTGCTCATGGCTTGAGAGCCAGAGCCAATCCAACCTTAGCACTCTTCTCAATGGCCTTTGTATCTATCTCTCCAGATATAGTGAATAATGATTTTGGACGCCACTCATGCTGGATAAGAGCACTAACCTTGCCATAGTTGTTAACCCGTGCTTTCACCTGGGTCAAATTATCCAAAGTATACTGGGAGCCAACAGTGATGGTATTCTGGGCAGTTGAGAAGCTATGGGCCACCTCAGCACCAACAACTCTTAAAGGATTAATAATATGATAGTAGGATGCACTAAGCGAATCACCTTTCTCGTTTCTGTAACGTCAGCAAAGCTTTCATCAGACAATTTACAAAAATGGATTGAAAAACTGCAAGAAACAGCAAAAAGACCAACAGATTATAATAATAGTTACAAAGAAGAAATTGAAGATAAATAAATAGTAACTAGAAATCTAACTAGTAAAAAATTCTGCCGACTTCATTAACAAAGGTAATCAAGAGCAAGTAAGCAAGAAAGAAGAGGGGGGTTGAAGGCTGACAGATGGATGCTGGGATGGGGAAGCAGACCATTTCAAATCGTGTGCAATGAAAGACCACAAATTGCTAACGAACCTAATGTGTTAAAATTGGAACTGAAAAATACACAAAAACAATCCGACACAAGCAAATTATCACATTCACAGGAATCTGACAATGGAAAATAATGAAGGTAAGATTATATCAAATATTAGATGTTATGAAATGTCTTATGAAGCAAATAAGAACCACTCACAGGGACAATGAAGCAACAAGGTCTGCATTGGAGAAGCTCAATCCAGCATTGCATTTGGTGAAATTCCCAGTTTTTGAGTCATATGAGAGATCAGTGCCAAATGCAACAAGATGAGTTCCAACAACACCAGATAAGTTAACAATAGGATTTGCTGTCAGCCCAACGCTGGTGCTGATTCCTGCATAGTCATGCAAGTATTGGAGTTCCACCTGTTCAAATCATTCTCGGTTAGCAATTTCGTTGCAGATCCAATGTAACAACAAAATGTTCATTTAGCAACCAAAGATCCACGGTCAGTCAAAAGAAGAAATTGATTAAGAATTACTCAATGGTACAGCAGATAAATAATCATAGATAAATTATGCAACATTGCTTACCTTACCAGACCTTTGATCAGGAACTCTGAAGCTAAGAATTGCTTTCAGCCCAGGGTAAGGTTCATCAACAGTAACAGTAGTGATCAACTGATAGCAGCAAAAATCGTCAGTATAACATGTGACAGCAATTATGTATTATATATTGAACCATATGAACATAATCTCCTTTTTCTTGGTTAAAAATCACAAGTACAAAAAATTTCTAGTTTCTAACTAGGAATGAAAAAGGCAGCACAAAGTGTATGTGTGTGGACATTGAAACAACAAGAACACTGAAAATTCCCGTTTATTGAAGCTGAATGGAAGACTTTATTGAGATCTCTTTCGAAACAGAACTAATATGTTAACCAGATAGAACCATAGAGAAGCTTCCACAAAAAGGCCTAAACATCCTCACAAGCCCTATAGATCCAATAGAGAAATCAAAAATTGTCTATGAGGGGCTGGTATATGAATCTAATAATGAAATAGTAAAAAATTACTTTATGTATCATGCAGTAGAACATATACTTCTATGAAAAGAGTAAAAGAGCTATCGAGGCTTATTTTTCTTCCCTACTGTCCAACCTCAAAAAAATGGTCAAATTTTTATCTGAAGTGCCATTGCCAAAACTTGTTTCTTGAATTGCAAGACCCAAATTACCAGAGAGTCAGAAATAGTGGGCAACCATAAAACAATATATGAGAAGGAAAAATGAATTCAAATTAAACTTACATTTAACTCGTGTCAACTTTAATGTCAGTTGTGATGTTCCTGGTTTTTAGTTGAGTATTAACGTCAGCAAGATATAGGTCACCTTTCTTTGTTCCGGATGATGTGATAGCCTGTAGCAACATATCAGTAACTAATTAGCACACTGTTAGTGGAAGTAAAGGCATTAATTGCATTGAAAAGAAGCAAACACCTTGATCCCAACTCTTCTTTTCTAAAGACTTAACCTCACAAAGATGTAACAATTGAGCCAAGACAGAAGTAATACATAGAAACCTCACAAAGATGTAAGAATTGAGCCAAAACAGAAGTAATACATAGAATCGAAAACAGAGGTTTTCCATAAATTATTTTAAAAACTACAATACTTCCTAGCCGAATGGTTAATTAAGATGTCAGAAATAATTACTCATACTAGCAAGAATACATGAGCACTAGTAAAAGAGAAGACAAAGCTCTGATAAGTCAATATTTACAAAATGCATCAAATTTTACAATAAGGAACTTACCACTCCAGTGGGGGAGTAGGTAGTGATACTGAACTTGTGGTCACTTTGGTAGTCCTTGTAGAGAAGATCTATCATCGCATAGAAAAGGGTGGAAATAATTCAACAAAAGAATAAAAACCCAGAAAAAATATGTACATCAAAGATTAAATATATAAGAATCCCTAGCAAATACGTCAACAACTACACATATAAACACAAAGACAAAAACATATTATTAGAGAGAGCACCTCTGGCTTTCTTGCCGATTTCAGAGTAAAGCCCAGGACCCTTGCCCATATTTCTGGAAGAAAACAAAAATTGATGAACCAAATGTAAAACTTAAGGAGGGAGAACAGAATTGCAAACTTACAGTCTTACTGGAGCAAAACTGGTTATAATATTTTAGCAATAAAAGATGAAAAAACCCTAATTTCAGCCCCTCTCTCTCTCTCTCTCTTTTATTTTTTATTTATTTTTAATAGGGTTTTTGTCTAAAATAGGCAAAATCCTTAATATAGTTTAAAAAAGGGCAACCTTGTGTAAAAGTTTAAAAATGGACTTTTTTTAACCGCCCACCCAAAGACCCATTTGGTAGCCGGTAACTCATTTAAACCGTTTGAAATAAAGAATTCGAACAGTTCAAACAAACCCACAACTCTGAGCATTACTCTACCTCTCAAGAATCCCTCGTCACTATCTGGTATTAGCGAAGCTCTCCCATTTTCGATTGAGGAAGAAGACGAACAGTATCAACGCAGAAAACACTCGACCATTACTATCAACTTTTGAAGCTCTGCATTATTCGGTAAGTATTTTAAACAAATTTGTCTTCCTTGCACGAAAACACTCGACCATTACTCACCTTTTGAAGCTATGCAGTTTGGTTTTTAATTGGGTTTTCGTTGAAACTCAACGAAAACCCCTTATTTTTGTATGGTTTTTTGTAAAATGTTGGTTTAAGGTTAAATGTTTATGTAAAATGTAGGTTTAGGGTATATTGGGATTTTGTAATTATGGATGGATAATCTGATTTCTGGTATATCTGGTTGTTAATCATGAATAACATTATCTAGGGGTATATCAGTGGTATATCTGGTATATCTCATGGTATATCTGGGGGTATATCTGGTATATCTCAGGGTATATCTGGTATATCTCATGGTATATCTGGTATATCTGGTATATCTCAGGGTATATCTGGTATATCTCAGGGTATATCTGGTATATCTGAGGTATATCTCACGGTATATCTGGTATATCTCAGGGTATATCTGGTATATCTCAGGGTATATTTGGTATATCTGAGGTATATCTCACGGTATATCTGGTATATCTCATGGTATATCTAGTATATCTCATGGTATATCTGGTATATCTGAGGTATATCTCACGGTATATCTGGTATATCTCATGGTATATCTGGTATATCTCATGGTATATCTGGTATATCTGGGGGTATATCTGGTATATCTCAGGGTATATCTGGTATATCTCATGGTATATCTGGTATATCTCATGGTATATCTCAGGGTATATCTGAGGTATATCTCACGGTATATCTGGTATATCTGGTATATTTTGTGTTATGTCTGGTATATCTCATGGTATATCTGGTATATCTGGTATATTTTGTGTTATGTCTGGTATATCTGGGGGTATATCTGGTATATCTCAGGGTATATCTGGTATATCTCAGGGTATATCTGGTATATCTCAAGGTATATCTGGTATATCTGGTATATTTTGTGTTATGTCTGGTATATCTGGGGGTATATCTGGTATATCTCATGGTATATCTGGTATATCTGGTATATCTCACGGTATATCTGGTATATCTCATGGTATATCTGGTATATCTCAAGGTATATCTGGTATATCTCAAGGTATATCTGGTATATCTCAGGGTATATCTGGTATATCTCAGGGTATATCTGGTATATCTCAAGGTATATCTGGTATATCTGGTATATTTTGTGTTATGTCTGGTATATCTGGGGGTATATCTGGTATATCTCATGGTATATCTGGTATATCTGGGGGTATATCTGGTATATCTCACGGTATATCTGGTATATCTCATGGTATATCTGGTATATCTGGTATATCTCAGGGTATATCTGGTATATCTGGTATATCTCAGGGTATATCTGGTATATCTGGTATATCTCAGGGTATATCGGGTATATCTGGTATATCTGAGGTATATCTCACGGTATATCTGGTATATCTCAGGGTATATCTGGTATATCTCATGGTATATCTGGTATATCTCAGGGTATATCTGGTATATCTCACGGTATATCTGGTATATCTGGTATATCTCAAGGTATATCTGGTATATCTGGTATATATGGTATATTTTGTGTTATGTGTGGTATATCTGGGGGTATATTTGGTATATCTCATGGTATATCTGGTATATCTGGTATATCTGGGGGTATATCTGGTATATCTCACGGTATATCTGGTATATCTCATGGTATATCTGGTATATCTCAGGGTATATCTGGTATATCTGGTATATCTCAGGGTATATCTCAAGGTATATCTGGTATAATGTCTGGTATATTTGGGGGTATATGGGGTATATCTGGTATAATGTCTGGTATATTTGGGGGTATATGGGGTATATCTGGTATATCTGGTATATTTTGTGTTATGTCTGGTATATTTTGTGTTATGTCTGGTATATCTGGGGGTATATCTGGTATATCTGGTATATTTTGTGTTATGTCTGGTATATCTGGGGGTATATCTGGTATATTTTGTGTTAGCACTGGTATATCTGGGGGTATATCTGGTATATCTCACGGTATATCTGGTATATCTCATGGTATATCTGGTATATCTCAGGGTATATCTCATGGTATCTCAGGGTATATCTCACGGTATATCTGGTATATCTCATGGTATATCTGGTATATCTCAGGGTATATCTGGTATATCTGGGGGTATATCTGGTATATCTCATGTTATATCTGGTATATCTGGGGGTATATCTGGTATATCTGGTATATCTCACGGTATATCTGGTATATCTCAAGGTATATCTGGTATATCTGGGGGTATATCTGGTATATCTCATGGTATATCTGGTATATCTCATGGTATATCTGGTATATCTGGGGTATCTCAGTGAAATTATGGTATATCTCACGGTATATGTGGTATATCTCAGGGTATATCTGGTATATGTCAGGGTATATCTGGTATATCTCAGGGTATATCTGGTATATCTGGTATATTTCATGGTATATCTGGTATATTTCATGGTATATCTGGTATATCTCGGAGTATATCTGGTATATCTCAAGGTATATGTGGTATACCCTGATCTATTTCTATAAGTTTCATTTATATGAACCTAAATTTGATGTATTTTTATGTTGGTTTAATGTGATTAATGTTTTTCGCATATATATTGTAATTTTTGTATACCTGTTCACAAGTATTAATGAAATTGTTTTCCGTAAATGTTAAATATGTAGGAAATGGCAGGAAAAATCTCATTCGTGCCTTATGTCTCCTCATCCGATTATTATGTTGGTAAAATAACCAACATATCACGTCTTCAAAATTTTGCAACATTGAAGACGACCCTACAAGGATTTGGGTTACTGAATAGATTTCAAGGCTTATGTTTTGGTTTCATCACAAGGATGAAACATATAGAGTTTACAGCTGGATTCTTGCATCATATATTATTGATGCAAGATAGAGATCAATCGGGGAAAGAACTCCGAGTTATTGTAAATGGTGCACCCCACCTCTTTGGATATGAAGAGTTTAGCCTAATCACCGGTATGATGTTTATCGGTGACGAAGGAAGTCCAGCTCAAAGTGGCCGGTTGCGTAAAAATTTCTTCAAGACCGATAGGCCAGTAAAGAAAGTTGAGTTGGAGAAGGTATTTGCAAACCTTCCATTGTCCACGGAGCCTGAAGATGTTTTGAGGTTGGCTCTGATATATACTCTGGAAATAATTCTTTTGGCCGATCATAATTTGAGGGCCATTAATGATGAATATTTGGATTTAGTTGAAGACGTTGACAAGTTTAATATCTACCCCTGGGGTAAGATAGTCTATGACTTCACCGTAAGGAGGTTGAAGAATATTAATCTTCAAAAAGTTGGAGGGGTCGCTTCAACTTACAGTGTCTATGGTTTTTCTTGGGCACTGCAAGTTTGGGCCTACGAGGCCATACAAGTGCCTATTACTGATTTAGCAACTTGTACATCTCCAGATGCATTGCCCAGGATATTACGCTGGGAGAATCAAAAGAAGGGGCACTATTTGAAGTTTTGGGACATAAACCATAAAATATTCCAGGCTTCAGATGTAAGTTTGTTGCCTATATGTTTTTGTTATTAAATTTATTTTATTTATATTTTCGATTGTACTTAACTAACTGGTATATGTTTCCGTTGTATATGATACAGTTTCATATGCTGACGAGACTCACTCCTAATGAATCGGAGATAAAGAGTCCGTACTTAATTTCGGCACAACAATATGCGAGGCTGCAACCTGGCCTTGGTGTGCCAAACGTTAGTGGCTTATCTGATGAGTTGCCTTCCAAAGGCGATGAAGATCAACACACATCTGGTCACAGTGGTGATAAAAGTGACCCTATCCCGGAAGTCCAAAAAGATGAACCTTCATCTCATTCATCAACTTCCATTATGGAGGTAATATAATACGGCACATATAAAACCCTTGGATTTTTAATTAGTTTATGTCATTAATTGCAACCTTGTACGAATAAATTTTTATGCTTTGTAATTTTAGGTGTTGCAAGAGCTTCGAGAATTGAAGAAGGAGGTCATCTCAATAAAAGAAAACCAAAATTGGATGAAGGATGTGTTGAATCAGTTGTTGAGACAACAACAAAAGACTGCAACAGATATAGATGCAGTGAAACCTGGTGGGAACTCGTCCAGGAAAAAAAGTGTCCCACTTACTGACCCACGTAAGGTGGCCTCTGTACATATTTTAGTGGACGAAGATGATGTGACGTCCACGGAAGAAGAGCCAGTAGTGGGTATTGCTACATGCAGAGAAATGATTCTGTTTAGCACAGAAGAAATTGGGGAGGAAACAACCAAGGTTCATTCTGATCATCATGAAGAATCAGTGGGTGTGACTGAAGAATGTCCCACTGAACTGAACCTTGGAAAGCAGCCAGTCCATGCAACCGAAGTAGATGATAACTTGGCAGGTCTGGATTTTTCTACTTTGGAATATATTTTAGAGGCTGCCCCTATCCGCACCGGTACCACCTCAGTGCAATTAGGTTCGATACCATCAAAGGGCGTTAGTTCGACTGGCACGTCCGTACCCTTTGGTAATATATATAGTAGGAGGAAGAGAAAAGTTGGTCCCTCCCTAAAATCTCCATATGTGCAGCCCAAGAGGAAATCAGGTATATCAATAAAGTCCCACCAATCGGACCAAGCACAACAACCTCGCCTTTATGATCCGATGAGAGGGTTTGATGAATCCAGATATACCTACTTCTTGGAATGGTTATATCAACATTATAACGACAACCAGTATGTATTTCCTAGTACTTATTGTCTTATTTATTCATCCAATTTGAGGGTATTTTTTTTAACCCACGTAATATGGTTAATTACTGATGTCTTTGTTATTCTTCAAAATGTAGGGAAAGTATTATTGTTGGTTGCCCAAGTAAGGGTATGGCTAACTCTTCTTGGTTTCATCGTATATTCAAACCACAATCATCTTTACTCAATGAGGTACATGTTTTGGTTATGTTCATTTATGGATATATCTGGTTATATGTTGTTATTTGGTTTATGGATTGTTATTCAATATATTTGGTATTCTAAAGTGAAACTAACAACACATATATCTCATATGTCTGGTATCAACGATGCGTAATTTTAAATTGGCAAAATAACTTCAGCACATAGATTGCGGACTATGGCTGTTGAGGAAGAAAGAGGAACTTCATCCGCACTTGTTCCTAAATAACAATTAGACAACTGTAGACTCGTCGTTTTGGGTAAGACCTTTACTTAGTATATCTGGTGTTTATTTAAAAATATGTTGTATATATTGTAATTTTCCATGTCATATCTGGTCAATTTGCAGATGATGTAACAATTTTTCTTTAAAATTACTATATTTGAAAATGTAGGCTTACATCGATGCAAGTGCAAGTGAATGGAAGAAGTTGAAGAAGAATGACCACTTGTCTTTTTGGTTGAATGATAAGAAGTGGTTTGATTACGTGACTGGTAAAATACTTTTAAACTTATGATTCTGTGTTGCATATCTGGGCAAACTTGAACATTTTATCGTTTCATATAATAATATAAATTTCTTGTTTGTTTTGAAACAGGTGTCCGGCCTGATATAGGTAAACCATGGATTCGTGTCTCCAATATATATGGTGTTATATTGGAGAAGGGTCATTGGATCGCTATCGGACTTGACATCAGACAACAACAAATTAACGTATATGATTCACTTCCTAAACACATAAGAGATGGAACTCTCAAGAAAAGGTTACATAATTTATCTGTCATGATCCCAAACTTGATTCATAACTTGGATGTGGTTGAACATGACAAAATCATAGAGAAGTGGCCCATATATCGTAATGCAATAGCTGTTCCACAGCAAGTTCAAGTGTAAGTATATTTTATTATTTGGTTAGTGACATCGATTTAATAAAGATTAATATTAAGTTATATTGCATTACTTATACGGACTTATTGTTTACTTCAATATATTACACAGGGGTGACTGTGGCATATATGCACTGAAGTTCATTGAGTATTTAGTAAATGAGAAGCCACTGACTGACATCAAAGACGAGGCTATAGGTTTCTTCAGAAAGAAACTTTGTTGTGAACTTTTCTTTGCGGATGATGAATACATAATTGTTTAAATATTGTAAAACTTATAGTATCTGTAAATGTAATGGTTATGAGAACATTTATGTAATGTTTGTAATTATATATGTGATCAATTTATGTAAAATTGTACTGATACATTACTTTGGTGTAATAATGAAATGAAGGAAATCGGTTTTGGTTATGATTTATTCCATCTGTTACTCAAATTGTAATATCCAAATTCTGGGATAAATTTTTTGTAGTTCTGGAACTGATTCGTAGTTTATCATCTAGTATATCTGGTATATCTAATGGTATATCTGGTATATCTGAGGGTATATCTGGTATATCTGAGGGTATATCTGGTATATCTGGTATATCTCAGGGTATATCTGGTATATCTAGGGATATATCTGGTATATCTGAGGGTATATCTGGTATATCTGAGGGTATATCTGGTATATCTAGGGGTATATCTGGTATATCTGAGGGTATATCTGGTATATCTGAGGATATATCTGGTATATCTGGTATATCTCAGGGTATATCTGGTATTTCTGGGGGTATATCTGGTATATCTCAGGGTATATCTGGTATATCTCATGGTATATCTGGTATATCTCAGGGTATATCTGGTATATCTCAAGTTATATCTGATATATCTGGTATATCTCAGGTTATATCTGGTATATCTGGTATATCTCAGGGTATATCTGAGGGTATATCTCAGGGTATATCTGGTATATCCGGTATATCTGGGGGTATATCTGGTATTTCTGGGGGTATATCTGGTATATCTCATGGTATATCTGGTATATCTCAGGGTATATCTGGTATATATCAGGGTATATCTGGTATATCTGAGGGTATATCTGGTATATCTGGTATATCTAGGGGTATATCTGGTATATCTGAGGGTATATCTGGTATATCTCAGGGTATATCTGGTATATATCAGGGTATATCTGGTATATCTGAGGGTATATCTGGTATATCTCATGGTATATCTGGTATATCTCAGGGTATATCTGGTATATATCAGGGTATATCTGGTATATCTGAGGGTATATCTGGTATATCTGGTATATCTAGGGGTATATCTGAGAGTATATCTGGTATATCTCAGGGTATATGTGGTATATCTGAGGGTATATCTGGTATATCTCAAGAAATTGTGTGCCGCGGCGAAAGGTTCTCGGGTTGAAACATGAAAATCATGAAATCATTGTGCGCCGCGGCGAGCAAAATTTATGCCGCGGCGAGGAGGTTTCTGCTTTCGACCCAAAATCATGAAAACATTGTGCGCCGCGGCGAGTAAAATTTATGTCGCGGCGAGGAGGTTTCTGCTTTGGACCCAAAATCATGAAAACATTGCGTGCCGCGGCGAAGGAAAGTTATGCCGCGGCGGGGAGGTTTCTGTTTTTATTCCTAATTCAATATCACATGTGCGCCGTGGCATGGAAAAAGGTGCGCCGCGGCGCGCGCGCGCGGATTGGACTCCTCCTGGGCGAGGAGATTTACAGAATATTTTGGAAACCCTTACAAAGAAAAGGAAAACCTAATGGGACACAACCTCCTCCACAGCCTCCAACAGTTTTGAGATTATTCAGGGTATATCTCAGGGTATATATAGTATATCTTCTAAAATAGTATAACAACACATGTATATACGTGATACATGAAAATTCAGAGACAGGGCATAATATAAAACTATCATTAATACAAAATTCAGATACAGACGACGAAATACTTGAAATCATAATAAAAGATTACAGGGTACATAAAAATGTTCATTCTTGAGAAGGTAGTATCGGTTCTACAATCATCTGACGAAAAACATTACAAGTCCTCCTGTTATGACCAGTAATTCCACAACGATTGCACAATATTAACTTCTTTATTACTTCCCCACGTGAACGTATGCGTCGCTTCCGTGGTCTGCCAGATTTTTTCTTTGTGTTAGGAGGAAGTTCAACTAGTTCTATGATTTCTGGTGGAATGTCCCACTGACCATTGTCAGTTGCTGGAAATATTGCCTCCGCATATGCGATAATATAACAATTGACTGTGTATAATCGGTCAACAAAGGACTGGACATCAACATCTTGAAAACGGGCCGCTGCAATGGCATGACAACAGGGGATTTTGTGAACATCAAATTCTCTGCAGCTACAACTTCTGTTGAGTAGATCAACATCTTCACTAGTATCACCATGTACAACCTATATTTTCATATGAATGAACTAGTTACTTTATGGTTTATAGGCTTACAAGAGATACAACAATATATATGCTGTTAAATTTACATATTTAAAAATTCAATAACAATATAGAATGATGTACGAATCCCATACCTGGAAAACATGTGCATTAATTCTGAAAACCCTGTACCTTAAGGACTTATTGTGATTTGCACGCATAATTGATTCAACCTCATCGGTAAGGAATCGAGTTCCCCATCTCATCCCAACCTCCCTACGTTCGACAAACCAATGTTGTATTTTGCTACGGTAGTACTCAGCAAGCATGGTTATAGGCAACTCACGAGCAGATTTCATGACATTATTAAATGATTCTGAACCATTTGTGGTCATTATACCGTATCTATTTCCAGGAAAATGAAATCTTGACCACTTCTCTTTACCTGCTTCCAATAAGTACTTCTCTATATCTGGATCGATTAGTCTCAAATCCCCCATGTATTTGTCAAATTCACGCTTCGTATATGCCCTTGCGCAACATCTGAACAAAGGTGTGATATCAGGATTCTTAAATTTGTGGTTTAAATTCATCTCCATGTGAAATGCACAATATCCATGCAAAGCATTGGGGAAGGCTTTAGGAACAGATTGTATAATACTTTGGTGTCTATCTGAAACAATAACAAGATCATCAATGTGCCCAAATATACCGGATAGTTTTAACAAAAACCATTCCCAGGCTTCATTATTCTCAGAATCTCCAACACCAATGGCCAATGGATATATGTTGTTATTTCCATCTGAAGCATTTGCTACGAATAATGTCCCAGCATACCTACCTGATAGGAATGCACCGTCGACTGTAATTACATGTCTTATACAAGATAAAAATCCTCTGATACATGGACCTAGTGCCATAAAAAAGTACTTAAATCTTCCGGACTGGTCAACTTCAATATGTGTGACGCTACCAGGATTTCTTTCCTTCAAAACATGACAGTAGGAAGGAAGCTTCAGGAAAGATTCCTCTTCACTGCCACGTAGCAAATAAAGAGCCTTCTCTTTAGATCTGTATGCTGTGGTGTAACCAATCTCAATCCCAAACTCATTTTGACAATCATCAATAATATCTTTGGGCTTATAAATTCTTCCTGGTCGGACCAACTTCATTTTTATGGCATTTCCTATCACTCTTGAGGTTGCAGTACTATTCTTCCTCATGTAATTGTTAGGATCACAAGTATGTCTTGATTCGTATTCTTTTACCCTGAACCTATCAGATCCAGTGATCCTATTACATCTAATCATCCAACTACAAGTAGATTGAATGCAACGTATTAGAACACGGTCTTTCCTACTAGTCAGTGTCCTCGTCTCAAATCTGTTTCTTATGGCATAAAGACCGACATGTGTTGTGAAATCTATCTTATTGTCAAACACTTGATCAACTTTCAAATCAAGCTCAACATGTGCCACAGACGACGAAACGTCACCATTAGAAATAATCTCTGTGGGTGTACTGGATGGACCGATACGTAATTCATAATTGTTTCCAATTACAGTTCTTCCTTCAGACTGGGATAAACCATAATTCTCATGATTTCTAACAATGACCCTTTCTGTTTCAACTTGTGTCCTTTCATTATGAATTGCATGCAAACCTCCCATTGAGGACATATCACGATCAACGTTTTCGTTGACAGGTATATCTGGTAATTCATATTCTCTAATCATATCAATATCTCCTTCATCACCCATTTGCGGCGGAACTAAATTGTGATCTACATCATCACGAATACTATCAAGTACATTATCGCAACCACCATTTGGATTTTGAGATCCTTCTTGCATATTAGTATCACTCAAGAAATTTACATTACGGCCTCCGGTATTAAAAACTTGCTCATGGCAAATAGAATTACTTGTACCTACAGATCTTATCACATTTTTTGTGACATATAGAACAGCCTTCCTTTCATTATCTTCAACGTGAAGGTCAAAAAACTCTTCCAATTCTTCATCATCACCTATTAAAACAGATGGTAATGTCAAATCATTCTTATAGAAGTATCTCACTTCAAGTTCATACTTGAACTTATCCATCTTTAACTTGAGAAACAACTTTTCTTTAAGTTCATTATACAACCATCCTTTTTTTATCTTCATCACCAAACCTTCACCTCCTTGATATACTTTTTTACCATCCTTCAATGACCATTTACCATTGTGAATGATTAGAATACTAAGGCTATCCATTCTGTAAAATGTTTAAAAATAATTAGGTCTATCTCATTCAAAAATACGTAAAGTTTAATTGATATATCAAATAATATACAACATATTGAACTGCGTTATTAGTATATAACATATATACCTGATTAAATGTGTAATAGATGGAGATATACCAACATATACATAGATATACCCACAGATATACCAGATATACCCTGAGATATACCAGATATACCGTGAGATATACCATAATTTCACTGAGATATACCAGATATACCGTGAGATATACCAGATATACCCTGAGATATACCAGATATACCATGAGATATACCAGATATACCTTGAGATATACCAGATATACCAGATATACCCTGACATATACCCTGAGATATACCAGATATACCCTGAGATATACCAGATATACCCTGAGATATACCAGATATACCCCTAGATATACCAGATATACCCTCAGATATACCAGATATACCCTGAGATATACCAGATATACCAGATATACCATCAGATATACCAGATATACCCTGAGATATACCAGATATACCAGATATACCCTCAGATATACCAGATATACCCTGAGATATACCAGATATACCAGATATACCCTGAGATATACCAGATATACCCTGAGATATACCAGATATACCCCCAGAAATACCAGATATACCCCCAGAAATACCAGATATACCAGATATACCCCCGGATATACCAGATATACTCTGAGATATACCCTCAGATATACCAGATATACCCTGAGATATACCAGATATACCAGATATACCCTGAGATATACCAGATATACCCCCAGAAATACCAGATATACCCCTAGAAATACCAGATATACCAAATATACCCCCAGATATACCGGATATACCAGATATACCCTGAGATATACCCTCAGATATACCAGATATACCCTGAGATATACCAGATATACCAGATATAACCTGAGATATACCAGATATACCAGATATACCCTGAGATATACCAGATATACCATGAGATATACCAGATATACCCTGAGATATACCAGATATACCCCCAGAAATACCAGATATACCCCCAGAAATACCAGAAATACCCCCAGAAATACCAGATATACCAGATATACCCCCAGATATACCGGATATACCAGATATACCCTGAGATATACCAGATATACCCTGAGATATACCATGAGATATACCATGAGATATACCAGATATACCCCCAGAAATACCGGATATACCAGATATACCCCCAGATATACCAGATATACCCCCAGAAATACCGGATATACCAGATATACTCCCAGATATACCGGATATACCAGATATACCCTCAGAGATACCACATATACCCCCACATATAGAAAACTGAATATAGCATTTCATAAATGTTTCGATTACACGCGGCCAAAAATATATGTTTCTATTAATTATTATTGAATTGGGGTAACAGTTTAATACGGTTTTTCAACCAAAAATCTGTTTAAATAATACCCATATCAGTTCCTCGCGAAAGTATGAAGCAAATTGTTGGAAATTTTTTGAAAATATATCAGTCCCAATCGCATTTTTCTGGTAGTTATTATTTAAAAATCCTGGTACAAATTGCAACATTTACATCTTAATAAAAATTGCAAATATTGTTGGAAGATATTACTAACCTCATTTTTATAATTTTTCCACAATGACACGCAATAATGGTGAGAAGATCAGTGAAGAGAAAAAGAGAGGGTGCGTAGTTGGAGGGAGAAGAAGAAAGAAAATTATTTTGGTGGGAAACTAAATGACCCAACCAAACCGGGCCGGGAGAGTAAATAGAATTTTACCTATTTTTAAACTTTTACACAAGGTTGCCCTTTTTTAAACTATATTAAGGATTTTGCCTATTTTAGACAAAAATCCTTTTTAATATAACACCCCAACGCGTTGGTCCTAATTTCTGCTTTCTTTTCAGGAGCTTTCTTACTTTATATTGAAAAATACCTTGGCCGTTCGATTTACAGTGAAGCGGTGCATGTTGCTGTCCAGTCCTCGCCGCTAATTTAAACTGACCCTTTTAGCTTGTTCCTCAAGAAAAGAGAAGGGTGACCAGTTTACTTGATAATTAAAAAAATAGATTAATTGTTGAATTTATAATTGCTTATTTTATTTTTTTATTTATCAAAATTTAGATTAGAGGAAGTAACAAACGTTTATTATGGTTACAATATTAATTTTAAAAATACAATCATAGGGATGACAACCGTATCTTATTAGATATATTTGTGTCGTATTCGTTTCGTATTTTAGTATTAATCTATCAAATTTTTGTATTAATTAGCACATAAAAAATTTATTTGATTTTTTTTTTCGTGTTGTCTATTTATAATATTAAAAAATAACAAAATCTTTAATGATATGAAAAAATCATCAATAATTTTTACTAAAAAATTTATCTATATTGTGTTATCGGATCGTATTAAATTGTATTTACCTCTAATCCTAGTTTAAGGTTTTTGTTTAGATGAAAGAGGTTTTTTTTTTTTTTTTTTTTTTTTTTTTTAATGAATGAAAAATTAAGAAAATTACACATTTATGCTATTTGTACCTTGGTGGAGTTCAATGAATTTCAAGTGTCAAGTGAGCTAAAATTAAAATGGTTTAAAACTCTTAAATGTTAGCAACTAATTTTTCTAAATTTTTTTTTTTTTTAATAACTATACCAATTACACACTATTTTAATACTCATTTGAACAGCTTTTAATGCTCACTAGTTGGATTCACACATGATTTTTTTTTTTTTTAATGCATACACTGTATTATTTTCACTTTTTTATTTGTCTTCAAAATCGTATATACATTATTGAATTTTTTAAATTACAATTCTTGTTAAACATTAAGGTGGCTGGATTGTCAGGTGAGAGATTTTCAAGTTGAAGCAATGTAAGATGAATTACATTGGAAGGGTTGACTAACAAATGAAACAATATGTTTGATTGTTGAAGCTTGAGAATCATAAGAACAGTTGAACATACGAGAGATAACCCAGAAAGCTTAATTACATGATTTGATGGAAAAAATGTACATGAATCAATATTGTTCTCCACAGTGGAGGCAACGCATGCGTAACAAATGACAACTGCTTCAGTCACACCTTGTAGAAGAGCTTACCGGCGAGGCATTTTGTCAAACAGGTATGTTGCATTACCATAACTCTTCAGTTTGTGAATTTTCATTCCTTCTGAATAAGTTTTAAATGATACAATTTTTCAATATATGATATAAATACTTCTTTACACAAGAGCATGATCTACCTAAGCTCTAAATTGTGTAAGTTGTAGATATACGGTTTATGTATGTCAGAAGCATATTAATTATAGGTAACTGAAGAACTTTGAACATATATATTAGAACGCCCCTGCTCAACAATAATTTGAGCACTTTCTGGTCCTCCTCAAATTGTGTTGCCTAGATTTGTGGTTCTGGTACTTTGTTTAACCTCAATAGCATTATTCTATAATGCTAACAAGAAGTAGTAAGCCAACGCCACTGGCAAAGCAATGAGCATTCCAAAAATTACCCTGTCACCAAAACAAAACTTGAATTTAGAACCTCATTGAGATATTTTAAATAAAAATATATTATTATGGTCTCTTTGCTTAGTGCTTTTGAACCAAACATAATTTTTTTTTGGGGTCAAAAGTGCTTTCAGGATCTAGAAAGTGCATTTGTGCTACCTCATAAAAGCACAAGTTATGTGCTTCTTGAAAGCACTTTATCATAAAACCGCTTTTGATAAAAACCACTTTTAACTAAAGTCTATTACTCATGTATGATTGAAAGAAGCAATTTCTACCCGGTGCTTAAGATGTCTGGATGTACATTATACTCTTTGGCAAAAACAAAAGGGACAATTCCTTGAGGAAGGGTTGCCTGGCATAACAATACAGATACAGTACTTAGCCATTTATCCAAAAGATAATAATAGACTTGTTTTTTATGATAATTGATCTATAATTGATGAGTACCTGAACAATTGCAATCCTGAGAGGAGTTCCTTTCAATCCAATGGCAAAGGAGGCCACAGCCATTAGGGCAGGTCCCACAATGACCTTCATTCCTATGGCAAACATAGCCAGTCTGGTCCCACATGCTATTATTCTACCCCTTGAAGCCATGAAAAGACCTAGTAAGTCATTAAAAAATAGGTTCATTTTTCAAAACCAGATCTTTATCTAATAACCTCAATTCAATCACTCATGTTCAATAGTACCTAGGCTAAATACTAGCAAAAAAAAAAGTAGTACCTAAGCTAAACATTGCCATGCCAAGTCCTCCATTTGATAGAATCAGGATTGATTGCTGGACTATTTCTGGCAATTTCACTCCCCATCTTCAAAAAAAGAGATCCAACCCATTTATTGATATCATCAATATTCTGGGGAATTAGAAAGGGAAAAAAAACTCCTGTTTGCTTACCTGAAATGTATGCATGCCCAAACAAGACCTAGCAGAGTTGCATGGGTATTAGGATTGATCATAAGCTTTTTCCCAACTGTTAAAATGATAAGCATTGTTTTGGTCTTCCTTGGATTTCTGCTTCTTTCTTCCTCCTCCTGCTCCACCTCATCTTTTGATTCGGTTTCTTGAGGGGTTTCAATTTCCTCTTAGAACATAAAAACTAATTATGACATATGTAGGTGTGATGTCGTAAACTAAAACCAAATTATAGGGAAAATACAGAGTAGTAGTTTTGTAGTTAAAAGGTTGGTTTTGTGAGTTCAAATTAGATTGACCAAATTGGTTTCGTGCTGTTAAAGCCATGAATATATTTCATTCATATAAGATGCAGTCTGTTTTATATCCATCAATGTAAATAGTTCCACTAAAAAATAAATAAATAAAATAAATGTGAAATATAAACACCTACCTGTGGATGATGGAGATACAGAGGCTGAGTTAACAACATTGAGCTCAAACAGAAACAATAGTAAATTGTACCAAATAATGCTTTGTAAGACAACTATCTGGGCAACAAGAAGAGCTGCTCTGTCTCCATACATTGCCTTTAACAAAGGAATTCCAAGGATTAATGTGTTAGGAAGAGTAGAGAGAGAGAGACCAGTTATGATCCAAATCAAGCCTCCTTTAGACCTGATTCTAGAAATAGCTGTTAATACTAGAAAAGCAAACAATTTCTGAAGTAAATCAGCAATTATGAGTTTTAGGTTCATTTTGTAGGGATTATTTGCAGATATAACTTGGAATGACAACAATGGAATTGAAAATTTTGCAACAAATTTGTTAATACCAGAACATTGTTCTGGTGTGAATAGCTTCCACCATTTCACTGAGATGTAGGCTAAAATCATAGCAACATATAGAGGAACAGTAGCTGCAATAACATGATAGACATCAGTCAGAGAAATCATGCTTGATTTGTTTGTTGATGGATCTAAGATATCAACCACATATGAAGTCTTTGTATTTGAAATCTTATAAGCTATGCTTTTTTGTCGCTTTGTCAGATATTAAAGTTAAGGGTGTCAATGCTTGTTTTAATAGAGGCTTCTTCAAAACTTATTTTTGATTCCCAGAATGACCTTGACAATGTAGTTATTACCTCTTTACTTATAAAGTACTTCTGTGATTGACTATGTGCTTACTTTGTTAATGTGTAGTAGTTTACTTGGATATATTTCCTTTAACTTTCCTCTACCGTGTTGGTCAAGTACCAATACTGTTGTAGAAGAATTAAGACTTGATACTAAGTGAGATGTGGTAAGCGTGGCAATCATGACACTACAAAAAGAAAATTATAAATGTGTAAATAGGGTTAGTTTTGTAAAAAGTGTTGTTCTTAAGGTTTTATTTTTTTTTATGTATGATACTAATTTTATGTTTTCTAATTCACCTCTTAAAGAAAACACAACGTTATTTAGTAACAAGTTTTGTTTTTTGTATTATAAAATGTGGAAGCAAAACACAGAATGCTTATTTGTGTCCTTAAGTTTTCTATTTTTATTTTCTATTTAGTACTTATTTTTTTACCTGTGTATTCTCAATTTTATTTTTCTTTTATTGAGAACGATAATAAAAAAGAGCTGGAGCTATACATAAAATGAAGTGTTACAGTGGGATTTGAAATTTAGTATGGATGTTTTGGATTATGAAAACAGATAACAATTTTTGAAAGTTTTTATTTCAAGTTTTAAAATTAGGCTAAAAAGTATTACTTAGTTCCAATTAAAATGAAAACTTTACTAGTTAACAAATAACATTAAATTCAGAAACATAAATTTGAACATGAAAAAAAAAACTTACAAAGTCAGTGTTTTATGTTTGTAAATTAACAAATTATATGAATTTTAAATGTGTCAACAAATATATGTAAGCATATCAAACTTAGCATACAATATAACTCAAAACATGACATAAATGCGACAACATGATAAAGTTGACATCCCTAATTAAGTGGGGGTTAGAATTGTCCTCAAAGAGTCGAAAGTAGATTCCAATAGGTCATGTCCTTTAGAGAAAGGAGGGTTGAAGCTAGCATAGACCTCTATTGTCAGATAGGCAATAGACTTGTTTTTAGCTATTTACCTTCACAACTGCGCATGCTTCTATTCCTTATACACAAATCTGCTAGTTAGGCCATTAAATATATTGATTTTAACTTATGAGTTCCATAATTCTAAATATATCTTCCTAGGGTTTCCAATAATGGGAAGGAAGAATAAAGAAGAAAGCTGCAAAAGAAAGTAATTGAAATTCTAAGTTTTTTAACAGTATTAAGCAAGAATTTTTGCTACACATAGCCAAAAGTGTTAGAACAAGTGTTACGGAAAAAATTTGCTTTTTTTACACTGAAAATTAAAAACAAAAATTTATGCCTCTTTCTTCTGTCTTTGTGTAGCTTCCAAGTTTCATCCCATTACATATGTACATTGTTAATGACAAATAAAATGATGCCAAATGGCTAAACCTTGGCAAATTATTAATGTTTCTTTACCTAGGATTGATGCGTGCAACCATTTACTGTTTTTACCACCAGACGCTGTGGACTATGGAGATGTATAAAGGAGGAACTAGGAGACTAAGAGAAGAGTCATTACTCTCAGGGGCATGGCTTAAAAGCACTCAGAAGAGAATATTACTTATATTGACATATATTAGCTATGGTGGAATTAGCTATAACTTTTGAACTACAAGCTTTTTCTTTTTTGTTTCTTTGTTCTTCTTTTTTCTTGCAATTGGCATCTCTGAAATGTATTATTACTATTGTACGGAATATTGCGCATGAGAGATAGGGAATATGTTAAAAGTATTGAGATTTAAAAATCTAACCTCTGTTTCAGGTTCAATGCTACATGAAAGTGATAAAATACTCTGTTTCTCCAATCTCACGTTTTGTACTGTATAATATTTGAGTTTCCGTTTAAAGAATTAAGATAAATTCTTAATTTTCAATTCTCAAATAATTTGTGTCATTCTATTTTTCATGTTTTATATAGTTGTAAATAATAAAATACTATTATATTGACCTCTAAATATTTTTTTTATACTTAATTTCTGTGTGTAGATTCCAAGATACAATTTGAAATTGATAAAGGATTGGTGATATTTTTTTAAGTTCACCTTTCGGTTTGAGAAGGATGCAACCATTATCATTTGGTCATGTTTAATCTGTTTTGAGAGGCTAGGCGATTTAAAGATCAATGACTAGCTTTGACAAAGTAACATCTAAAGAATAATTTGATGAGCATATAGTAAAGGAGCAATTTTTTTTTTGACACTTTGTATACAAATTTTTTTTTTTTTTTCATTTTTAACTCCTTAGTTAACTCGTGCACAAAATTAAACATACGTTAAAGAATAGAGGTTATTGGAACACATGTTCAAGAGCATTATTTATGATTCAAAATTTTGTTGTTATTGGAGTCACAACATATATAGGTTCTTCGATAGCCATTTATGATGTTGCTGAGTTGATAGACCTCTAATAAATTTTGTATTTTTGAATATACGTAAAAATATATATATATATATATATATATATATATTTTATGAACATATGTTAAAATAATAATAATAAAAGGGTGTAATATTCCCTAATTGAAATTAAAAACAAAATAAGAGAGAAGACTATTTTGTTAACTGAAGAAACGAATATCTGTTACTTTTATTTCAAAGGATGGAAAGCATTCTAATATTAAAACAAGATGCCTCATTATCTGTTGAAATGACTAAACCAACTTCCTAGTTTGAAAACCCTTTTCGATCAGTAACCTCTTTCATTATTGGTCATGAATTAATAAACAAAGTAATCTAAGTAAACAACTACTTTTCCCTCAAGTTATTTCGAGGTTAAGTAAAAGCCGAAAAATTTACTCCATTATTTACGTATCGGGAGATCTCAAAATATTGGTTTCTTTTTGTCATGCTTTGTAATGGAAATGATAAAGTTTTCTATGACCGATGGCTCATTATTATTATTATTTTTTTCTCAAAGCTAGGTTTCACAAACACTTATTTGATGAGACTTAATCTACTACTTTAAAGACTCATTTTAATAAACTAGAATATCAATTCAACTATAAATTTTTTGATAATTGATGGCTCACTAGTTATGACTTATGAGTGATAAACTGATCACTAGTGTGAGGCGCGCCAAGTATAACCCATAATCCTTCTAGCTCTTCATTGATGCATTTTTTTTTATATTATAATATTGCCCTTAATTGAAAACCAAGGTCTCTGCCCCGTATCTCAAAATGAATTTTGAAATATCTATAAAATTTATTAAAAAATAACTCGTAATAACATTAAATAAGGTTTAGTTAAATAAAGTCTAATATATAATAATTCCAACTAGTCAGAATTTTTTTGTTGTTGGTGATAACCTAATTGGTCAAAATTGAACTTAAACAGTTCAATGTTAAATTTATGGGCTGAATACTTTATTTATAGTATATATATATGAAAGAGATTTTGTGGTTAAGAGAGATATAAATGTTACTTTTCCAACTTTTTCCACATTAGAAGAATTATCCTTCTAATTTGTTGCTAGATTTTTTTTTTTTAATCAACTACTAGACTGTTGGCTGAAACGTACAATCGTAAAAATAAAAGGCTGAAAATTAATAAGAAAATTAAGATTTTGGTCTTACAAATGTAGAAGTGAATAGCGTTGAGGACTATCTTGATTGGACTGTTTTAATACAAAACAAGGTCATTCTACTTATAATAGTATATTTTTTTGAGATAGAAGTTTCTTTTTTAGAAAATATATATAGTATATACTATATAGCTGTTAATTAAATTGGAATAATTAACTTTATCTTCTTTCACTTGTAACATATTAATCCCTCAACACCAATATTCGTGCAGGCTTCAGGAAACTCACAGACACACCAAAGAATGGCTTAAAAGTTGTTTGATTAAAGTATAATAGATAACTGCATGCCAAAATGGAAACCATCTAATATCATCCTTTGAACGCTTGATTTTCTCCCATTCCTGAAAATCTTGTTGAAATCCAGCTGTACTAGCTGTTATGTTTCTAGCTGTTATGTTTTCTAGCTGTTAGCATTCTTTTATTCCTTATAAAATTGTAATCAAACATTGTAATAGACATAAGAAATATACAACAAGCATTTTCTTAATATGGTATCAGAGCAAGTTCGATACTAAACACAAACAAACACTTTTCCAATTTCTAATCTTTATCTGATCAATTCCATTTGCTTCAGAAACAACATCAGCAACCACAACATCAACAGCATCAACAATTGCAACATCAACAAGCAACAACAACAAAATCAACAATATCAGCAACAACAACTAAACACAAAAAAAAAAAAAAAAAAAAAAAGGATATCAGCAGCTCGTCCAAGCAACCAACGCCTTCTGCGCGCGCCACCAGCGCCTCCAATAACCTGCACGCCGAGTCACCAGCGCCGTCAGCCCAGACGCAGCGCGCCCCAGTCACCTGTGCCAGTCATCAGATCCGTCTCTAGCAACGCCTCACCAAGCAGCTCACCCGCGCTCCAGTCCAGCTCCAGCCGCGTCACAGAGCTCCACTCAGCTCCAGTCACACTTCGCCCAGCTCCAGTCACGCTTTGCCCAGCGCCGCTCCAGTCGCA
The DNA here is from genome assembly GCA_029378325.1 of Elaeagnus macrophylla. Taxonomy (NCBI): domain Eukaryota; kingdom Viridiplantae; phylum Streptophyta; class Magnoliopsida; order Rosales; family Elaeagnaceae; genus Elaeagnus; species Elaeagnus macrophylla. The sequence goes on from CM055640.1 coordinate 103,559,639, forward strand.
CCCAGAGCTCCACTCAGCCCTCCAGTCGCGCCCACCGCTCCAGTCGCACTCAGCCCTCCAGTCGCGCCCAGAGCTCCACTCGCAGAAACTGATTGTGTGTCATTATATTATCCCTCATATAATTCATATATAAACCCTAGATGCCCATTTATTTATTAACCCAAGCCCAAATTTTCAGCCCAATTTCAGCCCAAATTTTTAGCCCAATTTCAGCCCAAATTTTTTAGCCCAAATTTTTCAGCCCAAATTTTTTAGCCCAATTTCAGCCCAAATTTTTTAGCCCAATTTCAGCCCAATTTTTTTAGCCCAACTTTTCAAGCCCAAACCCAAGCCCAAATTTTAGTCATTCACCATGACAACTCAAACATCACCGGCAAACAAATTGGATTCATCACCAGCAAACAAATTGGATTCATCACCAGCAAACAAATTGGATTCATCACATCCATTTTTTGTTCATCAATCAGATCATCCAAGTCTCATTCTCGTTCCAATCAAGTTGAACGGCACCAATTATCCATCTTGGAGTAAATCCATGATCCACGCTCTCACGGCCAAAAACAAAGTTGGTTTTATCAACGGATCTGTTCAACCTCCATCAGAAACTGAAAAACCAAACGAATATGCTCTTTGGAATCAATGCAACAGTATGATTTTATCATGGATTGCTCACTCTGTGGAACCCGATCTCGCCAAAGCTGTTGTTCATGCCAAGACTGTTCATCAAGTGTGGCAAGATTTCAAGGATCAATTCTCACAGAATAATGCACCAACCATATATCAGATACAGAAGTCCATTGCATCTCTCTCACAAGGCACCATGACGGTTTCAGCTTACTACAAGAAACTCAAAGATCTTTGGGATGAGTTAGAAACATATCAAACCCCTCTCACATGTAACGGGATGAAAGCACACCATACGCAAAAGGAAGAAGATCGGATGATGCAATTCCTTATGGGACTCAACGACACCTATAACAGTGTTCGTGGCAATATCCTCATGATGTCACCGTTGCCTAATGTTCGTCAAACTTATTCATTGGTTGTTCAAGACGAAACACAGCGACAGATAACATCAGGACCAACCGAAAATTTTTCCATTGTCGCTGCGATTCATGGCCGATCATCCAAACACTGTGAGCACTGTAATAGAAATGGTCATACAATTGCCGAATGTCGAACCCTCAAATTCCATTGCAAGTTTTGTGATAAGAGAGGTCACACTGAGGAACGCTGTAAAATCAAGAATGGTACATGGGTTCCTACTAACACAGGAAATCAGGGTAGTAGGCACCATCAATCCAAACCAAAACCTCAAGGATCTAAAGAGAACATCAATTCAAGTGCTTCCTTTCCCACTGCCCATGCAGCAGCCACATCTTCAGCATATAGTTCCCAGACAAATGGTTCCCAGGCAACAACCCAACCGGCCTCTCAATCCAACCCTTTACATGGGTTCTCTGCAGAGCAACTCCAACAATTAGCACAAGCTATCTCTATGATAAGTTCAACTCATTCCTCTGGTAATGGTAATGCTTATGCAAATGCTACAGGTCTGGCTCCTTTTTCCATTCCCTCTATAAATTCTGTGTTTACTAAACCTTGGATTTTAGATAGCGGAGCTACTGATCACATCACTTATGATCCCACACTTTTCACTCACAGGGAATCATCACAAATACCCATTGTTAAATTACCTACTGGTTCTCATGCCCCAATCACTTCCACTGGCACTATACCATTCAATTCAAATATCACATTAGACAAAGTTTTATGTGTTCCATCTTTTCACTTAAATCTAATATCTGCTAGCAAACTCACTACTTCTCTAAACTGTTGTGCCATTTTGTTTCCTACCTTTTGTGTCCTACAGGACTTGGCTACGGGGAAGATGATTGGCTCGGGTAAACAGCGTGGTGGTCTATATTACATGTCTCCACTACAAAAGACACCTATCTCATCTCAAGTTTCACTCTCATCCAACCTTTGGCACATGCGACTTGGATACCCGTCCCCTGCTCGTCTTCGATTAGTCTCTCCATTATTGCCCTCTAAAAATATTTCTTTTGATAATAATTGTAGTGTTTGTCCAATGGCCAAACAAACAAGACTTCCATTTTCTCAAAGTTTAATATCAACTAAATCTCCATTTGATTTATTGCATTGTGATATTTGGGGACCACACAAAATCACCACACATTCTGGGGCACGTTTTTTCCTCACTATTGTAGATGACTTTACAAGGTGCACATGGATATTTTTGATGCAACATAAATCTGAAACCCAACACCTTCTCAAAACTTTTATTGGTTTTGCCCACTCTCAATTCCATGCCAACATTAAAACCATTCGGGTAGACAACGGATCTGAATTTTTCTCGATGAGAAATTTTTTTCAATCTAATGGCATTGAATATCAGCGCACTTGTGTTTACACTCCACAACAAAATGGAGTCGTCGAGCGCAAGCATCGCCATATTATCACTGTCGCAAGATCATTACTTTTTCAATCTCACTTACCCATTACTTTCTGGGGTGAATGTGTCTTGACTGTTGTCTATCTTATTAACCGATTACCCTCACCATTACTTTCCACTAAATCACCTTTTGAATTATTATACCACCGTTCCCCATCACTTGCCCATTTAAAAGTTTTTGGTTGTCTTTGTTATGCCACTGTTGTTCATCCCATTCATAAATTTGATCCTCGTGCCACACGTTGTGTCTTTGTTGGGTATCCTACTGGCCAAAAAGGTTACAAACTCTACAATTTGGAGACAAAGAAATTTTTTGTCAGTCGTGATGTCCGATTCAGTGAACATATCTTCCCTTTCTCTCAAAATTCGAGCCCTCAGCACTCTCTTTCCTCTGATTTACTTAACAACTGGACTCCACCAATCGATACACATGATGAACCTGACAACCCCATCCCTCCAATCTTACCTATGCCCACCTTCATCGACAACACCCCTTCCAATACAGAAAACGCCACCTCTCCCAATACAGAAAACACCCCTTCCAATACAAAAAACACCACCTCTCCCACCACACCCTTGTCTATTACACCCCTGTCCACCTCCGTCGAACCCACCCCTTCCCATACAGATAACCCCATTCCTCTAATCATCCCTCCTCGACATTCTACTCGCTCTACACATCCTCCAGCATGGCATAAAGACTACCACATGTCCAACCATGTCAATCATTCAACCTCAGGGCCTCGTTCTGCATCAGGTACTCGGTATCCTCTTTCCCACTTCCTTACCTACTCCCGTTTATCTTTAGCCCATTGTGCTTTTCTTACTAACATTACAGGTCACACAGAACCTACATCTTATGCTCAGGCTATTCTTGATCCACATTGGTGTCATGCCATGACTGCAGAACTAGAAGCTTTAAAGCACAATAACACTTGGAGTTTGGTTCCACTACCTATTGGTCATAAACCGATTGGATGCAAATGGGTCTATAAAATCAAATACAGGTCTGACGGCACCATTGAACGTTACAAGGCTCGGCTTGTTGCTAAAGGCTACACTCAAATTGAGGGGATTGATTATCAGGAAACTTTCTCTCCTACAGCCAAACTCACTACCCTCCGCTGTCTTCTTACTGTTGCTGCTGCTCGCAATTGGTTCATTCACCAATTAGACGTTCAGAATGCTTTTCTCCATGGCGATTTACATGAGGTGGTATACATGGAACCTCCTCCTGGTCTTCACCGACAGGGGGAGAATATTGTATGTCGGCTCAACAAGTCACTCTATGGTCTCAAACAGGCTTCCAGAAACTGGTTTTCTACCTTTTCAAATACCATTCAAAAGGCCGGTTATCAACAGTCTAAAGCAGATTATTCTCTTTTTACCAAGGTTCAAGGCACTTCATTTACTGCAGTTCTTATATATGTTGACGACATACTTCTCACGGGAAATAATCTTCAAGAAATGGAACATCTCAAAAGGTTCCTTCTCAATCGCTTCCGCATAAAAGATCTCGGAGATTTGAAATATTTTCTGGGCATTGAATTCTCTCGTTCTAAGAAAGGTATTTTCATGTCTCAAAGAAAGTACGCACTTGATATATTGCAGGATTCGGGACTTTTAGGTGCACGCCCAGACAAGTTCCCAATGGAACAAAATTTGAAACTCACTCCTTCAGACGGAGAGCTACTGAATGATCCAACAAAATACAGGAGACTGATTGGCCGATTGATCTACCTTACTGTCACAAGACCTGATATAGTCTATTCTGTTCGAACACTAAGTCAATTCATGCATCAGCCTCGCAGACCTCACTGGGATGCCGCCATACGAGTTCTTAAATATCTCAAGGGGACTCCAGGTCAAGGTTTGTTATTTTCTGCTACCAACAATCTTACACTAAAAGCTTTTTGTGATTCAGATTGGGGAGGTTGTTGTGCGACAAGGAGATCAGTTACATGATACTGTGTTTTTCTTGGAAACTCACTCATCTCATGGAAATCCAAGAAACAAACCAATGTTTCAAGATCATCAGCAGAATCTGAATATCGAGCTATGGCCAACACATGTTTGGAGCTGATTTGGTTACGTTTTCTACTACAAGATTTAAAAGTCCCACAAACAGCTCCTGCACCATTGTTTTGTGATAATCAATCAGCTTTGTATATTGCTGCTAATCCTGTTTTTCATGAACGTACAAAGCACATCGAAATTGATTGTCACATAGTTCGAGAAAAACTACAAGCTGGAATAATCAGTCCTTCATATGTACCTACACGCTTTCAATTGGCAGACATTTTTACAAAGGCCTTAGGGAAGGATCAGTTTGTAACATTACGTGACAAGTTGGGACTTCATGATATTCACTCTCCAACTTGAGGGGGAGTGTTGAAATCCAGCTGTACTAGCTGTTATGTTTCTAGCTGTTATGTTTTCTAGCTGTTAGCATTCTTTTATTCCTTATAAAATTGTAATCAAACATTGTAATAGACATAAGAAATATACAACAAGCATTTTCTTAATAAATCTTTCCTACTATTTTGTATTAAAAGATAATGATTTCCCCACTCTCAACGCTGTTAAATTTAAACCAACTATGCATGTATATTTAAAGCAAACTGAGTTAGAAACTTAGCTCTTTTTCAATTTAGCTCCATCCTTTTATGTACACATAGGTCCTTTTTTTTGTTGTTGTTGCTAAAGATGTACGCATAGGTCTTGTTATGCCGTAGGTGTGCCTAAAGGGTTTGATATGAGACCTTGAACATTATTTAATATAATTATTTTACAAACAATTGTCTGTTTATATATAGCTAGGAGGGAATTAATTATCTCGACAAATATGGTGATGAATAATCCAAGATTTGTCTTCTTGCTATGTTCTTTAGCATTAATATTGCCAAAACTACAAGCTAGTATTGTAAAATTCGATAAGGTTTGGCGTCACCGAGCTGAGGAAGCTGAAAAAGCTACTCGGGATGCTTATTAGCCCAACCCTGAAAAAGGATTTATTGCCTTACAATAGCCACTATTCTGGCCAAATGTTTATTTTTTCCTTTATCGCGGTACGCCCGCGTTTTGAATGTAAATATGAGTTGCTACTTTGCTTCTCTAACCGGTCCAGATTTTCAAAATTTCCAATTCACTTAATTAATTAATTCCTAATTTGTCGGTCTCTTTTTTGTCAGAAATCAAACTAAAATTAATTACTTTTTTCTGTTATTCCACTTGTATGTAAATTGTACGTAAATTATGTAAATTTATTTACATACTGTCACATTAATATGTAAACTCATTTACATACTGTCTCATTGGTATGTAAATTCATTTACATATTGTCATATTTGTATATAACACAGTTTACATAATATATAAATAATTTACATACTGATATCACATATCACATGTTTAAGAATATTTTTGTAATTTATGTAATTTTAATATAATTAAAACTCACAATTTTAATTTTATTATTGCTAGTTTTAAAAAATTTAACTCTTTAATCAAAATGTATGTTATTTGGGCCATGAGCTCGTATTTGTTCGTTTAAGTGGTTATATTTTCCTAGCAGTTGCCTTCTTCCTGGTGGTTATTTTTTGATAATTTTTCAGTTATTCACATTTTTTTTCCCTAAACCATTTTACATACTGATATATTGGGTATGTACACCTATTTACATATTATTACATTAGTATGTAAATTTATTTGATATGTAAATCTATTTACATATTAGTATGTAAATTATTTACATATTATGTAAATAGTTTATATAGTACGTAAACTTATTTACATACTGATATATTGGTATGTAAATTTATTTACATACTGATATATTGGTATGTAAATTTATTTACATACTGATATATTGGTATGTAAATCATTTTACATACTATGTAAACTGATTTACATAGTATGTAAACCATTTTACATACTATATAAATCAATTTACATACTATGTAAATTGATTTACAACCAATTTATATACTATGTAAACTGATTTACATACTGATATTACGTATCACATAACTAAGGATATTTTTGTAATTTATTTAATTTTAATGTAATCAAAACTCACAGTTTTGATTCTATTATTGCTAGTTTTGAAAATTTTAATTTTTTAACTAAATGCATGCTATTTAGGCAAATAGCTCCCGAAAAAATAACAAAGAACTTCAACGAGCAAGTTAGCAAGTAAATTATTTTGATTTCTAGGTCCTTTACTTTGTTTTATATATGTAATTTGTTGTTGGTTTTTTAAATATAAACTTCTTTTATGAATTTTAATTTTTTGTTTTACGAAGGGTTATAGAGGGGACAAACGGCCCTAGAAGACTCTTAAAGGATATAAAAAACCGTAATTGTAAGACCACAAACCCAATTGACGACTGTTGGTGCTGCAAAGCAAATTGGGAACAAAACCGAAAGCAATTGGCAAAATGTGTGTCTGGTTTTGGACATAAGACCACAAGTGGTTTTGGTGGTTGAATCTATGTCGTTACAGATGCTTCTGATGATAGCATAGAAAACCCAAAACCAGGAACTCTCAGACATGCTTGTGTTCAAAACGAACCATTATGGATCATATTTGATCGTAGTATGGTTATCAAGTTAGCCAATGAACTTTTAATCACCAGTCATAAGACCATTGATGCTCGTGGAGTTGATGTTCACATTGCTTATGGAGCTGGCATTACAATTCAATTTGTTCAAAATGTGATCATTCATGGTCTTCGGATTCACGATATTGTGGCCAGCTAAGGTGGGATTATTTGAGACTCTTCCGAACATTGTGGCTTGAGAACTACTGCTGATGGAGATGGGGTTTCCATTTTTGGATCCACAAACGTTTGGCTTGATCATCTTTCTATGGTCAATTGCAAGGATGGTCTTATTGATGTGATGCAAGGGTCTACAGCCATCACCATTTCCAATTTCCACTTTACTCACCATAACGATGTAAGTCGATCAAATTCAAACAAATCCATTCTCTAATATATGAACTACATACATGATCTTACTTACATATACGTGTTTTGGGTTTATGGGTAGGTGATGCTTTTTGGGGCGACAGTTATGATCAAGATAAAATCATGCAAGACTGGCTTTCAACCATCTTGGAAGTGGATTGGTGCAGAGGATGCCAAGAATCAGATGGGGTCTCGTTCACATTGTCAACAATGACTACACCCATTGGCTCATGTATGCCATTGGTGGTAGCTCAAATCCCACCATTATAAGCCAGGGAAATCGATTTATAGCACCTATAAACATTGCTGCAAAGGAGGTAATTAATAAAAGATGAAACGAAGAGTCATGATTACAAATAGCATGTACAAGTACGTGTCATAAGCATTATGTTAAGTAAATGAAATTTGATATTACTTAATGATGGGTTGACATGGGTGACCAAGAGGGACCATGCAAGCGACAAAGAGTGGAAGACTTGGCAATGGAGGTCAGAAGGAGACATAATGGAGAATGGAGCATTTTTTTGTTCAATCTGGAGACCCCGCCATGAAGTACCCATTTAGTGACCTGTACATGATCAAAGCCATGCCAGGGACATCAGTCAGTGAACTTACACACTTCGCAAGTTCACTCAATTGCATTCCCGAAACACCATGCTAGCAATTTACCTATGCTCTCCTTTTCAGTGGACTAGCTGCAACAAGTTCGATCAATACAATTGTAAATATCAAATTAGCTAGTAATGAAACAAGTCATGAGTGTCAAATCATTTAAGACAAGCTAATTTAGTGTGCTTGTACAAGGCAATCAAGTCAAGTTGGGGTGACTTTAGGACTCTATTAAATCTACTCTTATCACTTTTTTGCTTGCAAGATGCCAAACATAAGTAAAATGTAATTTATGTAAATAATGTAAACAATGTCTATGAAATATAGCCCATTGGGTACATACCATTGCTGAAGCAACCTTATAAGAGCATCGTTTACTAGTGTTACCCTTAAACAGGGACCTCCATCTGAAATAGCTCAAATAGAAACCAGTTGTCCGTAGGTGTTAATACCAATAATGTATTACTTAATTTGATCATTGATCTTTAAGATTTATATTACATAAGAATACAACACAAGAGTTCAGGAAAATAAAACATCTTCCAAAGTTGTGTGAAATCTTCTATGCACTGTCAGACTCATTTCCAGAGTCAACATTCATAGGTTGTGGGTTTTTGTAACCACTGATTTCGTCCTTGTATCGTTTTTTATCTTGGTGAGCTCTGGCTTCAAATGGTTCTTTCTCCTCAGCTGCACAAAAGGGATAATGAAACAATTAATGTACTCAAACCAAATGCCACAAATCACAAGCAGCAATGACAAACAAGTGAGGTAGCCATCCTCATTGTATTATGGAACTTCCCCAGAATGCAAAACAGGTAAAGACGCATAAAAGTAAATATATCAATCATGCATACCTGACATCTTTTTCCACTTATCTCCGAGGACTCTTCCAATCTCCGTAAATGCAATTCCAGGGTTGCTTTTCTTTATATTCTGTAGCCAAGAAACTTCATTAGCAACAAGCATATACAACTATGAAGTCTGATCATAGTCCATTGGATCAGACATTTCATATTTCATTGATATCTTTTCACATGGTTGTAAACGGAAGCCAATTGGAAGTTCACCCCTCAAATGAACATACCAAGAAACAGCGCCATGAGAAAACTAGAACATACCTCTCTTTCCGTCTGTGAGAAGAACATGAAACCAGACATGGCTCTTTTTGGAGCATTTGGATCCTTTTTCTTCTTCTGTTTTCTCTTCTTGGAAGCATCTTCATCTCCATCTCTGGATTTCTTCTTGGAAGAAGATGGCTTAGATACTCGTAGTTCCTTTTTAGAGTCCTTTTTGGAAGGCATCTGTGCAAGGGGTCACACAGCTAATGTAAGATGGAGCAGGAAATATTTTTATAAGATAACCTCCTTAAGATTAATAATATGTAATAACATGGCTTACCTCTTTCTCATCTCCAGTTTCACTAGCATCAGAGTTATCCTCCCCAGAATCATCAGTAGGGGACCCACCATCATCTTTATCAGCAACAAAGTCCTCATCCTGGGAAACTTCACCATGTTAAATACTGAATCTAATGCCCTATTCCAGAGATTCACAAGCATACAAGCACACCAAGTAAAATGAAAAGAGAGAAGTTTTCAAAGGAACCTATATCTTGACACTTTATATCATAAAGTTACCTAATTTAACAAGTCTGACTAACTGCAGAAGAATAGATGATATTGGTTTATGGTATTATGTTTCCTAGACTATACTAAAGCAATCTACATAGATGATTCTCCCGACATCTAGAAGAAGCAACAACAACAAAAAAAAAAAAAAAATTCATTTGCAACTTTATACGTTATTAGAAAAATGACCTCTTCATCACTTTCATCACCACCAGCTTCATTCTTCACACGCACAAGATGTGGGTCAAGAGCATCATCGTCATCTTCTTGAAGGACAGAAGCTACACCATCTGTCCTTTGTACATCTCCTAGATTCATGATTTTTAAGCCTTTTGAACTGCACAAACAGCCAACAAAGTGGTAAATCAAAGAACTAACTGTTATATTTACAAAAGACTAAGATTGTCTGCGATCTCAAACTAACCTGATGAAATAAAAAAGAGGATGGTACTCATTCCTCTGGATATTTCGAAAAGAGTACTCTTGCTCGGTTTTAAGTTTGATGACAAGATCAAAGTAATGCATATTTGATCCTCCAGCAGCATGCCTCTCAAATTCCACATAGTCAATCTATGCAAATGGGGGTCATTTCAGGCTCCACGAAACAAGTATAACATGAATTGTCAGAAAGACCACTACCTCCTCATGAAGAATAAGGGTAGGAGGTTTTGGTAGAAAGAAGAAGCTCTTTTCAAGAGGGTATAAGACTCCATCTTCAGCTTTCAATGAAGCCTTCACAGCATAGCTATTTTGGCAACTACGAAATTTTCCAGGTTTCGTAACTTTGACACCCGACAAGCCGCGCAATATCGTAGTGAATACTTCATGAATGAGTCCCTGTTTTTTAAGGTAACAAATATACTAGTCAAGGTCTCCACGAATGATATATTGATGTAACTGAAGTAACAGACCCATTCCACAAACACCAGCTCAGGAAAACTAGAATAGCTAATACCTTGTAATACGGTTCTAATTTATCCTTGTACTTTGCATTTAAAAGATCGTCACTCATTGACAGGGTGCTCTCAACAACATAATCAGTTTCAAACTATACAGGAAATAAGAACCGGTCAGAGTTCTCGCAGTGAAATACATCACACCAAAAAGGCAATCCTTTCGAAAACACAAAAATCTTTTACCTGCAAAACAATATGTGGATACAAGGTTTGGCCTTTGCGAATTGGTGGATCAAGAGTTACGACAACAAGGGAATGTGGTGTAGACTGTACAAGGAGAAAGCCAATATTGTCTATCAATATCAAAGAAGCTTGTGAAACAATAAAAAGTCGAGTATCTAGTAAACATAATTAAAATTGGGAGGAGAGGGCTAGAATGCAAAGATACTTGGTCAAATTTAAAGTCGAGGAACTAAAATGTCCTATTATAGTTCAAGAGTGTTGCTGTAAATTATCCTACAGGGATGACCTAATAATCATAATATCAATTCATGACCATTTCAATAATTGACTATGTTGTGTTGCTATCAGGCATTCAATCGACATTTAGAGAATTGGCAATAAAACCTTGGGCAGTAAAAATAAGCGAACAACACTGCTATACTGAATTTTAAAATCATTAGCCTGCCCTTGTAGCCGGAAGAATGAAAGATGAAGTTCCACGGTGTATCGCCCCCTACACAAGCAAGTCCACAAATAAGAAACAAAGAAGAAAACCAAAACCCAGTGCTGCTGTGATAGAAATAAATGGATTCGAAAAATATGATCCTTTAAGCTTGTATGCCCATATCCTGACCCAAATAGATAACTATCTTGAACACTCAAACATTCAGTAAACCTACCTTGGTGTGAGGATTGCAATACCCTCAAATGCAACAACAGCATCTTCACCTCCAGCACCAACATCCGCCACTGACATAATTCTATCACGAAATACCTAATAGAGAATTGATTGCATAGAGATAAATGAATCCAATAAGAGACTAAAAGAAAAAAAATTCACAAATCACAGGATAAGATTAAGAGGTACATGCCTGTACAGAAGGACGGTTCTCATCACCAACAAATTGAGTGTTAGAGTTAGGTACGTGAAAGCTGATCTCCATCAGTGAATCTTTCTGTGAACAGACCAACCAAACATGCTTAGAAAGCAAAAACCATAAGTGTAACCTTAAATGAATGATGCTCCAATAGATTCAAAACTAAAAACACAAAATATAAGAAAATCACTTAAAATGTTTAGCAATTGTTAACAAAGAAACCTCATTAGCTCCTGCTGTATCATCGACATGGAACTCCAGGAGGACATCATTTTTCCCCTGGAGTTGTGTCTGGGAGACATCTGCCAAAGATACCTCAAAAGCTTGCTTGTTACTAACCAGAAAAGTCAGCATGTTCCCTGCAGATATTACTAGAATATTTTAGATAAAGAAAAAAATTTGTAAACATGCAATTAGTTGTACTCTTTAAGGAATAAAGTAAGTCACTGACCACTTAAATCAACATCTCCCCAGTTACGGCCACTTACAGAAAGTTGCTTCTCGTCCGGAGTAACTCCACAAATATTTTGGAAATAATTAGTCAAATTAGTGACATCCTACATTGAAAAGAAGGAAAGAAAGGATAAGAGACAGCAAGCTTTTGAAACATCCACCTTAATGGTATCAATTGTATGCACCTCCACAGTGTCATCACTAACAATGACTACTAGTAGCCATTAGATAAGCATATACCATGTTAAAGTGTAATCTTCTAAAAATTTAAGCTATTGGGAAACCAAATCATTTTATACATCCTAACAATCCCCTCAAGTGTGGGCTCTAAACACATTGTAGGCCCAACCCATGAAATACAACAAATAGGGGTGGGGTTTTAAAACAGGACCTCTCTCTAATACCAAGTTAAGTGTGCTGGACACCAGTAATCTCAAAATATTATAACATACCCCGAAACCAAATTTTAGAACAAAACAAAAAAAATTTATCCTTCAATGTTCCAATCGTTTATAAATATTAAATGTACAAGGAGATATCAAAAAGAGTCGGTTGTAGAAAGACTAACCTGGTCACGGAATCCAGTGAACTTGTAGTATAGTCCATCTTTGCTTCGCACCGCAAGTTGATTAGTTCTTGGGACCTTCATCCATGTCACCCCAGCAATGTCAGCTTTATCCACCTCAACTGCTTTACCACCACCCTGTTTCTTCCATAAAACCCCTCCTGAATATATTTTTAGCTGACCTGGATTCTGCATTTACCATGTTGATCAAAAAACTAATATGTAAAACTTATGACATTCAATAGTTTCTTTGCACAGTGATACCTAAGGTTGCCACCACCATATAATCATTTCTTCAAATTCATATCGAACTTAAATGATTAGATCAAATACATGAGGAGATCTTATAAAAAAAAAAATAATACATGAGGAGGAAGCAACAAAATTAGGCAACGGTCAGAAATTCCCCACCTTAGAAACAATTATTCATCACTTTTTTAAGCGAGCAAAGTATCTTAAGTCTGATGAAATGTGGTGCTGAACGAGGGATCACTCAGGATACTTGTACATTTGAACTCTATATTACCACTTCTCAGCTATTTCTATTCAAACAAAGTGCAAAAAAAAATCCCAATTTTTAAGATGGAGAGCACAAAAGTCAGAACTACGCATTGGAATAGTGAGTTTGAATGGTATTAATAAAATGACAAAGTAGCTCAAGGTTACTTTCTTAACACATAACCTTAAAAACCACAGCAGGAACTGCCCATTAAATTTCTTAAAATGCATTTCCATTTAGGGTTTTAAGATGAGAAACGATGAAGATAGCCAGACATAAAACCCCGAAAAGCAACTCACTTCAAGGACTTTCCCCAACAAAACCGTAGCAACGCCACCTACCACTACGAAGAACCACCACAAATTAGGGTTTCAAGACCGCAAGTAAAAAAGGTAACACCGAGTTAAAGCACCCAAAATGGTAATTTCCAAACCAAAGTTGACCACTAAAGGAGAAGATAGTACCAACCGAAATCAATTGTAGGATATCAAAAAGAATTAAGCGGAAGCAAGTAAACGAGGAAGTAAAACACAACGAAAAAGGCTTTGGACTTATTGATCAGTCTCACGGGAAAATTGAGGGAGCAATTTGTGTTAAGGAAGTACAAAAAGAGAAAGAACTCACAGTGCCTCCACGACCTCCAAGAAAGATATTGTTGAATTGATGGCCGTCAGTCATGGCTATTCAGATTTCAGAACCAGTCCAAATATTCTATTCTGCGTAAAGAACAACGAGGGTTTATAGGGTTGGTAGTACGGTTAATACATGGCGGCGTTATTTCTATTATTATTATATGTAAAAGGAAAATTTGTTATTCTATTTTTTTTAATTAATTATTCGTTTATTTTATTATTATTTATATAAAATGTGTTGTTTTGATTATGTAGCTATTATTTATTATATATATATTTTTTCATTTTTATTATTATATATAAAAAAAATTATTATTTTATATATTTTATTTTGTTTGATAAATTTTTTATTTATTTATTTTGTTTATTATTATTTATAAAAAATGTATTATTTTGATTATTAGGCAATTATTTATTATATTTTTTCATTATCTATTACTATTTATATAAAGGAGAGTTTGCTCCTCCCATTTATTTGATTTTATTTTGTTTGATAAATTTTTTATTCATTTATTTTATTTACTATTATTTATACAAAATGTGTTATTTTGATTAAGTGGCTATTTTTTTTTTTATTTATTACAATATATAAAAAGGAGAGTTTATCCCCTATTTATTTAATTTTTATTTTGTTTAATAATTTTTTTTCATTTATTTTGTTTATTATTATTTATACAAAATATAATATTTTAATTAAGTGGCCATTATTTCTTAAATTTTTGTAGTCAAAAGTTTAAAAAAAAAAAAAGTATTGAGAGTTTTTTTGAAGTATATTTTTATAACTTTTATATATTTATTATTACTAAAAGTATATATATTTTTTATATATTTTTATATTAATTTTAGTACATCTCAATTTTTTTATTATCTATTATTATCTATATTTAACTATATTTTATGTTTAAAAAAGGAAGTTCATTTTTATTTATTTGACAAATATTTTGTTTGGTATTTTTTTACTTTTAATTTTTTAAGAATTACTAAAAATAACACCCTTAAAATTTATAATAACAAAAAAATTACAATTTAATTTGAATGACGTCTAATTGGACGGGTTAAAAAATAATGTAACAATCATTTTTTTAACAATGGTACTATTTTTATTGTTATAAATTTTAAATTGTGCTAATTTTTTTTTTTTAAACTCATTTGTCAATTTTTTCCTCTAATATCAAAAAAGTACTTATATGAAATTAATGCATATTTAAATTTTCTCAATTAATACATATTTCAAGATCATTTTGATTGAAATTTTCTTTGATAATTTTATTGTTTTGACATACTCTACTAAAAGAGTAAGTTAGACTTTTCAATATTTGACAAATATTATATATTATATATATTTTTAAAAAATTAAACTCATTTTTATTTTTTCTTATATGAAAAAGAGTAAACAATGCAAAGTTAGAGTTTGTACGTAATGAATTTTTTTTTGACAATTTTATTATATTTAAAACGCATTTAATTTTTTTTATAATAAAGTTTTTATAATAAAATTCTTTTTATTACAACTTGATGCATGAATCAATTAACATGTTAAAATATAATTGGTTATCAATTAATAAATTGTGTCACAGTTACTCTAGGTTTTCAAACTCTCACCTTCCTAATTTAACATATAATTTAATACAGACATATCATTTGATGCATATAATATTACTCTTTTTTATATTAAGACAACTAATAAATTAAAGCACTTTAATTTAGTAAAAGAATTGATATTATCTTTATTTTTTTAAGCACAAAAATTTAAGATTTATAGAAAGAGATAGAAATAAATACATACAAATCTAAAAATAAAGGAATTTTTTTTTTATCATAATTTAATGTATACATCAGTCTACATATTATAATATAATTAGATCCTGTTATTAAGTAGTTTGACAATTACTTTAAAATCTCACCATTCAAATTTAACATTTAATTTAATATGGATATATAATTTGATGCATACAAAAACTTAATACATATAACATTACTCAAAAATAAAAATAAAAATAACTTCAAGTAGCACGTGCAAAGCTTGTGTCCAAACCTAGTATTAAAAAGTAATTTTGGTAGGGTATATGAAAATTAGTTTGGAATCGAAATGAAAATAGAGAAAAAGATTTATTTTATTTTTATATTATTAAAAATTATATTTAATTGAAATAAATTGTTATAAAATTAAAGAAAATAAGAGAAAGTAAATAGAAGAAATAATTTTCATTGATTATTGTGTTTACAATACACTGCTAAAATTTTATTTATAGAGTTTATAAGATACAATATGAATTTTGAATTTAAAATATGACAAATATTAAATCTTAAATTAAATACAAATTTATAATACAATAGAGATAAATCTTTATTTAAAATAAATCTAACCATAAGATATATTATATTTAAGATTTGACATCCAACATATTTTGTATTCATAATAAAGTCATGTAACATATAAAAATATTAAATTTAATGTAATATGAATACACTAGAATCTATTAAAATTCATACAGTGATTCACATTGCTTTAATAGTGCATGCTTATAATTATCATAACAACAAATGACATTTGAATTTAGCGCTTTTATAAGCAACAAGTACTGTTGAATTTATTCATATTAGTAGCTATATATAAATTAATATTATTGAGTACTAGTCATATTTTAAACTCATCTTATACATATGGGAGTAAAATTTTGTATCTTATAGTCTCGTTAATTTTTGAAATAAATTCATGTATTTTCAACACTGATAACTCTAATTTATTAGAGTAATATTAGCTTCTAATTCTTAAAAATTTGCTTGATTACTTGTAAATATTTGCACAATTTACTCATTTGGATATTATTTGTGCCATTTGTGAATATGAGTGAATTCTTTGATATTATATCTGAATCTATCTTGCATTTTATTAAAAACATCTATATTTTGAAATTCACTCGTGAGATTTTCATGTATTTCTTTGTAGATAACAAAGAGAACAACAAAGAAGCATTAATTAGGTTTGCCCCAGCTTTGTTGTAGCAAAGCACACCAGAATCAAAACAACGTGAAACATAAAATTTAGCAACTAGGCTTGGTCTCTTAATTAAGGGACGATAATGGGCAGTTAAAACTCACATGTTTAAGGGTAAATTTGGAAGTTAACACAAGAATCTCATCTCAAATTAAACCTAAGGATTAACATATAAAAATGTGGTTGATTCAAAATATACACACTGATTTGGCAAAAAAAGAATATCAAAACAGAGGAACAGAACAGTGGCAAATTTTGGATCTAAAAGAAGACCATTGCCTACAATTTGCAAAGATCAATTCAAGGGGCTAATTTACAAGAACTATTAGTGAGAAAAGTAAGAGAAAGTTAAAGATTTTGTAACTCAATTGATTGAGAACTTAATTGAAGGAATTTTTTAGTGATTTACTTTTTCTTATATTGGTCTCTATTTTATTTCAATTTTTATAAGTCAATGGATATGATTTTGAATATTTATGAATTTATATTTGATTTCATGAATATGATTGGCTAATTTCCTTCTAATTAGGATTGTAGATGTGCAAATGAATGTAGTCTCTATTTTTCAATTTCAAAAGTTTGTGATTTGCGCAAGAGGGTGCCAGTTATTCAATACTTATTTTATTGATTAATTTTTATAGATTGCTTGATCACTAATTGATAGGATCGTAAAACTGAGATTAATGTTGAAAAAATTAGTTGATGTCGGATGAATCTTGATTAATATGTGTTTAATTTAAATCTAAGGATAAGAATTAAAATTAAAATTAGTATAGGAATATATATTTGTCTCATATAATCCAAAAAAATTGATGCATTAAATATTATTATGATTTTGAATATTTATGAATTTATATTTGATTTCGTGAATATGATTGGTTAATTTCCTTCTAATTAAGATTGTAGGTATGCAAATGAATGTAGTCTCTATTTTTCAATTTCAAAAGTTTGTGCTTTGCCTTGGCAAGAGAGTGCCAGTTATTCAATACTTGTTTATTGATTAATTTTTATAGATTGCTTGATCACCAATTGATAGGATAGTAAAATTGAATTAATGTTGAAAAGATTAATTGATATTGGATGAAACTTGATTAATATATGTTTAATTTGAATTTAAGGATAATAATTAAAATTACAATTAGTAAAGGAATATATATTTGTCTCATATAACCCAAAAAAAATTAATGCATTAAATATTGTTAAACTCAATTGTGCATAGAAATGTGTTTTATTGAGTGTTATAAATTATAAATATTGTATATTCGAAAGAATCTATTGTAATTTTCAAATTCTACTTACTGGTACACTTTACTATAGAATTGTCACAGCATCACTGCACCATTCATGCTCTGACTGTATCACTTATTAGATTTACAATCTTAACTAATTTATCCACTTGAGATTCTTACTATCCTTTTTGTTGAACTCTATTTTAGTATTCTTACTCTTATCATTTCGTGCTTATTAAGTTATTTTATTTTATTTGTTACACAACATCTAATATTGATTTTATTAGTTAAGTTTTACAGTACTTTCTAATAATTTAATCTCCGTAAAAACGATCTTTCTTATTAATATATTACTTATTTGCGACATGTATATTTACGTAAAATCTTATACACTTTTAGAACAACAAACATATTTTATATTTTTCGGCACTTAAATAACTAGTTCTTATAAATATTTAATGAACATCTCAAGTATTCATACTATATCTATTTCACTTTGCGCTTATGTGAATAAATATATGCCTGAAATAATATTTTGTATTTAGTTAATATTTTTCTAGGTTGACAATTAATTACTTTTAACATTATTAAAGATCTATATCATCTTTTAATTATTAAAGAGTGACATGAAAGTAATATATTGTAAACATTAATATTTTCTTTCTCTCGTAGTTGAAATGTTATCATTTTATTTATCAAGTACCTAAGACTTTATAAGAGTCATAAAGAAAAAAATTGATATCATTTTTTGAAATGTTAATTCCCTTTATCAATAATTATATTATTTTTGCATTAATATGATCATCAAACTTTAGATAAATTATGATTGTTTGCTACTATTTTATTTCATTATTTTATAGGGATTTCAATAATTGTTTAAGCATTTTGTAGCTAAATTTTTCATTATCTAAATGTATTAATAATATATAGTACATATATATTACTTTATCATCGAGTAATTTTCTAAAACTTCATATTCTATAAAATAAATGTATTTTAAGTAATTTTACGATATTATATTTTTTCTCTCTCCTTAATGGCAAAAATTATTTTTATTATAAAAATTATTTAATAAACATGCTTACCTTTCAAAGGGTCTAATATATTCAATCATAAATAAATAATGAAACTTAAAACACATATCTTTAAATTTAGGGAGTAAGGTCATAAAGGTCTCTTAGAATATATCATTTATGTTATTTAGTTCCTTAAATCATAAGTGGTATCATTTAGTCCCTTAATTTAAAAAAGAATTTAATTAAGGACAAAATATATGATTTTAATTATTTTTAAATTAAATTATTATTTTTTAAATTAATATTTTAATATTAAAAATATTAAAATAATATAATTTTTTATTAATTGGCCTCTTAAAAATAATATTTTAATTAAAAAATTATTAAAATAATATATTTTGTCCTAAATTGTTCATTTTTTCTAAAATTAAGGGCTAAATGATATCATTTATAATCTAAAAGGCCAAATGACATAAATGACTTAGATTAAGGGCTCTTTATGACATTTTTCTCTTAAATTTATTAGTAGACTCATCTTCATATGTTGAGCTGGTGTAATAAGAATAAAATAAATTTATTTTACCACTAATGTAAAGTGCAATTAAAAAAATTTAATAATAAATTTGCGAGTTAAATTAAATCCAAAATATATCATTTTCTATAATAAGGTTGACAATATTATTTTCATAATAGATGATTTTTCAGTGGCATGAGATTCACTATCAACTTTTCTTAAATATAGTGATTTTATTTTGTCTTAGGAACATGTAATACATATAGTTACTGAATAAAGAAATGTTTGGACTATGGTCCACACCCATTTAACTTTTTATTGTATAATGAACCAATTTTGATAATTTTGGTCAGGATAATTATTCAAGATTTTATTTGTCAAAATTTATTTTATATTTACGATATAAATCGAAAGAAGCTTTCCAAATATTGACTTATATTCACGTATGATAAGCTTCATAGTCAGAAGATAGAGGAAAGAGAAGAGAAGAATGAGTGAAAGTGAATTGTATTGAATTAACAATCATATGAGTACATACTGTTTATTTATAGTAGCTAATGTGTAGGTCAGTCTAACTCACTAACCCTATTACGTGTATTACAAATGTTACTATTTTGTTCTTAATACAAGCTATTAACATCTTAACACCCTCCCTTAAGCTCAAGGTCTAGCAACCACTGAGAGCTTAGTGCACTATTCTTGAAACTTGTCTGTTGGTAAGGCCTTAGTCATAACATCTGTAATTTGTTTCTTAGTGGGAGTGTACTCAAATGTTACCACACTAGCATCAATCTTCTCACATATAAAATGGAAGCTAATCTCTACATGCTTACATGCTTAGTACGAGCATGGAGAATTAGATTTCTTGCCAAGTATCCTACACTAACATTGTCATAGCAAACTACTGGTGTGCTGGGTAGCATGAAGTTCAATTCTGTTAGCAATCTATTTATCCATAAAACTTAACAAATAGTTAGAGCAAGTTCTCTAAACTGAACCTCTGTAGACAACCTTGAGACAACATGCTGCTTTCTTGAAGACCAGGAAACAAGTGAGTTTCCTAAGTATGCACAATAACCACCTGTGCTACGCTTGTCATCGCTATAAGCAGCCCAGTCTGTATCAATGTACGCACTCATATGAAAGTGTCAATTTTGTCAAACATAAGACCATAATGAGCAGTACCCTTTAGATGCATCATAAGCCTCTTTGTTGCTAACCAATGTGCTTCTGTAGGACATTGAAGAAATTGACACATCTTATTAACTGAAAATGCTATGTCTGGTCTAGTTAGGGTGCAATACTGTAAAGCACCTATAACCATTCTGTATTTAGTAGAATTGTCAAGAGGTTCGTTCATCTTCACTTTTAGATAAGATCTTTCGTGCTACGAAAGGTGTTGAAACATATTTGGTATCATTAAGCTGCACCTTATCAAGAAGTTGCTCAATATATTTCCTTTGGCTGAGATGAAGACCATCAACTACCTTTGTCACCTTTAATCCCAAGAAACAATTCAAATCTCCAAGATCCTTTAATGCAAAGACTGCATGAAGCTTAGTAATCAATGATTGAATAAGTGTGATGTTGCTACCAGTTATCAATATGTCATCAACATAAATGAGGAAAATAACCACATCTTTGTTAATGTGATACACCATCATTGAAGTGTATGAGTTTGAATTCTTGAAATCCCACTAAACTAAACAACGACTGAGCTTTAAAGACCAAGCTTGTGGAGCTTGCTTTAGACCATAAAGGGCCTTCTTCAACTTGTACACATAGTGAGGAAACACTTTGCTTACAAACCCTTCGGGTTGAATCCTGTAAACCTCTTCCTCAAGGTCACCATGAAGAAAGGCATTATTAATGTCAATCTGCCTAATAGGCCAATTAAAAGTAAGGGTAAGAGTAAGGATAACCCGAATGGTTGTCGGTTTGACTATAGGACTAAACATCTCTAAGTAGTCTAATCCTTTAGTTTGATGATATCCCTTGGCCACAACAGGTGACTTATACTTATCAATGCTCTTGTCAGGAAGCAATTTGGTCCTAAAGACCCATTTGTTACCAATCAACTTCTTTCCAATGGGTAAGGGAACTAAATCCCAAGTCTAATTATGAACTGAAGCTTCAAACTCTTGTCTCATAGACTCCACCCATTCAAGATACTGAAAAGATTCAGTGACTGAGGTAGGTTATGTCAAAATGACTATCATAGCTAAGGCCTTTGGCTTGTAGACTCCATGTTTACTCCTAGTCACCATAGGATGCACATTGGTATCATAAGGTTGTTTATGAATAAGAGAAGAGGGAGGTGGCATAGGAGGAGATGAGGTGTGTACTTGATCTGAATGGGCAAGAGGAGGTGAAGAAACTGGTGCATGAAAAGGTGAAGAAGGAAATGAAAGTGTTGATGGAGACATAAAGGCATAAGGAAACTCTAAAGAAATATTTGAAGAAGGAGATAAGGTTTGTGAAACAGCCTGCCAAGAAGGGAAGACTGTTGGAAGAAAGACAAATGAAGACTCTTGAGTAGGCAAACTAGGAGTTGAAGAAGGAACTGCAAATTTTTGAATGGTCAAGTATGGAAACTCATGTTCATTAAAGATGACATGAGGAAAAATGTACACTTTCTGTGAAATAGGATCAATACACCAGAACCCTTTGTAGTTTGGGGCATATCCCAAAAAGACACAAGGTAAGGAACGAGGCTCCAACTTGTTGTGATTGTATGGTCAAAGAAAAGGAAAACAAAGACAACCGAAGACTCGTAGATAGGTATAGTCAGATTTGGAACCAAAAAGTAGCTCATAAGGACTCTGTCCATGCAGAGTTTTGGAAGGCATGTGATTGATAAGATTAACAATAGTTTTGAACCCATACTTCCAAAGAGACAAGGGTACACCAGCATGTGCCATCAAAACAAGGCCAATTTCAACAACATGCCTATTTTTACGCTCAACAACCCCATTTTGGTAAAGGGTATAAGTACAAGAAATACGTCTAGTTTAACCTTTTTGAAAAAGATAAGGAGTTGGTGCAAGAAACTCAATTCTTCCATCACTGTGAAGTGATTGGATTTGATGATGAAATTGATGATGAACAAGTGTTTCAAAGTGTTTAAAAATATCAGCAACTTGATTTTTATTATGTAAAACATAAATCCACTAAAAACGAGAGTAGTCATCAATAAACAGGAGATAATATTTCATTCCATATAAAGAAGTGACAGGGCATATACCCCAAATGTCTACATGTACAATGGCAAAAGGTTTTTTAGATTTGGTATGTACATGTAACAAAGGCAAATGACGTGACTTGCCAAGTTGACAAACACTTCAAATAGTAGTCTGAAAAAGAAGATTAAGATCCTTTAACACTTGATTGAGAACTGATGTGTGTGTATGACCAAGGCGATCATGCCACAATGCTTCACTAACAGAAGCAGTATTGCACTGAGATGATATGTGGATATTTGAAGAAGTTTGGACAGAGTGTACTGAAGTGGATGACTGAGAAGGAAACTTGTATAAACCTTGCTCAGTGCCTCCCACTAGAAGGATGGTCTATGTGTTCAAATCCTTGACAAAAAAGGAATTAGGCAAGACTTCAATAGAGACGTTATTATCAAAACATAATTTTTTGACAGAAATGAGGTTTTTAGTTAGATCAGGCACATACAATTGATCACGTAACTAAAAAAGGTGTTTATTGCTATAAAAAGAAGCAGATCAATTAAGTGAGATGGGTAGAGTACAACCATTACCTAGCATAACATTTTCTTATCCTAAACAGGATGTAGCATATGAGAGACATGCATTTGAGTCAAGATACCAACTTTGATCAACAATAGTGCTTGGAGCTATGAATTGGCCAAAATTTAACTGCACATTATTGTCTGAAGGTGATGAGTTTGCAGTTGAGGATGTATTCTCTTTAACATAGCCAACATTGGCCTGTGGTTGTTAATCTGGTGGCTTAGCATTGTTTCTAGATGCTAAATAGCGAAAATGACACTTAGCTGCATTATGTCTATATTTCTTACATATCTGACATTGCACCTTGGAGAAATCTGTGTACTGTTTTCGTTTTGAAGGATCTTGTGCATCTGAAGACTAACCAAAAAACTTATTATAATGTTGATAAGGCTTTGGTGTGTTACTGTGTGATCCTCAATTTTGATTATTATGAGGATAAGTAGTTCCAGTATTACTTCTTGCAAAATTAGCTTGAACAAGTTGAGAATCTGGTCCAGTCATGTGTCTATTCATGCGTTCTAGGTGGCGATCATGTGTGCGCATTCAACTAAACACTTCATCAAGTGGTGGAATGCATTTCTTGTTTGTAATGGAGGTCACTAGTGAAGTATAATTCAAATCTAGTCCACCAAGAACATATAGTACTTGTTCTTTGTTACTTAAATTTTTACCCGCTACAATTAAGTGATCCATTAATTCCTCTAAAGAGCTAATATAGGTCTCCATACTCTTAGAGCCTTTACAAAGGGATTGCAATTGCCAACACAGTTGCATCAAACGTGTCTCTGAGTCATCATTGAACACCTTCGCCAGAGCATTCCAATACTCATAGGTAGTTTTACAATTAATCAAATGTTTCAAAAAACTAGTGGATACAGATTAATATATCCAGTTTTTAACAGCACAATCTTGTTTATTCCAGGTATCATAAGCTATATTAGGTATAAGAACTTCTTGTGTACAAGTAGTTTTATCTGCTAGAGTAATTTCTATTGTTTGTCTTTTAAATTGAGCAGGTGGATCATTTGATCCATCAATGAAGGAGTGTAAGCCATAAACAGTAATCGCATGAATGAGCTGTTTGTGCCAGATCAAGTTATTTGTTTCATCTAATTTCACAAAAAATTTTGGATTGATCAATAAATTCATCATTGGAATAACACTTTACGAAGGAAGAAATGAAGCAGGTGAAGAAGATAAAGATGCTATAGGAGTTTCAATTACCTGAACCTCCTTAGATTGTGCGGAATTTGATTCAGTCGCCATTTACATGGCTATGATACGATGATAAGCTTCATAGTCAGAAGGCAAAGGAAAGAGAAGAGAATAATGAGTGAAAGTGAATTGTATTGAATTAACAATCACATGAGTACATACTGTTTATTTATAGTAGCTAATGTATAGGTCAGTCTAACTAACTAACCATATTACATGTATTATAATTGTTACTGTTTAGTTCTTAATACAAGCTATTAACATCTTAATAATGTATTCGTGGCATTATACTCTAAACCAATATATGCACAAATTATGCAATTTTAATCATAAGATTAGTTTTTTAGAAAAAATTTCAAGTTTAAGTTTCTATCTTAGACTTTAGATATAATATAATTATATTTTAGGAAAAAATGTCATAAAGGTCCTTTTATTTTTATACAAGGTGCCATTTAGTTTCATAGGTTATAAAAAGTGTCTTTAAATCTTTTTGCTTTTAAAAAATGTGTTTTTAAGTCCCTCTACTTGTAAAAAATGTGTCAAGTAAGAACAAAGTTAATTTTTCATCCAATCTAACGGAATAGCAGATGTGTCATATGCATAATTATATTTTTCGATATATATATATATATGTAAAAAATTTAATATTTAATTAAAAAAATTATTTAATTTTTTTAGTTTTAAAAAAACTCTTAAATAAATTTTCAATGTAGTTTAAATATAATTTTTAATAAATTTTAATTGTCTAATATTTAAAGTCATAATGTAGAAAATAATTTTTTTTTTTATGTTTGATCGAATTTAAAAAAATTTAAATAGAATTTTCATTATTTAATATCTAAAATTAAAAATTATATAATGAAAATTTTATTTAAGTTTAATAGAAAGAAATTTTAAAAAATTAGAGTAGTTTTTTAATTAAAAATTATTTAATTTGATATATATATATATATATATATATATATATATCGAAAAATATAAACATACATATGATATATGTACTATTCTGTTAGATTTAATGAAAAATTGGATAAAAAATTAATTTTGTCCTTACCTGACACCTTTTTTACAAGTAAAGGGACTTCAGAACACCTTTTTTATAAGAAAATGGACTTAAAGACACCTTTAATAAGCCAGAGGACTAAATAACACATATTGCATAAACAAATGGACCATTATGGCTCTTCACCATATATTTTACTTGTACTTTTAAATATTACTATTGCAAAATGTATTCAAAATATTAAATTTTTCTCAACTTTGAGAAATTTAAGCATAATTATATATAATATAAATTCATCATACTTTATATCTTCAAAGCCTTTTATCAAGTTATACATGAAATTATGCTAACTCATAAAATATATCATTGAACAATAATGAGTTTTATTGCATTATTTTTTAGACACATAAGTGTTCACTATTTTACTTGATAGATAATAATTACAAGCACACTTTATATTACATAATTTTATGAATGATTATCCATCAAAATCAAAAAGGGGGACATATACTAAATAATGTTAATAAGGAATTGAACCTTAATTAACATTATCTTATTCTAATTCTGTGAAAGCTCATGGTCAATTATAAAATTAGAGTTCAAATACGTTATTGTATAACAACTCTAAATAAGTTTTATTTGCCTATATGAGCTTTCGATTTTAATAATACGATAAAGATTGTAATACCACATTGTCTATATGAATATAATAGCTCAAGTCATGCACACAATCATCATACAACATTCACTTCTAATAATGATATTACCAAACTATCTTTATTTTTTAATAATTTGTGCAAGTAAGTAATATTTAAATGTATGTGTGTTTCTCTATTGTTAATGTATGAGCATATTTTATTTACAAAAATAGCATATAAAGGATTCATAACTGTTATTAATTTTACTTTTAATGTTGTTATGTAAGCACACATGAGATCTATATTTTACTGTCAATATCAAATGATATTTATTTTAGGATGATATAATCAAAATGTTATTATATCCATAGTCATATGTATGACATATACAGTTTATATAAATGTTATTATCTTGCTACTTCAATAACATATTTTACTTATAAATAACATTTATAATATTTCATGATATTAATTTTGCTCTCAATGTTACTACTTAATAATATACACGAGGTATTGAATATACTTTATTATATATTTATGTTAGCATAGTAACTTGTGGGCTCTCAATGAATGATATAAATGCAATTTCAAATTATTACATTTTAGAATTTTAAAAGCATAATTCGATTCCTTATTTTCTTATATATGTGTGTGTGTGTGTAAATTTTGAAAGATATT
This sequence comes from Elaeagnus macrophylla, assembly GCA_029378325.1. NCBI lineage: Eukaryota > Viridiplantae > Streptophyta > Magnoliopsida > Rosales > Elaeagnaceae > Elaeagnus > Elaeagnus macrophylla. Next base: position 103,586,522 of record CM055640.1, read on the forward strand.
TTATCATAACCATAACAACAATATAGCAACACAATTAATATTTACTAAAAGTGCTCCAAAAAAAGAATGGTAGGACAAGACATCTTTAAAAACAATTATCCTAAATAGAGCGTCATTTTTAAGAAAGACTAGTGGCATAAACGCTTTCAAGAACGAGCCTTATAGATAGAACTTCCTTAGATCTTACTATTCATAAACTACACACTTGAAAAGTTTATATGGGTTACAAAAATATGACAAAAAATTTGGACATTAATATAAAATTGAAATTTTTATTTATTTATTTACCATTTAAAATCTCAAAATTAATAATAATATCAATTTAGCTTAAAAATTAATTCAAAATTTATGTATATTTAATTAATAAACATAAATAAATAGATATACATAAATTTTTTAATAATTAAACTATTCCATGAAAATTTATTTAGATGATTACAAATTATATCAATATTAAAAACATATTATTAGTAAATGACAAAACATGAGTTTGGATCTATAATATAATTACATTTAAATAGCTTTCATATAATTCCTAAGTATGTTAAATAAATATTATTTAAGTAAGCCACGTGCATTATATTCCAAAAGTCATTTTTAATTTTATAGTTACTTATGTGTTACATATATCATTCATTAATTATAATAAAAAATAAATACAAATAAATTATTAATTTGAGATAAAGATAAATATTAACAGATACTTATAGGACATTTCTATCAATTCATTTAGTACAAAATATTCAAAATTCATAATTTTTTTTAGTAATAATAATAATAAATATTTATATTGATAAACTTAAATATATATTTATTATAATATTCATAAATATATTTGCAATATATTTATATATAATATTATTAAATGATTGGAATATATTTAATAAGAGAATAACAAATAAAAATTAGATTTGCTAATATCTTATAATAAATTAATTTCAAATTTTATTGATAACCACAACAATCAATTTAACTAAAAAAATCTATTTTTAGATAATATTTATCTTTATATCAATATTGAATTTTAATCTTAAATATTAAATTTTAGTATTTAATATGGTTAGATGATTCAAACAATATAACAAGCAACCTTTTTATAATAAGAATAATTAAATAAAAATATATATCAATTATAACAAATTATTTATAAAAAATATATGTAATAAATAATAAAAATTGTAGTCTATGATAAAATAAGAAAGTTTAATTTGAGACATTTTTAGGATTTAATTGCTTAGTATGATGTGATATATAAAATTACTTTTTAGAATTTGTTGGCTTCCCAATATGGTGTGATATATGAAGTTATTGAAGACAATACTATAATATAGATATATAAAGATATTGACATATAAACCAAACAACTTAATAAATTTAAAAAGTAAATAAATCATAAATATTATTGAGTTATGATGCCTAATTAAATCTATCAAGAAGTTAAAAAAATATTATTGGTAGATTTTGAATGATTTAAGTTTAATGATAGAGAATAAGAAAATTCAAGAGCTTGTGAATTTTATGATCGACATTATATTACAAAGTTTGTGGCATATTATGGCTAAGGTCATTTAACAATTATAAAATCACAAGTCTTGAACAAATAATATCGTGCTGATAACGTGTTATAAAACTACAAAAAAATAATAGAAGAGAAGTAGAGAGAAAGCACAGAGAAATATTCCTCATTGATTGTTGTGTTTACAATACACCATTAAAGGCCCTATTCTAGAGTTTATGATATACAATATGAATATATATACATATTAAATATCTAATTAAATACAAATTTATGATACAATAGAGTTAAATTTTTATTTGAAATAAATCTAACCATAAGATAGATATATTATATTTAAGATTTAATATTCAAATCATAATATAAATATATTATTTTATTTAAATATTTTTTTTGAAGTAATGTTGAAAAATAAAAAATAAAATATTAAAAATAAAGATAATTTTAAAATTACATATTATAAATTTAAGATAGGAAAACAACATTAAAAAAGATGTGAGAAATCAATGAGAATAATTTTAAAATTTGAAGGACTCGTATGCACTTTCTTCTTTGTTTTGAAAGTCAATGGACTAAGTCGTCTTTTTTTTTTTTTTTTTTTACAAATATACCATTTTAGTTAATTTTTTTAAGGAGTTCACCCAAGTCACATGATAAAAATACCCACGTGATAATAATAAGAGATATTATTAAAAATTAATTAATTTTTTTTATTTGCTATCATTTTTAAAAAAAATATTTTTATAATATAATAATATTGTATTTATAAATATCTCATATTATAGGCAGGTTTTTTAAACAAAAAATAAACTTCATATAACTATTTAATTATGATGTTTGAATAAATATTTATGATATAATTACATAAAAAAAAATTATAAGAAGTTTTAAGCACATATTATTTTGATTTAAATAATATAAGTATGATAACATATAATTAGAGATTCTTTGAATATAATGATAAAGATGTATGTTGCTTAACTTATTTCTATTGTTTCTCCGTGAATAGAAAATTGTGGATTAATTCAATAATTTACAAATTATTTTGGAAAATTTTCAAAGATTTCACAAGCATTATGTTCATTTATGAGAGACCATTTTTATTGTTATTAATATTCATCGAAGTACTTCCAACAATATTCACCCATGGATAGCACTTAAGAAAAAAAAATTATAAAAATTACACTATAGAAATTTTTTTAAAAAAAATTAATAATATTGTAGATAATATTTAATTTTTTTTAAATTATACTATATATATAAATATAATTATATCGTAGATATATTTAATAAAAAGATACTGCACGTCATATTTATATTTAATCTCACAACTATCGGATATAATCCCTGGATATATTGTTATTTTTTAATCTATGAGTATAACAAATGTCCCGATTCCGTGGAGATGGAGAACATCGTCAATTGTCAAATATATTTTATAGCCAAATATTACGATGAATCCCAAGAAATATAATAGTACTGAATAGTTCAAACACAAATGTGAACTAGACAATACCTTTTAATTTTAACTGTCTGTGGACAAACATCATTCTATATTGGATTTGGTACTATTTTAGTAATTAAGTTTCGATAATGTATTTAAAATTGATGATTTTTAAATGATTTTAGTTTAATATTTATATTTTTTAAATTATTTTAATTTGATACTTATGTTTTTAAAATGGTTCCGTTTTTAAATTTTGAACATTCAATGTCATATTTTAACATTAGGATATGATTATATTTGTCAATTTTTACCTTCCTGCCTCAATTAATAAGCTGAAGGTTTATTTCTGCCATTTTTACTAGATAGAAAGATTTTTCAGATGCAGAATTAAACAATATTTTTACAGAAATACTATAAAAACTTCATACCTTTTGCATTTTAAATAGTATTTCTACATAAATATTGTAAAAATCTTATACATTTTGTAACCAAAGCGAGCTCTTCTCCATTTGAGCTATAAAAAAAATTAATTTTCTTTCGTCCTAAAATTTTTTTCTGATTGAGAAAAAATTTAGTCGTTATTTACAAATTTTGAGTTTTTGCAGATAAAACTTGAAAGTAATTTCATTTTAATAATCATTTTTTTTACTGAGTAACATTTTAACTTAATAACTCACAGATAAAGTGTAAAGGATTGGTAAAACAGTGCATGAGGATGAAATGACGAATATACGCCTAATTTAATAAATAATAAAAAATCTATCCTAAATCTTAAAAAGGACTAAATTTAAATAATTTAAAAAATATGAGTATTAAACTAAAACTACTTGAAAACATAATTAATTTAAAATACTTTTTGATAAAATTTAAGTATTAGAAAAATATCAAGCACTTCTATATACGTACTTTTTTCTTCGAGAATTTAAACTAGCAAACAAAATTGAGATGTCTGGAATTTGAGTTAATTTACAGCTCACCACGTAGAAGAGTTATTTTTTTAATTACGATAATAAATAAATATAGACATGCTAGTACTGTTTCTCAAAAATCTCTTGTTTTATTGGAATTTAATTGGGTATTCCCATGCTTGCTGCTGGAGCTTGGCCTAAAAGCACGAATGTTACTATTTACAGCAAAAGAAAAAAGTTGCAATCCATTTGGCAGGTAAAGTTGATTTATTAGAAATACGCATTATATACCAAAATTTAGAAAATCTTAGTAATAATCGTCTTTTTTTTTTTTTTTTTTTAATAAAATCAAATCACAGTTGTGGCAGCAAAATCCAAATAGGAAAGAGCCAAAAGTAGCACACATGCATGTTATATATACAACATGGTCTCAAACAATATTTCATCATCAAAGAAAGAGAAGTAGTTAAACAAGCTAGCTAGCTCATTAAAACGAATACAAAAATATGGAGTTGATGATGGTAAAGAATGAAGAGTACCCTTCATCAACAAGGCACCCGATTAGCGTGGAAGACGGTGAGACCGCGAGACAAGCAGTACGGTGCCTTAAGAAGAAAAGAAGCAGAAGAAGAGATCATTCTGTAACAACCCTCAATTGTGATGATCATAATCAACAACCTGCTCTTTCCACCAGTGTCAAAAGAAGGTCAAAATATCGTGGTGTCAGCAGGTAAAGAAACACTACAGCTCTATCTATAAGATATAAATTGAGTTTTCCTTTCGGATAGATCAATTACTAAATTACCCTCAATTGGAAAACAGGCATAGGTGGACAGGTACTCAGAAAAAGAGAGGAAAACAAGGGAATTATTAATTAATGTATTTTCTTAGTTTCATTAATTTTCCTTATATTTCACTCTTTTTAGTATTTTCTTACTTACATGTTGAAGTTTTGGAATTTTATGATGTTTTTTTAATTGGTGTTTGACTTTCTGGACTGAGCAGTTTACCTTGGTGTACTTTTTGCTTTTTTGTAGATTTAGTCTAAATTTGTTCATTGAATTAGATAGAAGGTTACACCGACACGTGTTCTTTTTGGTTTTATAGGAGTTATGATGAGGAAGAAGTTGCAGCAAGAGCATATGATCTAGCAGCACTCAAGTATTGGGGAACATCCACTTTCACTAATTTTCCTGTATGAATTTCAAATATGGGTTTTCTTTCTCATTCAAACCAAGTAAAAAATGGCCTCTGATGTTTTCATATTTATTTTTTTAGCAGATATCAGACTATGGGAAAGAGATTGAGTTTATGCAAACTATGACAAAGAAGGAGTATTTTTCCTCTTTAAGAAGGTAGTTGCAAACTTATTGGTTGAAAATTACTTTTTAGTTGTTAAGCAGTTTTACAAGATCTCAAAAGCGTAATCAAACTAGCTATTCAATATACTGATGTTGTGGTTAAAAACTTGAAAATCACTTTTAGTTGTTAAGCCCTTTTACAAGATCTCAAAAGCGTAATCAAACAAGCTCTTCAATATACTAATGTTGTGGTTATAAACTAAACTTTTGCTGATTATCGTTGCTTGTTTCCTACGTTACAGAAAAAGCAGTGGCTTTTCTAGAGGTGTATCCAAGTACAGGGGAGTTGCAAGGTGATTTTTTGCAATATTTGATGAAAAAATTGGCTATAATATCAATTCTCAATTAAAAAAGTGCAAAAAATAAAGATTATTCTGACCAATATTATGCAGACACCATCACAATGGTAGATGGGAAGCAAGAATTGGGAGAGTTTTTGGGAACAAGTACCTCTCCCTCGGTACCTACAGTAAGTTACATCCATAAATTTAATTGTTTTATAAAAATAAAAAATTTCCAACTATAAAGAAGAAACTAATCGTTCAAAAGGGTTTTCGTTTTATCTAAAAGATAATGAGTATAACCTCAAACACAGGTTCTCAAGAGGAAGCAGCTAAAGCTTATGATATAGCAGCAATTGAGACCAACTTTGACCTGAAGTACTTATGTAAGATGGTTAAAGCCAAAAGCAGCTAACAACCCAATTGTCAATCATGAAACAAAAAGTGTTAAAGATGTTCCGACAATGCAATCTATGACCGACTATAGTACTACATCATCAAAGGAACCCCCCATTTTGACTACCAATCCATTTACTCTTGATTTCTTGAGCTCCTCTCAGACAAAGCAAGAAGTTTTCAAAACCCAAAATACAGTTAACAATGTTAGCATTGTCAAAGGCAACCAGTTCCTCCGGTTAGACACCCACCCTTGTGAGTAATGCGAGGCCGTGGGCGAGTTAATCGATAATTTCACAACCAATTCCTAGAGGAGGAAGCCAAAGCTGTTGATATAGAAGAACAAGAAGACGTAGAAGAAGATGGTTATTACCAGATGAGAAATCTTAATCGACCACAGGCTGACTTTGATTATCGAGTCAAGAATGATATTCTTGAATTTTTTGGAAGGATTGATATCGAAGAATACTTAGATTGGGAATCAGCGGCTGAAATTTTTTTTGAATATCTGGAAATTCTTGAGGACAGAAAGGTAAAGATGGTTGCCTATAAACTTCGTGGTGGAGCTTTAGCATAGTGGGAGAGAATCTAGGTGACTCGAAGAAGAATGGACCAACCATCCATCAATTTCTGGGAAAGGTTAAAGATACTAATGAGACAACGTTTTCTTCCCGAATACTACAAACAGTCTCTCTACAGACAATTTCTCTACTATCAACAAGGTAACAAAACTGTCACTAATTATGCTAATGAATTTCAGAGGCTCAATGCAAGGAATAATCTGAATGAGGAAGGAACTTATGAAGTGTTAAGGTTCATAGCTGGTCTCAGGGAAACCATTAGAGACAAGCTAGACACCAAAGCCCAATTGTCCCTACCTGAGACTATTTCATTAGCAACAAAATTTGAAAACCAACTTTCTCGTTTACCCAGAACCCCATTCAATAGGAGGAACAACTTTGAACTACCCTTTAAAAGGCCAGAAACCAGCTCCCTTAAATCCACCCTTTATAACCCTTCTAGTTCCAAATCCACACACAAACTTTACCCCAAAAACCCAAGCAAACAGCCTATGAATAATACTCATGCTACTATTAAACCTAATCCGTATGCTAAACCACCTCCTGCCAAGTGTTTTAGGTGTAATCAACCAAGAAATGATCTAATGAGTGCCCACAATGCAGAACAGTGAACTATATTGAAGATGTAGGAGATGACAAAGAAGGTTATGAGGATACTGATGCCCAAGCTTTGGAACCTGAGAAATTGGATATTCAAAATGGAGATTAGGGTGAACATGTAGTTTGTATTCTACAAAAACTACTATTAACCCCTAAACAGCCCATACAAAGTCAGAGGAACTCCTTTTTCAGAACTAGGTGCACCATTAATAAGAAGGTACGTGACGTAATTATCGATAGTGGCAGCAGCGAGTGATAGGAACACTTAGTGTGACATTTTTAATGTATTTTCTTACTTATTTGGTTACACTTTAATCTTAATTGTGTTAATTTTAACTTAGTTTGTTGAAATGAGTTCCTAGATAGCATTGGTGTGTAAAAATGAGCAAAAAATAAATTTTTTGAGCTTTTCTTGTTTAATGTGACTTTTCTTTTCTTATAAATTCTTAATTCTTTTGTAGGGAATCTGCATTATCATCATCAAATTGGAGAGTTTAGGGCTTTTTACACTTGAAAATGAAGGAGTGGAGGCCAAGAGACAATCAACATAAAACTCAAATTTGAAGGAAATTGGAATTTTGACAGATTTCGTAGTCCAACTTCGCGGGACTCTACCAGACAACTCAGAAGTCCAAAAATCATGAATGAGGTGTCATTGGAAAGCCCTACATGTATAGTTTCCATAACCTCCAAGAACTTGATCATATCTATTTTGATGGCTGAGATATTCCCATTTTAGTAATCGAGGGTCAATCTATCCGAAAACTTGGATTTTGAATTCAACTCAAAAGAACACACCAAGTCCCACATCGAAATTAGAGTAAAGATTAGTAGAAAATTATCCTATAAAGGAGGTATAATGAGTCCCACATTGGATAAAGAAGAGAAGATAGCCAACCAATTCTCCTATATAAGGAGCAAGGCTCCACCTCTTAAAATCATCTCTTCATTTGCATTAACCTTAGAGTAAAAGATTATTGTCAAGATTTCTCAAGGACGTAAGGATCATCACCAAGACTTCTCAAGCTTCAAAAGTGTAATATTTATGTTTATTGTTTTTAATTATTTTTGTTATTGTATTGAAGTTATTTGTAGTCTTAATTAGATATGTAGTCTTATATGGTTCGAAACATATAGGGTTTATATATCATTGGTAGTTAGTAGTACTATATATGAACGTTTTCTATGTGGTGATGAAAAGTATCATATTGCCTATTAGGATTCTCATAGGGCGATCCTTATGAGGTTCTAATCAAAAGGGTGAAACTTGTAAAAGTGTGTGTGAGGATTGCAAGGTAATTATTTATAGTTTGACACCCATAATCTTAGCTTATATTCGAACTATACTCATGAAAGCGTAATGATCTATTTTGATTTTCACATAGTTAAATGTTTCTGCTATGTTTAAGTCGAGTAAAATATCTAGGTAATGGACATTTTCTATATCTTAGAGAATTTAGAAGAATATGTTGGGTATTTGAGATCGTTGCCCTTATTCTCAAGGGTTCGATTCTTATGCATGCTTATGGGATTGAATTCGTTGGTATTAGTCATGACAATCTGATTGAATGTTTGTTTATCTATGGTTGTGTGAATGGAGATGATCACTTGTATATAATTTTTGTTTTGATTTTACTTAAAAATCGATTCCAAAATCCCATAAATTCTTGTACACATTATATATTTATGAACATTTATTATACTAACACTTATTGTAGGTGTCCCTTCAGTCCCTGGTCCCTAACGATCCTTTATTTGTCCATTACTACATTGATAGGGTTATTGATATGCAAGTAATTGCAGGTTTATCAGCGAGAATGTTGTGTCACGAGCTCTGGTTAAGGCTTTGGGGTTACTGACTGAACCACACCCCAAACCATATAAGATTGGATGGATTAAAAAAGGGACAGAGACTAAAGTGACTGAGTTGTGTCGTGTTCCTTTTTCCATAGGTAACCACTACCAAGATTTGGCCATCTGTGATGTGGTGGACATGGATCCCTGCCATGTACTGCTTGGTAGACCATGGCAATTTGATGTGGATGCTAATCACAAGGGGAGAAGCAATAGCTATATGTTTGCTTGGAAAGGTAAGAATGTACTGTTGAATCCATTACCAAAATCAATCTTCACAACCCCAACTGTGCAAACTAAGAAGGTGTTGGTTAATGTCCCAGAAGTTGAATTCATGAGGGAGATTAAAACATCTCGTGAGATACTTTGTTTGATTATTAAAGAATTGTCTAACAGTGACATTGCAATTCCTAAAGTGTTGAAACCTTTGCTAGCAGAGTTTGAAGATTTATACCCTATTGAATTACCTGCTACACTACCACCTCTTCGGAACATATAACATCAAATTGATTTAATTCCAAGTTAAAAACTTCCCAATCTTCCCCATTATAGATTAAGTCCCATTGAACACGCCAAATTACAACAGATTGTCGATGAACTTCTGAAAAAAAAATACGTCCAAGAGAGTATCAGCCCCTGCGCAGTCCTTGCTTTATTAGTCCCTAAGAAAGATGGTTCACATAGAATGTGTGTGGACAGTAGAGCAATCAACAAGATTACTACCAAGTACAGGTTCCCCATTCCTCGATTGGAAGACATGCTTGATTACCTCAATGGATCCTCAGTATTTTCTAAGTTGGACCTCAAAAGTGGTTATCACTAAATACGTATCAAACCTGGTGACGAATGGAAAACAGCTTTCAAAACAAAAGAGGGGTTATACGAATGGTTAGTAATGCATTTTGGGCTTTGCAATGCTCCAAGTACTTTCATGCGCCTTATGAACCAAGTACTTAAATCATTTATTGGGAAATTTGTAGTTGTCTACTTTGATGACATTCTAATCTTCAACAATTCAAATGAAGAACATTGTATTCATCTTCAGAATGTGCTTCAAGCTCTCAGGGACCACAAATTGTTTCTCAACATAAAAAATGTGAGTTCTTATCTCCACAACTTTTATTTCTTGGTTTTATTATCAGTCAACATGGCATCACTGTAGATCCTAAAAAGGTGCAATCAATTTGAGATTGGTTACCTCCAACCTCAGTCCAAGAAGTTAGGAGTTTTCATGGCTTGGCAACCTTCTACAGGAGGTTTGTTCGAAACTTTCGTTCCATTATAGCACCCATAACAGATTGTCTCAAGAAAGGTAACTTCAAATGGGAAAAGCAACAATAGGATAGTTTTCAACTAATCAAGGATAAACTTAGTGTAGCCCCTGTGTTAGCACTACCCAATTTCCACAAAGTCTTTGAGGTGGAAAGTGATGCTTCAGCTATTGGTATTGGTGTAGTCCTTTCTCAAGGGGGTAAACCTATTGAATTTTTTAGTGAGAAATTAAATGAAACAAGACAAAGGTGGAGTACCTACGAACAAGAATTCTATGCAGTCATTCGAGCATTCAAACATTGGAAGCATTACTTAATTCCCAAGGAATTTGTTTTACACTCAGATCATCAAGCTCCTCAATTTATTAACTCTCAAAAACAAAAGAGCAAAATGCATATTCAATGAGGACTGTTCTTACAGAAATTTTCATATGTTTTTAAACATAGGACTGGTAGCAAAAATATTATGGCTGACGCACTTAGCCGAAGGAAACATCTACTCACCATTGCTACTACCCAAATCACTAGTTTTGACTCCCTTCTTGACTCCTATGAAACTGATATAGACTTCTAAGAAGCTTGGTTTAACTATAAAGAAAATAGGACAGCTGGAGACTATACCCTTCTCAATGGGTTCTTATTTAAAGGAAATCAGCTTTGTATTCCACACACCTCTCTTTGGGAACAAATCATTCAGGACATGCATGTAGGAGGACTTGCTGCTCATACAGGAAGGGATAAGACCTTTACTCTTCTCCAAGAAAGATTTTATTGGCCCCATATGCATCGTGATGTTACCAAGTTTGTGGAGCGTTGTGCTATATGTCATACGGCTAAAGGTACAACTCAAAACACCAGTTTATACTCTCCTCTTCCTATTCCAGATTCAATTTGGGAGGATGTGAGCATGGTTTTGTATTGGGACTTCCTAAAACCCAAAGGCATTTGGATTCAGTATTGGTGGTTGTCGATAGGTTCTCCAAAATGTCCCATTTTATTGCTTCTAAAAAAACAAATGATGCAAGTAATGTCACTCAATTGTTCTTTAAACATATAGTATGACTCCATGGAGTACCAAAGTCCATTGTTTCCGATTGCGATGTAAAATTCACTAGCCATTTTTAGAGAGAGCTATGTAAGCGATTCAACACAGCATTGAAATTTAGTAGTGCTTACCATCCTTAAACTGATGGCCAAACCGAAGTAGTGAATCGAACTTTAGGAAATATGATCCGTTGTGTAGCAGGGGACAAGCCTAAATAGTGGGACTCAGCTCTCAGCCAAGTAGAATTTGCTTATAATAGCATGACTAATCGCAGTACAGGAAGTCACATTTTTCTATTGTCTATACCAAGATACCCAACTTTCCTGTTGATCTCATTGACTTACCTCATGTCAACAACAAGAATGTTGCCATGGCAGTTTCTGATGCAGTTCACATGCTTGAAACTGTTAGACAACAGTTAGAGAATAGTGCTTTCAACTATAAAGCACAGGCTGACAAACATAGGCGGTATAAAGTTTTCAGTGAAAGGGACTTTGTAATGGTCCATTTGAGCAAAGGTAGGCTACCACAAGGTAGTGGGCACAAGCTACATGACCAAAAAATTGGTCCAGTCCGAGTTTTAAAGAAACTTGGAGACAACGCATATGTCTTGGACCTTCCTGCACATATGCAGACTCACCCTACTTTCAACATTCGTGATATTTATGCTTATTATCCACCATATGCTGTTTCTGCTTTTTCAACAGATTTGAGGGCTAATCTTCTTTAAGAGAGGGGCAATTGATGTAGTGAACTGCTTGTCGTTTAAACCTTGTAGCTGTCATTTGGTTATTTCTTTTAATTCTCTATCTATTTCTTTTATTTTCCCTAAGGCTGTGCTTAGCATGTGAGCCATAAGTTTGTTTTACTCTTTTGTCGGTTTATGAGGTATAGCTGCTAAGGAAAGGTGTGAGTGGTGTGGGTTTAAGAGCAGAGAATACGTCTTGAGAAGACAGACTTGATTTTTCTAAAATTGTAATTTGAGAGGTGATTCTCTTGTGGTTTGTAACAAGAATTTTTCCATAGTAGAAATTTCCTTCTTTTTTAGAGTTTTATCTCTGGTTTTCTTTAGCTGCTACACTACTTCTTATCACCATCATGTGCAGCAATAGACTCAAGAACATCAATAATACTTATTATGCTATAATTTAATGATGTCAAAAGTAAAATCCTCTTAGCTGCATCCTTCTGCACAAACGATAAGGATGAAATTTCAGAAAATGGACTGAATAGAGTCTACCCAATACTCCATGTATAATCCGCCAATGTGCTATTGGGCCTCGAGCTCCACACTAAGTGGGTTGGTGATAAGATCTGATTTGGTTAAATCATGAACAATAACAGGAAAAAAAGAAAAGAAAGGTATATGTTCAAGAAACATATAATTTTTGTGAAGTTGGATGAAAACAACGATATCCTTTTTGCCCATTACCATAACCAAGAAAAACACAAATGGAAGAGCGTGATGATAATTTGGTACGTTTTACATGAAGACGAAGGACAAAACAAGTAGAACCAAAGACTCTCAAGGAAGAATAGTCAGGAGTATTAATTAAGTTACCGCAATAAGAAATAATTCTCCCCAAAACTCACTAGGAACTAAAGATGACAACAAAAGAGAACGAGCAGTTTCAACAATGTGCCTATGTTTCATTTCAACAACATCATTTTGCTTAGGAGTGTTAGTACAAGAAGTTTGGTGAATAGTTCCATCTAAAGCAAACAAATCACAAAATATATTGGAAGTATATTCACTGCCTAGATCATATCTAAAACACTTATTAATAGTAAAATGTTGTATTCTTACTAGAGCTCTAAAGTTATTATAAATATCAAAGAAATCATAGCGACTTTTTATAAGGTATATTCAACAAAAACGGGTGTGATCATCAATAAAATAAACATAATATCGAGACCATCGTTTTGAAACAACAGGAGAAGGTCCCCCACACAAAATAAGAAGTACTTATGTTAAAAGGTAATACAGAAAATTTTGCAAGTTTACAACCACTACAATCAGAAATATCATGAGCTTGCAAATTTTCTAAGGTTCTAGTAGAAGCTAAAAATCATAAAAGTAAAGCGGAAACATGACTAAGATGTGAATGCCATAAATAAAAACTATAAGATGAAGGATACAGTCGAAAAGAAGAAAGATCAACACTAGGAGCTGCAAATTCTAGTAATCTCAACTCATCCAAAACATATAATCCCCCCACCTACGACTTGTCCTAATCAGCTTCTGGTATTGCAAATCCTACACATGACAAGAAGTAGAAGAAAAGAATACTGAGTAACCAGAATCACACAATTGACCAACAGATGCAAGGTTTAGTGAAATCTTAGGAATGTAGTAAAAACTATGAAGAGATAAATGAGAATTGACAACAGAACCAACACCTGCTAATGGCATAAGAGTACCATCAGCAATCATGACAGGTACAGATGATTAGGACACATAGAAGCAAAAAAAATTGAATTAGGAGATATGTAGTGGGAAGCTTTAGAATCCAAAACCCAAGTTGAGGAGGACATACTTAAAGAACTAGAGAGGGACTGACCTATCGTAGAAGAGGTAGACATGGCATGCGGCTATGTATCAAGAAACCTTTGAAACTGCTCGGTAAGGGCAGCCAATGTAGAATTGGAGGATGGGACTGAAAGGTCAAGGGATTCCAACGGAGGTACAACTGCTACAATATTAAATTTTGGATGGCATTATGGATGCAGTTGTGATTGATTGCCAAACTGATGTGGTGCTCAATTCAACTTAAGACATTTAGCTTTCCAATGACCATTTTCTTTGCAAAAGTTGGATAAAATTTTTTGTTATAAAATAAAAAAAAATAAGATAAGAAAATTAGAGAGAAAATAAATATAAAAAATAATTCTTATTAATTATTGTGTTTACAATACATTGCTAAATGTCCTATTTATAGAGTTTACAAAATATAATATAAATTTTAAATCTAAAATATGATAAATGTTACATCTCTAATTAAATATAAATTTATTATACAATAGAGATAAATCTTCATTTGAAATAAATCTATCTACAAGATAGATATATCATATTTAAGATTTGACATCTAAATTATAATACTCCCTTTGTATGTCAAATGCATTGAGAATATGTCTTGTTAAAAACCTTGTTAGAAAAACTCAATGGGACAAAAAACTAGCAAAGGAAAAAAAGAGTACATCATGCAATATGCTTAAGTTGCTTCATTAAAACTTTTACAGAAAAATTCAATGGGACAAAATCATGAAAAAGAAAAAGAGTACAACGCTTATATAGACATACTTTCCTTGATTATGACAATCATTCGACATAAGATGTCATTTTAATTGACACATTTTAACATTACTATGATAATCTCTCAAATATTGACGTAAATGTCATAACTCATGGCAAGTGAGCCTATTTAGTAGTCACTTGACTTCATATGTAGTACATTTTTTTTTCTATATTTCATAATTGTAGGCCAAATATACTTACTTTGATTACATGTTACATTTAAATACTAAATTGTAAGGAACATGTTATTTTACAAAATAACTTATTTTGTCATTTATTAAAAAATTAATTAGAAATCTTGTACTTATAAAACATAATGCAGTAATGATGATAATTCATATATCCAATTTATAATAAAATTCATCATTTTATTTGTCTGTAAGATTGAACATTTGTATATGCCCTGATAACATTCATCAATGTTAATAAATACACTGAACATCAATTATCTTGCTAAATGGTGCCAACTGAATATAAAATCAAGAAAAATATGAAATAATTTTCATATCATGCAACCAAATAATAACTGAATATATAATGTGCATAGGTTCCATAAAAAGTAAATAAATACAAGTTTATTTTTCTTTAAGAAAATTACTTATTTTTGCCATATATTTAGAAGCACATAAAACAAATCAACATACTTTGTATCCATCACAAGTCATGTAGCTTGTGAAAATATTAAATTTTAATGCTAATATGAATTCAGAAGATATTTATTAGAACTCATGTAGTCATTCACATTACTTTAATAGTACATGCCTATAAATTATAATAACAATATATGAAATTTGAAGTTAATATTTTTATAAACAATAAGTACTATTAATTTATTCACATCAACAACTATATATAAACAATATCATGTAAGTACTAGTAACATTTTAAACTTATCTTATATATACGAGAGTAAATTCTTGTATTTCACACTCATCATATTTTATATAAATTTATGTGTTTTTAACACATTTTATATTTTTAGGCACTTTGACATTTAATCTTTATAAATTTTTAACGAACATCTTAGGTATTCATATATCTATTTACTTTAAACATAAGTGAATTAATATGCGTTTGAAATAATATTTTATATTTGGTCAATACTTTTCTTTATCGATATTTAATAATTTTTAACATTATTAAAAATCTGTATCATCTCTTGTTAATTAAATAGAGATATGAAAGAAAATATAGTGTATAACATTAATATATTAATATTTTTGTCCTCCAATCACCGTAATGATATCATTTTTTATAAAGCACTTGAGACTCTATAGAAGTCAAATATAGTCAATAGTTATTATAATTTTTTTTATATCATTTTTTGGAGTGTTAACTTTTTTATTCCAACAATAATAGTATTATTTTAGTATTATTTTTGTATCGTTATAATTAGCAAGTTTTAGATAAATTATGAATGTTGCTGCCATTTCATTTCGTTATCTTATAGAGACTTTAATAATTGCTTGAATATTTTATAGTTAAATTTTTATTATTTAAATGCATCAACAATATATAGTACTGTATCATAGAGTAATTTTTTGAACATCATGTTCTATAAAATGGCTGCGTTTTAAGTAATTTCACGACATTATCTTTTTTCTCTTCCTTAATAGTAAAAATATTTTTATTTATCAAAATTATTTAATAAGACCACTTACTATTCAAAGGGTTTAATATATTTAATATAAATAAAACTCAAAATACATGTATTTAAATTTATTAGTGAATCCATCTCAATGTGTTGAGCCGGTACAATAAGATTAAAGTAACTTTATTTTGTCACTAATATAAATTGCAATTAAAAAAATTTAATAATAAATTTATGGGTTAAACTGAACCCAAAATATATCATGTTTCATAATAAGGTTGATACTATTATTTTCACAATATATGATTTTTCAAAGGTGTTAGATTAACTATCAACTTTTATCAAATATAGTGAGCTCATTTTGTCTTAAAACATGTAATACATAAGTTACTAAATAAAGAAAAATTTGGACTATGATCCACAACTATTTAACTTTCTATTATATATTGAACCAATTTTAATTCTTCATTACTTATTTTGGTCATAATAATTATTCAAATGTTTATCTATCAAAATTTATTTTATATTTGTGATATAAAATATTGACTTATAGTCATATAATTGTGGCATTATACTTTAGACCAATATATGCATAATTCATGTAATTTTAATAGTGGGATTGATCTTTCTAAATTTTTTTTAAATTAAGTTTCAATCTGTGACTTTATATATTATTATATTTTAATTATAGTCTCAAATATTACTATCGCCAAATATATTCAAAATATTAAACTTTTTCTCAATTTTGAGAAACTTGAGCACAATTATGTTTAATATAATTAATCATACTTTAGTTCTTCAAAGCCTTTTATCAGGTTATACATAAAATTATGCTAACTCATATATTATGTAACAATGAGTATTGTTATATTATCTTTGAGACACACAAGTATTCACCATTTCAATTGATAGGCAATAGTTACAATCTCACATTATATTTCTTCATCTATCAAAATCAAAAGTGAGATATATACCATATAATTTTAATAAAACATTGGACCTTTATTAACATTCTCTTGTACTACTTCTGTGGAAGCTCATGATCCATTATAAAATTATAGTTCAAATACGTCATGACATAACAACAACTCTAAAATAAGTTTTATTTATCTACATGAGCTTTCAATTTTTATAATACAATAAGATCGTAACTACTATATTGTCAATATTAATACAATAGCTTAAATATGCATATGATCATCATATAATATTCACTTCTAGTAATGATATGATTAAAATATTTTTTTTTAATAATTTACACAAGCACATAATATTTAAATATATGTGTGTGTTTCTCGATTGTATTTTATGAGTAAATTTAACTTGTAAAAATAGCATATAAAGGATCATTAACAGTTACTAATTTCACTCTTAATATTGCTATGCAAGCATATATATATTTATTTTAGATCTCAATAAAATTTATGAATATATGATTGAATAATATTTTTTCTTTAAAATTTTTCAAATAAAATGTTAATGATATTTAGCATTTAAAAATCTTGAATGATCAAGATTGAATAGTGATTATTATATATCAAATTAATTACTTGCATTTTTCTCTTTTGATTATATTCATTACAATGTTAACATCAAATTATATTTATATAATCAAAATGTCCTTATATTCATAGTCATATGTAGGACATATATTATTTATATAGATAATATTATATTGCTACTTTAATAGCATATTTTACTCATAAAATAACATATCAATTTTTTTATAATGTCAATTTTGTTCTAAATGTTGTTATGTAATAATATACACGAGACACTAAATATACTTTATCATATATTCTGTTAACATTGTAATATGTAGGCTCTCAATCAATGACATAGATGTAATTCTAAAATATTACATTTTATACTTTTAAATATATATTTTTATTAAAATCGTTGCCTATGAGCTCTCAATAAATGACATATATGCAATTCTAAAATATTGCATTTTATAGTTTCAAAAGAATAATTCAACCCCTTATTTTCTTATATATATGTATGTAAATTTTTGATATCTTTATTATAATCATAGCAGCGATATAATAACATAATTAATATTCACTATAAATGCTACCAGGAAAGAATTGTGGGATAAGACCTCCTTAAAAATTATCATTCTAGACATAGCATTATTTTCAAGAAAGACTAGTGGCACAAGCTTTTAAGAACTAGCCTCTTAAATCGAACTCTCTTAGATCATACTATTTATGCAACTACACACTTGAAAAATTTATTTGGGTTACCAAAACATAAGATTTTAGTTCATTTATTTACTATTTAAAATCTCACAATCAATAATAATATCAATTTAGCATAAAAATTACCTAAAATTTATATGTATTTAATTAATAAATATAAATGAATATATGCACATAAAAAATTATAATTAAATTATACCATGAAAATTTATTTAGGTGATTGCAAATTATATTAATACTGAAAAAGTATTATCAATAAATGAAAAAACATGAATTTGAATCTATGGGGTAATTACATTTAAATAATTTTATGTAATTCACAATTAATTTCAAATGAATATTATTTAAGTGATATACTATGGGCATTATATTCCAAAAGTTGTTTTTAACTTTTTTATATTATAATTAATATAATTATCATATATTTTTGCTACACATATCATTAATTAATTGTACTGAAAGATAAGTACAAATAAATTATTAATTTAAAATAAAGACAAATATTAATAGATATTTATGGGACATTTCTATCTATCTATTTAGTACAAAATATTCAATATTTATAATGTTTTTTAAAAATAATAATAATTATTATTTATATTGATAAAATTAAATATATATTTATTATTATATTTATAATATATTTATATATAATACTATCAAATAATTGTAATATATTTAGTAGAAGAATAATATACAAACAAAAATTAGATTTATTAATATCTTATAATAAATTAGTTTAAATTATATTAATGTCCACAATATTAAACTTCACTAAAAAAAAAACTATTATTAGATAATATTTATCTTCGTATCAATGTTGAATTTTAATCTTAAATATGATTAAATGATTTAAATAATAAACAATCTTTTTTTATAATAATAATAATAATTAAATAAAAATAGATATTAATTATAAAAAATTATTTATAAAAAAATATATATAAATAATAAAATTTGTAATTTATAATACAATAAAAAAATTTAATTTAAGATATTTTTAAAAATTATTAATTTATTAATATGATGTAATATATGAAATTACTTTTTAAAATTTATTAACTTTTGAAAATATATTTTCTTTGTTATCTAGCATTGGGCCGTTAGGAAAAAGTTGTACTGACAAGTAGAGTGGCAATTTTACCCATCGGGTCGGGGCCCGTGGGTACCTAAATCGTTTGGGCTATAACAGGGTGGTTCAAATCGGGGCGGATACAGGTCGGTATAATATCCATTTTATTTAATAAAATTTGGGCTAGAAATAGATCGGATCGGGTATCCATTCGGGTACCCGTTTGAAATCACATTTAGGTTATAGTACACAAATTGAAATCACAATCCTTTTTCCTTTACCCGTCGTTTACCTCTGTAGCTCTGCCATTGCTAGGCCCCTGTTGCCCGTCGTTTACCTTTGCAGCTCCGCCATTGCCACCGCTTTCTTTCTCACCTGTCATCATCGTTTTTGCCGGTTGTCCCCATTCAGCATAAACTCTAATTTCTCACGCTGGTAAGCTCTAATTTCTCTGTAGTTATTTGGGTTGTTTTGATTTCTCTGCATAAACTTGAGTTTCTCTTGATGTAGAAAACGTATGTGAAGCTGCTATTTCCGTTTTGACATCTTTTTTCTCTATTTGTGTGAACAATGCAGTAACTGCATATATGGTGTCTCGTCTACTCATTTACTTCCACTAACCGACCATTTTGTTTACTTAAGAGAGCTGGTGTGTTATATATGATCGCATTCAATGTCTGTTACTCGTTTTAATTAATTATATGAGAGATCTTTTTACCTTGATGCTTTCATTTATACAGTATACTTTTGATGCTTTGGGTTTTTTCATTACTCTTCTATGTGTTACTAGCAAAACTTTACTCCCTAGCTAGTCTTCTGATAATTGGACAGCTTTTAATCATGAATGTATCCGGAAAGTTTTGATTTTGGGACTTTCTTCTCTAGTCCTTAATTCATGTTTTGTTGCCAAAGTCCTTGCATACATCAATATTTTGCCTATTTTTGCAGTAGTTTTTCAGCACTACAGAAACTGATTTAAATCATCATTTTCAAGAAAACTTATTTTATTTTTCCTGACAAGTAAAAATATATTTAGTTTCTATAAAATATCATATTATTTTTATCTTATATGTTATATGTTGTGTTTGTATTAAACTGATTTTAATGTTTATAATAATATTCTTTTTTTCCTAAATAAACCATACATATATGCTACAACAGTATAAACTGTGGTGAGATGCTTAAATTGTAAGCATCATCATGGGCATGGATGGAGCTAATACCTATTTGCCTTTTATCATTAAAACTCCAAATCCGATAAGTAGGAGACGTTTTATCTCAAAAAGAAGTGGACCCTTATCAAACCATCAATGCCCAATCATCAGCTTGTTTTATCTCACCCTTTTGACAATGAGATTTTAGAGTGACGGAAAAAGATTGTACAAATTAGTCCGATGAAATATGCCATCAATGCAACATAATATCATCTTTTGTTATCATTAGGGCACTATTGTATATGATTAAATGCATATTTTGTTTGAAATTTGTTAAGAAATATCATAGTTCAAACTTGGGTGTCCGTTTTCTGATTTTATTTTTTTCTTTTGCATCTATTATACTTAATTACTCTAATGCATATTTTGTAGGGACGGAGGATCTATCTGAAGAGCCTATGTCTCCTATTCGTATTTGTGAAGAAGAATAAGATCATGAGTCTGCTAAGAAGTTAAGATCGAAGCATTGGAATGATTTTGATAGAAAAAGAATTAATGGAAGAATGAAAGTAATATGTAAAGTTTGTAAGAAGGAATTGAACGGAGAGACAAGCAATGGCACCACACATTTAAAAAATCATACTCTAAGGTGTCCAATGAGAAAATCAGAGGTAAATTATATTTCAAGTAGAGGAAGACAAACTTCAACTGTGACTTCCTCTTTTGATCATGAAGCTACTAGGAGAGAACTAGCTACTATGATAATCTTGCACGAGTATCCTTTATCTATGGTGGAACACATTGGGTTAACTATTGACATGTGAACATATTTAATATGTATATACTGGAGAAGGGAAAGACAATGCAACAATTGAAAAATAATGAAAGTAGAGTGACAATTACTACTGACATGTGGACCGCCTCCAATCAAACAAAAGGATACATGGCAATTACTGCTCATTACCTTGATCACTCTTAGGTTTTGCAGAGTTGAATTTTAAGGTTTGCATATGTTCCATGTCCACATAACACAAAAACTATTACAAAGCTATTGTTGGAGTGCTTCTTTGATTAGAACATTTGTGATAAGTTATCTACTATAACGGTAGATAATTATAGCACAAATAACTCAGTTATTGATGTTTTATTGAAAAAAATAAATAATTCTTCACTCTTATTAGATGGGTATATTTTACACATGAGGTGTTGTGCTCATATCTTAAATTTGATTATAAAGGCTGGGTTAGAAGTTCTTGGTGACGGGCTTTTTAGGATTCGAAAAAGTGTCGCTTATTGGTCACTTACTCCTAAAAGAGTTGAGGAATTTAGAGAGGGCGCCAATAAGACAAGAGTTCAACACACTAAGAAGTTAATACTTGACTGCAAAACTAGGTGAAACTCTACTTATGAAATGCTATCCATCGCTATTTCTTACAAGAAGATATTTATTCATTTTAAGCAATGTGAATCTCAATTTAAATGTGCCCCTCTTGATAATGATTGGACCTTGGCACAACAAATTGTGAAAAAGTTAGAAATTTTTTATAGAGTCACTCATAAGTTTTTTAGGACACAATATCCTACTACAAATTTATTTTTTTCAGAGATTTCCCAAGTAAAAAAGGCATTATGTGATTGACTTATATTGCCACATGAGGAAATTAGAACTATGGCATCAAGTATGACATCAAAATTTCAAAAGTATTGGGATGACATACATGGAGTTGTAGCTATGGTAACTGTATTGGATCCAAGGTACAAAATGAAACTAATTGAGTTTTATTTTCCTCAAATTTATAGAATTGATAATTATAAAGATGGATAAAGTGTATAAAACTTGTGTTGATTTGGTCAATAAATATCAACAAAATGGTATAAGACAAGAGTCTTCTAATTCATCATTTTCTATCTCTGAGGCCAATAAAATGGGTTATGTTGATCCTTTATTATAGTATGACTTGTTTGTGTCAAGTAGTAAGACTACGAATTTGGTGAAAACAGAGTTTTACATTTACTTGGAGGAAGGGGTTTTACCTAGAACGGAAAACTTTGACATACTTGCTTGATGGAAGACAAATAGTATTAAATATCCCGTACTACAACGAATTGCTAGAGATCTACTAGCTATTCCTATTTCTACTGTTGCATATGAGTCTGCTTTTAGCATAGGTGGCAGGGTTGTGTCCAAGCACCGTAGTAGATTGAAATCATCTACAATAGAGGCATTGATGTGTGCCCAAGACTGGCTTTGGCCTCAATTTGATGATTTGAATTTTTTTTTTCTATTATATCATTATTTTTAAATTTGTTAATTTGTTTAATTATTAATAATAATTATTGTTTGTTTCATTGCTAGTGAAATCCGTTGAAAAGTTTCCAAAATATGATATTAGCGAGTTTGAAGATGTGGAGGATATTGATTCTTCCGATGAAGATAATGGAGACAAAGAAGATGATCAAATAAGTGTTGATCTTTCTTAAATAACTAATAGATTACACTTTGAGATCATGTTGCAAACAAATTAATAGATTAGAGGGATTTACAATTCTTGAGTTTAGTTTTTATCTAAACAAAAATATTTTGTAATTATTGATATATCATTGATATATTTGTTCTTTAATATAATCGTTTTCTTTAAAATATGAGTAATATAATTTAAAAAATATTTTATTTATACATTGCACAAGTTTAAAAATATGTTTTTTTTTTATATTAAACTTTAATCTTATATTAATATCATTTAGATTCGATATAAACAGACAACGAAACATGACAAAAAAAATTTAATAAATTACACTTAGTTAAATTAAGAAAATTTATTTATCATATTAATTTATCAAAAAAGTAGGATTACAATTTTTTAAAAAAAAAAAGAAAAAGAAGAAGAGGAGGAGAAAAAAAAAAGTCAACGGGTCGGGTTATTAACCTGTGGTTATAACTTGACTCAAACCCAAAAGATCTAAATCACACCGATTTTTTTGCCCCGCGGGTCAAGTCGGATCGTGTCAGCTTTGACTCGAACTGTCCCATTGTCATTCCTACTGACAAGGCGCCTATGATGTACAACTGAGTTAATCACTTAAAATAATATGAATTGAAGGTGTAAATGTATTTTTATTAAAAATAGTATTTATAAGTATTATTAAAATAATAATAATTTTATAAATTTATTTTTTATAAAATAAAATTATGTATTTTAATACTAATTTTTCTTATATATTATTTTATTAATTTTAAAATTATATTATTTTTTTATAACAAAAAAACATATAAATTTTTGAAAAAATATACGATTTTTTATTTCATAAAAAATATATATTTATTTAAGTATTTAATAGTAAAATTAATTAAATAATTAAATATATATGAACCGAAAGAAAAAAAATAATAATTTAGAATTAAAAGTTTAACTAATTTACATAGTAAATGAATACTTTTAAAAATTAAAAATACTCTCAAATGTTGACTTTAAATATTGTAGATATTAATGGTATTTCTAAGAAGTTTTATTTTATTTTATATATATATCAAAGAGTAATTAGTATAGTTTGAACATATAATTTTTGAAAAATAAAAAGTGAAATTTTACAACTAAATTAATAAAAGCTCGTTTGATAATTATTTTAATTCTTAATTTTAAAATTTTGTAAATTTTAAAATTTTGTAACTCATTTCTAATTTTTAATTTCTGATTTTTAAATTTAGTCAAATTTTAAAAGTAAAAAAAAGTAAGTTTTAGAATTAAATTCTTTTTTTTTTCTTTTCTTGACACTAAAATTAATAATTAAATCATACTCAAACTTTAATTTTAGATATGAAATAGTTAAAAATTAAGAATTGAATACCAAACAAGCATATCCATTTTTAATTTCTACTTTCAAAATTGAAACTAGACATTTATTATCAAATAATTTTTAATTTTTTCCAGGAAAAATGTTGAAATTAAAATTTTAATTTTAAAATTAAAGAATTAAAAATTAAAATGGATAATAGCCTCAACTAAACCATATGTTTTTTTAATAACAAAAACCAAGTGCTTTTTAAGAAGTTAAATTTGAAACACGGGTAAATAATAATTATAAAATAATATCATCTTATATGATCCCCGTACTTAATTCCTGGTTCATATTAATTATTATTAAAAAAAAAAAATTAACTCATAAAAATTTTATCTTACGTTCAACTATTATTGAAATTAAATATTTTTTCTTAAAATATTTATGGATGAAATTAATAATATTCTATATAAAGAAGTCCTCATGTTGCATTTATTCTTGACAAGAAGTTATTTCTCAATATCATGAATTCAACAGAAACGAAAAGACTCACACAAGCATTACAGACTCCAACAAAAATAATAAGACTATCAACACACACCTTAAGGACTCCAACTCCGACTCCAACTTGAACTATACATACACGTATAGTCTAAGGAATCGAGAAGACCCATACATAAAAATCTAAATGATGTTTGAAATAATTTTGAATAAAAATGTCCTTATATCTTAAAGTATAGCTTGTCAATTTTTTTTTTTTTTAGGAAAAAACTCTTTAAAGATTCTTTAATTATTTGAAAAAAAGCAATTTAATATTTTACCTATTTTTAACAACACTTAAGTCCTTTTTTTATGAAAAAATGATAATACAAGTCCTATTTTTTAAAAAAATATTAAAAATACTCACGATAAAAAATACATCTAGATTCTATCTATTAATTATAAAAGTTTATTTTTGCATATTAAAAATTTTATGTAAATAGAAGTTTAAAAATGAAAAATTGTTATCAAAAATTTATCTACTTAAACATTGTAAATTATTAGAATTAAAATGTTGCATAAAATTTTGGTATCAGAGTCAGTAAAGAAATTAAATAAATTTTAAAATTAGATTTATCTAATCTAATATAATAAGAGAAGTAAATTATCTAAAATATTATAACGAAAAATTAATAAAATTAACACTCTAGTAAGAAAAAAATTTAATACAAAACAGGTAAAATGAATTTAATAATTAAAAGAAATTATAATTGAACTAATAAAATGTTATAGATAATATGCTATTTTTGTAAAATCTTACAAATACTTAACAAAGATTTGTAAAGTCTTGTATTATAAAAAAAGGATTAATATTGTCACTTTAAAAAAAAAAAAGAACTAAAATAATGCAAAATATAAATAAGTGATTAAAATGCATCTTTTTATAAAAAAAAAAAAAGGACCATTAAAATTTTGTGTCCTATTTTTTATTTAAGCTAACCACTGTACCTTAAATGAAAAGGAGTTATATAATATTAAGGGCATTACTTTTCCCATCCCTTTTTTGAACTCTCTAACAGTAAGAAAGGTAAATAATTGTTAACTATTAATTTTATCATATAAGAAAGATTTACTAAGTGATTAAATCAACGTCTTTCAATGTTTTAAATTATCTCTATTTACCTTTTCAATTATTTAAAATTATATAAAATAAGAATAACTAAACCTTGAAGAATTATATTTTAATGGGTTTTTATATAGGCATCTCTTTCTCTCTCTTTTGCATTGTATGTGTTGTTTAATTAAAGTTTAAAACTTATTTTATTTATGTCAAATGTATACATTAGTAATGTAGACAATTTCAATTTTTTTTTTTCCTTTAATTCAACATTTCCTAAAAAATATTTAAGTTTTATTATTTTCAAAATAAAATTGTAATTCCACTTCACTCTAAAGAATTAACTTTACATCTTTATTTATTTATTTTTAATATTTTAATTTATTATTTATATTTGGAAAAAAAAAATTGTCATTAATCAACTCTTATTAAATTTGTGAAAACACATTGGGCCTCAAATTTTTGTGTCATCTTAGGTCATATAAGTTCTTAAGCCGCCCTCGAAGAACAGTAATGTTAAGAAGACATAAATTTACACTTATTTTTTCATCCAAATCAATTATATCGTGAAATGTGATAAAATTTTCTATAAAAAAAAATTATTCTCCATTTTTCAAAATATTTCTGCTATGTGTTACAATATAAATGATTTAAGTGCAAGTTTTTTTTTTAATAATTTGTTAAAGAAATATAATTACTAAAGAAGTTTCATAATTTGCACAAAAAGTGGATTTTAATTTTTTTAAGTGCAATTTTTTTTAAAAATTGATAAGCAATCATTTTGTATGTAGAGAAGAGGATTATTAGCTTATTGTTTTTATGGAGACTCGAATATAAGATCATTTGAATACGGAGCACTCCTATTTAAGTTCACTTACAATATGTTTGGTGTAGCATTTTAAATATGTTAAGTATAATCGTATTGAATTATTTTATAATTAGTCTGTATAATATTTAATGATAATCTGTATGATATAGTTGAATTAAATTGATTATATATATATATATATATATAATAAAAAAAATTATATTTAAAATAATTTTTTTAT
Source organism: Elaeagnus macrophylla (assembly GCA_029378325.1). Lineage (NCBI taxonomy): Eukaryota > Viridiplantae > Streptophyta > Magnoliopsida > Rosales > Elaeagnaceae > Elaeagnus > Elaeagnus macrophylla. The sequence goes on from CM055640.1 coordinate 103,613,521, forward strand.
TATAAAATTTATTTAAATCAATATTTAATTCATTTTTATATTTTATTACATTTTTAAAAAGAATTTTTTTTTAATTTGAGATAAAATAAAAATTTAAGGCATATAATTTTATAATTGATAATTCAGATAGACTAAGTTAACTATTCAGTATTGTTTAGACCCACACTCCTTAGTCGTACAAAATTTATACAAAATCGTACTATTTTTATATTATACAATTATATTTGATTTCACAGTTAAATACATAATTGTATAAAAGTTATACTGTCATAATATTTAGTACTATATAACAAACATATCGTACATAAATAATGTGTAATAAAAAGTTAAAGGTGACATTAAGTAAAAAAAAAAAAAATAGTCAATGTGCACTAATTATATATGAAATTATAGGACTCCAAGTGCATCTTTAAAAGAAAAATAACAAAAATGTATTTTTGATGAAATTTATGAAACAATTCAAATATGGCGTCTAATTAAAATAAATATCAATGAGTCAATACCATCACCATCAAACAGCTATTACGTACTTAATAGGATGTCTAAAATTCAACTTTTATATTAAATGTGTGAGATAATTATTTAAAAAAAAAAAAAAAATCAATATCCATTCATATTGTACAATGATACTTAAAACTTAAAAGGGGTAAATTTACCTGTTTCGTAACAATCTGCTGTACCAAGTTTGAGTGGGAAACTAAGAATTCCCGTGAAAACATCAAACTGCAAACATAACATTTTTTAAAAAACAAGTTGGTGACAATTTACACAACTGCTTCTATTTGTTTATTGTAATATCCTTTCCAAGAGACTTTGTGCCACTTTGCAAAATGTAAAGATAATCACGAGAAAATAAAATAGTGGAGTTGTAACCAAAGGTCTAAAACTGCGTGTTCTTTTTAAAATTTCCCAACCCCCCCTCCCTCTATAGCTGAATTTTTCCTATCAATTGAACCTTTTATTTACGCAACTTCTTTCTTTCTTTTTTTTTTTTTTTCAACTTTTACGTCTATTTATTTATTTTCAATTTTGGCTGTAGTCAGCTTTTACGTTACGATTTACTAAAACTATATATATATATATATATATATAAATATATAACGGGAATTTTAAATTTGATCATATCATAATCGAAAATTAGAGAAAGATGAATTATGACTTATCTTTAAAATAATTTAAAAAATTGATTTAAAAAGCGTTTAGAGTAAAAATAGTTTGAAGATAAGCATTTAAGTAATTGAGATGAAAATATTAAAAATAATTTTGAGTAACATTTTAATAATTATTTTTAGATATGTGAGCATGCATTCAAAATTATTTATTCCAAAAATTAGTATTATTTATTTTTCTTAAATTTGTATTTTTTAAATATTTGAAATTATTTCTTATAAAAATTATGAAACATTTTTAATAGTATTTTAATTTATTTAAAATTACTTACAACTAAAATTAAAAACTTGTGCAAATGAACTCTTATAAGCTGACATGTAAGTTCATTCAATAATTGAGAAGTAAAAATACACATTTAATTTTTCTCTTTTATTTTAATTGTTTGAATCATCCATAAGAGTTTGAGATTATACATTCAAACTACAGTGACATTAATTATTGAATTGCAATTATTTAATATACATAATGTATAGAGCTAATATTTCTAAAAATGATATATATATACATAATGTAAGTCATTCTTTTAATATCGTAACATTTTAGAAAAATTGATTTTCTAACAACTTCTAACGTATTATTAAAACATGAGGTCCAATATTTTAAACTCCAATAACTCTATAAGCATATTATTGGTCATTCTTATAAGTGCTTAATTTGGGAGAGTTGATTTTATAGTGTATAGCTAATATTTCTATTCTCTTTATTATTTTTTGGCTTAACTACTTTGTTGGTCCTAAAATTTTAATTAAATTTATATTTAGGTCTTCATATTTTTAAATTCTACAATTTAGTTTTTAAAATTTAAAAATTTCACACTTAAGTCCCTAAACTTTCAAATTCTATAATTTAGTCCCTAAATTTTTAAAAATGCATACATTAGTCCTATCTTGAGTATAAAAATACATGTTTTTGAATCAAAATTTTAGGACTTATGTATAAATTTTAAAAAATTTAGAGATCAAATTGTAGGATTTAAAAGTTTAGTGACCTGTGTATAAAATTTTAAAAGTTTGGGGACTAATTTGTACAATTTAAAACTTTGAGGACCTAAGTGTAAATTTAATTAAAGTTTAGGAATTAATAATATAATTTAGCCTAATTTTTTTTTTTTGTCTTTTGTAAATAATTTATAATTTTTTTTTAATCTCATTTGCTATTTTCCTACTATATAATTTAGCATGTAATATATGATATCATATATTTTTTTTTTTCATGTTATATCACTCTCTATTTAGTAGAAAAATATTGTTCTCTATTTAAAATCAATAAAATTTATAACATACAAAAATTTAACTCTAATTATACTTAAATAAAAAATCAATTAAATATTTGTGTACAATTTTAATTTATATATATATTTTTACATCTTCTACCATATACTATTCGGCCCCCTTTAAAAAAAAAATTATGGCACTGTCGTTGGGTGTGGGGTGTAAGAATTGAGATTTAAATCTTAGATCTTTAGTCATTGGGCATTATATGAATGTTCGTAAAACTCTCCCTTTTCTAAATAATGATGATCATGAAACCCTCTTTTTAAAATAACGATGTTCATCAAACGTTCTTTTTTCAAATGACGATAATCATCATCAAACGTAATTTATAATAGTCTTCATGACTAATTAATTTGAAAATATCATTATTTATAAAGTGTCATGCGCAAATGTCAACCAAAGTCATCCTAAACTTTCACTATTCGTCTTAGGATTATAACGCCATCAATAATCACATTATTGAACTTATAATTTTTTAGGGCTAATAGTGCACTATAATCTTGGGTCATATAAACTATATATTAAAAGAGAGACCAACTTTTTTAATAAATAAATAAAAAGCTTACACGTGAATTATCACAATACGTCAGTGTCAACCACTTTTGTTTTACAAATAGCATGCGTACTGCATGTTGTCGTATTTACACGGGAATGGCAACTAAACTAATTTTTGATCGGATATAAAATAAAGATGTAAAATAATAAAGTAATTATGAAATGATCTATTAATAAATATCGATTAAATTATAACATATCAATAATTTATCACATTATTTTAATTTAATTAATTTTTTTCTAATAATAATTAATTGTCATAACCATTTATTTTTATAAAGCTAACTAATTAAATGATGATAAAACATGTTTCATGTTTTATTTTTATGTGGATTGGAATTGATCTCAATTATTGATAGTGTGTTGTGTTGAGATATATCAGGATTCACGACCAAGGACGTAGATTTCATTGTACTATTGTATGATGTTTTTATTTTTGTTTATGTTTACTTTTTTCTTAACAACAATCATAACTGTAATATTGTAATGTAAATTTATGAAAGTGTTTGAAAATCAATGTAAATGATCATGCAACAAAAGTTAAACTATAAGCATTGTATGTAGCAAGCGTGGAGAAAGAAGAGAAACAAACAATACTACATAGCATGAAAAATCGATCCTATTTATAAACAGATCAATTCTTATAGACGGATCGATCCTACTTTCTCCATTTATTCATAGTTTCTGTTGGTTCTGGTGGGGTCAAAATTACATGGGCAATTGATCCCTCCCATAGACAATGTACTCCCTCTGTAGGGATTGATTTTGATCCCACTCTACTAACATTTTCTATTTTTTTTTTTCGCAAAAAAGAGAAAAAATAACTTGTAAGGGCTTTGACTGTGAACTAGAGAGCTTGAAATAGTTTAGACATTATTTTAAATGTTTAAAAGGGCATTATTTTACTTTATTTAATTTTTCTCCTTTGGTTAATTTCTATAATACATTTGAAATAAATATAAACTTAATTTTTTTATACTTTCCAATTAATTGAGAAAATAAAATAATATTAGAGTTCTTATTAGATATGATAATTATTATATGATTAAAATTTTTATTCGATGTAATCATTATTTTTTATCATATTTAGAATCCTTATTTAATGTGATAATCAATCCTAAAAGGACAACTAATTTCAGTAGCTTAAAATATAAGAATAATTTTATAAAAAACAAAAAATTAGACTTAATTCAAACTTTTATATTGAATATAAATAAATATAAATATAAATATACTAGTTAAATATATGTGCCATACAATCATGTTGTATTTTACTTATATTTTTTTAATTATTAAATAATATTTATTTTTAACTATTAAAAAAATCCTCTCTTCCACTACCTTAAAAAAAAAATTGGATAACTTAACATATAAAATGACATTTTTTTGTAAATAATTTAAAATTTTGGATCTAATTGTCTAACATTAATGAAAAGAATTTTACAAATTAATTAGGATATTTAAAAAAATATAAAATATATAAGTAAAAAAAAATTATATCAACAAAAATGACAAGGTATAATGTCAATTTGTCGATTTTATTTAGTTAAAAGAGATTTGGGTGTTGTGATTCTCCATTTTTTAAGGCTCTATATATAGTTTACATATGTAAATAAGCTTAGTCATGTACCTTTATCTTTTAAAATTGTGATCGGATAAATCCTGTTTGGATTCTTAATTTACAAATCAAATATTGCATGTGATGATTATCAAATTTTGACATATAAGTTTATTAATTATCTGATGACCTAAGTGTATGAGTTTGATTTTAAATGAATCCAAACTAAATCTTTTAAGAATAAAAAAACCAAAAAGATATAAAAGGTTTTCTTTGTTTACAAAAGCGAAAAAGTTGAAAAAGTTAACGTATTCTTTTGTACTCTAAGTAGAATTATTTTTTTTAGACCCTAAATTTATCATTTTCTCTTGTCCCTCTTTAAAATATATAAATAATAAATAAAAAAAAATTATCAATACACAACAAATTTTTTTTTTTTGAGTATATACTCTTAGTGACTTTCACATCTCTTATTAAAACATGAAAAAATAAAGTCGCTAAAAATCGCCGATAGTGTTGAAACAATAAGAAGAAGAAAAGAAAAAATGACCATACTATAAAACAAAATATGAAGATATTAAACAATAAAAAGAATATATAGACATAAATTAATTAAAAAAGTTGTCACTTAATTTTATAAAGGTTAAACAACATATAATTTTTTAATTTTTACTCAATCTACATTACATTTTGGTACCTTAATTATTTTTTCTTAATATTTAGTCTCATAATTTTTTAAATTTGACAATATTAGTCAAAATATTAATTTTATGTGGAATTTAATGTTTAATTTTGAAAAAAAAAAAAAAGATAAAAAAAATTAGATGTTAAATTTCACTGAAAAAATTAATAGTTAGACTAATATTATCAAATTTAAAAAATTAAGGGACTAATAATTATGAGATTAAAGTATAAAATAAGTAAAAATTAGATAATCATAAGTATTGTTTAGCTTTTTATAAATGTTTAATAATTGATATCTTATTTTCTTTGGGTTGTTGCATGATAATTGTCAATTATCAATTATTATAAATAAATCTAGAAGATGGCTCATGAAAAAAATACATTGACTAATAATTATGAAAAGAAAAAAAATTAAAATAATTGATATATTTTGATCCTATATTTTAACAATTCTTTCTAAAAAAGACTCCTAATTTAAAAGTAATATAACAATAATTAGAATATTCATTCATTTAATAATTTTTTTATTGTAAAATATTATAATTAGATAAAATTATCAAAAAACTAAAAATATTAAGAATAAAATCGTTAAAAATAACAAATAATACTTAAATAAATATATATAATAATAAAATATAAAAATGAATAATGTTTTTGGATATTTTCATAAAATAAAAATTTTAATATATCTGTAAGCATTTATATTTTAATCCATATATACAATAAATAAATTCATGAATATAATGAAAAATGATAGAGGGGGATGATAAGGACAGAATGAAGACGAATGCAAGTTGGAAAATAAAAGAATGACCTAGGCACGAAAGTGATTAGTAATCTTAGGGAGGTGGAGCAATACTCGATCTAAATTAATTTCTAAATTTTAACCAATTTTATAATTAAGTCTTTAAATTTTTAAAATTTTATACATAAAATTTTAAAATTTTACACATAAATTTCTAAACATTTAAATTATGCAATTTGGTCTCTAACCTTTTAAAAATTTATACATAAGTTTTAAAATTTTAATTCAAAAAATTTATATGTATAAATATTTAAAAGTTTGAGAACTAAGTTATAGAATTTAACAATTTAAAAATATATGTGTGAAATTTTAAAAATTTAAGAATTAAATTATAAAATTATAAAATTTAAATATAAATTTAGTTAAAATTTAAGAATCAATAAAATGATTAAACTTAAAAGTTATGATAGATATAGAAGTGACATAATGAATCAATTGTGTTGACTAATTTGATAAATAGGTTGTGTTAGGCCAATTTATTAATAAAAATATTCTTATTATATCGAGTCATATTGAGTTCGGTTGTCTCAAATTGGATTGTTGTGTCTTTAACTCAAAAAAATTACAAAAATTAGTTATTTTAACCAAATTTAACTTATTATTTTACGTTTTGTTATATTGTGTCTGATCCATTTAAAAAATGAGTTAAAATAAGAACTTTAGTTTTTATATAACTCTATATTTAACTTGTTTAAAAAATAATCCTCTCCTTCTACCTTGTTCTTTTTTTTTACATGAAATATATATATATTTTTAGTAAATAGCATATATGTTTTTATTGGTAGATGATACATATATTCTTTTTTAGTAGATGATACATATGTTCTTTTATAGTACTTAGTACATATGTTCTTTTTTTGAAGTAATATATATTATGTCACATGTTTTTTCCTATTATGTAATATCTAATTTTTTCTGAATATGAACATATGTCTTTCTTAAAAATAGCTCTCATTTTTCATGAAGTAGAAAGAGTTTCATTTTTCATAAAGAAAAATATATATGTTTAATTATACATAAAAAATACATCTATTCAATTAAACAAAAAAAAAATACATCAACATATACTATAAAAAATATATTCGAAATAAATACTACTAAAATAAAATTATATTCTATGTGTACTAAATTTTAACTTAAAAAAACTGATGTTAAATGTGAAAATAATAAAATAAAAGAGAAAAAAAAAAAATAAACAGCATAGAGAAGAAGAAGAGAGAGAGAGAAAAAAAGATAAAAAAAAAAACAGCCTAGAAAAAGAGAGTAAGAAAAAAGAAAGGCGAGTGGAAAGGGGGTAGGAAATGATTATTTATGAAACTGGGTATATAAAAAGAGTTATAGAATACATTAATCTTAAAATGAGCCATGTTATATTGTATTGGGCCACTTTAAGTTTTAATAAAAATTATCACCTTAAGTAAAATATTGATATAAAATATTACTCTAAGAAAACATATTTTATAGCATTTTTCTTACAATAGTATAATATCAATCCAATTTAAATTTCATAATTGCACTTCACAAATTTTTTTTCCTTTTACGTTTTTCAATTTTGATTTCATTTTTTCAAATTACTAGGTTTGGAGAACCTATAGATTCAGCTGCATTCCAATTCAATAATTGTTTTTTTATTCAAATATTTAATATTGCTATTTAAATATACAAAATTATTTAAATATTATCCATAATAATCAAGGTATACTTTTGTAGTTTGATTTTTTATATTATCTGTAATAAATATTTTTGTTAAAAATAATTTCAATATAAAAAAATAGGTATTTGATAGAAAATTATTAAAAATAATTTTAAGTAATACTTTAGTAATTATTTAAAAATAAATAAATTACTTTATAATAATTTTAAATATGTATTTTTTATACATATTTTTTTAATATATGTTGGATGATGAAGTTAGTGGGTTATTTAAAAAGGAAGCAAGAAAAATGGCTAATATTTTGGTGCAACCTCTTGAAGGAAAAAAATAAAAATAAAAATAAAATAAAAGGCACTTGTGTAGAATCCGAAATATAAAGTTTTTATTTTCTTTTTTTATAGCGTGCAACTCGGCACCGCATATCCCTAAAGTAAAAATACTTTGAGTGATTTATCAAAAAAAAAAAAAAATCTAATTAAATATATAATTTTTTGCTAAGTGTAATTGATGGTTTGGACTTTGGAGAGCGGATAAAAAAAATAATCCGCTGTTGGAACAGCCCACTGGAAAACCGGTAAACATGGCCCATGGTTTTGTCTCTCGCAAAATCCACTGTATTTATTTCTCAGCGTCTACGTGCCCTATGCTTTACCCCCTTTTATACCCCTCCTTCAAGCCTCACCCACCATCTTTTTCATCAACAGAGATATTCCAATTTTCACTTATTTTTTCCTTTTATTATTACCCCACCTGTTCTGAAACGTTATTCTAACTGTAACTTAGATCACTCTAAACTCTTTCTCTCTCTTTTCTTTCCTCTGCTCTTGTCATTTCTGGGTTGTTCTTGCTCCTAGTTTCATACCCAGATCGAGAATTTGAATTTATTGGTTGTTATTATTGGGGGATACGTGGTATTGGATCGTCTGAAATTGTGGGTGTGAATGGGGATTGAGACGACTTTGGATAAACGAAAAGGTAAGTTCTTCGAATTGTCAAAGGAGACAAAGAAGAACCGGCGGCGAAAGAAGAAGATGTTACAGGTTCAAAAGCTATTTGACACTTGCAAGGAAGTATTTGCCTATGGTGGTGCTGGAATTGTTCCTTCTCCTGAAAATATTCAACTGCTTCGGTCTGTTTTGGGTATGTTTGCTGAAGTTCGTATCTATTTTTAATGTGGACATGTTAATGCGCATAACGTATCTGGCTTAGGTACTTAGTTTGACTTTTAAACATTTTCCGTGTTTTGGATTATTTTTGCTGACATTTTTATCTCAGAATTCAATTTGAGTTTCACTTCTTTCTTGGACTATTTCATTTTAATTTGGGACAACACTGTTTATATTGCTTTATTAATTCTAAAAATGTGCTAAGTCTCATCAATTGCACCAGCTTATTTTATTGAGTTTGCATGTTCAAGTCTGTTGTTCGAATTTTTAATCATATTCTATAACTTTCAGAAAGGTGCATCTGAGCGTATTTCCCATTCTGGAGGGCTATATATGCTTGTATACGTTTTATAGGCAATGTACTACTTTGAATAATAATAATAAAAATACGTGAATTCGTGCTTTTGTTTTTCATGTAAAGAAACAATTTTGTTTTGCATTTTGCATTTCCTTTAAATGGCGGGAATGGGATTGCTCATATATAGTGGCTTTTCCTTAAAAGTAGTAGAGAAAAATTTTTGGTTTGCTCTTGGACTGAGCTGATTTGGTGGTTTAAGCCAATCAAAGAATAATGTTGTGTGGGTATGGGGTGTATCTATATATTTTCAATACAATACTACTATCCATAAAATCATATAAGTCCAATTTTGAATGAAAAGATTCTTCACCTGTCTGATGTAAAACTTTATTGGATTCTTGGTTGTCCTGAGCTACGATGTTTCAGACCAACCAATAATTCCTGGAAAGGAAAGGGCTTGCTTTCAATTTTTTTCTTGAGGAAAACACTTTTGTACCCAGTTTTACATCCCACAGTATTATTTAAAAATTAGATTATCTTTTTTAATTTTAAAAGTAATTATGATAAATGACCCAATATTGACAAATTTGTTTATATTAGGATATTGTTCATTTGTGAATAGGGGTGTCAACCAAAGTCGCATATTTCTTAACGTTGTAAAAGAAATTAAATTTTTTTTTTTTTTATAGCTAAGCTATTAATTTATAATAATCTAATTAAATCAAAAAAGAATTCGTATACTTTCCTTGTTATGAATTGTAACTAAATTGCTATTGCCAAGTCTATTTGGTTTTACTTTTTTTTTACTATTACGTTTCTTTTGTACCGGATTGTCATTGGCCTTACTTAGAGGAATTTGAATAATTGGTTACTAAAATGTCATGTATACTTCTGGGCTTCAAGCCAATAACATTCTGATTCTCTACTTATGTTACAGATGAAATGAAACCATCAGATGTCGGCTTGAGTCCAGAATTGCCTTATTTCAGGAAGGTGTTGGGTGGCAGAACTCCTATAATCACTTACCTTCACCTGTACGAGTGCGACAATTTCTCGGTAAATAGAAATTTTCTTTATATGATGCTTCAGTGTTGCCTTAATACAAAAGAAGATTAGTAGGAATTTGGCGTTCTTATTATAGTAGTGACCTTTATTACTGCAGATGGGCATATTTTGCTTGCCACCTTCAGGTGTACTCCCTCTTCATAATCACCCTAAAATGACAGTTTTCAGTAAACTTTTGTTCGGGACCATGCACATCAAGTCATATGATTGGGTGGACAATGTCTCTTGTGACACATCCGACGTTGCAAAACCATCTCAGTGTAAGAAATTCAGTATGCTTTCATTACTTAAAAACTGAATTGCAGATATACAATTTTAATGAAAATTAAGGGAACGCACCATACTACACACATTTGAATTCACAGCAATGATATTCTTGGTCTGACTCGTACCTCATTGCTCAGCTTAAACATTAAAATATCACTTAGTCGTAGTTATTGATTAAAATTTCATTTTCCTTTAGGGGTGGGTACTTGTTTGGAAAATCAAAATTTTCAATTTGTTGTATGCTAAAGGAAACATTGGAGGAGGACAAGAATATCTTATGTCTCCTTAAAAAACATAACATGCTTTTGATTGATACAGGCACAAGTCCTGAAGTTCGGTTGGCAAAAGTTAAGGTCGATGCAAACCTTACTGCTCCATGCAACACATCCATTCTTTATCCAGCTGATGGAGGAAACATGCATTGCTTTACGGCCTTGACTGCTTGTGCAGTGCTAGATGTGCTTGGCCCTCCATACTCTGATCCTGATGGCCGTGAGTGCAAATACTTCTTAGAATTTCCCTTCTCCCGTTTTTCAGGTATGTTGGTGCTCTCCTCTATGGTGGTGTTCGACTTGGTTTAGCAAGAGTGCTGCTTTTTTTTTTCTTTCCTTTTTCTCTTACCCTAATGAGAACCTTTGTTACGGTAATACGTTTGAAATCTCAGGTGATGGAGTAGCAGTGCCGGAAGAGGACAAGGAAAGTTACGCATGGCTTCAAGAGAGGGAAAAGCCTAAGGATTTAGTCGTAGTCGGATCAATGTATAGAGGTCCGAAGATAGTGGAGAAGTGATAACATAAAGTCTTGTACTCTTCTTGTATGATCCATCATACCAATCTACACCACTCGTTTACGCGATCATAATGAATAGTGTCCATTTTGTCTAGTATTAAAATCTACCCTTCCGTTTTTGTCGTTTTTAACAGCTAAGATCTCTTTTTTCCTTTTCCGAGTCAGCAATCAATTCTTGTATTGTACATACTTAGAAATGAAAAAGAACAACAAAGGAGAGAAATATATATATTTCTGTCTATAATGGTTTCTCTTTCTTCTAGAAGTTGTCTTAATCAAAATCAGTTTAATAGCTTGTGACCAAAAAAAAAAATCAGTTTAATAGCCTGAAAGAACTTGCATGGTTTTTGTAGATTCTCAAGACTCGAGTAATGCTAAATAGAATCGAATGTTTTGTAACTATTGCCTACTGGGGGGGAGGGGGACCTGGTTGTGGTTACTTTATCTTGGTAAAAGGTACTACGGTCTTAAAAAGTTTTGGGAAAGTCACGAAACTAAAACTCTTAAAACATATTATAACAAAATAGCACTTATATTATTATTTAATATAATTCTCAATTAAAGGTGAGAGTGTTAGTTTTGTTGGTATAAAATTTTAAGGGTGTTAATTTTATTAGTAAAAATTTTAAGAGTATTATTTTAAGTAATTTTTAATTTTTTTTTTCATTTAGTACAAGTATTTAATAGCAGGTATTACCAATTCAAAATAATAATAAAAAAATTCCTAATAATTTAATATTTTAAAGTTTAAAAAAATTGAAACATTGATTTCGCATTAACAAAAACTACCACAATTATAGGGCTGTCTATATTTAACTAACTAAATAAATATGTTTGGAGAAGATTACATTTTCAAAGTGATTTAACAAATGAACCTTAAAATGCAGTAAAGTTGTGTTTTAAGTGAACATTGAAAGAATGCAGACTTGAGCCAGTAAAGTGAAGAAATAAATAATTTGAAGAAACCATCGAAATGATCTGAAGAAATAAATGATTTTTTCGATATTTTTTTTTCTTAGTTCGTATGAGTTTGTACATTGTTTATACAGGAAAACAATAATTACTATTACAACTAACACAATGAATTTACAGCTGCTTTGTATCAAGAAGTCTTATTTGGTAGGTGTTGTCTGCAGTGTGCGTCGGTGCGTCGTTTGTTAAATTCAACACTTCCCCTCAAATTGGTGCATAGATGTTTTTCATGCCCAACTTGACTGAAACTTCTGTGAATACTCGATATGAGACTGCTTTAGTGAGAATGTCAGCCAATTGATCTTCTGACTTAATTTTTGGAAATTCCAAAGAATTTTCTTCTAACTTTTCCTTAATAAAGAATCTGTCAACTTCAATATGTTTTGTACGATCATGTTGGACTAGATTGTGAACAATATCACATGCTGCTTTATTTTCACAAAATAATTTAATTGATTCTTTAACAGGATATCCCAAATCATTTAAGAGATATTGTAACCACAGAGTCTCACAAAGCCCAAGTGCCATGCCTCTGCGCTTGAACAGGCGACAACATGTTGTTTCTTACTTCTTCATGTTACAAGATTTTCCCCTACAAAAGTGAAGTAGCCTGAAGTAGATTGCCTATCATTTATTGATCCAGCTCAGTTAGCATCAATATATACTTCTATTATTTGAAACTCTGTGTTTTTTGTGAACAATACTCCTTTTCCAGGAGCAGACTTTAGATACCTCAAAATACGAATAACTGCATTCATATATTGTTCTTCAGGATTATGCATAAATTGGCTGACAATACTTAAAGCATAGGCAAGATCTGGTATTGTGTGTGCCAAATACATCAACCTTCTAACAAGCCTATCTTTCTTTATTTACTAGAACTTGATCAACCTTGATACATAACTTTAATCCTTCCTCTACTAGTGTATTAGCAGGTTGACATGCCGACATACCAGTTTCTTTTAATAAATCTAAGGCATACTTTCTTTGAGATAAAAAGATTCATTCTTTTGATCAAGAAACCTAATCCTGAGAAAATATTTTAAGGAACCAAGGTCTTTCATTTCAAATTCTCTAGACAAATAACTTTGTAGAGCTTTCCTTTCTTCATGATCATTTCCTGTTACTATCATATTATCAACATATACAATATCACATGCTCCTTTATTTTCACAAAATAATTTAATTGATTCTTTAACAGGATATCCCAAATTATTCAAGAGAGATTGTAACCACAGAGCCTCACAAAGCCCAAGTGTCATGCCTCTGCGCTTGAACGGGCAACAACATGTTGTTTCTTACTTCTCCATGTTACAAGGTTTCCCCTACAAAAGTGAAGTAGCCTGAAGTAGATCGCCTATCATTTATTGATCCAGCCCAGTCAGCATCAATATATACTTCTATTATTTGAAACTCTGTATTTTTTGTGAGCAATACTCCTTTTCTAGGAGCAGACTTTAGATACCTTAAAATACAAATAACTGCATTCATATGTTGTTCTCTAGGATTATGCATAAATTGGCTGACAGTACTTAAAGCATAGGCAAGATCTGGTCTTGTGTGTGCCAAATACATCAACCTTCTAACAAGCATTTGATATCTTTCTTTATTTATTGGAACTTGATTAACCTTGATACATTACTTTAATCATTCTTCTACTGGTGTATTAGCTGGTTGACATACCGACATACTAGTTTCTTTTAATAAATCTAAGGCATACTTTCTTTGAGATAAAAAGATTCCTTCTTTTGATCAAGAAACCTCAATCTTGAGAAAATATTTAAGGAACTAAGGTCTTTTATTTCAAATTCTCTAGACAAATAACTTTGTAGAGCTTTCCTTTCTTCATGATCATTTCCTATTACTATCATATCATCAACAAATACAATAAGTGCAGTGATCTTACTATGCCTTTTTTTCAGAAATAAAGTATGGTCTGAATTGCTTTGCTTGTAGCCAAATGCCTTTATAGACTTTGTGAACCTGCCAAACCATGCTCTTGAAGATTGTTTTAAACCATACAGTAATTTTTTTAATTTGCACACCTTTCCATCATGGATTTTTGATTTCTTGATTCCTGGTGGTAGATCCATGTAGACTTCTTCAATTAAATTTCCATGTAGAAAGGCATTTTTTTACATCAAACTGATATAATGGCCAATCTAGATTTGCAGCTAGAGATACCAAGACTCGAACAATGTTAATTTTGGCTAGAGGAGCAAATGTTTTGTTGGAGGATGATAACAACGGTACCCTTTTTGTTGTATAACATATCCCATAAAAACACAGTGTATTGCTCGTGGATCCAACTTGCTACGTTGTTGTTTATGTAGGTGTACAAATGCCATACACACAAAGACATGGGTAGGTAAATTGGGAACACTTGGTGCAATAGTTGCCTTGGTGATGACTTGTAGTGGTGTTTGGAAGTCAATGGAATAGGAAGGTATTCGATTGATCAAATATGCAGCAGAAGTAAGTGCTTCTCTCCAATAAGATAATGACATATGAGTTTCGATCAATAAGGCACAGACAACCTCCAACAAGTGTCGATTTTTTCTTTATGCAACTCCATTTTGCTGAGGTGTATCAACACAAGTAGTTTGATGAATAATTCCTTCTGATTTAAGATATTCTTGAAGCTCAGAACTCTTATATTCTCCTTCATTATCACTACGTAAAACTTGAATCTGTGTATTATATTGAGTACGAACCATTTTATGAAATTTTCTAAATAATAAGTTTACTTCACTTTTAGACTTCATTAAACAGACCCAAGTCATTCTACTAAAATCATCAATAAATGTAACAAACCAACGTGATCCTCTCAAAGTAGAGACTTTGGAAGGGCCCCATACGTCAGAGTGTATAACCATAAAAAGAAGTAGACTTTTATTTAAGGTTACAGGAAAAGAGGAACGATGACTTTTTGCTAATTCACAAACATCACACTTTAAAGAAGAAAGATTTAAATTCAAAAATAAACTTGGAAATAAGTTCTTTAAATATCCAAAAGAAGCATGACCCAATCTCCTATGCCATAGTGATGCACAAAAACTTGATAGTCAAATTTTGTATTTTATAAAAAGCTCGCAAGTGCACGAATCACTTGTAATGAGTGATAAGTATACTCCCAAGATCGTCTCTCAAGGAATTGCGGTGGTTCTAAAACGTTATTTATTTTCTTATTTAGTCGAACAAACAATCCTAAACATTCTAACAATTGTCGGGTTGTAGAAAAGACTGTAAATTCCTAAATTAATTATGTAACTAAAATAAAGTGCAAATAAAAGTAATCACAACCAAAGTGGGGATGATGGATGTAAATGAAAATCTAAGTTCGCTATCCATTCATGGAAAGAATAAATTAAGCATTCAATTAAAAGTTGGATTTAATGATTTTTTCGCTAAACCTAGAAAATTCTGAAAGTTTTAGTTACGGACCAAATAAGCCTAGAGGGGGGGTGAATAGGTTATTTTCAGATTTAATAACTTTTTTAATTATTTTACCTAAACACAACGGCTTCACATGCAATCACGTATGATATTAAAATGCAGAATTAATAAACGACACACGAAATTTTTAGGTGGAAACAACCTAGGCCACAACAATGACCTAAGAGGAAAACCACCGGTCCACCGGACCACCTAACTATCCACTATGAAAATAATGTTCAATTACAAGGCTAGGTCTTAAACTACCCGTCACAGATAAAGCCCCCCTATGTAATTTACTTACGAGCCGTCGCTCATTTCACAGCCTCCAATAGCTAGATGTCTGGATCCGGACCAACGTTCCGATCTTCTTGAGTCACACAAGAACAATCGAACCCGTCAAGTTCGGTAGTTTCGAGTCACACGAAACACCGAACACGTCACCAACAGTACCTGAAAGATTAGCACAAGTAGCACAAATGCAAAACGTGTCCTAGAGCAGATTTAAACAATGAACAATCCTAACTAGCAGATTCAACAGCATACGATGTAAAATCTAAATCAGCTAGCAAAATCTAGAACAATCATATAAAGCTCAATATCATGAAAGATGAAGAGAAGAAGTTAAAAGCACAAATCAGATATGAAAATATTAGATCAATGTGGGTTATAATTATGCACAAGCAAGCATCACTTATATAGAGTCCAATTTAACTTGAAAGAGGATTTGCAATGGACTGAAACTCTACTCAAATCAGGATTTAGTTCTCACAAGAATTCTATTCATACAAGGATTTCACTCTCACAACAATTCTACTCATATAAGAATTTTGCTTTCACAAGAATTCTACTCATACAATGATTCCAACTTTCACAACAATTCTACTCATACAATGATTCTAACTTTCACAACAATTATACTCATATAAGGATTTTGCATTCAATATTAAATGAGTCAAATTGGTAAAAGTAACATATGGGTCAAATTAAAAAGGAGTTCTAGTAGAAGTAAAAAACTATCTCAATCGATCTAACGACTGGCTCGATCGATCGATCCAATGCTCGATCGATCTACCAGATTGATCGATAGATCTAGCTCAACCCGAGAGCACCTAGATCGATGTCGTTCCACACTCGATCGATCGATCACTCGATCGATCGAACTATACACTCGATCGATCGACCAACATGTGCACAATTTATTTTTCGTTACGATCCATACTAAGTGTAGTGCACAAATGTGTGAAGATGTATGCATGATAGAATATTTTACCTGTCATATTGGCATTGCAAGCTTGGTGACTCCATCATCATGTATCGTCTGATTAAACGGTGAACTCTTACTCTAGATTACAATCAAACATTTTGTCCACGAAAATTGCCAATACAAAATAAACCTTACAATCTCCCCCTTTGGCATTTTCGTGTGACAAAACCACTCTCTCACTACATAACGCTCATGGTTAAAATATTATTACATCAATTACATAGTGGACTGTCTATGATCTGGTGGACCATCTTCGCTTGATACTTGATACGCTCGGTCCACTGAAATAAGACAAACAGATAGCACACAAATTTGGCTTGAAAGCCTCATTGTTCATTAGTTCAGTGTACATAAAGGTGCGAATGAAATGTAGTGTATGTGCAACATGAATCTTTCTCCCCCACAACTAATAAATGCAACGTCTCCCCCTAAATCCAATCTCCATAGCAACATGAATATTTCTCCCCCTTTTTGTCATACGAAATTGACAACTCATAAAACAATTATTGAAGTGGGCTAAAAATGCAAATGAGATCACACATGTATATGTCCAAAGCATGTAGGAGGAATTGCATAAGTCAAAAGAGGAATAATGAAATATGTATGCAATGACTCCCCCTAAGTTCTATGACTCTCTAGACGAAAAACAAATTTAAAATTTTTTTTTAATTTTTTTTTAATTTTTTTTTTTGACCAACAAAGCAATAAACTCATTTAAGACTAATAAGCATACAACCAATTCAAAAATTATTTTTGCTTAAATTTTGATCATTCATTGTATTAGCAAAATAAATAGGTCACACAAGCACACTAACACATATAATGGCATATTGACATTCACTTAAAGTAGTATACAGTGTGAACTCCACTTGTATTTCAATAAATTCATTTATGACCAATTTTAAGAGACTCAAAAGAAAATAATTTCATCTATCATACTAAATCATAATTGAGTCTTCATTCTTACATAATGAAATATGTCTATCAAAAGAAATTTCTTATATTTTTTGCTCTTTCTTTTTGTACATGCCAAATAAAATTTCTCAACTAAATTTTTATTTTATTTACCATTTTTTTTTAAAACATGTACGAGCCATAAATCTAATATGATGACTTTCACACTAGTTATGAGATAGCCCTCTCCGCTCACTACGGTAGCTTCACACATCATAGTAGGTAGCCCTCTTAATACTAGTTATCTCCCTAAGATGAAATATTTTAAAAAATAAGAAATAGAACGCAATATAATTTCGCAGTCAAGATTAGCTCAAGTCTTAGAGTCTTTCAAAATTAATCATAAATTTCACCAATGACATACATGAGTGTTCAGTGGGTGTGTGAATAAATTCAGTCAATAGTGTCATCACATGGGAACAATGTAAATATGTGCAGAATTTTGAATTGTAGCATAAAATATACAATGAGAATCAAAATAAGCCACAAAAGACAAGGTTGTATAAATATAAGCATTATTTGAATCCAATACCTTGTAGACTTTTTTTTTTTTTTAAATATAACAAAAAAAAATAACAACAAAAACAAAGTAAACATATGAAAATACTCACCTAGGGTCATTTAAGCACTCAAATAAAGGTACCTAGGTGGTCTAGCAATAGTGATCAATTGACAGGAAACATGCAATCTTTTCTAACCCAAATTTTCATGAATTTTGATTTCTCTATGTTTTTGGGTTGAGACTTAATTGCATTAGGTTTTGAAAGCATACTCTTAGACTCATTTTTCTTATTCAAATTCAACATATGCATGGTAGGATGATAATTATGAGTTCTATACCTATAAGCATGAAGATTATCATTAAATCGAAGAGCATTCATCAAAAATCTACACTTAGGTCGAATATGGCCTTTTCTACCACAATGATGACAAACAGGCACAAACTTAACAGTTTTAGTTACTACAGCTGTAGTGGGTGTTTGTGCAAAATTAGTAGCAGTAGAAGTAGAGTTAGAAGATCTTACAAATGTAGTTTTTGAAGTAGAAGGTGTACAGCTTTCATCTAAGAATCCAAGTCCACGTGTATCACCGAAAGGTTTACCAATGCTCAACATCTTGTCTAGTCGTTCAGCTCCAATTGTTAATCTCTTCACTGTTTCATTTGATTGCTCCAATTCCTGCACAAGCTTTGAATTTTCCTGTTTGATACCTGCAAGACTCAAACTCAACTTGTCAATATGTTCAGACAATTCAATTTTTTCTTTCTCTAAAACTGACAAATTAAGATCTTGAGAGTTGATTCGTTCATTCAGTTTTGTTACAGTTATGAGTAGTTTATCTTTTTCTTTCTTGCATTTAATTAAATCAATAAATAATTCTTCAAAACTGTTTGCATTAAATTTAGCAAGAATAGATTTACTTCCCTCATCATCTGAGTCAAGGTCTGACTCACTGGAGTATCCACCAACAGTTGCTGTAAAAGCTACGTAGTTAGAGTTAACATTTTCTGAACCACTAGCTTGATCTTCATCACTTTCTGTGTCACTAAGGGTAGCATTGAAAGCTTTTCTTGTCTTCTTCTTCTTGTTGGCACACTCAGCTGCAAAATGACCAAAACCATTGCATTCAAAACATTTAGGTCCATTGGGTTTAATTTTCTTACCTTCTGAACTCATTTGCACGAATTCTCTTCCCTTACGATCTCTTGATTTTTCTTTAATCTGTAGATCCTTTCTATTGAACATTTTCTTGAGTTTTCTAGCTAGAGTAAGTAGATCTTCATCTTCTATACCATCATCACTATCACCATCATCATCATTGGTAGTTTTAAGAGCAATACCAATGTTCCTTTTGGGTGTTCGAAGATTCATCTCACATGTTTGAATTGAACCAACGAGTTCTTCAATCTTAATGGTGTCAATGTCTTTGCTTTCCTCTATTGCTGTAACCTTTGCTTGAAAGCGTTCTGGTAGTGAGTATAAGACTTTGCGAACTAACCTGCGTTCATCAATTTTATCTCCAAGATTTGAAGAAGAGTTAGCAATATCACATAAATTAGCATAAAACTCAGAAAACATTTCATCCTCCTCCATTCTAAGATTTTCAAACTTAGTAGCTAGCATGCGAAGTTTTGTTCGTTTAACTTGGGACGTGCCCTCATGGGCAACCTCTAAAGTGTCCCAAGCAGCCTTAGCAGTTTCAATATCAGAAATACGTCGGAATTCATCCGGCGACACAGCACTAAAAATAGCATTGATACCCTTTTGGTTCCATCCACTACCAATCTTATCTTGAGAAGTCCAATCTATTCTAGGTTTAAGTGTGACTACATTATCCTTGGTAACCGTAGGTGGTTCCCAACCATAAAGCACAGAGTTCCAAACACTTTCATCTAAGGAACGTAAAAAGGCTCTCATGCGAGCCTTCCAATATGGGTAGTTAGACCCATCAAAGTAAGGTGGACGGGTTGTAGAAGAACCCTCTCTCAAATGATCCATAATAAGGTCCTAGGCAACACTAAGTATATCTAGTGACCCACTCTGATACCAATTGAAAGTTTTAGTTACGGACCAAATAAGCCTAGAGGGGGGGTGAATAGGTTATTTTCAGATTTAATAACTTTTTTAATTATTTTACCTAAACACAACGGCTTCACATGCAATCACGTATGAAATTAAAATGCGGAATTAATAAACGACACACGAAATTTTTAGGTGGAAACAACCTAGGCCACAACAATGACCTAAGAGGAAAACCACCGGTCCACCGGACCACCTAACTATCCACTATGAAAATAATGTTCAATTACAAGGCAAGGTCTTGAACTACCCGTCACAGATAAAGCCCCCCTATGTAATTTACTTACGAGCCGTCGCTCCTTTCACAGCCTCCAATAGCTAGATGTCTGGATTCGGACCAACGTTCCGATCTTCTTGAGTCACACAAGAACAATCGAACCCGTCAAGTTCGGTAGTTTCGAGTCAAACGAAACACCGAACACGTCACCAACAGTACCTGAAAGATTAGCACAAGTAGCACAAATGCAAAACGTGTCCTAGAGCAGATTTAAACAATGAACAATCCTAACTAGCAGATTCAACAGCATACGATGTAAAATCTAAATCAGCTAGCAAAATCTAGAACAATCATATAAAGCTCAATATCATGAAAGATGAAGAGAAGAAGTTAAAAGCACAAATCAGATATGAAAATATTAGATCAATGTGGGTTATAATTATGCACAAGCAAGCATCACTTATATAGAATAAAAATTTAACTTGAAAGAGGATTTGCAATGGACTGAAACTCTACTCAAATCAGGATTTAGTTCTCACAAGAATTCTATTCATACAAGGATTTCACTCTCACAACAATTCTACTCATATAAGAATTTTGCTTTCACAAGAATTCTACTCATACAATGATTCCAACTTTCACAACAATTCTACTCATACAATGATTCTAACTTTCACAACAATTATACTCATATAAGGATTTTGCATTCAATATTAAATGAGTCAAATTGGTAAAAGTAACATATGGGTCAAATTAAAAAGGAGTTCTAGTAGAAGTGAAAAACTGTCTCAATCGATCTAATGACTGGCTCGATCGATCGATCCAATGCTCGATCGATCGACCAGATTGATCGATCGATCTAGCTCAACCCGAGAGCACCTAGATCAATGTCGTTCCACACTCGATCGATCGATCACTCGATCGATCGAACTATACACTCGATCGATCGACCAACATGTGCACAATTTATTTTTCGTTACGATCCATACTAAGTGTAGTGTACAAATGTGTGAAGATGTATGCATGATAGAATATTTTACCTGTCATATTGGCATTGCAAGCTTGGTGACTCCATCATCATGTATCGTTTGATTGAATGGTGAACTCTTACTCTAGATTACAATCAAACATTTTGTCCACGAAAATTGCCAATACAAAATAAACCTTACAAATTCTAAATCAATGGCAATTTTCACTACAATCAACTAATTAACGTCTTTGATCCAGACCGTTAATTAACTAATTGGAATTAACTCAAGGAAATAATTATAACCACCTAAACTAACACAAATCAATGCAATCAATTTAGACTCTTGTTCATAATGCATAATTAAGCAAAGATGGCATTTCTAATGCCTAATTCTAAAATATTCTTTCTAACTACAAACTAAGATTTTGTCCACCATTAATTCATAATAAGAAATATTAAGAACATGAACAAGAAATAAATCCAAAACTTAAATATTATTGAATTACAAAATTGTTCTTTCAATCATTGGAAGAACAATTTAAAATCCCAAAATACATATATTAGCCAACCATAACTAAATTGGTGTCAATCAATTTAGTCATGGAGGCAAACCACAAAATCAGAGAAGAAAAATATATGCAACTAAAGATACCCCAATGAATCCTCTAGCTCCAAATCCTTGAACTTGATTGATCCTCTTTCTCAAATCCTTGGAGTAGCTTCAACAATGGAGGGTCTCCTCTTGATTTTGGGTGGAAAACCCTTGCTGCAGTAGCAGCTAAGGTGGGGAAGAGATTGGCTATGAAGACTTGTGTTTGGGAGAGGTATAATGTGGTATTTATAGGGGGAATGAAGTGGAACATGCGTTTTAGGGTTTCTGGGCAGTTTTGGCACACTCGCCTCGGCGCAGGTTTTTGCCCGCCTCGGCGCAGGTTTTTGCCCGCCGCGGCGCGCGTTGAATTTTGGCTGCATTGGTAGAAAACAGACACCTCCTTGCCGCGGCGCAGGTTTTCATGCCTAGGCCCGCATTTCTTTTGTCTTGTATGTAACCCTTACATAATTTTTGACTCCTTATGTAAGCCTTACATTTTATGGCTTTTGTTACTCCATTTTCTCTCTTTTTGTGTTATTTCAATCCAATATTCTTCAAGAGTCCAAAAACCTACAAAACACATAAATACCTTCCAAAACACGAAAATAATAAAATAAAACATAAAATGAATGCTTAAAAACATAACAAAATATAGGTCAAAATTGTGTTCATCACATAGCCATATATTTGGTGGCAGTAGACATATGTCTTGAATTTTTCTTTCGAGGGTCACGGTTGTGATCCCACCAATCAGGATATCCCAAGTGTTCAAAACATCGTTCTTTGGTATGACCATTTTGATGACAATAGGTACATTTAAATGATGATTTATCAACAGCCTTTTTGAAATTCATTCGTTCTTGCTGATTTGAAAAAGAACAATTTTGAGATATCATGGCCGAAGCGTCAGAGTCTCCAGATTTTTCTTTCAATGACATTCGACGCAGTACTTCTCGCCGAATCAAGGAGTAACATTCTTCTAAATTCGGGATGGTTTCTTTTGGCAAAATTTCTCCACGAACCTGCTCAAACTCATCATCTAATCCAGCAAGAAAAATATGAACCCTCAGTCTTTCAACAGACTCTTGATACGATATTAGATCATCAGGATCTTTCATGACCACCTTATCATGATGATCTAGTTCTTGAAAGATTTCAGTCGACTCTCCGTAATATTCAGAAAGTGATTTTCATTTTGTCTGGAAGTAAAGGCTTTTTGGTTTAAGACAAATACCTGTAATTCGTCACTTCCATCGAAGAATGCTTTTGCCAAAGCACCCCAAATTTCAAGAGCAGTTGGTATGTGTAAATAACGCTTCATGATTTCTAGACTCATTGACATAAGTATCCATCTCTTCACTTTTTGATTTTCAGCATACCACTTGTTATAACTTGCTGATGATTTTTCGGGTTACAAATTTTTTTCATGAATATAAGAGAGTTTTTCTCTTTTTACAATATGCATTTCTATTATTTGAGACCAAACATCATAATTAGTCTCAGTAAGAATAATTTTGGCATTAAACACACCTTTAGAATGAACAGATTATACAATAATTGGAGTTGTTTTCTCCACAGACAATGAACTCGTGTCATCTGTCATGATTTTATAGTACAAAAACTAGAAAATAGTGTAATAATTTCAAAACTATAAAGAAAATTTCAAGAACTAGTTTGAATAGTATCAAATCAGGGATAAAATTGGTTAAAATGGTAAATTTGGATCAAACTGGGTTAAAAACCAGTCAATTTGGATTAAAATAGGAATAAAATCGATCAATTTTGATAAAAAAAAAATGGAAGAAAACTTGATAAAATGAACCAAATTGGGTAAAAAATTGGATAAAAATGAGTAAAAAATTGGGTTTGAACCTCTAAAATGGACCAAATTGGGTTAAAAGAAAAAATCGGGTAAAAAATCGAGTCTGGGCCGAACTGCTGGCTCAAACTGGGTTCAAACGGACCAGACCTGTACGAACTGGACTGACATGTCATTGAACTGGCCACGTCAGCGTCTTCAACCTTCAGGTGGCGTGTGGTGGGATGTGAGGGCGCGTGGTGGCACGTGGATTTTTTCAGCTCACTTCTGGTGGCGCGTGGAGGCGCGTGATGATCTTTTTTTCTACTCTAATTTTACCAAAATGCTTAGATTTTTGTTTAGGTGAGACAAATACTGCTTCAAAATTGGAGTTTTAAATTAAGTTTCATATGAGTATTTGAGGGAGTATTTTTTCTGAGAAAAAATGGTTTTTTCATAGAAAGAAAACTCAGTTTATGAGAACTAAGACTTCAAATTTGTATAAAGTAACGACTTAGCTCTGATACCATGAAGAAATAAATAATTTGAAGAAACTATCGAAATAATCTGAAGAAATAAATGGTTTCTTTGATATATTTTTTTCTTAATTCGTATGAGTTTGTACATTGTTTATATAGGAAAACAATAATTACTATTACCACTACCACAATGAATTTACAGCTACTTTGTATCAAGAAGTCTTCTTTGATAGGTGCCGTTTGTAGTGTGCGTTGGTGAGTCGGTGCGTCATTTGTTGAATTCAACATAAAGTTGGTTAGAGCTGGTATATTTAGACAAGTCCTGCGAATTCGACATGACCCACTCACAAAATAGTCAGATTTGGGTTGAGCTTATATGGGTTGGGTTGATACAAAGCAGCTGTAAATTCATTGTAGTAATTGTAATAGTAATTATTGTTTTCCTATATAAACAATGTACAAACTCATACGAATTAAGAAAAAAATATATCGAAGAAACCATTTATTTCTTCAGATCATTTCGATAGTTTCTTCAAATTATTTATTTCTTCATGGTATCAGAGCCAAGTCGTTACTTTATACAAATTTGAAGCCTTAATTCTTATAAACTGAGTTTTCTTTCTCTAAAAAAACCATTTTTTCTCAGAAAAAATACTCCCTCAAATACTCATATGAAACTTAATTTAAAACTCCAATTTTGAAGCAGTATTTGTCTCACCTAATTTTACCAGATTACTCTAAACAAAAATCTTAGCATTTTGGTAAAATTAGAGTGGAAAAAAAGATCATCACGCGCCTCCACGCGCCACCAGAAGTGAGCTGAAAAAATCCAAGTGCCACCACGCGCCCTCACACGCCACCACGCGCCACTTGAAGGTTGAAGACGCTGACTTGGCCGGTTCGATGATGTGTCGGTCTAGTTCGTATAGGTCTGGTCCGTTTGAACCCGATTTGAGCCAGTAGTTCGGTCCAAACCCAGTTTTTTACCCAATTTTTTCTTTTAACCCGGTTTGGTCCATTTGAGCGGTTCGAACCCAATTTTTTACTCATTTTTGTCCATTTTGCCTGATTTTTTACCAAATTTGGTCCATTTTATCCAGTTTTCTTCCATTTTTTTTTTAATCAAAATTGATCAATTTTATTCCTATTTTGATCCAAATTGACTGGTTTTTAACCCAGTTTGATCCAAATTTACCATTTTAACCAGTTTTATCCTCGATTTGATACTATTCAAACTAGTTCTTGAAATTTTCTTTACAGTTTTGAAATTATTACACTATTTTCTAGTTTTTGTACTATAAAATCATGACAGATGACACGAGTTCATTGCCTGTGGAGAAAACAACTCCAATTATTGTATAATCTGTTCATTCTAAAGGTGTATTTAATGCCAAAATTATTCTTACTGAGACTAATTATGATGTTTGGTCTCAAATAATAGAAATGCATATTGTAAAAAGAGAAAAACTCTCTTATATTCATGAAAAAAATTTGTAACCCGAAAAATCATCAGCAAGTTATAACAAGTGGTATGCTGAAAATCAAAAAGTGAAGAGATGGATACTTATGTCAATGAGTCTAGAAATCATGAAGCGTTATTTACACATACCAACTGCTCTTGAAATTTGGGGTGCTTTGGCAAAAGCATTCTTCGATGGAAGTGACGAATTACAGGTATTTGTCTTAAACCAAAAAGCCTTTACTTCCAGACAAAATGAAAATCACTTTCTGAATATTATGGAGAGTCGACTGAAATCTTTCAAGAACTAGATCATCATGATAAAGTGGTCATGAAAGATCCTGATGATCTAATATCGTATCAAGAGTCTGTTGAAAGACTGAGGGTTCATATTTTTCTTGCTGGATTAGATGATGAGTTTGAGCAGGTTCGTGGAGAAATTTTGCCAAAAGAAACCATCCCGAATTTAGAAGGATGTTACTCCTTGATTCGGCGAGAAGTAATGCGTCGAATGTCATTGAAAGAAAAATCTGGAGACTCTGACGCTTCGGCCATGATATCTCAAAATTGTTCTTTTTCAAATCAGCAAGAACGAATGAATTTCAAAAAGTCTGTTGATAAATCATCATTTAAATGTACCTATTGTCATCAAAATGGTCATACCAAAGAACGATGTTTTGAACACTTGGGATATCCTGATTGGTGGGATCACAACCGTGACCCTCGGAAGAAAAATTCAAGACATATGTCTACTACCACCAAATATATGGCTATGACATAGGAGATTGGGTCATGCTTCTTTTGGATATTTAAAGAAATTATTTCTAAGTTTATTTTTGAATTTAGATCTTCTTTAAAGTGTGATGTTTATGAATTAGCAAAAAGTCATCGTTCCTCTTTTCCTGTAACCTTAAATAAAAGTCCACTTCTTTTTATGGTTGTACACTCTGACGTATGGGGCCCTTCCAAAGTCCCTACTTTGGGAGGATCACGTTGGTTTGTTACATTTATTGATGATTTTAGTAGAATGACTTGGGCCTGTTTAATGAAGTCTAAAAGTGAAGTAAACTTATTATTTAGAAAATTTCATAAAATGGTTCGTACTCAATATAATACACAAATTCAAGTTTTATGTAGTGATAATGAAGGAGAATGTAAGAGTTCTGAGCTTCAAGAATATCTTAAATCAGAAGGAATTATTCATCAAACTACTTGTGTTGATACACCTTAGCAAAATGGTGTTGCATAAAGAAAAAATCGACACTTGTTGGAGGTTGTCCGTGCCTTATTGATCGAAGCTCATATGTCATTATCTTATTGGAGAGAAGCACTTACTTCTGTTGCATATTTGATCAATCGAATACATTCCAGTTCCATTGACTTCCAAACACCACTACAAGCCATCACCAAGGCAATTGTTGCACCAAGTGTTCCCAATTTACCTACCCATGTCTTTGGGTGTATGGCATTTGTACACCTACATAAACAACAACGTAGCAAGTTGGATCCACGAGCAATACGCTGTGTTTTTATGGGATATGATATACAAAAAAAAGGGTACCATTGTTATCATCCTCCAACAAAACAAATGATTACCACCATGGATGTTATTTTTCATAAAGATACAATGTATTTCTCTTCTAAGCCTGAATTTCAAGGGGAGTACAACCATGATGAAATTCAGACCCTCACATATAAATTGTTACCTTATGAAGAAAGACAAATTATATGTGATCAAAACACAAATAACTTGAATTCATATGGTAATAACTCCCAAAATGGAAGAGATTCAAGGGAAATGGAATCAAGTCCTCGTCAACTCCAAGATCATCAAGCAAGTTCATTACTACCACTAAGTGAGTATGAGTTTCCTACTCCACAAGTTGCAGATATACCTAACTAATCGTTTGCAGAGGATGTTCCAACTATTGAACCAACCAGAAAAATACTTCCATCACGTCCTGACAGAGGTATTTCTAAAACCATGTATGAACCTGAGATTTTTAGTAAAGTCAAATATCCCATGAGTAATTATGTGTCTAAACATCATTTGTCAAAATCAATCATATCATTTGTAAATCAATTATCTGTTGTATCTATTCCTAACAGTGTGCAGGAAGCTTTAGCTGACCAAAAATGAGAAGATGCTATAAATAAGGAATTGAGATCCTTATAAATAAATAGAACTTGGGAACTTGTTGATCGTCCACCAACAAAGAAAATTGTTGGATGTCGATGAATTTTTTCAGTAAAGTACCAGGCAGATGGTATGATTGAACACTACAAAGTAAGATTTGTGGCAAAAGGATACACTCGAACATATGAGATCGACTATACAGAAACATTTGCTCCTGTAGCCAAAATTAACACTGTTTGAGTCTTGGTATCTCTAGCTGCAAATCTAGATTGACCATTATATATTTTTTTTAGACTTTTTTTTTTGCTGTTTGAGACTTTAACATGATGCCTTTGATGTATCACAATATTTATGATTATTGATATTATTTTTATTTTATATTAGTTAATATTTTTACATATTTTGTTAAAATAATGCTTAAATTAATTTAATTTTTGTGTCTAATTCAAATTTGTTATGTTAATAGATTACATAAATATATATTGATACACGATATAATATTTTCTAATTTTCATATTATAAAATATAATATATATTATTTAATATATTTAAACGGGTTAAATATGCCAACTCATTTATTAGACACTTTGAGTTAGAGTTATACTTTATGACATGTTTAATAAATGAGTTTAGTTAGAATCAAGTTTATATGGATCAAATTATAAATGAGTCGATTCAAACCTGAAACGACTTACCCGTTTCACAGCTCTATAGTCGATGACTATGTGAAATCGATTTAAAAAAAGAAGTAACAAGCCTCAAAATTAAAAACTAGTAGCACGTGACCAAAACTACATCTACAAGGCAATTGGTGTCATGTTTACCTTTTATTAATTTATCTCACTATTAATAAGTAATTACCATTTTTTTTTTTTTTTTTTGTAACATTTTCTGTAACATTTTCAATTATCCCTTATATCCTTAGCAATTTTCGGATTGCCTCGCAGGGGCCCGTCATAGCTCATAACGTGATTAATTTGATACTTCATTGTGCAATCGTTTTGCCCGTCTGGTTAAGTGGTAACGGCACACAATTATGTAAAGTTTTCTGTGGTAAGATCATTTCTAATCTAAAATTCTATTTTAATATAATTTTTGTACTATTTTAATATAAAGTTCCATTATCTTTTTATCTCTTGAATATTATACTTAAAAATTATATTTTTTTTACAAAATAGAATTTTGTTTTTTCATTTCATTAATTAATTCTTAACAAATATTATATCAAACCAATTAATTAATTACATATTAATATTATTTAATTAACTATAATAAATTTAAAATTATATTTTCAGTAAAAATAAATCAAAATTCATTAAATAAAATATTTAATTTTTTATGTGAATTAAATATTATATTGTTGAAAAAAAATTACATGGCTAAAAAATAAATATTATGTTTAGTAAAAAAAAAATGAC
The DNA here is from genome assembly GCA_029378325.1 of Elaeagnus macrophylla. Lineage (NCBI taxonomy): Eukaryota > Viridiplantae > Streptophyta > Magnoliopsida > Rosales > Elaeagnaceae > Elaeagnus > Elaeagnus macrophylla. The sequence goes on from CM055640.1 coordinate 103,643,083, forward strand.
AATTAAAAATATACAGAAATGGGCATTAATTTTTTGAATAAGTATATTCATTCTACAAATTTTTAGTTAATGCATTTTAAAGTGCAATGTAAGCATTTTATCCTTTATTTGTCTATATTGAGCAAAAAAGTATCAACATTAAGTATTTATATCTACCACCATCTTAAAGAATAATATAATTTAAACAAAATTTAGTTAAAGATATATAATTAAAATAAAATAGAAATTAAAATAATATTTAAATATTTGATATCTTTTATTAATATATTTTTAAAATAAGTGTGAACAATGTCGCATTATATTTAGTTGATATTGTTCATCGCACAATTTTAGTTCAATATTTTTTATGGCTCTATTTTAGTGTAAAGTTATAAAGCTTATTTGAAGAAAGTTTTAGTGCAAAAGTTGCATTAAAATAAAGATATAGATCCCTTATTAGAGATGCTCTTAGTTAGGGGTGAGTGTGGTTCGATTTTAGTTGGTTTTTGCTTAAAATACTAACCGAACCGACATATATTGGTTTGTTAAATCAAGAATCGAAACTGACGTATGAAATGTTGGTTAGAGAACATTAGATCAACTTATTTATATACACTAATTTAATTAAATATCGATTTATAAACTTTAAAATCTTAACCGATTAGACGTATGTTATTTTTTTTTGCATTATTAAAATAAAAACAACTTATTTGAATCTATAAAACATAAAAATTGGTTCGACTATGCTCAATTTTGATTGGATAGAATGATTTATTGATTATTATGCCCACCATTGCTGTTTTAAAAATCCTCTTCATCAAACCCTACGATAGAATTAGATTGGGCCTAATAAAGTAAAAATATTTATTAACATCTCTCGATATTCTTGGTCTTTATTTTTCCTAGTAAGTTAATAATATTCCGATCAAGTGCTTAATAAAATGTATATAATAATCTTGCTAATAATATTGTTGGTCTTTAATATATGTTAGACATACATAAGATATGTTCAATTAAAGTAAATTATTCTTAATAGTGATTCATTTAGTGATTAATAAAAAAAATCAATCTTTTTTTATTTCAAGTCGCATTTTTTTTTTGGGGCCTATTGCATTGCTTAAAAGATAAAGTATATAGTTTGTTTAACAATCAAAGGAGTATTACAAGAAAAAATAAGTTCATAACCTAAAACATCAAACAAATTATGTAATAGTTATCTTTAGAATCTCTGCATGACAAGCAGCGCAAAGAGAAAAGATAGATTCTTAGCATCCCTAAAGATTTGTTTCAAACTCTATTCTTCAAGAATACTAGCCTCCAATGTCCGAGAAAAGTGCTTTTTTGATCGAGGTAGAATTAAGAAGATAATTTGCATCCATGATGAGCGCAAATACCTTCCATCAATGCCAATTTGCCTCCCCTTCTATGGATGCATCCAAAATATATGCATTTACAAGATTGTTTCTAGCCTTCCAACTAGCTACCAAGTGTACACCACATAGGAATAAATCTGCTTCAGCTATGCTTTTGGAAGTAGCATCACATTTTCCTTCACAATACTAGTAAGGGATAATTTCCACTTTTCAAACAACATATTTTCCTGATTACTAATCAGGAAAAAACTCTTAGCATCGTATAGTTGAACTAGCAAGCAATCCAATCTCATAGTCACAAAATGTGGTTTCTTACAATTCATAGCAGTCTTTCCATTTTTCTTTCTAAACAACAAGTATTAGTAATATCAAGTTAAGTACCATAAAGAACTAATAATTAGAAGCAATCGAGTCCAAGAATCACAACTTCTAGATAAATAGAAAACCAAAAACACTTCAGCTTTGAGACCCTATCCAATTCTGATAAAATTTGATGATGTTCATCTTAGATCAATCGCAATATTAAAATTCTATAAATCCAGTATCAATACTTGAATCGATAAATGAATCATTAGGCAAACATAAAATAAAGGAGATGAAACTCAAAGTAGGAGGTGAAACTCAAAGTATTGCAAAGGAAAATCCTCCTCTTACTAATGCGAACACTATAACCAATGAAGATCCTGTAGTAGATTAGTGAGAACTAGTTGATTTGAAATTAACCAAATATAGAAAACATTGAGGATTAGAGATTGTAAGTCTTGTGATTTTGGTGTTAAAATTCTCGTGTACAAAACATGATGTCTGTATTTTACTTGATGTATTTGTTGGTTCCTTTATAAGGTTGATTATTGTTGACTCAATTTTAGATACTCACTAAGGACACATTTTAGTTCAATCACAAATTGCACATACTTGCATATCTGAGGATATGTTTAGATAAAAAGTTGTTTTGTTATGTGAGAGTTTTGGAACTTGTCTAAAATTGGGAGAACCAAATCGTTTCTTTAGTAAACCGGTCAATTTTTAGCTCAATTTTTTGGGTTGAACCATCCGGTTCTTCTTCGGTTAGGTGGCTCGATGAGTTTTCTTGTCGAGGACTTGTAGAGGTTATTGGCAAGGGGTCAATAAGGTTTTTTTTTCCCATTTTCTTTAGCTTTGTGATTCGCTGGTACCTTGTCGAGAAGGTCATTTTTAAATATCACCCTTATTCTTCTTTTTTGTTGGCAAAGAAGTGAGGAACTTCGCCCTAAGTGTTTCTAGGCTTCTCCAGTTCATTTTGGTCTGATTTTCCTTTTAAGTGTTGGGTTTAAAAAATAATATCATTTTAGGATGTATGAAATCAGGGAGGAGGCTCTCTCATATTTAAAATATTTTGGTGAGTGTAAAAATGTTAGAATGAGTGAGGATTTGATGAGAGCTGAGTTACCATGTGTCAGTGGTAGATCTAGCCAGTGAAGAATCACATCTTTTTGAGAGAGTTTTTCTCAGAGTTGAGTTGTCATGTGTCGGCTATAAATCTGGTTAAGAAGAGTCATATATCTTAAGTATTATCTTGAGTTTTAGTGTGATGATAGTTTTTCGTGTGTCGCTTGTGTTGCAAGGTTGCAATGTTATGCATAGGTGAAGAGCCTATGTGTTGGCTGGGTGTTGCAAGGTAGCAACTTATTTGCATAATAGTCTTTAGATGAGCCTTCAGTAGTCAATTACATCACGTAGTGATGGAGCTTCGGGGACGAGCTTGGATCTACTTGGATCACAGTTGTTATGTAGATAGCTGGCGAGAGCAACATAGGCAATTAAGACATGCGGTCCCAACTGATAGAGATATAGGCGTTTTATTTTATTGAGTTATATTAATTGTTTATTTTTTAATAAATTTGCTTCTAAGTGGTTACCTTAAGCAATACGTGGATATTAATTGGAGCCTAGTGGATTTACCACGTCATATGCTGTGTTATATACGATCACATGTTTTGAGAGTACGATCATTATTTATCAAATATGTTTGTACATATGAGGTCTTGAAGTGATTGTATATTTGTTATTGATTTAACTTTATGTTTACTTGATCCACATGTCATGTGCTTATTGTTTTCTATCGCATATTGCTAGCTTGGACAGAAGCTTGTGAGGCACACCGTCACTAGTGTGCTTACTATCAATTGTTTTTTCTTATATGCTTGTTATTTATTTGGTATGTTGATTTAACCATGTTGTTATTACTTATTCCGCAGTGCTATTTGCCTAATTCACGTTTTGAGATTTGCTTGGCCGAGTTGAAATAGAGCTCTCAAGAAGATTTTATGGGTTGACGTATCTACCCCTCTAAGTTCTAGTTACCTATTTAAGTTGGAAGTTTGATTCACTTATGTGTAATTATTCCGATATAAGTAATTCTCAGAGACCAAATCCAAATAGATGTTGTAGTACTAGATGAAGAAAAACTAGCATCAAAGACTCGCAGTCGACCAAATCCACTACCAAAGAAATGTTGCACTCTCAGGGAGTTTCAATGGTGTTGTTAATGGCGTTAGGGAGAACAATCGACGAGAGTTGAGTAGCTATGGAATTTGAAAAACTAAGTCACATGTAGCTATGTTAAGTATTATTTTTAGTAAAACGCTGGAAATTTGCTTTGCGGATACAACGCTGAAGATCCAACTTTGCCAAGTTGAAATTAGGTGAGAAAAATACGGAGAAGACTTCAACTCTTGGACTTCCATGTTCCATGTTGGACTTTCTCTGATTTTTTTTTTTTTTAATTTCTTGTACAGTTGTACATAATCCTCATTTCATTGAAAAAGCTTAACATATAGTTAATATAAAATAAGACTTTGACAAGATAAAATATGTCAAGAATTTCATGTGTTTTTGTAAATCTTATTTTTTTTAGATGTTATAATTCTTTAAAGAAAAAAATACCAAAAAAGACGTTGGCATCATATATGGTTTATGGAAGTAATTAAAAGCGGGTCTGATGACAACCAAAATTGTCTGATTACGAATATAAAAGAAACAGACCTTTACTTTGTTCTGTCTTATCTCTCTCCAAATGATATGATTATTTTAATGTTCTCTCTTGTAAGTTTTGAATTAAGTACCAAATATATTTAAAGAAAGTGAATAAATTATTTTTAATTTTATAAAATTTTAATTATGTAACTTAAAAAAAATGATTAAATATACAATCACGTATAAAAATAAAGTGTAAAAATATAAAATAATATATGAGATTTTTAGGTAGAAACTTAGGCCACAATAATGATTTAAAAGGAAAACCATCGGTCTACCGGACCATCTACCTATTCACTATAAAAATTTAATAATCAAATACAAAGTTAGGTCTTAGATTACCCTTAACAGATAAAGCTCCTAATGTACTTACGAGCCCTTACTTTATCTTCACAGTCTCCATAAGGTTGGTGTGAAAGGATCTGGACCGACGCTTTGGTAAACTCGAGTCACACGAAATACCGAACACGTCAACTTTAACACCTAAAAAGTCAGCACAAGTGTAAGGTGTGTCCTAAAATGGATTTAATATTGAATAATCCTAACTAGAAGATTCAAAACATATATCAAATAAATCAAATCTTTAGCAAATCTTAGAACAAGTAATTAAGTACATGTTCAATTAAAATAGCTTATTTAAATATCAATGATTAATCATGAAAGAACCTAAGCAAGAAGAAGCTCTATGAACATATATATATGAAATAAATAAGCTTAGACCTAGACTATTACGATCACCAAAATGCCAAGGATTAAATAAATTTAATCATAGTTCCATAATCAATGATTCGCGATATAATGAATAGGCACAAATCTATACTAACATAATCATTCAAATATAATAGGTTCAAGATTAATGAATAAAGCACGCATGTATTAGCATAGATGTAAAAGATGAGAATATTAAGCTAAGTCTAAGAACATAAATTAAAAAATCAGCAAGCATAGAAAATCAAAAGCATAGGCATCTATTTATATGCAAACAGTGATGTATTGTATTGTCTTATAAAAACCTAATTAAAATAAGTCACTTGCTAATGTGTCAAAATATGATAGGCAATTGAGGGCTGATTATGATTAAAAAATTGCATGTAAAAATCTAGTTACAGATGGCGGGATTGATCCATCTTAGAGGGGGATCGATCCATCAATAAAAAAAGTTACGCTAGCGAGACTTTGGATCGATCCAACACACAAGTGGATTGATCGAACCTATAGGGGGATCGATCCGTCTCTCCAGACCTCCAAAATAAAATTACGCAGATTGAACACAATCAGTTGAGGATCGAAATTGAATCGATCCAACTATAGGGGGATCGATCCAGAAATAGGAGGATTGATCCAAATTAGAAAGATTGCGCGTTCAATTTTATGCAGCGAGTGGAGGATTTGTATGGGATCGTTTTGGGATAGATCTGTACTTGGATCGATTCGTCTAAAGGGGAAATCGATCGTTTATTTATAAAGGCTTATAAAAGTCATTCAGAATATCATAAATTAATCAAACAAAAGCCTATATGAGATGCACTTAGATATGTATGCAAAATACCTGAATATTAGTCATTAAAGTGTTGTGACTACTATAATATAAGAGCTACGATATTTCGATACTTGTTGAGAGAAGTTCTAAAGGCTAAAACATTACCACATGAAAATTATGTCCACGAAATTGCAAATACTCATGAACCTCACATCTTTGTATGAATTTACAGTTACAAAAAAAAAAAAAAGACAATAAAATAAGAAAGATGAGTAGTGCTACAATATTCATCTCAATTTACATATATTGTTAAGTTCCTTTAAATATTATTTATTGTTACTTTTTTTTTTTTTGAACGAAAATTGCTAAGTTGAGAATAAGAAATTTGTATAAGTGTGGTATTATTATTTATTAACGTTCACTAACTGCAGTTGAACGTTTGTATTGATCGGGTTGGAATAGGCCTATGCATACTATGCAGGTAAGATCTGCAACTCAGCATTATTCTAATTTTTTTTATTTATGATTTTTTATGCAACCACAAACTCAATTGTTTTATTATATGTTTATTTATATACAATGTACCGTTTTTAAAATACAATTTATAAAGAAAAATTATTTATTGATTTTCGACTGTTAATTTAGAACAATAGCATAATATTATTATAGGAGCAAGGGAATCTAAAGAAGTATAGGTGGCATTGTCTTTGACATGGAAGAAAGTGTTTGGAATCATACAGTTTTTTTTTTTGGAAGAATTATTTGACTTGGATCTGATGCAATATTGCTATAGTTGTGAATGTAAAGGAAGTTGGGAAAGAAAAAGTTAAATGTAACGTGAATGAAAATTATTTTTTATACATTCTTACCTCACAATAGAGGTATATATAAAAAATAAAATATAAGAGTCCTAAATAAACTAGAATCATGAACAACCTAGAATCCTATTACAGATAGACACATATTAATTACAATATATTATACACTAATTACATGACTCATGCTAATACTCCCCCTCAAGTTGGCGCATACATATTGACCATGCCCAACTTGCTTAGTGAGTCATAAAACGCTTTCTTGGAAACTCCTTTGGTGAGCACATCTGTAAGTTGCTTCTTAGTGGGAACAAAAGGGAAGCTAATGAGTTTGGCATCTAGCATCTCTTTTATAAAATGACGATCAATCTCTACATGCTTAGTGCGATCAAGTTGTACTGGATTTTGTGATATGTCAATGGCTGCTCGACTGTCGCAATACAACTGCATAGTATTTTTAAGTGCGAAACCTAAATCAAATAGCAAACTTTTAATTCACAGCAATTCACAAACACCATAAGCACCTCTATACTCAACCTTAGCACTAGAGCGCGCCACAACTTTCTGCTTCTTACTTTTCCATGTAACCAAATTACCTCCCACAAAAGTGAAGTAACCCGATGTTTACCTTCTATCTGTAATACTTCCTGCCCAATCTGTATCTATGAAGCCACAAATTGCAAGAGGATTGTTGTGTTTAATGAACATTACTCCTCTCCCGAGAGTTGACTTCAAGCACCTTAAAATTCTCACAACTGCATCCATGTGACTCTCACTCAGGTTATGCATGAACTGACTTACCACACTTACTGCATATGCGACATCTGGTCTAGTATATGCCAAATAAATTAGGCACCTAACCAACCTCTAATAGCGAGCTTAATCAGTTGGTACTTGATCTGGATACTTTGCTAGACAATGATTTTGCTTAATAGGAGTGTCAATAAGTTTACAATCCAACATACCTGTTTCAGCTAGTAGGTCAAGAATATACCTTTCTCTTGCATACAAAAATTTCTTCGCTCCCCCTAGCTACCTTAATTCCTAAGAAGTACTTTAGTTCACCAAAATCCTTCATCTCGAACTCAAAGGCTAGCTGTCTCTGTAATTTATCCATCTCAACAGCATCATCTTTAGTAATTACCATATCATCAACATAAATAATTAGAACTGTTACCTTTCATTGTTGGTTTGAGAAACATCATATGGTTTGAATTGCTCTGTCTATAACCAACCTTTTGTATGAACTATGAAAACCTTCCAAATCAAGCTCGAGGGGATTGCTTGAGACCATACAAAGACTTCCTCAATTTGCATACAAAATTACCAGGAGAAGTAGCTACATACCCAAGTGAAAGACTCATGTATACCTCATCGAATAACTCTCCATGAAGGAATGAATTCTTGATATCAAACTACCGAAGTGGCCAATTTTAGATTGTGGCAAGCGAAAGCAGAACCCGAATAGTATTCATTTTGGCAACCGAAGCAAAAGTCTCATCGTAGTCTACACCATACATCTGAGTGAACCTTTTGCTATAAGGCGGGCTTTATGCCGATTCACAAATCCATCAGCATTAACCAACTACCTTCTTGCCTTGTGGTGGAGGCACAAGTTGTCAAGTATCGTTCTTCTATAATGCCTCCATCTCTTCCTCCATTGCCTTCTTCCATTTTGGATCTCCCAACGCATCCTACACTTTGTTAGGTACTGATACAACAAATATTTGATTTATAAATGATTCATATGTCTTAGACAATCTTTTAGTAGACATGTAGTTGGCTATTGGATATTTGATTTTGCATGGATATTTGGTTCATATCTTTTGGGTGGTTGACCTCAAGTAGACCTATTTGCTAACACATACTGTCCAACACTAGACTCAATGCTATTAGTATCAGTAGGTATACATACCTCAGATGAGTGACCTTTAGTACCAGGGAGTTGTTGATCAAGGGTATGAGTGATGCCCGATGGAACATTAGTGTCTTCATTTTCATTCTTAGTGATCGGAACTATTGCATGGATACTTAGAGCATCTGCTTCTTCCATTACTGGATTCAATGGGTTAAGAATCTCAACTGGACCCTGATGAACACTATTTTGACCTACTATTTGTTATGTTTTTAAGTATTTATTTTGCATTTAATTTCGATATAATCTTGTTTTGGAGGGTATTCTATTGTTTTGTAGGTCAAAGTAGGTTTGGGAAGAAATGTGGAAAAAGAGAGTAAAAATGAAGCAAAAAGTGTTAAAGAATGTAAGCCTTACATTGGGTGCCATTCACTATGTAAGGGGGACAAACAAAAGCTTAGGAACGTAAGCCTTACATCGAGAATCAGCAAATTATGTAAGGGCATTTACATGGCATTACAACAACGCGCGACGAGGCATAGAAAACGTGTGCCGCGGCGGGGAGGTTTCTGTCTTGATTTGAATTTAAGGAAAATATAGCGCACCGAGGCATAGAAAACATGCGTCGCGGCCCGTGTACTCGAATTTTATTTCCAGCCTTTCAACCCCAACACACACACACTCTAAAATCCTAACATATAAATACCCATTTTTAACACTCCCCACATATCCAGAGTGAACAGTAGCGTGAACAGTGCCGATTCTTCTTCTTCTCCACATTTTTGAGAGAGGGATTACTCTATTAATGCTCCTCCATTGAAGCTCCATCAACAATCTTGAAGAAGGTGACCATCCAACATCAAGAGCTTGTTTCAAGAGTGGAAGTGGGGTATTTTATTGTTTGTAATCTCTTTTCTCTTTAAGAACTCATAGAATGTTATTTGTAATGGAAAATATTGATTTGGATTCTATTATGCGTAACTAAACTCTTTGTGTGTGGGATTTTGGTAATGTGACCATGAATGGATGATTGTTTGTGTGGATTATTTTATATTAAAGTGATTTATTTCATGTTCATTGTTCTTAACACTTATGTTCATTAATTACGTTTGGCCAATTTAATTTATGAATGTATGGAATATTTTAGGGTTGAGTTTTAGAAACAATATCTAAATTCAATTGGGCATTTTTGAGCATGAGCCTAATTTAAGTGCATTGACTTGTCTTGAATTAGGTGATTAAATTATTTTCTTAGGTTTAATGCTAATTAACTAATTAACGGTCCGGATCAAAGAAGCTAATTAGTTGATTAAGGAAAAATCGCCATTGATTTGGGATTTTCTAGGGTTAGTGAAAACAATCATTAAATTCTACTTTTTCATGCTTAATTGTGAAAACCACATAAATCAATCTATCCATGATTAGTTAACTAGCTAATTTCCCACACTCGTTCATCTCATCGTTTCGGTAATATTTTCACGCATTCACTTTATTTGTTTTAAGAATTTAGAATTTTAGAAACCGTTTATTTCATCGCTAAGTTTTAGATTACATTTAACTCTTTTAAAAACCACCGCAATTCCTTTGAGAGACGATCTTGGGAGTATACTTGTTGCTTACTACAAGTGACTCGTGCACTTGCGAGCTTTTACAAATACAAAATTTGGTTATCAAGTTTTTGTGCATCAGACCCATCGAAATATTAGTAGGTGATTCTTTTGATTCCTTCCCCTCACCATGATACAGTTCTTCGAAATATGAATTCTTTCCCTAACGAGCAGTATTAGGTGAGGAAAAATAACTCATGTTCTCAAAGAAGGTAACATCCATAGTGACATAATACTTTCTAGTTGGTGGATGGAAGCACTTGTACCCTTTCTGATAACCTCTATAACCAACAAACACATACTTAACTGCCCAGACATCTAACTTAGACCTTTGATTTTTAGGAACATGTACAAAAACAACACAACCAAATATACGGACAGGAAGATTAAGAAATGATGACAAGGATACATGAGATGCGAGAACCTCGAATGATATTTTTTCATGAAGGACACTAGATGAAAGACAATTGATGAGATGGGCGGAAGCTTGTACAACATCGTCCCAAATATATTTTGGCATATGATTACTAAATAGGAGTGCACGAGCCATATCATGTAAATGACGGTTTTTTCTTTCGGACACCCCATTTTGTTCTGGTGTTTGTGGGCAAGTAGTTTGGTGAAAAATCCTATGTGTTTTGAAAAAATCTTGAAAAACACGATTAACATATTCTCCCCCATTTTCAGAACGTAGGACTCTAATGGTGTTATTGTATTGTATTTGAACACGAGTACAAAAATTTTGAAAAGTTGAAAAAACTTCATTTTTGGTTCTTGGAAGAGCAACCCATGACAATCTTGTACAGTCATCAATAAACGATACAAATACCTCATACCCGATACAGTGGGCTCTTTACATGGTCTCCAAACATCAGAATGAATTAATTCAAAAGAAATAACACTTTTATTAGAAATACTAGGGGAATAAATAATATGATGGCTCTTGGCCAAAACACATGTCTCACAATATAAAACAGACTCATTAACACCAATAAACAAAGTAGGCATATATTTTTTCATAAGACTAAAAGATGGATGCCCTAAGCGGAGATGCCACAACCAAATTTCACTTAGCTTGTCAGAACTTGAAGTCAACGCTATGTGGGACTGTGCTCCTGGTTTCTCCCCTGCATAGTTATGATCTAAACGAAACAATATGCCCCTTAGATACCCTCGACCAATTATTTTTCTGGTAAGAAAATCCTGAAAAATCACATACATAGGATTAAACATTACAGAATATTTAGACTCAGTATTCAACTGTGGGACAGATATTAAGTGATGAGATAAGTTAGGCAAATATAAAACATTATGGAGCTGTAAAGTTGGAGTGATATGGACTAACCCCTTTCCTAAGATAGGAAAAGTCTCACTGTTAGCATTCGTAATATAAGACACTAATGGGGAAGATAACTCTGTAAAATAAGATTTATCATAATTCATATGATCAGACGCACCAGAATCAATAATCTAAGTATTAGACCCAACAAAGTAGGAAACGTTTAAGGCCATATCAATCTTACCACGACCAGCTATTGAAGCTATAGGGATACCTCTAAATGTCACATGATGATCCTGTCTAGTCACTCCATAGAAATCTGGTCCTTGTACTACTTGTACAGTAGCTACTTTCGCTTTAGGACGATAATTTGGCCTTTTAGGTCTCAAGTGCGGGTTCTGTTTCCAACAAATGTCTCGAATATGCCCTGCTTCATTGCAATAAGAGTAATGAGGACGAGGGTGATTGGCAAAGCCTGGTGGAGGTCCTTGCTGATGAAGTGGAACTGAACTCTACTATTGGAGAAAATGTGCCTTTGATTTGGCTTGAATGGCTAGGCTGGATAATGCAACCTGTGCCTGATTAAGACTTTCCTGCTAAGATTCATCCTTACGGATGTATATAAAAGCTGTGGTCAAGCTCTGAGGGTCTGGCATTCGGAGCAATTCGCCCTTGGCACTATTATGTTTCGTATCAAATCCCCTTAAGAATGCATGAACTCACTCAAGCTCCTTTTCTTTCTGGTACCATATAAGGTCCTTTTGATTTTTAATTTTGCACAGACGTTTCTGATCAATTTCAGCCCATATATTCTTCAGTTTGGTAAAAAACATAGACACTGGTTGCCCATTTTGTTGCATGCTGGTAACTTTGCACATTAATTCGTGGACCTGTATAAAGTCAGATTCATTACTAATGGCTATAAATAGAATAGACATTATGGGGCCATCTTCATCTGCACACTTAGTATAGGCCTCCACACCATCTTCACTAGGAGCCTTGATTGTTCCAGTCACATGTCCCATCTTGTGCATCCCAAGGAGATAAACGGACATAACCCTTTTTCATGTTTGAAAGTTGGTACCATTGAGTTTGGTACCACCGAAAGAGCTACCTTCTGAACTCTTGACAGAAACTTCAAATTTTGAAATTTCAATTGTCTTAGAACTCTGATTTTCTCTTGAATCTCCTATTGAAACAGACAATAATAAGATGCAGCAGAATAAAAAATCACTCTTTTTTTTCGTTGATCGTTGATCGTTGATCGCTAATCGGGTTGCTGACTGAGCTGGTGATGTGTTTGGCTAAGTGAGGGATGGGCTAGGGTTTGAAGGAGATTTGGAAGAGATGAGGGAGATCTAAACTGGAAATTTGATGGATCTAGAGTAGAGTTCAGACAGCGGCAGATCTGGAGATAGAAGGCAGTGACTGGGGCAGAGACAGGCGTGGAGCAGAGATAGACGCAGTGACAAGCGTAGTGACAAGTGAGGAGACAGGTAGATGCGATAAGCGTGGCGACAGGTGTGGAGACTGGCGGACGTGCAATGACGTTGACTGGCGGCAGCGCTGACTGGTGGTGGTGACACTGACATGGCGGAGCTGACATGAGACGTAGAAAAAGTACAGTTCTTTTTGTACCTTCACTCTGATACCAAGTTAAATATAACGTGAATGAAAATTATTTCTTATGCATTCTTACCTCACAATAGAGGTATATGTAGAAAATAAAATACAAGAGTCCTGAATAAACTAGAATCATGAACAACCTAGAATTCTATTACAGATAGACACATATTAATTATAATATATTATACACTAATTACATGATTCACGCTAGTAAAAAAATATTGCTGTAAATTTCGTTTCAGTATTAATACAAAGACAAAGGAGGGTATTATTATAAAAGTATGTGTATTTAGTTCCTTTCTAACAATATATCAATTATTGCGATAATAATTTACTTTTATTTCAAAAGGTGAAATCAAATATTTTAATAATAATATAATTTTTATTAAATTACATTCTAATTATCATTTATCAATATTTTTTTTTTTTGACAAACCAAACGTTATTTTACTATTTAATTTAATTTTTCATTCAACAAACTAATAATAAAAAGAGCAAACATTTAAGTTGTTGATAATTATGTGAGAAAATTATCATAAAGATTCTTTATATTAGATTATATGTATTATTTAATATTTTAGATTATAAATGTTATTATTTAATCTTTATTTTAAAAAAATATGTCAATTAAGAACAAAATATATTATTTATTAAATTTTTTTATTAAAAATATTATTTTATAAGAGGCAAATTAAGTACTAGTTATATTATTTTAATATTTTAATATTACTTTAAAAAATAATATTTTAATTAAAATATCATTAAAAATTATGTATTTTGTCATTTATTGACCTTTTTCATAAAAATAAAAAGATTAAATAATATTACTTATAATTTAAAAAATTAAATAATATAAATGACTTAATCTAAATTTTTTTTTTTTTTTTTTGTTATGAATTAGTTGTATACGATAATGGTAGGTAAACTAGCAATAATATTCCAAAATTAGACTTTTAATAAACAAGTTATTATTAATTAAATATTATCATGGACATTAGACCAACATGATATACTTCAGTAATATGCATTGCCATCAACTTGCATATGCATGTTTCAACCTTATCTTACATAATAATAATTAAAAAAAAACTATATCGTAGAAAACGTGTAACACATGAAACTAATTTAATTCGAGCCTAACTTCGACAAAATTTGTTTAAATGTATTTTGTTTATTTTTATAGGTGTTAATGAAGCATTAATTATTTTATAAATTAAAAATTATTTCTTATAAAATAAAATTATGTATTTTAATATTAATCTTTATGTTATTTTATTAATTTTATGTATTTATTTGAGTTATAGTTAGTAGTTAATTTTAATTTTATCTCCTTTTTGTATTTTTTTGGAATAGTATCAGAGCAAACAAACTTCAAAGCTTCATGAATGATGGATCTGGGGGAGAATTAACTGCTACCTAATTTTATACGTTTCAGTTTGGTTATCGATTCTATTCTTCTTTGCTGATTTTCTAAGAACAAATTTTCACAATAAAATGAGACCCCAACCTTATAGTGAACAAGTCAAGATTACAACACCGACTTCCCTGAAGGCTATACCGTCCGTGAAAGTTACCTTTGTCCATCCTCCATCATCCGCCATGCCGTTGAAGCAAAACATCACCGTTCTCAATAGTTCCAACCCAGTTTCAATTCGATTTGGGCTCAAAAAACCCAGTTTCAGAAGCTAAAGCATTTCTGGGTTACAAGAAGTTCTCACTTTTCTGGTTCAAGAAACCCAATTTCCGTCGTTTGCCCCAAGTTTTCCACCGTGTGAGCTCTCACACCATCTCCAATACTGTCAGTTTCAGCAACAAATCGAAAGTATTTGGCTGATTCGTTCTTGGATTTGTTTAGGATGATGGGTTCGGGTTATTGCAAAGTTGCTCATTTCCATTGTTATTGTTCCCAGTTTTGATTCTCACTGATTCAGTTCCTAATTGGTTACCTTAGAACAACGCCTAATTGGTTGCCCCATTTCCATTTGTTTAGTTCTGTTACACCGCCTGCCATAATTTTTTGCTCATGAAGAGACAGTTGTTAGTACATATTCTGTCGGCGACCATCAAGTTCGGTCATTCACAAGACCAGATGCTTGGACAGTTTTGGAATTGAGGGTGCTTTGGCTTTACTTAAGGTGGGTTTATTTGATCTTAGTCATTTTCGTGATCTGGGTCTAGACATGCAGAGGAAAAGATCGTGATAGAGCAAGCGGGTTCAAAGGAGTCAAAAGTAAAAAAAGGGTGGTGGGCCGAAAAAGAACTATGGGGACGGGTTTTTTTTTTCCTAGTTGTAACCGTTTTGTATGATTGCGTTCTAAAAAGTAATTCTATTAACCATCCCTAAAATTAAAATATAATCGTTTCTAAACTTCAAACAACCGTGACTTTTACTTATTAATCATCCTAAATTGTTTACCAAATTGTTAAACTTTTACTTATTAATCATCCCAAATTGTATACCAATAATTGTCCAAAAAAATTTGCTCGTAATCTTTTAAAAAGTTTATTATTATTTTTTATTTTGTTTGTTTTAAATTTTAATATATTGCTTTTATCATTGAAATATATATCTCTTTTATAAAATTTTGAAATTTTGAATATATATATATATATTCAAAATCAATAACAACAATATCATTATTTAATTAACATTACCAATTAAGAACTATAATATAATTAGTGATTAGTTACAAAATTATTGGAGTCATTTTTAATATATGTATCCAATAACTACATTAAATTAAACATAAAAATAGTTAATAGACCTAATTAATTACTAACAATTAGTAATTAATTACAAAATTTGGTTTAATTCTTACCCTAAATATTAATAATAGTCCTAAATTTATATCAACAATCTCAAGTTCTACTTATTCTGTTAATGATAAATATAGACCATTCACGTCGACAAACATCAATATCCTCTCGTGTGTATTTTTTTTCGTGCAAACTAAATAAATAAATATATAATGTTCAAGTTAAAAAATAATTACATAATGTCTTGAAATGATTAAAATACACATATGAACAATAAACATCAAAGTCATTATTATAAATATATACATGCATTCTAAAATCAACGTTATTATTCATCTAGAAAAAAATAACTATTATATTTTATACCTTTGACATAATGATAATAATGACATGCTATTAAGTATTAAAAAATTTAAATACACATTCTGTAATTAATACTTACCAACTCTTGACGATCTCTCTTTGGATTGAATATAATGTTCCTCATGTATCACATAACATAAAATCAACATTTAATATCATTAGGTTGTATTGAGGCCTATGAACAAATTATTAATTAGCTTCCTTATAAATTATTTAAAAGTGAAAATATTGAAGTTAATTAACATATTTCTAGTAATACTTACTTTGATAAGTCGAATATTAAGAGATAGTTTAAATAAGCTCGTAATAGTCGTGTACCATTGAGATATATTATTACAAGAATCATACATTCATGTTTGAGTATATCATATATTTTAAGTAAACATATAATAAATGTAATTTAAAAGTATTTTTTTACTCATATATTAATTGTACAAATCTTTGTGGTAGACTATTATCAAATGAGTCTAACTATTTAATTATACCACTATATGGATGTACAGTTCTAAGCATCCAATGATTCATACAAAAAATTCAAAATTATTAAATAATGTCACATGCCACAAGTTTTAACACTTAATAAACATAATTAAATTCTAAAATATTTTAAATTACTTACTTTATCCAATAAGACACTATAACTCGTTCATCTTCACGAATATTAATTTTTCGTTGAGCAAGAGCATCAATTTGCTCATCTAAATTGGGACTCCATGCATTACATATCAAAGAAGGGATGCACAAAATGGTATAAAGCACTAGTACCAGAACTTGTCATGTGATCATACAATATACTACATCAATGCAAGAAAGATTTAGTAAATATTCAATATCATATTGTAGTTTAAAACTAATTAAGTAAAATAAATTAAAAATTAAAAGTTATTACCTCTCATAAAGAGCAATAGCAGTTGATTGAATTCGAGTAATTGTGCAAATAAGAACAACATCCTCATATTTAACAATCAAAGGAGTCTTAACACCCAACACATCAGAAATATCAATTGAGAACTCAACTTGATTTGTTAACATTTGAGTGTATGCATATTGTGACATGACATGTATAGGTCCCAATGCATCTAGATTAAAAGAATCAACTTGTCGCTTACCTTTATTATGCAACCCAACATTTGATACACAAACCTTTTGGCTCACCTTAGCCCCATGAGAAACATTTTTTTTTCTTACTTGACCCAGTATTTGATGCATCAATTTTTTTTTTTAGTTTGCATCTTCCTTTGGCTTGCCTAAAATTATATAACATATTTATTATTAATATACATTAAAAATAAAGAATATTCAATTGATGAAATTTTAAACTAACCAATTTATTTGATGTATTAATCCAAGTTTTCGGCCAAGCTACAAAACAACCTTAAACTTCACCCACATATGTGTACTCATCCTTAAATAGAATAGGCAAAAACTTGTCCGACATGAGTGGCTCATCTCCACTTACTCATGCATTATATTTGTCAAGAGATATATGATGCACTACATTCAATGGGTTACTTGTTGGGTAAAATGTATGCCTAACGACAATATTATTCACATCTTCCAATACTAAATCACAGCCAATACCCTAACAATAATATTTTTAATGTTATTATAAACAATTATATTTATAACCATAAAGAATAATTTGTATTTTTATATACATTCCTTTAACAAGTGAATTGGAGGACTTGAAATCGAAAAAGGAGGAATATAAGAGTTGCTCCCTTGTGTAATATCGAGACTTTCTCTTCCCAATAACTTAAGAGATTGATTCTCTTCTACTAAATGAGAAACTTGCTTTTTAAGTTCTATTTTTTCCTTGTCTTCTTCATCATCTATGTCATTATTAGCCTCATTCTCATATCTTCTATTGGTCTATTATTTTTTCCATCGCTTTGTTCGAGTACAAAATTACTTGAGTAATATCACTCTAAAGCTAGCTCCTCTAACATGACCGGGGTGATCTTTCTTTCCTAATGTCATGGTGACCATCTACTACCAATTGTCCTGCTTCCACTTGCCTTTGTAACTCTTCCTACAAAGTAGGACATATATATTTGTTAAATTTTTTTTTACTTTAATTACAAATATAATACCATTATGTATAAATCTATAGTTTATCATTCGCTCCAACACCAATGTGTCATCTCATCATATGGAATTAGGAAGTCGATGGTTATCAGGCAATATTTCACTAAATATACTTAAAAATTTCTTAAAAATTTTATCAGACATTCCAAATTTTGCTTTCATATTATACAATATTACTAATGCTGATAGCTTAGTAAACCTAGTCCAACCTTCACATAATGGTTTCTCTGCATCTTCCAAAATTTTATTAAATTTTTCACCATCAAAAGCATCATTGCTACGTTGTCTTTTTGGGATAGGAGATGAACATGATCGTTACTCTATGCCAAATCTAATTCTTATAGCTTTTCTCTATACCATTCTCCAGTACATGATTCCGAATTTCATTCGCATTGAATTTATTTACATTCCCACACTTAAGACAAGGGCATCTAATTTTTTTTCTAAATTTTGGCCTTCTCAGTAGCAAATTTAAAAAAAAATTCAAGTCTTTTGCTAAATTGAGTAGATCTCTTATCCATATATATCTAAGACTTATCTATCATAATACCTACCTTTAGATATACGTAATAATTTCAAATGAAGTTTGTTATTAAAAATTAATTAGCAAAAAAATAGCAATTAATTACATAAATATTATCACTTTAAATTTAATTTTAATAATTATGCCAACACAATAAAAAACCTATCACACATTAATAAATATTCATATATTTGCATATACACATATAGGAATAAACAATAATGGAACAATAAAATAAAAAAATAATACAAAAAAATAAAACATAGAATAATAATAATTAAAAAAAAATATTGTAAAAAATCTTTACAAATAATTGTAGGAAATTCTTTTTTAAGAAGAACCTAGATGGTTGATGAGAGGCGCACCGCTGCTCACAATGAACAATTTTACTGACAGTGGAGGGCATACTGGTGCTATAGACACTGTGGTTGAGCCACCGTTGCAGGAATTGTCGTGGAGGGGTTGTGTTGCTGATCTCAAACGAAATGGAGTCACACAGGACAACAATGGGCTAGAGGCTGGCTTTGCGAAGGTGGCTGGAGCATGGAGAGTTGGCGATAGTGGTTGGAGGGTCTCAACCATCGAACCAAAATAGAGTCACAATAGTGGAGGCTGGGTTGTGTATTTTAGGATTTTTTGGAAGTTTTCGAAGAGTGTCGGGAAGTAAAAGTTTTTGTTATTTAGCAGGACATTAAGGGACGGTTATTAACCATCCCACAAGGTAAAATTTTTAGAGACTGTTAATAACCATCCCAAAAACTCTTTTTAAAAAATTTACGCCCAACTATCCCAAAAACACCCATTTAGGGACTGTTTGCCAAGTTTTTTCAATTTGTAACCATCCCTAAATCCAATTATTGTTGTAGTGAGTATGGAAATGAAAGAGACTCAGATGTGTCAGTAGAGCACCATTTGATCTCTTTTGCCAATTCTTTAGTGGTGGAGTTTCAATACTACCATGATTGTCACGAACAAGCGGATCTTTCAATGTGGACTTCTGCATATCTTGAGTATTTTTAGAATATTGGTTTGAGTTGTTTTTAGTTTGATTGTCTATAACAATCAAAGATGTGTGTGACATTTTTTCCTGTTTGTTCATTTTCAAGAGTCTATGAGGTTTGATCAATTTTGCGTACCTTTGGTCTATTAGTTTTGCTCTAGTGTGTGCATGTATTTTCGCTCATCTTAATACTTGAGTGTTGGAACCTTGCATTCAGTTTCTCTTAGTATTTTTCTCCTTTAGTGAGGCTAGGACCTGATGCTTCAATTTTTGCTCATCTTCATGTTTGAGAGTTGGAGCCTTGCATTTAGTTTCTCCTAGTGTTTCTTCTCCTTTAGTGAGGCTAGAACTTGATGCTTAGTATTGGCATTTGCGTCTAGCAACTTATTATGTTCTCTCTTTGGCTATTGTATTGGATCACTTAGCTTTCATGAGTTTCAACATTACTTACTCTTTTATGAGCATATGTTGATTTTTCGAAGTGTTGTCTTTGTTTTGTTCTTTGTAAATCAAATTGATGGTGGTAGTTGATGGTTGTTCTACCATCATCAATTTGAAGGGAGATATTGGAGTTATAGTTAGTAGTTAATTTTAGTTGTATTAGTTAGTCTTTTCATGTGTGTGTATATATATATATATACACACGTGCTTATAACTCATGTATTAGCGACTTGATAATAATTCAATTTACTTTCAATTTTATCTCCTATTGTATTTTATAGAAATAAGTCATTAACTCCATATACCAAATATAAATGGACTGATCTACATTAGCTCAAATTGTTAATTGCATGTTTTTTAGTTGATTGTTCTTTTTATATATAAGAAAATTTGCTTAATAACATTAAAGTTAATCAACAAGCATGATATATTATCAAAATATTATAGAACTATTTACATTAAGTGTATCATTTAAAATAAATAACAATAGCAAATCATAAAACAAAAGGATATTTTTGAGCATATCCTTATTCAAAACCAAGTTTATGGGTACTACGAAAACTTATAATAGAAAAATAAATATAATCCTTAATAATAAATATCATTCAAGACATAATAAAAATTGAGAGAGGTGAAGCAGTGGATGGTGGCAAATTGTTTTGACAATAAGAAACAGAGGAAGAATGAGATATGGTAGTTATACAATGTGAATGATGACGTGAAAGGATTAGTATGTTGTGACAGTGAGGAGTGAGGATGAAGAAGATGATGTGATAGTAGAAAAGTTTGGGTCCTTTGAGAGTCAACAAGAAATACTAAAAGAGAGAAAAATTATTTTACTTTAAACTAGCTTTTTTTGTTCTAATTTTTGATTTAAGTGTTTTTTTTTTCTTTTCATTTTGATCTAATGAGTTGTCTCGAGCTAAGCCCTATTTTTTTTTTTTTTTTTCAAATTACTTGAATTGACCTAAATTTAATTTGATTCATATTCTTCAATGTTAATACTTACAATATAAATTGCCACCCTAATTGGCCTACGAAAATTAAATTTTCTAATTAAGCCTAAGGATTATTTACAAAGCCTTTTTTTTTTTTTTTTTTGTATATAAAATTAACGAAACTACCTACAAAAATGCATATTCAATCTGGATTTTTATAAATTTTTATAGATTTTAATTTTTAACTTTTTTGTATAGATATATATAATCTTTTAAAGAATTTATATGGAATTTTATAGACTATTTTTAGATTTCAATAGACTTTATTAGATTTTTTATTTTAAAACTTTCATAAACTTATAGTAACTTTTACATAATTTTATATACATTTATTATCATTTTTTTTTTTTACATCTTTCAATTTCTTTCAATTTTTTATTCTTTCTTTACTTTATAAAAATATTCACATTCCTATCATTTCCACGATATGTTATATAACATTAGTAAGTAAAATTGAAAATGCTCTTCATTCAACTATACACTCACACAATTATTTATATTTTACAATAAAATATAAAATATAATGCATAAAAGAAATGTTTAAAAACTAACAACGATGCACTTATTTTACATTGAGCATGCAATAAAGTAAAAAAATAATAGAAAAAAATAAACACACTTTAATAGAACAAATAATTAAAAAAATATAAAATTCAAACTTAATTAAATATTAAAATTTTTATTGTTAAATAAGCTCTTACACTTTTAAGAATAAATTTAAAAAAAAAAAATAAACTACATCCATAATATCGAAATTTACGACGTCATTATCAGTTGTAAAATATATTATTTTATTTTATATTTGTAATAAAATTGTGCATTTTTACTTTTCTAAGAGAAAAAAAATAATAAATAAAAGAAAGAGATTGCTTGTATTGAAAGAATCAACTTTGTATACTAACAAACTTACAAGAGACAAACTCTTCACATTCTTTTCTAAAACCTAATTTTCTCTAACTCATATTGCACTTACTACCAAGAATTTCCTCTCTTCTATCATCAGAACTTCAACCGTTGAAAACAACAGTATTTTGATTCATGGCCGTAGAAAACACCTTAATTTTAAATAAATACAACTAAATTTTTATAGATTCTTAAAAGATCTTAAATGAATACATCTAAATTTTTAAAAACTTTTAAAATACATAAAAGTCACCAAAAATCTCAATTGAATAGAAAAACTAAAATCTAGTTTTTATGCATACAATAAAGAGCAAAAAAAGAAAAAAAATATTAATAATAAATGTTAACTAGGTGATTTTTTTATAACATAAAACGAAGAGTGCAAAGACATTTTGACTCATTCCGTCCTCCCAGCAAGATTCATAAGAATCATAACAATTTTTAAGTTTGCTCGATTGTGACTTGTTTTTCAAGAGTTAATATATATATTTTTTATTACTTTCGATCTGGATGAGTACAAAATTAGTTTAAATTTTTGGCAAAGTGACATAAAAGTGGTAAGAAAAAATTAATGTTATTTATTATAATTTCATTAGTAAAACGTATTGACACACCAAAAATAAAACATGTGAAAATTTTGTTATTTTTAAAGCTTATGCCTACCCTAAAACTTCCAAGAGACGTGTCTAAGAAAGTTACTACTACTTATATGGTTGAAAATGTATTGTAGACGCTAGCTCTTAATTACTAGAGATGAAAAGCTGAAAGCGTGACATCATACACAAAAATATCTTATCTACGTAGGTGTTTGTAGCCAATAAGGGCAGTGGAATTATAGAAATAGGATCTTAATTTTATGCTGTATAGGTTAAAACTAGTTGAAAACCTTTATTTATTTATTTATTTATGATATTCATCAGAATGCCTTGTTCCAAAGTTATGAGTCTACTATAAATATCGGTTACTTGAGATTTGTCTGTATCTCATTAAGAATCAGATTGATGAGTCTACTATAAATATCGGTTACTTGAGATTTGTCTGTATCTCGTTAAGAATCAGATTGATGAGTCTACTATAAATATCGGTTACTTGAGATTTGTCTGTATCTCGTTAAGAATCAGATTGATACTTTGCAAGGCCAACGTTAAAAGACTGACAATGTGTTATTATATTTTTAATTAATTAAATTGTTTATTTTTAAATTAGATATATACTTGTATTTTATTTTTAAAATATAATTATATTTTATTTATTTAGAGTATTTATTCTAAAAATAATAATTAATTTATCCTCGATTGACTTCATTTGGTTCCATGCACATTGGGATCTGAGTATCACGACTTGTAATAATTGATTTCGGTCCACTCAACAAATCTCATCTTTTTAGTTACAACATGTAAAATGGTAATTATTTGTTTAAAAACCATGAGAGATGACGCTATGATCTTAATTTAAAAAAATAAAAAATTGGGCAATAAAAAATCAGTTCTAAGTTTAATTGAATAGTATTAATGCACTGTATTTAATTAATCAAAACCACATATACAAGTAATGCAGTTACAAATACGACCATAATAAAAAGTTTATACAATAACAAACAAAATACTAGTAATTAATTAACGTGATTACGTATAATTTTTTTTTTTAAAAAAAACAAAAAGGAAAAAAAAAAAGTGTCAAACAGTGGATTTGAAAGCTGCGTCTCGCCGAACGACCCAAGCCGCGTACGACAAGCGTATTGACTGAGTGCTGAAAATGAAGGTATGAAGATGAAGGATGCACAGACATTTCAAATTAGTAAAATCCACAGGATTAGGATCGAACTTGCTCATATGTCTAGCTAGCTAATAGGGTTTCAAAAATAACTGCAACCAATTTACATCGAGACTTTAGACTTTTGGCCCCATGTGATGTTTCCTTGGTACGAAACTTCAACGATATTGTACTTTACATTTTTATAAATCACTCCCCGCAAATACAGCTAATTACTTTATTAAATCGTTGAACTTTAATTATTTTATTTTGTATGACAACGTTGAAGTTGAATTAATACTAGTTAAAATAATATATTAATTAAAATCGTTCCAATTTTTAAAACGAGGACGAGAATGTGGTTTGGACAAGAGTTGACATTATTGGTTAAGCTGCGTAATAGTCCATATACAATATTATCTGACTTCAAATTTGTTTATTCTGATCAAGTCTCAAATTTTTTAGTTTGATTTATATATATATACAGATAAATTGTATAGCAAACCCTCTCTCTCCCTCTCTCTCTCTCTCTCTCTCTCTCTCTCTCTGGGTTTGAAGCTAAACATTAATATTGAGCTAGCATATTGAAAAATGGCAGACTCTTGTGTTGAAGTAAAGAAAGAAGAATCCAATACTATTACCCATCTTCATCAGGTACGTTATTAAACCATAAGTGTGTCTTGTCTTAATTCAGTACTTTTTTCCAAATTCTTGGATGAATCTTTGTTTGCTTTTAATACGAGCTGATGTTTTAATTTTTTTCTCTTTAAATATCTTCTTGCCCAAAAAGCTTCAACTATATGGTTAATTATCTGCAGTATTATGGATTAACTAGTAATTAGTATAGATTTTTCTCTCTTTTACATCAAATTTTGTTTTTTTTTTTTTTTTTATTAACTAGTACAACGAGGAAGAGGAAAGATTTATTACGAGAATCCTTGCTGGATTTGAAAAAAACACATAAAGTTGGTCAAAAAAACATTTGAACAATTTTGTCAAAAATTTCATCAATTACATGTAGTGCCATTATTTTGAAATCTAAGACTTCTATTATAGAAAATTAAATCATAAATAAAAATCTTATAATGTTATCTTTTATCTTTCAAAATATTTTTCTTTATTATTATTATTTTTTTTAACCCATTATTTCAAAATAAAAATTCATTATCGTAAAATATATAAAGGAAATAGTAATAGTAATTTGGTAGTTAAAGCGAAAATTTGACGACAAAAACGTCTAAAATGAAAATTGATCTTGATTTTTCAACCCATTTAAAAAAAAAAAAGGAAAAAAACTTAATTTAAATGTATAATTATGTATTTTAAGTTATGTATGATTTCTTGTAAAAAAAAAGTAAATCATAAATAAGAAATGTTATTTTTATAATAAAATAATTCAATCATTATCATTAAATAAATAAAATAAATAATAATAATAATTTTGTAATTAAAACAATTTTGAGAACAAAAGTGTTTGAAAATGGAAAACGAAGCATTGACAAATATATATAATAATAAGATTTTACAAAAAATTTCATCCACATCGTAATATGTATCTTTGATATTCTCATAAAATTAAATTGTTGATATACTTGTAACTGATTGCCAAAAGTTTTCTCTAGACAACCCTATGTTCAAATTTTGGTATATAAGAAATTAAGAATATATCTTAGATTAAATTTTTTTTTTTTGTTTAATTTACTTTTGATATAGGATGATCAACTAGAAAATGCAAAAACTGAGATGGGTGAAGTAAGAGAAGAAAATGAAAGGCTAAAATTGAAGTTGGAGAAAATTGAGAAGGAATACAAGTCTCTTCAACTTCGTTTCATTGACATCCTTAAACAAGAAGGTAATTGTAAGAAATCTGAAGTCTCAACTCCAAACCATATTGATGAAGATACCGAAGAGCCTGATCACCTTGTGTCTCTAAGCCTTGGAAGAAGTCCAAAAGGACCCAAAACTAGTGAAGAAAATAATAGCACTAAAACGGATGATCACAAAGATGATGATCATGATAAAGACTTGAAGGCAAACCTTACTCTTGGGTTAGGTTCTGAATTGCACTTGTCTACAGAACTTGTGCCGCCTTTTAATAATCCTACTGCTCCAGAGAACAGTACTAGTTCAGAAGAGCTTGTCAAAGAAGTAGAAGCTGGTGGAGGTACTAATAAAAGCACACAAAAAACCATGAGAAATAATGGAGAAGATGAAGCTTCAGATCAGCAAACTCATTCAAAAAGAGCTAGGGTTTCTGTTAGAGCTAGATGTGATGCCCCTACGGTAATTATTAATTTCTGTATTCGCCTAAATTGATGCTTAATAAATAGTCAATATGGTAACATTTTTTTGTGTGTGTGTGAAATTTGAACAGATGAATGATGGATGTCAATGGAGGAAATATGGACAGAAAATATCAAAGGGAAATCCATGCCCACGAGCATACTATCGTTGCTCTGTTGCACCGGGTTGTCCAGTAAGAAAACAAGTATGACATACAAGTTATCATTTTTCTTTAAATGCCGTTTAAGTTAAATTGTAGTAATTTAGATTATTTAATATTGAAAGTCGTTCAATATGTTATTAAGATGCTTTTTTTTTTATTTTTTATAAATTTTAATGATGTTACTTTTGGTAATTTTTCAAAATGGTTTTCTGTCTACTAACTTTGACATCATAATTATGATTATTCATGTCTAGCAATTTTCAATTAATTAAAACTGTTTTACGTGATTTCAGGTGCAAAGATGCGCTAGTGACATGTCAATCTTAATAACAACATATGAAGGAACACACAGCCATCCACTTCCAATTTCAGCCACAGCCATGGCTTCAACAACTTCAGCTGCAGCTTCTATGCTATTGTCTAGCTCTTCAACATCTCAACAGGGTGTTAATTCCATTTCCACAACAACCATAAATGCTGTTCCTTCAATTAACAATAGTGGAATCAATTTTGGCTTCTATGATAATTTTAGAGGAAATCATCAATTTCACTCAATCACCAATTCTTCTTCTCCTTTTCACCCAACAATCACTCTAGACCTCACTAGTACCTGTCCGACGTCGTCCTCTTCATCAGCATCTCAATTCAGTCTGTTATCTTCAAGCAGCTTTGGATCAACTTCAAGATTTCCCTCATCAAATTTAAGCTTTTCATCACCAAAATATTGCTCTAATATTTCTCCTGCAGGTTGGGGCAATAGTTACCAAAGTTATGGCTCATCAGTACTCATGTCCTATGACAAAAATCAAAGTGGGTCTTTAAATATTGGAGAACAATCCCAAGACTACTTGTATCAGCAATATATGGGAAAGAACAACCAAACAACTTCTACACAAGACGCTTTGACAGAAACATTGACCAAGGCAATCACATCAGACCCCAGTTTCAAATCAGTCATCGCTGCTGCACTTTCATCTGTGGTTGGAGGAAGTAGTTAAACCATTGGGAAGAATCCACGCTGGTTTGGAGACAATACCTTGCATGTACTACTCACTCACGTAACACCTTGTGGACCGCATGCACTTGTCAAACATATTTTGTGAGAGTGGGTACGTACAACGTAGCACAAAACAGGAAAAAGGATTGATTTGCAAGTAAATTGTTGTCTTCCAATCCTTTATTAAAATGTAAATAAACGTCAGACCATATTGTTTTTTATCATATTATGAAATCTTCCTTCATAGGTTTCATCAGGATCCGTTTTTATTTTATTATATGTTATTTTGCTTTCTTTACTTTATCACCGAGTAGATCATTATTTTGAAATCTCTTGAGCTTTAAAATTTGAATTTTGTAAATTTTGTAGAGTTCATAATTCTTATGGACTGTCTTGTAATAACCAATGAACGGAAAACTCAATCATAATATTTTCATCACTAACAAAACTTCAATAAATACCAAACCATATATAATTATTTTATAATTTATTATACCATTTAAACTCAAGCATTAACTTAAGTGAATTCAAAGTTTAAAAAAATCATGCTTAAATATTTGAGGCCCAGGATTTGGGCTTACATTTAATTTGAAAAATTCAATCTAGCCTGGCTCGAAAATATACACGGCTTGAGTTCAACGCGAACCTAAAATTCTGAGCTTAGGCTTGCACGAGCCGCCCGAATTTACATCTCTAAGTACATATTAGTCGTAAGTTGACCATTGACCATTTTATTTATTTGAAGCACCATTTTGTAAGGGCCATTTTTAGAATTCCATTTTAATTATAAGAAAACTTTGCTAATACCTTTTCTTTTTTTTATTTCTTTTTTTTTTTTTCCCTTTTTTTTTTCTTTTCTCTTCCACCAAAATGCCTCTGTCATCTTAGCTGTTGGAAATTGTGTGAATTTTGAAACAAAAAAGAAGAGGAAAAAGTGCCATGAGTTACTCTCTCAAAAAGATAAAAAGGTTTGTCCCACATTGGTATTATACATCTCTTTGGATGTGTTTATATAGAAAAGAATTTATTATTGGGATTGGGCCCTAAGGGGCACCCATTTTTGTGGAATGGGAGAGGACCTAGGCAATTGTAGGTCCACACGTGCACGCACCGCCTACCGGTCGAGCGTGAGTGCGTGTAAGGTGAAGTGGCACTTTATTTTTTGAAATTTTTTTTATTTATTAAAATTATTTTTTCCAACTTTCAGAAAACTCTGTTCTTATCCAAACTGAGTCAACCACATTATGACCATTATTTTTTTACCGTTCCGTTCAGTTTAGACCGAGTTTTACGAAACTGTTTCCTTGTGAACGTTGCACATTCTCTTGACCATTTTCTTATGAATGTTGTAAGCATGTTCTCACCCACTGATCCCAATTTTAGCGACAATCAGCTGTAATTCTCAGCTATAAATAGAGTCTTTGAGCTCTCAATTTTACATACCTCTCAACTCTCATCTCTCTCTCAATTACAGTTTTTAGCTCTCTCCTCTCTGCTCTTTCTAGCGAGAAATGTAGAAACCCAAAAAATACAGTAACTCAAAAATATTTTCCAAAATACAAAATACAAAATTAATATTTTTTTAGTTCCAAGCAATATTAATTTATAGGTGTAGTATTTCGGTCTTCATTAGTGCAGTGAAGCTTCGAGATAGAAAAAGATTCTAGGTTGTTTTATCTTGGGGACGATGAAGTTGTGTTCGCTTGCATAATTTTGGGTAGAGCCATGAAACGTTTTAAAAAGAGCGACCTAGTCCGCGACTCAACCCAAGCAGTGTATTTCAGTTTATTGGTAACTTCATTCCTATCTATTTTTTCATATCTACAACAATAATTTTAAGACGCTTTTTATCTACCATATCTACTGAAATGTTAACTGTTGATCTCAACAAACCATTTCATTTTGAAGGACTACACTTTAAGAGATGGAAACAAAAAATGTTGTTTTTCTTAACCGTAAAAAAAGTCACCTCTGTTCTTACTACTGAAAAACCAACACTACTAATCCTCCTACTGAAGCTACAACTAAGGATTTAAACACTTGGATAGAAAATGATTTTCTTTGTAAAAATTTTATTTTCAATAGTTTAGGTGATGATTTGTATAACTATTATAATTCTAATAAGTCAGCTTAGGAAACTTGGGATGCATTTCAAAAGAAGTATGACATTGAGGAAGCTGGAACAAAGAAGTATGTTGTCAGTAGATACTTGAAGTACCAAATGACTGATGACAAATCTGTGGAAGCTCAGTCACATAAACTGTAGAAAATAGCACATGAAATAACTTTTGAAGGTATGACTTTAGATGAATAATTTCAAGTTGTTGTTATTATAGATAAATAACCCCTGCATGGAAAGACTTTAAGAATGTAATTAGACATAAAACTAAATTTTTTTCCCTAAAAAGTCTTATAAGCCGTCTACGTATAGAAGAAGAAGCCCAAAAATAAGATCAAAAATACGAAGTACTCGTTATCTCAAACAACAGTGCTAATAAAAAATCCTCCTCTGTTATTTTGAAACCTAAAGGAAGAAACATGAAAACTTAGAATCACAATAATAACCAGAATTGTAACAACCAAAATAGAAACAGAAATCCTCCACGGAATGGACCTCAACCCCCTTTAGGAAATAACACATTCATGTGTTATAGTTGTAACAGACCTGGCCATTTGGCTAGGAACTGTCGGAACAGGAATCGTCCTACCCGCAGGCAAACCTTATCGAAGATCAGCTTATTGCTATGATATCTAAAATCAACTTTGTTGGTGGATCTGAGGGGTGGTGGGTAGACATTGGTGCTTCTTGCCATGTTTGCTATGATCGTGACATGTTCAAGTCTTATTCTGTGTCTGAGGATAAGAAAGTGTTGCTGGGCGACTCCCACTCTACTAAAGTTGCTGGTACTGGTGAGGTGGAATTGAAGTTTACCTGTGGAAAGACTGTCATCTTAAATGATGTCCTGCATACTCCAGAGATAAGAAAGAACTTCGTTTTGAGGTATCTTCTCAACAAGGCTGGGTTTACTCAAACTATATGGGCTGATTTGTATACAATAACAAAAAATAATGTATTTGTTGGGAAATGGTACATCACTGATGGCATGTTTAAGTTGAATGTTGCAATTAATAAAGCTTCTTCTTCTGCTTATATGTTGTGTTCTTTTAATGTTTGGCATGCTAGACTCTGTCATGTTAATAAACACATAATAAAGAACATGAGTAACTTAGAACTAATTCCTAAATTATCATTGAGTGATTTTGAAAAATGGGAGTTTTGCAGTCAAGTTAAAATAACCAAAACTTCACATAAATCAATAATTAGAGAATCTGAACCATTAGATTAATACACTCTGATATATGTGAACTTGATAGTATTTTAACAAGAAATGAAAAACACTATTTTATAACTTTTATTGATGACTGTTTAGATTATACTTATGTATATCTAATGAAAAATAAAAGTGAAGCGTTTGGCATGTTTAAAACATTTATGATTGAAATTGAAAATCAACTTAACAAAAAAATAAAAACATTTCGAAATGATAGAGGCACTGAATATGATTCCAGT
Organism: Elaeagnus macrophylla; assembly: GCA_029378325.1. Classification (NCBI taxonomy): domain Eukaryota; kingdom Viridiplantae; phylum Streptophyta; class Magnoliopsida; order Rosales; family Elaeagnaceae; genus Elaeagnus; species Elaeagnus macrophylla. Next base: position 103,673,951 of record CM055640.1, read on the forward strand.
ATTTTCAATGATTTTTATAAAACTCATGGAATCATTCATGAAAAAATTGCTCCTTATTTTTTGAAATGAATGGCAAAGCTGAAAGAAAAAATAAAACTTTTACTGAATCAATTGTAGCAATTTTATTAAACTCTAGTTTTGCTTCCCATTGGTGAGGATAAATTTTATTAACTATTTGCTATATGCTAAACAGAGTGCTTAAATCTACTAGTAAAGTTTCTCCATATGAAATTTTGAAAAATAAGAAACCTAACTTAACTTATTTTAAAACTTGGGACTATTTAGCCTATGTTAGGATCCTGATGATTGTGAACTTGCAATATTGTTTTCGTTAATTGTTCGTACCATTGATCTCGTCACAATTCCAACTTGTTTACAGTTTTATTAGATTTAGGATTCTAGTTATTTAGAGTTTTAGTTTTACTAGAACTCTATTTAATTAGTATTTTAGTTGCTTTAGGATTCTAGTTACTTAGAGTTTTAGTTTCACTAGAACTCTATTTAATTAGTGTTTTATTTTTGTTAGAACTGTATTTAGATTAAGAAGATAGTTATTTAGAACCACTGCAATTCCTTGAAAGACCGAACTTGGAAGTTGCTTATCACTTTTCTATGAGTGATTCGTACACTTGCGAGTACTAAATTTATCACATCAAGTTTTTGGCGCCGTTGCCGGGGAATTGGCATTTTAAATAATTTTCTTTTTAACTTTTTAGAGTTTCTAAATTAGATTTATTTATTTATTTTAGTTAAATTTTATTTTATTTTTTTATTTTTATCTTTTATTCAAAAAAAAAAATTCAAAATTCAAAAAAATAAAAAAAAATATAGTGCTTTTAATTGCTTAATCTGTGGTGCTTTAATTTCTCTGTTGTTTTTGTTAGTTTTTGAAAGGTACCGTTTATAGACAACATCAACAAATTTTAAAATGTACCTAATCTGTAGCATTTGTGGTTTATATGGGCATTATGCTAATGTTTGCAATTTTGCAGGTGATTACTATGCATCCACTAATTCAAACTTTGATCTTAATGAGGGATGTCACCCACATTGGAATGATCCCTATTTTAGTACCTATAATCCTGAGTGGAAAAATCACCATAATTTTTCATGGGAAGCAAACTCTACCCTACCTTATATGCAATACAACATACAAAGCTCAAATTTTCAACCATATGACCCACCTTATGCACAATACCAAATGGAAAGCTCAAGTTTTCATCCATATCCATCTAGGGCCACCTTGGAAGAGAGCTTGAATTCTTTCATACAAGGAAGTAGAGCTTCTAATCAACCTAGGAAGCCAACCTTAGAGGAAACCTTGAATGCTTTCATACAATCTACTAGTGAAAGGATGGAGTCTATGGAGGCATCAATGAAAAGAATAGAAATGCAAGTTGGGCAACTAGTGGAACAAATTCAAAAACAAGAAGAGTTGCCCACTCAGATTGAGCAAGTGAAGGATGACACAATCCTTCAAAGTGGTAAAAATTTTGAAAATATTTATTTTCTTGAAACTTTTGATGATTTACCATTTTATGTAGAAAATACAGATGGGGAGCAAGAAATTCTCAAAGAATGTCAAGCTAAGGAATATCAAATTCTACAAACTTCGAAGGAGAACAAGGAGGAATTATCTTCACCTCCCATGCCGCACAAGGCACCTAAGACTTGCAAATCCCCAAATCATTTTTCATACCACTTCCATGAAAGAGTGTGTGCTGTACTTCATAGGAAACAACTACCGAGATGGAAGGACAAGCTTAATGACATATTAGCTCGAAAAATTGATATCACACACTTCAAGATCTTTGATGATGGTGGATAGAAACGAATTAGCAACGTCTTGCTAAGAAGTTAAAGAAAGCGCTTGGTGGGAGGCAACCCTCCATATTCGGTAGTATCAACTTCTTTTCTTTTCTTTATTTTCTTTTTCAGTTTTTCCTTTATTTTATTTTATTATTATTTTTATTTTATTTTATTTTTCTTTGGATTATTTAAGATTTCTAACTTTGTTTAAAGTCTTTGTTTTTCATTTGATTTAGTTATAATTTAAATTTGGATTTGAGTTGTGATGTATATACTTTGAAGTTCAATACATGTTTCATACACACTAATTCTTCATCATGAGAAAAGTGAGGAACAATAAATCAGAGCATACGAGTAGTATACACAATCTCATACGAAAGGGGGTAACTTCTCACACTTTTTCTTAATCTCTTTTGTTTTTCTTTTTAACATTGAGGGCAATGTAGAAATTAGGTTAGGGGTGGGAAGAATATTTCATGAGCATAAATATGACCAAATTTTAAGTTTTTAACTTTTGTCACTTGAATTGTGTTAGGTTAGTGTCGTGTCTACTTGAGTCGATCCGAAGTCTATGATATTAACATGATTGTAATGACGGTGACATATGAGAGAAATTAGATTCTTACCTAAGCAACGAAGCACATAAATGTTAGATTCATCTAATTTGAGGATTTTGTGGTATATGTGGTAGTTTGCATGGTTATTATGACTATTTTGATTTGTGTAATGTATGCATGTTCATGATATGTTTTAAGCCTTAACAAGCTCTAGAACTCATTTGAAAACCCATTGAAGCGAAATAATAGAATCAAATGCCACTTAGAAAATGATTTAGGACATCTTTGGACCGTTTGAACTTTTCGAGCCTCCCCGTATTATTTTATCCATAGTACACCCTTGAACTCAACAATGACATACGTTGTACTACCCTTAGTGATAAGAGTACTCAATGTAATATTTGATTTTTATGAGTAATTATGTTGTATCTATCTTGCTTCATAAAAAAAAATGATGATGATGATTGAAATAATAAGCAAGAAAAGTAAAGAAAGAAAATCAAGCAAAAAGATCCAAGGGACATATGAATTTATAGGAGGATGAAAAAGAACACTTGGTGGAAAAAGTTGAAAATAAGTTTGTGAAATAAAAAGTACTCTTATCCTTTTAGAATATTATTTTCGTACTTTCATAATCACACACCTAACCACAACTTTGCAAGCTTAATGAAGTCCTATTGATTCTAGGTAGTTTTTACTTCTATATTAGTGGAGATGGATTTGAAAAGTGAGCATATGGAGGTTGGAAGTGCAAAATTCTCATTTATATTTTACTTGCACATTTATGAGATATTAAAATGTAATCTATGAATATCATGCATGACACGATCAGATAGTGTAACTAACGGGCTTGTGGTTTGATTGGTTGTTCAAAATTCGATAACCATGATGAGTTTGATGTTTAGACTGTTTTTGAGCTGAAGTGATTTTTAACTATTTTGTATGCCATTCATTGTTAACAATTTTTGAGACATATGCATGGATTGATTCAAGTATGTTTTGAGTCTTTATTTAGTTTTATTAGTTACGATGTTTGTGGGTATCATCACTGGAAACCCTCACGAGACTATAACTCGTCCACTAGGGCCACCTAGGGATTTAAAGGTTTGTTGCATACGCTAAATGCAACCGTGACAATGTACGGAAGTGATTCTAGTCAGTTTAGTTTATTCGTTTTTATTTTAGTTTTTATATCGCTTTACTTGCTAGAGACTAGCAAGAAGCTGGTTGGGGGTTGTGATGAGTGCTCGAAAAGCACTAATATTTCATGATTAATTGTGCTTAATTGTTTAAAATATAGATTTGTTATGATTGTTTATTTGATTATTTTCATAAATCTATCCATTCGAAGTCACGGGTATGTTTTAGTGCATTTCAAGTGTTTTTAGTGTCAAATGAGTCAAATAATGAAAACACGCAAAGACGGAACACTTACGGTGCTCGGATCATGAGTTACAGGCTAAACGAGATAAATATGTAAGCCTTACATAACGAGCCATCACATATGTAAGGGGGTAAACGTGAAGAAATTGAAGACAACGCGCGCCGCGGTGAGAAAAAGTCATGCCGCGGCGGGGAGCTCTCGGGTTTTTACATTATTTCCAGAATTTGTGTTGCGCCGCAGTGGGGAAAATGCATGCTGCGGCGCGCCTATTCCTTTGGCAATCAGGATTTGTGTAAACCCTTACATCTATAAATACCCCCTTAGACTCCCCCTTACGAACAACTCGAACAACTTTGATACAATTTTATACTTTACAATTTTGCGACCAAACAAGAGATTCATTCAATTTTGGGAGCTTTGCCACACTCAACGAAGCGAGAGAAACCATTCTAAGGTTCCAAGGAAGCCGTCGACGATCGAAGATAAAGCTTTTGGAGAAGAACACTATCCCATCCATAAGCGGTATTTAGATCTAGGTTTTCCTTGTTGTTATAGAATTCTATTTTCTTCTTCTTTCATTGAAGTGTATGATCATATTTTATTTGTCTATGAATATTAATATGAACATGAGCGGCTAATTTTATTATGGATGTTTAGTTTGTGTTGCCATGTTTGCTAGAATTGTGTATGGTGTATTTTAATTAATTTAATATAAATGAATTACCTTTTGATTAAGAGCATGTTTAGATATTTAATTATGAATTATCATGGGCCAATTTGAGATTCGTAGTTAGGCTGAAAGATCTTAGAATCTAGTTATAGGAACGTCACCTTAACTTAATTCCGAAACACTTAATCAAAGCTTCAAATTAGTGACTTAGTCATAGCATTAGTTTGATTGGCATTTATTTCCTTGTGCATAATTTGATTGCTATTTGATTTACCCCGACCGAAGGCAGTTAATTAGTTAATCAATAAAGAGATTTACCCCGATCGAAGGCAGTCTCGTAATTAAAAGAAAAGTCGGTAATATTATTTATTTAGAACGTTCATGTTGTTTCACCATACCTTTTCGATGCAAGCATGGTCAACTTAGCTAAACGTCCATACATCCTCCATTGATCTTCAAATCTATTTGAATTGATTGTGAACTTGCAATATTGTTTTCGTTAATTGTTCGTACCATTGATCTCGTCACAATTCCAACTTGTTTATAGTTTTATTAGATTTAGGATTCTAGTTATTTAGAGTTTTAGTTTTACTAGAAGTCTATTTAATTAGTATTTTAGTTGCTTTAGGATTCTAGTTACTTAGAGTTTTAGTTTCACTAGAACTCTATTTAATTAGTGTTTTATTTTTGTTAGAACTCTATTTAGATTAAGAAGACAGTTAATTAGAACCACTGCAATTCCTTGAGAGACCGACCTTGGAAGTTGCTTATCACTTTTCTACGAGTGATTCGTACAGTTGCGAGTACTAAATTTATCACATCAGATCCCTGATCCTAAAAGACATAAACTTGCTTGTGGAGCATATGAATGTGTGTTCATAGGATATGCTGTGAATAGTAAAGCTTATAAATTTTATGACTTAAATGATCAAATAATGCAAATTTCTATAAACATAGGTTTCCCTTTAAATTGAAGAATAGTGGGGGCTCGTCTTTTAGTAGTTTACTCATAACTAAAACTAGTTAACAAAATGAGGAATTAGATGATGTGTTAAAATGTGTACTCGCAAGTGTACGAATCACTCGTAGTAAAGTGATAAGCAACTTCCAAGGTCGGTTTCTCAAGGAATTGCAGTGGTTTTAAATAGCTAACTTTTTAATCTAAATCGAGTTCTAATGAAAATAAAAGACTAATTAAATAGAGTTCTAGTGAAACTAAAACTCTAAGTAACTAGAATCCTAACGCTAATAAAACTGTAAAAAAAGGTTGTTTGTTTTTGGTAACGAGAACAATCATACGACACTCAAACGAAAACAAAATCGCAATCAAACAATCAATTCAATTAAATCAAATATCAATAGAGGATGTATGGACGTTTAGCTTGGTTGACCATGCTTGCATCGAAAAGGTATGGTGAGATAACATGAACGTCTTATATAAACAAAACTACCGGCTTTCCTTTTAATTACGAAACTCCTTTTGGCGGGGGTAGGTCTCTTTGTTGATTAACTAATTAACTGCCTTTGGCGGGGGTAAATTAAATAGCAATCAAATTATGCGCAAGGAAAACATGCCAATCAAATTAATGCTATGACTAAGTCACTAACTTGAAGCTTTGATTAAGTGTTTCGGAATAAAGTTAAGGTGACGTTCCTATAACTAAATTCTCAGATTTTTCAACCTAACTACGAACATCAAATGGGCCCATGATTATTCATAATCAAGTATCTAAACATGCTCTTAATCAAAAAGTAATTTATTCATAAATCAATAAAATACACCATACACAATTCTAGCAAACATGGCAACACAAACTAAACATCCATAATTAGACTAGCCGCTCATGTTCATATTATTATTCATAGACAAATAAAATATGATCATACACTTTAACAAATAGAGAAGAGGAATTAATTCTATAACAACAAGAAACTCCTAGATCTAAATACCGCTTATGGATTGGATGACGTTCTTCTCCGTAAGCTTTATCTTCGATCGTCGTTGGCTTCCTTGAATCCTTAGAATATTGTCTCTCACTTCGTTAGAGTGTGGCAACGCTCTCAAAACTGATTGAATGTAGTGTTTGGGTCGCAAAATTGAGAAGAATAAGAGTTGTGTACGAATTGGTCGAGTTCTTGTAAGGGGGACTCTAAGGGGGTATTTATAGATGTAAGGGTTTCTGCAAATCCTATGTGCCATAGGAATAGGCGCGCCGCGGCATGCATTTTCCCCGCCGCGGCTCAACACAAAAATTGGAAAATATGCAAAAACCCGAGAGCTCCCCGCCGCGGCATGCAATTCCCTCGCCGCGGCGCGTGTTGCTTTGCTTTTCTTCACGTTACCCCCTTACACATGTGATGGCACATTATGTAAGGCTTACATATTTGTCTCGTTTAGCCCGTAACTCGTGATTTGAGCGCCGTAGGTGCCCCGTCTTTGCGTGTTTTCATCATTTGACTCATTTGACGCTAAAAACACCTGAAATGCACTAAAATATACCCGTGACTCCGAATGGATAGATTTATGAAATTAATTGAATAAACAATAATAATAAATCTATATATCAAACAATTAAGCACAATTAATCACGAAATATTAGTGCTTTTCGAGCACTCATCATTAGACACTGAACTTAGGAGAAGTAAACAAGCTCGAACCTCTAAGGATTTTGGGTCTGATTTTTGTGCTTATACCTTAGAGGAAGTTCCCCAAACTCTTCAAGAAGCTTTATCTTCTTTAGATGGCAACTTATGGGAAGAAGCCATAAATGATGAAATGGACTCTCTTGAGTCTAATAAAACTTGGCATTTAGTTGAATTACCTCCTGGTTGCAAAACCATAGGATGTAAATGGATACTAAAGAAGAAATTAAAAATCGATGGTACTATTGAAAAGTACAAAGCTCGTCTTGTAGCCAAAGGGTATAGGCAAAGAGAAAATGTAGATTTATTTGATACCTTTTCACCAGTCACACGAATAATGTCCATACATGTACTTTTCTCCCTTGCTACTATCCATAAGTTAATAGTGCACTAAATGGATGTTAAAACTGCCTTCTTAAATGGTGACATAAAAGACGAGATTTATATGGACCAACCAGAAGGCTTTGTTGTCCCTAGTCAAGAAAATAAAGTTTGTAAATTAGATAAATCCTTTTACGGTCTAAAACAAGCACCTAAGCAATGGCATGAAAAATTTGATAATCTAGTTATCTCACATGGATTCAAAATGAATGAAAGTGACAAATGCATTTAGTATAAAGTAGAAAATGGCATTTGCACTATTATATGCTTATATGTGGATGACTTGCTTATATTTGGGTCAAATATTCATGTTGTGAATAATGTGAAAAATTTGTTGTGTGCTAACTTTGATATGAAAGACCTCGGAGAAGCGAGTGTAATCCTTGGTATAAAGATTACTTGGTCTAAAAAGGGACTTTCTTTAGATCAATCTCATTACATTGAGAAGATCTTAAAGAAATAAAATTACTTTAACTGCAAACTTGCATGTACTACTTATGATCCTAGTGTGAAGTTGTTCAAGAACACCGAAGACAGTGTTAGACAAACTGAGTATACGAGCATCATTAGTAGCTTACGTTACGCTACTGACTGCACTAGGCCAGACATAGCTTATGTTGTGGGACTACTATGTAGGTATACCAGTAGACCTAGTATAGAGCATTGGAATGCAATTGAAAGGGTCATGAGATACCTTAAGAGAACTATGAACCTTGGATTACATTATAAGAAGTTTCCAACTGTTCTAGAAGGATACAGTGATGCTGATTGGAACACCCTTTCAGAAGACTCCAAAGCAACTAATGGCTATATATTTAGCATTATTGGTGGAGCTGTTTCTTGGAAATCTAAGAAATAGACAATTTTGGCTCATTCTATGATGGAGTCTGAAATGATAGGACTAGCTACTGCTAGTGAAGAAGTAGGCTGGTTAAGAAGTCTGTTAGTTGAGATTCCTTTATGGGAAAGACCGATACCAGTTGTCTTGATCCACTATGATAGCACTATTAGAGAATTTCTCTCTACAGGAGCTGTAAGAGTGGATCATGTACGTACTGATGATAATTTGGTTGATCCTTTGACGAAAGGATTAGCAAGAGAAAAGGTTTTTAAAAACTCGAAAGGAATGAGACTAATGCCCTTAGAATGAAGAGTCACTCATAATGGTAACCCAACTTATAGACTGGAGATCCCAAGAAATAAGTTCAATGGGTAATAACAAGTGATATGAGTTGAATCATGCTATTGTGAGTCCCATTCTATATTATTGGAAGCATGAAGTCCTGAAGTGACAGAAAGGATAAGTTAATTATTAACTCTTAATGAGTTCTACACTCTATGTGGAGTGGAGTATATAGCTACAGGAGTACTCTTGATAGACTCACCTATGTGAATGTGGAAGTGTGGTCACTTCCTATGAAATTTTTGGGCAAAATTTACTAGAACATTCATTATACTAGGATACACGTGCATGGCTGTAAAGCACAAGATTTTCGAACTACACCTTGAAAAGGTTGTGAGTGTAATGTTGTTAGAGATAGAGTTCAAAACTACGAGTTACTCTAGTATATTATAAAGCATAAACACTATGCAAAGGTTCAAGTTGATAGACACCTTCTGCTTATGCACAATCTTATATGTTTGATTGATCGGTTGCTCAATGAAAATTATTTTTATATAAAATTCAAGTGGGAGATTGTTGGAAATTGTGTAAATTTTAAAACAAAAATGAAGAGAAAAAAGTTTCATGAGTTACTCTCTCAAAAAGATAAAAAGTTTTGTCCCACATTGCTATTCTACATCTCTTTGGAGGTGTTTATATAGAAGAGAATTTACTATTGGGATTGGGCCCCAAGAGGCACCCGCTTTTCTGAAAGGGGAGAGAACCTAGGCAATTGTGGGTCCACACACGTGCGAGTTGTCGTCCATCCGATTGGTCGGCAGTGCCGAGCGTGAGTGAGGTAAGATGGCACTTTATTTTTTGAAATTTTTTTTATTTATTAAAATTATTTTTTCCAACAGTCAAAAAACTCCGTTCTTATCCAAACTAAGTCACCCACATTATGACCGTTATTATTTTACCATTTTGTTCTGTTCAGACCGAGTATTATGGAACCGTTTCCTTGTGAACGTTCCATGTTCTCTTGACCGTTTACTTATGAACGTTGCATGCACGTTCTCATCCACTGATCCCAATTTTAGTGACAATTAGCTACAATCCTTAGCTATAAATAGAGCCCTTGAGTTCTCAGTTTTACATAGCTCTCAGCTCTCATCTCTCTCTCAATTACAGTTCTTAGCTCTCTCCTCTTTGCTCTTTCTAGCGAGTAATACAAAAACCCAAAAAATACAGTAATTGAGAAATATTTTCCAAAAGACAAAATTAATATTATTTTTAGTTTTCAAGCAACATTAATTTATAGGTGTAGTATTCTGGTCTTCATCAGTGTAGTAAAGCTTTGAAACAGAAAAAGATTTGGGTTGTTTTATCCTAGGGACGATGAGGTTGTGTTTGCTTGCACAATTTTGGGCAGAGCTACGGAACGTGTCTTAAAGAGAGCGATCTAGTCTGCGACTCAACCCAACTACCCAAGCAGTGTATTTCGGTTTATTGGTAACTTATTCCTATCTATTTTTTCATATTTGCAGCAACAGTACTACCGAACCAGCCCGAACACCTCTGTTCCTCCATCTCCTTCATTACACATACGAAAACTTTTTCAATAATGGACTGCTTAGATAATTAGTCAAAAACTTTCTTACTAAATGAATTACAAACAAAAAGAAAGATAATAGGAAAGGGGGAAACTGACCACCCAATGCCTAGTGGTAAAGGAAACATCAAATTTGTTAATCCACCACCTAATCTTAAACCAAAGACTTTTGCTATCATTTCCAAGTTTAGTAAACCAGAGAAAAAAGAAAAAGAAGAGCCAAGAGAGCAACATGATAAGGGTGGCTTCCAAGAATGACGGTTGGGGAATAACGATGGGCTTGTTGGGGGGTAGCAAGGGAGATGGAGGAACAAAAGCGTTAGGGATGAACAGGGTATGGTCGGGATGATTGAGGAGTTTTGGTGGAAGGGAAAAGAAAGAAAAAATAAGAAAGAAGGAAGAAGGAAGGGTAAAAAAAAGTGTTAGCTGATTTTTTTTTTTAATTAAAATGGAATTCCAAAAATGTCCTTTAGAAAATAGTGCTTCATTAAAAAAACTAATGGTCAATTGTCAACTTAGGATTAATGTGCATCTTTTTTTAAAGCTATACTCGATCGGTATACAAATGATAAATAATTTAAGAACAAAGGTTATCGAACTCACGAAGATTGTCACAATTTCTGACTTTAATTGCCAATTTGTTTGCAGAATTAATATAAGGGGTTTTTTTTAAAATAATTACTAATAAAATACATAAAAACATAATTAAATGTGAATGAAAGGCGATGGCAAGAAGTATGTAATTATGGGTCTATCCTCACTACTAGCCTACTAATTTAACCAAATATGTCATGAAGAAATATTTAATTTCTTAAAATCTTGAATTACTATCGTAATCCAAAATTATTTTTGAATTCTTAACTTTAGCTTTAGGAATCTAGGTACGCTTAAGACTTCCCATCTTTTCTTACTGTGTAGTTGATTAAAAGTTTGCCTATTAAAGAACCCTAAATTATGAACAACCTAGAGATAAGCTTACTAGATTTAATTAACTGTTTGCATTAAGTCTAAAAAGATAACTAAACTAAGCAAGATTATAATAATCATTTAATCTTTAACGTATGTATCAATCCTACTTATGACAGCAGCTATAAGATACTACTTTGAATAATAATATTAGCTATTACATATTAATATAGTAAACTAGATGTAGGTATATTCATGAAATAAATTAGTTTATTACTTTAATTCATACATGCATAGCATTGAACATATCAAGAATCAATACTTGAATTTAAAAATTTATTATGACATTAATTTAATTAAAATATAGTCTTGGGCTCGGAATTGCCCATAATCACATAAAATATTTAGCTAGCTATAGAAACAACAAAATCTAACAAATAAAGTAAATAATTCATCATAATAAAGAGCGTAGAGAAAGAATATAATTTTGTAGAATTATTATTGCCAAAGGAACCAATAAAACTAATCTTCAATTTCTTCTTTAGTCTTCCTTCAATAATTTTCAATAATATCACAAGAATTGATTTATTTTTTGAACATTTTTGTGTAATTTCTAGATTGCTCACTGCGTTGCCGCTTTCTAAGTGTCGCCGATCTACTTTTCTCTGTTTTTTTTTCCTCTTTTCAACCTCTGTCGCTTTTCTCCTATATATATATATATATATATAGGGGTGAGTAGTAGATCAAAACTTCCTATTTTTCACCAATCTAAATCCAAATAGATCGGATTTTTTGAATTTGATGAGGTCGGATTAATATTATAATTTATTTTTTTATTATTATCATATATAAAACACAATATATATTAACATTTAAATTTTAAATTGGTATATTTTTTAGTAAAATTTATTTATTTATACTCACAACTTAGATAATAAAAATAATAAAAAGTATACTACTGAATATTATTAAATTATTATAGAGAATTTAACATTTTTATTTATTTTTAAAACAAAAATAATAATTTAATGTATTTGTAGCATGTATAATATTTAAATATAACACATTAAAAATAAATATGCATTTATTTATAATTTTAATAGTAATTCGGTTCGGATCGAATTGCAGCGGATTATAAAATATGTCAATTCAATTCCAAACGGATTGTATGCTTTTTCAATCCAAATCTGATCAGGCTATAAAATTTGTCAATCCAATCCGATTTGAATCCGACGGATTGGATCAGATCGAATTTTTTAGTTTAAGCAGATTGATCGAATTATTTGCTCACCCTTAACCTATATAAGCAATTTGGTTGGAGACTTGGGTTGCTGAGTTGATCTACATTTTATCTAAGAAAATTCACATGTTAAAATAAATTTTATAAAATTTTAGAAAAATTTAAAAAAATTGTAGGAAATTATATTTTGTCATAATTTGTAAAATAAATACTTACAACACATGATAATAATAAAATAAGTAGAAATATGAAGAAATTAACTACTAAAAATATGTATAAAATAACATATGTCAAACTTTCTCACACCTACTTTTTGCTAGTCCTCGAGCAAAGTCAAACCATTGTTCCAATTTATGTTCTCCGACATTTTATCTCAACGGCTTAACAACATTATGATTTCATTTTGTAATAAATGTTAGATATTATCACTAATAGTCTCTTAGCTCTAACTACTATACAATAATCATGCTCAAAGTATATGTGTGATTTTGTATCCATTAGTAATAGTTAAATTATGTAACTTAAATATGTTAGAATATTATTCCTCCCGATAAAAACATCAATACTCTTTTTAGAGTTGAATTGAATGCATTTCTTTGAAGTTGCATTTCTACCACTAAAAATATTTCCTAAAATTAAAAAAACTTTTATTTGTTTGTAATATTGCTAGGATTGTTGGTTCAATCAAATGAAAGCGAAAAATAAAAAAAATAAAAAACTCAAGAATTCATGTAATAAGAGAAATAGGCTTATAAATAATACTATTATAAGACCAAGAATGTTAATAAAATTAGGTCAAATTTTATTCTTTTGAACCCAACATCATTATTATCATCTTTTTTTTTTATCAATATTATCCAATACACAACCCCTTTGAATATTTCTTTTTAGTTTCTCCCCTTATTTTGAATTTTTTTTGGGGCACATATTAATGTAAGAATAATTTGTATGAGTTGGATATTTAATCAATTATGGCACAATAGACATTTTGGAACCTTAATCTAGCATTTTTATGAAGTCTATTCTTTTTGTGCGACTCTATTTATTCTTGAACTATAGGGCATGGCCAAAGTATTTGGTTCAAAGTGTAAGGAATAGGTACAAATAATTGGCTCATGTAGGTTCAAATTGGTTCACTAAAAGGGTTGTCCTTGTGAGGACAACAACATTATAGGTAGGATAATTTAGCCAAATGGATAATCCTATTTTCTTAATCACATTTTTAGAGATACAATTAGCATTCGCTTTGATAAACTTAAATAAAAGTTCTAACATCCTCATCATATTCATTACAATCATAGTAAAGCTTCAAAGAATTCATAACATTTTTCACAAGTTCAAACACATAAATTTTTCCTATCATTAACTTAGCTATTGTGCATGCAATTTTTTTTTTTTTAGCAAAATTATCATACAGTTGCCTTCACTTAGGAATAAGGTCAAGATTCTATCAACATATATCATCATTTCAAACCTAACATTGTTAAACTAATTTCATCACAGATACTAGAAAACAAAGAGAAATATGTGATTGTTTCCAACCCCTTCTATTCATCTAAATATTCTAAAAAATGCAATAAATAAATACTAAAAATGAAAAAAATTATGCTACCTAGAGCATACTAATTTTAAAACATGCTAAACTAATAAAGCACAATAAAGATATAAAATGTTAACACTCCCCCACACTTAATTCTTACATTGTCCTCAATGTAAGCACATGTAAAATATAATGTAAAAATATAAGTAAAAAGGGAGTAGAAAATAAATTTGGTGGGTTGCCCCCCACAAAGCGCTTGGTTTAACATCCTCAACTGATTGCAGCTAGTATCATCCAAAGTTGTCCCCACCGTCATCTGGATATTTCATTACTTCAAAGATATTGAAGCGAATTACCTCCCTATCAAATTCCAACGTGAGCTCTCCACTATGGACATCAATTTTTGTTCGAGCTGTTTTCATAAATGCTCTTCCCAATAACAGTGGTGTAGACATGGTGTGAAAGTCATCACTCATGTCCAGAACATAGAAATTCACTAAAAAGATCATTTCATCTACCTGCATTAAGACATCTTCAATAACATCTTTAGGGTAAACGTTAGTCTTCTTAGTAAGTTGTATAATAACACCAGTTTATTTTAAAGAACCTAGATTTAAAGAAGCATAAATATGATATGGCATAACATTTATAAATGCTCCTAAATCTAACATGGCTTTTTCAAGCCTAGTATTACCTATTTTTACTAGGATGGTGAAACTATCTAGGTCTTGATATTTGGGTGGGAGCTTTCTTTGTAGCACAATAGATACATTTTCTCCCACACTTACCACTTTATTACCTTTTAATTTGTGCCTAGGTTTGCACAGTTCCTTGAGAAACTTAGCATATTTGGGCACCTGCTTGATAGCATCTAGAAGTAGAATGTTCACTTCCTTGTATTCCTAAACCTGCTAAGAAAAGGCAACATGGACATATCAGTGTAAACATGAGGTTTAGATTTTACTTTTGGTGCTACCTTAGCCTCTTTTGGGGTGGTCTTTTCTTCATCACATTTGTTGTCCTTGGACCCTTGTTCGAGATCCTCTAATTGCTTGCCACATTTTAGATTTATGGCATTGATAGTCTCTTTAGGATTTATTACAGTCTGTGAAGGGAGTTTGTTAGATGCCAGTGCTTCCAATCTTCCTACAGATGTGGCAAATTGACCCATTTGAGTTTCCAAGTTCCTTATAGTTGCCTGGGTATCCTACTGGAACTTAACAATGTTCGTTGTTAGAGTATTAACTAAGTCTTCAAGAGACTTACCTTAGGGTTGCTGGGTTAATTATGGTCTAGGTTGGTGCTATTGTTATGGTTTCCTAGGATAAGGAAATCTAGGTGGATTGTTGATGAACACTATTTTGACTTACTATTTGCTATGTTTTTAAATATTTATTTTGCATTTAATTTCGATATAATCTTGTTTTGGAGGGTATTCTATTGTTTTGTAGGTCAAAGTAGGTTTGGGAAGAAATGTGGAAAAAGAGAGCAAAAATAGAGCAAAAGTGTTAAAGAATGTAAGCCTTACATTGGGTGCCATTCACTATGTAAGGGGGACAAACAAAAGCTTAGGAACGTAAGCCTTACATCTAGAATCAGCAAATTATGTAAAGGCATTTACATGGCATCACAACAACCCGCGCCGAGGCATAGAAAATGTGCGCCGCGGCTGGGAGGTTTCTGTTTTGATTTGAATTCCAGGAAAATACAGCGCGCTGCGGCAAAGACACCACATGCCGCAGCGAGAGGCTCTCGAGTGCATCTTGGAAAATCATGAAAACATTGCGCGCCACAACATGATTATTGTGCATCGTGGCGGGGAGGTTTCTGCTTTAATTCGTAGTTCAGAATGACATGTCGCGCCGCAGCATAGAAAAATGAGCGCCGCGGCCCGCGCGCGCGGGCTACAAGTTTTCCCTCTTAGCCACACACACACACACTCTGAAAACCCTAACATATAAATACCCATTTTTAACACTCCCCACACATCCAAGGAGAACAGTAGCGTGAACAGTACCGATTCTTCTTCTTCTCCACATTTTTGAGAGAGGGATTACTCCATTAATGCTCCTCCATTGAAGCTCCATCAACAATCTTGAAGAAGGTGACCATCCAACATCAAGAGCTTGTTTCAAGAGTGGAAGTGGGGTATTTTATTGTTTGTAATCTCTTTTCTCTTTAAGAACTCATAGAATGTTATTTGTAATGAAAAATATTGATTTGGATTCTATTATGAGTAACTAAACTCTTTCTATGTGGGATTTTGGTAATGTGACCATGAATGGATGATTGTTTGTGTGGATTATTTTATATTAAAGAGATTTATTTCATGTTCATTGATCGTAACACTTATGTTCATTAATTACTTTTAGCCAATTTAATTTATGAATGTATGGAATATTTTAAGGTTGAGTTTTAGAAACACTATTTGAATTCAATTGGGCTTTTTGAGTATGAGCCTAATTTAAGTGCATTGATTTGTCTTGAATTAGGTGATTGAATTTTTTTCCTAAGTTTAATGCTAATTAACTAATTAACAGTCCGGATCAAAGAAGCTAATTAGTTGATTAAGGAAAAATCACCATTGATTTGGGATCTTCTAGGGTTAGTGAAAACAATTATTAAATTCTACTTTTCTGTGCTTAATTGTGAAAACCACATAAACCAATCTATCCATGATTGGTTCACTTGCCAATTTTCCACACTCGTTCATCTCATCGTTTCAGTAATACTTTCACGCATTCACTTTATTTGTTTTAAGATTTTAATAATTTTAGAAACCGTTTACAAAACCAACTTTGATAGAGTGTATAGGATTTATTTTATCGCTTCGTTTTAGATCACATTTAACTCTTTTAAAAACCACCACAATTCCTTTGAGAGACGATCTTGGGAGTATACTTGTCGCTTACTACAAGTGACTCGTGCACTTGCGAGCTTTTACAAATACAAAATTTGGTTATCAAGTTTTTGTGCATCAATTGTAGGGAGCACCTATTTGATTGGTACCTTGATAAGTGTTTGAAAAGCACCAACATTTTGTGATTTATTGTACTTAATTGTTAAAAAATAGATTTGTTATATCTCGTTTATTTGATTATTTTCCTAAATCTATAAATTCAGAATCACGGATATGTTTTAGTGTATTTCAAGTGTTTTTAGCGTCAAATGAGTTGAATAATGCAAACATGCAAAGATGGAACACTTACAGCACTCAAATCACAATTTAAGGGCAACAAGAGTCAAATTATGTAAGCTGTACATAACGAGCCAGCACATATGTAAGGGGTACAATGCGTGCCGCGGTGAGGAATATGTGTGCCGCGGCGAACACCTCTCGAATTTTGACCATTGTTTCAGATTTATTGTTGTGCCGCGGTGCACTTATTCCTGAAACAATTAAGATTCTATGTAACCCTTACACCTATAAATACCCCCTTAAGAGTCCCTTTTACAACACTTCAATTTTGTGAACCAACAAGAGACTCAATCAGATTTTAGGAGCTTTTCCACACTCAAAGAAGTAAGTGAATTAATTCTAAGGATTCAAGAAACCATTGAAAATCGATGATCAAGCTTTTGGAGAAGAACATCATCCAATCCAATTGCAGTACTTAGATATAGGGTTTCTTTTTGTTATAGAATTTCCTTTTCTACTTCTTACTTCTTTGAGTGTATATTCAAATTGAATTTGTCTATGAATATTAATATGAACATGAGCGGCTAATTTTATTATGGATGTTTAGTTTGTGTTTTTTAAAAAAATCAAAAAAATAGTGCTTTTATTGCAATTTCTCTGCTGCCTTGATCTTTGTTTGCTTTTTAATTGTGCATGCAAGATAGGAGGTCACTTAACAAGGAACTCACTCCCTTCATTGACAACATTCATAGGATCAAACACCTATCAAGAAAACTGGATACTCAAATTCAAAAGGAAGACGAACAACAACAATTGCAAGCAATAATGGGTGACAACGTGGGTAGGCAGATGATGAATAAAGAGTTTGCAAGACCTATCATTGGGACAGCCACATCGTGCATTCAATTGACAAAGGCAGTTAGGAATTATGAATTAAAAAATATTAATTATTCCATGCTTACCTCCTTTTACGGTATTCCTAATGAGGATCCTTTAAATTTTATGAGTTAACTATATGCAACTGTGCAAACCTTTCCACTGTAGGGACTTAGTGAAGATCAACTATGGATGAGGTGTTATCCTTACATTCTCAAAGACAGAGCTAAGTCTTGGCTCATGACATTGGCACCTGGTTCTTTGGCCACTTGGGACACTATTTATAACAAATTTATGGGTAAGCTCTATTCCCATCAAAAAACGTCTGACCTAAGAACCAAAATTGCTACTTTTTCGTAGATGGAAGGAGAACCCTTTCACGAGGCTTGGGACAGGTTCAAATTGCTCTTGATACAGTGTCCACATCACCACTTTTCGTTGCAGTTACAAAATCAATTTTTCTATGATGGATTGACACTACAGGGTCAATTCACAGTTGATAACGCTGCAAGATGAGCTATGGGTGAGAAAACAGTGGATGAAACTTACTAACTTTTTGAGATGTTGGGAGCCAATTCCCAACAAAAGAGCACTATAGGAAGAAGAGTTGGAGTCCATGAATTAGGCTCCAATAATGAAATGGCCATGCAACTTGCTGAATTGACCAAACAAGTGCAACTTCTCACTACCTACAACATGAATCAAATGCCAAAACATGAGGCATGTGAAGTTTGTGGTTCTTGTGGACATGGGGCTAACATTTGTTCTTTTGTAGGTGATTCTTATATAGGCGCTAATGAAGAAGCAAATTTAATGCAAGGGTACCAACTTAGACCTAAGAACGACCCTTATTCTAATACCTACAACCCTGGATGAAGAAATCACCCCAACTTTGCTTGGAAACAAAATAATAGCCAACCATTGACCAAAATCAAATACAAGGCCAAAACATTAACTAACAATTTCCATAAAATAAACCGACCGTAGAGGAAACCTTAAATACTTTCATGCAATCCTGTAGTGGAAGGATGGACTCTATGGAAGCATCAATGAAAAGAGTGAAAATACAGGTAGGGTAGATAGCTAAACAAATGCACAAACAAGAGACAAAAGCTGCCTAGTCAACCCAAACAAGCGAAAGCTATCACAGTTCTTCAGAGTGGTAAGGTCGTTACAAAAGTTTTACCTAAAATTTCTAATGATTTACCTTATAGTGCAGGTAACTTGTAAGATGATAACACAGTTTCTAAGAAATTTGGGGAAAGAGATGACAAACATGAAGAGCCTTCAAAGGCAACAATTGGAGAGTCATCTAGCTCCCCTAAGTTACACAAGTCATTAGAACCATATCGACCATCTGTACTGTTCCCACACCGTTTAAAGGACAGTAAGCAAGATAAGCAGTTTTCTGATTTATTTAATATGCTTTCAAAATTAAATATTAATTTGCCTCTGTTAGATGTAATTAGAAACGTATATTCTTATGAAATTTTTTTCAAAGAATTAAACACTAAGAAAAGAAGGTATAAGCTTAATGAAAGAGCCATAGTGTCTAAAATTGCTAGTTCAGTGCTTCAACGAAACTTACCCTTTAAGTTAAAATATCTAGGTAGTTTTATCATTAATATCACTATGGGGATAGGAAAGTAGCTAAGGCTATGCTTGATCTAGGTGCTAGTATAAATTTGATACCTTACTCTATTTTCTTGCAACTAGGTTTAGAAAAGCTAAAACCAACAACCATGTCCCTTCAACTTGCGGACAAATTTGTTAAATATCTGAAGGGAATGGTTGAGGACTTACTTGTACAGGTAGATAAGCTAATCATACTTGTTGATTTTGTGGTTTTAGATATGCAGGATAACCCATCTTTGGACAAGGAGCATACAATTCTTTTGGGTAGACCATTTATGGCCACCACCCAAACTATCATTGATGTCCAAAGTGGAAAGTTGACAATGACAGTCTTGAGAGAGACTGTACATTTTAAGGTTTTTGATTTATCTCCTTACCCTTTTATATCTGCTATTGATGAATGCTCATTTGTTGAATGTTTAGATCCCATTATTCATGATACTTTTGTGCAGACTAGATTAGATGATAAATTAGAGGTAGCACTATTAGTTGGAGAGGTAGATGATATTTTAGACTATGAGGCTAGGGAGTATAATGATCTTTTAGACAATTCCATACCCATAAAGGAAGTTAGTATACCCTTAGACTTATTAGATGTCCCACATGACAAAGAGATTTCTCCACCTGAATTAGAACTTAAAGAACTATCTAAGCATCTGAAATATGTATTTTTGAGAGAGAATGAGACTTATCCGGTTATTATTTCATTTACACTCACCCAAAAACAAGAGGAGAAACTAGTGAGAGAGCTTAGGAAGTATAGAAAAGTAATAGGATGGAGTATAGGGGACATTAGAGGCATTAGTCCAACAATGTGTATGTATAAGATCAATTTGGAGAACAATGTCAAACCTATTAAAGAAGCACAAAGGAGACTAAGCCCAATCATGCAAGAGGTTGTTAAAAAAGAAGTTTTAAAACTCCTAGCAGTAGGAGTAATTTATCCAATTGCTGATAATAAATGGGTTAGTCCAGTTCATATGGTACCAAAAAAATCTGGAACAACTGTGGTTAACAATGAGAGAGATGAATTAGTGCTCACTAGGATAACTATAGGTTGGAGGATGTGTATCGTTTTTTGAAAATTGAATTTGTACACCAAAAATGATCACTTCCCCCTTCCCTTCATTGATCAAATGTTAGAAAGACTAGCTAGACACAATTTCTACTATTTTTTGGATGGTTTTTCAGGTTATTATCAGGTACCCATTGCTCCGAAAGATCAAGAGAAAACAACATTCACATGCCCATTTGGTACTTTCGCTTTTAGGAGGATGCCATTTGGACTATGCAATGCACCCTCCACATTTCAGAGATCCATGATGTCAATCTTTTCAGACTTGGTGGAGAAATTCATCGAGGTATTTATGGATGAATTTTCTGTTTTGGTAATTCCTTTGATGATTGTTTGCATAAATTGACTTTAGTGTTAGAACGTTGCATTGAGTGTAATTTGACACTTAGTTAGGAAAAAGGTCATTTTATGGTCCAACAGGGCATAGTTTTAGGACATGTCATATCTAGCAAGGGAATTGAGGTAGATAAGGCTAAGATAGATTTAATTGCAAAGTTACCTCCCCCTACATCTGTTAAGGGGATACAGAGTTTCTTAGGACATGCAGGTTTCTATAGACGGTTTATTAAGGATTTTTCCAAAATAAGTCATTCATTATGTAACCTACTTTCCAAAGATACTCCATTTGATTTTACTGATGACTGCCTTGTCGCCTTCAATACTTTGAAGGATAAACTCACTTCTGCACCTGTTATTGTAGTACCTGATTGATCTTTACCATTTGAGATCATGTGTGATGCATTTGATTATGCAATAGGAGCTGTTTTGGGGCAAAGAGTGGATAAACGTTTACATGTTATATACTATGCTAGCAAAACACTCAATGATGCCCAAATTAATTATTCCACCACTGAGAAAAGAGTTATTGGCTGTTGTGTTCTCACTTGATAAATTTAGGTTTTACTTAGTAGGAACTAAAGTTATTGTCCATTCGGATCATGCTGCTTTAAGATATTTGTTGACTAAACCGAATGCTAAGCCTAGACTCATTAGGTGGGTCAAACTTTTACAAGAATTAGACCTAGAGATCAAGGACAAAAAGGGTACCAAAAATGTAGTAGCTGAACATCTGTCTAGGTTAATTTCTAGTTATGATACTGTTGAGGGTGAAAGTAAGGACACAATCATAGAAACCTTCCCTGATGAACAACTGTTTACAATAGGTCCAAATCCATGGTATGCTAACATTGTTAATTATCTTGCTAGTAGAATTTTGAGACCTAACATCACTTTTAAGGAAAAGAAAAGGTTTTTCAGTATTTACAGGCAATACTTTTGAGATGACCCCTATTTGTTCAAGTTATGTCAAGATTAAGTCATCCGGAGGTATGTGCCCGAAGAGGAACATGAAAGCATTGATGAGTGCTCAAAAAGCACTAATATTTCGTGATTAATTGTGCTTAATTGTTTAATATATAGATTCATTGTGATTGTTTATTCGATTAATTTCATAAATCTATCCATTCGGAGTCACGGGTATGTTTTAGTGCATTTCAGGTGTTTTTAGCGTCAAATGAGTCAAATGATGAAAACACGTGAAGGCGGAACATTCAGAATTTGTGTTGCGCCGTAGTGGGAAAAATGTATGCCATAGCATGCCTATTCCTATGGCAATCAAGATTTGTGTAAACCCTTACATCTATAAATACCCCCTTAGACTCCCCCTTACAGAAAAACTCGAAAAACTTGAACAACTCGAATACAACTTTACACTTTACAATTTTGTGACCAAACAAGAGATTCATTCAATTTTGGGAGCTTTGCCACACTCAAACGAAGCAAGAGAAACCATTCTAAGGATTCAAGGAAGCCGTCGACGATCGAAGATTAAGCTTTTGGAGAAAAATGCTATCCCATCCATAAGCGGTATTTAGATCTAGGTTTTCCTTGTTGTTATAGAATTATATTTTCTTCTTCTTTCGTTGAAATGTATGATCATATTATATTTGTCTATGAATGTTAATATGAACATGAGCGGCTAGTTTTATTATGGATGTTTAGTTTGTGTTGCCATGTTTGCTAGAATTGTGTATGGTGTATTTTAATTAATTTAATATAAATGAATTACCTTTTGATTAAGAGCATGTTTAGATATTTAATTATGAATTATCATGGGCCAATTTGAGATTCGTAGTTAGGTTAAAAGATCTTAGAATCTAGTTATAGGAACGTCACCTTAACTTAATTCCGAAACACTTAATCAAAGCTTCAAATTAGTGACTTAGTCATAGCATTAGTTTGATTGGCATTTATTTCCTTGCGCATAATTTGATTGCTATTTGATTTACCCCAACCGAAGGCAGTTAATTAGTTAATCAACAAAGAGATTTATCCCGACCGAAGGCAGTCTCGTAATTAAAAGGAAAGTCGGTAATATTGTTTATTTAGAACGTTCATGTTGTTTCACCATACCTTTTCGATGCAAGAATGGTCAATCAAGGTAAACGTCCATACATCCTCCATTGATCTTCAAATCTATTTGAATTGATTGTGAACTTGCAATATTATTTTCGTTAATTGTTCGTACCATTGATCTCGTCACAATTCTAACTTTTTTACAGTTTTACTAGCTTTAGGATTCTAGTTACTTAGAGTTTTAGTTTTACTAGAACTCTATTTAATTAGTGTTTTATTTTCATTAGAGCTCTATTTAGATTAAAAAGTTAGTTATTTAGAACCACTGCAATTCCTTGAGAGACCGACCTTAGAAGTTGCTTATCACTTTTCTACGAGTGATTCGTACACTTGCGAGTACTAAATTTAACACATCAAGCATCCTAACTTTTTGCCATGAACTACACTGCAGGAGCCATTTTGGTGGTAAGAAAACGGCCCTAGAGGTATTACAATTTGGATTTTATTAGCCTACTTTATTTAAGGATGCTAACATGTTTTGTATGAGATGTGATAGATGTCAAAGGACCAGTAATATAAGGAAACGTAATCAAATGCCTTTGACATCGAATCTTGTAGTTGAATTATTTGACGTGTGGGGAATTGACTTCATGGGTCCGTTTCCCCCATCTTTTGGTTTTACTTATATTTTAGTCACAGTTGACTATGTATCAAAGTGGGTAGAAGCGATACCCATTAGAACTAATGACGCTAATTCTGTTGTTTAATTCTTGAAGGATATGATTTTTAGCAGGTTTGGAACACCAAGAGCCATCATTAGTTATAGAGGCAGCCACTTTTGTATCAAGCTTTTTTATGGGCTTTTGAAAAAGTACAACTTTTCTCATAGAGTGGCTACCCCATACCATCCCTAAACTTCAGGTCAAGTGAAAGTGAGCAACAGACAAATCAAGGGAATATTGGAGCGCACAGTGCGCCCCTCAAGGAATGATTGGTCAATTAAATTGAATGATGCCTTGTGGGCATATCGCACAGCGTACAAGACACCTATTGGCATGAGCCCCTACCGATTAATATTTGAAAAGGCATGTCACTTACCTGTTGAACTAGAGCATAGAGCTTATTGGGTAATTAAAGAGCTCAACATGGACATGACAAAAGCTAGGGAAAAATGACTACTCCAACTAAGCAAACTTGAAGAAACGGGACAAAGCTTACGAGAATGCCAAGATCTACAAGGAGCGTACTAAGCGTTATCACGACAAAGGGCTCATCAGTAAGTCTTTAGTTCTTGGAATGAAAGTTCTGTTATATAATTCACCTTTACGTTTATTTCAAGGAAAACTACATTCTATATGGAGTGGACTGTATACAATTGAAAATGTATTTCCACATGGAGTGGTAGAGTTGCTAAATTCCAAAACACAAGAACCGTTCAAAGTAAACGGGCATCGAGTCAAGCCGTACTTGGAAGGAGACACCAACATGAAAAGCATAGAAACTATACGTCTTCAAGATTCTTAGACACGAGAGCTGTCACGTCCTGCTAAGACGTAAAACTAAGCACTTAATGGGAGGCACCCATTCAGTATTGTATTCGTTACTTTCTTTGTTCATTTTTCTTTCTTTTCTTTTCTTTTATTTTTGTTTTTAAAAGTTTTTTATGGCAATGAGGACATTACTCCAATCTTGGTTGGGGGTGAATGCGTCGACCATTTTCAAAAAAATCCCAAAGAAATTAAAATTTTAAATTTTATGTGTGCCATGGCAAGGAAAAATTGTGTTTTAGAATGAATTTTTAAAAAAATTTGTGTGCCGCGGCGTAATAATTCCTGTTTTGGGACACACTTTGAAAATTTGGTGCATGCCGCGGCGGGAGTTGTTCTGTAATGTGGCAGGAAAAAATGTGTGCCGCGGTACGCCTCTAAAATTTTCCAGAAAAATGGCACTCGCGCACATTCAAACCAATTCAAAAGAAATTTTCTCCCATTTTTCCTCACTTTTTCTTCAATTTTTTCTCAATTTCTCACAAAATCAAAACTTTACTACATAATTTCTTCATTCTAACATTCTTATCAAGCATTCCTCTCTCAATTTTGACAAATTTGCTCGAAAAATCAAGAAGCCTCTTCATCTTCTTCAACAAAACCTAGGGTTTCAAAAAAATTGGGGCTTTCTCTTCAAGGTTTCAATTGAACTCCAAAGAGGTAAATTTCTTCACAATTTTAATTTAATTTGGTATTAATTATCTGAAAATTGTGAATTGTGTTCAAATTTTTGGATTTAAGTGATTTGAATTGGATAAGAGGGGAATTTTTTGGGGTTTTTCTGAATTTTCTGGAATTCGTTGTGAAAATATTTGAGTAGAAAAATCTATGGCCTCAAAACGAAAAGCCAGAGAGGGTAGTCATTCCAAAGGGAAAGGTAAAGTGCTTGAGGAACGAAACTTTGATGCATCTCGGTTTGTTAGAAGGGAGGATCAAGAGCGATACGAAGGTGCCGCTAAAAGGAATAAAGGATTTGTTAATGACAGGGGGTTAGACTTTGGAAAAGTGGGACTAATGGGAATTTTTGATAAGGTTGAGGCTCTAGGGTGGAGAAAATTTGTACACGCCCTAGAAGGGGGTGTGAGTTCATTGGTCCAGGAATTCTACGCGAATGTCCCGGAAGCTCGGGACAGAATGGTATGGTTAAGGGGTGTTGAGGTCCCCTTTAATAGGAAGGTTATAAATTCATACTATGGGTTGAGGGATATTCAGGATAGCAGGTATGAAACCTATCTAAAACAGGTGGATTACGATGATATTATAAACACCCTTACCGATGGTTATGCAGAGTGGGAATATAAGGGGGACATGGTCAATACTTTTCAGGCTAAGTACCTTAGAACCCAATCCCGTATCTGACAGTATTTTATGTGTTCTAGATTAATGCCAACCCGACATTATAGTACTATTGATAGGGAGCGGGCAATCTTGCAACATGCCATAGAGATGGAGCGTTCAATTGATGTAGGGATGGTTATCCAACAATAGGTTGTGTACTCAGCTGAGTATCACAACCTAAGTTACTTCTTTTCCCAACTAATCACCACCCTATGTGTCAAACACAGAGTCCAATATGACACAGACGAGGTACTATTGCAACTGGGTGAAACATTGACCTTCGCTTACATGCAACACCTAACTAGTGGTACCAAAGTGGGACAAGGTAGTAGGAAGGGTGATGGGAGCTCTTCCAAGAATGCTACCACAAAAGATACGTTGGTGAACTTGGAAGCAAGAGTGAATAAAATACAAGAATACCAAACTCAACGAAAAGCTTGGTTCAACGACCAAATGAGATATTCACACGAATACCAAGCTATACTCCACAAAATGATGAGTTTCCAGTTGACACAAAGCGGAGTAGAACTCACCCAATTCGGTCCAATTTTGCAGTATCCGGGCCACGACTTTGTCTTCAGACCATCGGCGAACCAACCCAAGGACGACAATGAGCAACTTGATGATATGGAGGACTAAGCCTCCCAATTGTATTTTCTTTCTTTAATTTTCATTTTCTAGTTTAATCTTCTTTTTCTTTCATTTTTTTCCTTTATTTTTACTTCTATTTTGTTTTTATTTTATGTTGGATTGGTTAAAGATTTTAATTAACATTGTTTAATAGTTTTTGCTTTCATTTGAATTTAGTTAATCTTTAAATTTGGCTTTGAGTTATGATGCACACATTTAGAGTTTTCATACATATTTCTTGCACACTAAATACTACATGATGAGAAGGGCAAGGAATAGTAAATTGGAGCGTAAGTATAATGTACACAATCTCATACGAAAAGGGGGTAACTTCTCTCACCTTTTTACTTAATTTCTTTTTTTTTTCTTTGAGACATTGAGGATAATGTAGAAATTAGGTTGAGGGTGGGAAAAATATTCCATGAGTATGAATTTAGACCAAATTTTAAATTTTAACTTTTTGTAGATTTTTTATTTGAATTTTGTTAGGATAGTATCGAGTCCACTTGAGTCAATCTGAAAGTCTATGATTTTAATGTGATTGTAATGACGGTGACATTTAAAAGAAATTAAATTTTCACCTAAGTGAAGAGGCACAAAAATGTTAGATTCATTTAGTTTGAGGATTTTGTGATATATGTGGTAGTTTGATTGGTTAGTATCACTATTTTTTGTTTGTGTAGTGTATGCATGTTCGTGATATATTTTAAGTCTCAACGAACTCTAGAACTTTCTTGAAAAAACATTAAGGCAAAATAATAGAATCAAATACCACTTAGAAAGTGATTTAGGCCATCTTTGGACCGTTTGAACTTCTCAAGCCTCCCGGTACTGTTTATCCATATTGACACCCGTGAACTCAATATACATATATACATTGTACTACCCTTAGTGATACGAGTACTCAATGTAATACTTGGTTTTCATGAGCATTTTAATTGAAGAAAATTATATATGTCTTGCTTTGATTTATTAAAAAAATATATATATTTGAATAAAGAGCAAGAAAAGTAAAGAAAGAAAATCAAGCAAAAATCCAAAGGACATATGAAATTTATAAAATGGGAGGATGGAAAAGAACATTTGGGTAGAAAAGTTGAGTAAGTTTGTGACATAAAATAAAAAGTACTTTTATCCTATCAAGAAGAATTTTTCCGTTCTTTCATAACCACATATCTTAACACAACTTTATGAGCTTAATAAAGTCCTATTGATTCGAGGTAATTTTGATTTCTATATTAGCGGAGATGGATTTGAAAAGTGAGCCTATGGAGTTTATGAGTGCAATTTTCACTCATATTTTACTTCCACAATTTTGAGATCTAAAATGTAATCTATGAATATCCTGCATGGCACAATCCGATAGTGTAATTAACGGGTTTGTGGTTTGATTGTTTGTTCAAAAGCTAATTATAAAAATGGATTTGATATTTGAACTGTGTTTGACCTTAAGTAACTTTAACTATCTCATGTGTCATTCATTATTAATAATTTTTGAGACATATGCATGGATTGATTCAAGTATGTTTAGAGTCTTTAATAGTTTTAAGAGTCGTACGATGTTTATGGGTATCATCACTGGAAACCCTCACGAGTCTATAACTCGTCCACTAGGGCCACCTATTTTATTTGTTTTTATTTTAGTTTTTAGATCGCTCCATTTGCTAGAGACTAGCAAGAAGCTGGTTGGGGGTTGTGATAAGTACTTGAAAAGCACTAATATTTTGTGATTTATTGTGCTTAATTGTTAAAAAATAGATTTGTTATATCTCGTTTATTTGATTATTTTCATAAATCTATCAATTCGGAATCACGGGTATGTTTTAGTATTTTTCAGGTGTTTTTAGCTTCAAATGAGTTGAATAATGCAAACACACAAAGATGGGACACTTATGGAACTCAAATCAAAATTTAGGAGCAACACGAGTCAAATTAACGAGCCAGCACATATGTAAGGGGTACATGTGAAGAATCAAAAAACAACGCACGCCACGACGAGGAATATGTGTGCCACGGTGACAACATCTCTGGTTTCGACCATTGTTTCAGATTTATTGTTGTGCTGCAGCGCACCTATTCCTGAAACAATCAAGATTCTATGTAACCCTTACAGCTATAAATACCCCCTTAAGTGTCCCTTTTACAATACTTCAATTTTGCGAACCAACAAGAGACTCGATCAAATTTTAGGAGCTTTCCACACTCAAAGAAGCAAGAGAATTAATTCTAAGGATCCAAGAAACTATTGAAGATCGACGATCAAGCTTTTGGAGAAGAACGTCATCCAATTCAATTGCGGTACATAGATCTAAGGTTTCTTTTTGTTATAGAATTTCTTTTTTTACTTCTTACTTCTTTGAATGTATGTTCAAATTGAATTTTTCTACTAATATTAATATGAACATGAGTGGCTAATTTTATTATAGATGTTTAGTTTGTGTTGCCATGTTTGCTAGAACTGTTGTGGTGAATATTTTTATCGCTTTGAAATAATTGAAATTACCTTTTGATTAAGAGCATGTTTAGATATATAATTGTGGATTTTCATTGCCAATTTGAGATTCACAGTTAGGTTGAAAAATATTAGAGCTTTGTTTTAGGAACGTCACCTTAACTTTACTTTGAAAAACTTAATCAAAACTTCAAATTAATGACTTAGTCATGGCATTGGTTTGATTGACATATTTTTCTTGTGCATAATTTGGTTGCTATTTGATATACCCGATCGTAAGATATTGTTTTGTTAATCAACAAAGAGAATTACTCGATCGTAAGAATTTTCATAATTAAAAGGAAAGCCAATAACATATGTTTATTAGAACGTTTATGTTAATTCACTATAACTTTTCGATACAAGCATGGCCAACCAAACTAAACATCCATACATCCTCCATTGATATTTGAAAACCTTTTTGAGTTAATTCAGAATTTGCATAATTGTTTGTTCAACACCATTGATCTTGCTCACAAATCAAACTTCATCAAACTTCATAGTGTTTTAGTTGCTTTAAGACTCTAATTAGATTAAGAAAAAGGTTTGTTTAAAACCATTGCAATTCCTTGAGAGATCGACCTCGGAGGTTTGCTTATCACTTTCTACAAGTGATTAGTACACTTGCAAGTACTATAAATTACACATCATACCTGCATAGCTAAAATTTGAATGATCCTTCCATCCAGGGTTATAAGAATTGCTATGTGGGTCATACTTGTGCCTCTATCCTGGAAAACCACTAATAGCATTAACATGTTCGTCTTGAAGGGTAGGACACATGTTAGTAGGGTGTCCTACTAGAGAGCATATGCTACATGACTTAATCTGTCCAATGGCTATCTGTTGCACTAAAGCAATTAGATTATTAAATTTTTGTTAGAGTTAGTGCTTACCTCATTTACCTTAAACTGTGGGTCAGTTTTGGTGCCAAATTTTTGAGAATTGACAGCCATGGTTGCAATTAGGGTCTGTGCTTTAGCTGGTTGTTGCTCACAATGGTGCATATGATTTTACGCAAGTGCACGTGTCACAAACAAGTAATATAATGATAAGAAAGATCGTTCCCACGGAGATTGAAATACTAGAAAATATCGTTAAAATTAACTATTAAAATCAATATTTGGTGTTTTTATTTATTAAAATAAAATAAATAGTAAGAGAGGACAAGAATGAAAATACTAAAACAAAGTTTAACGAGAAGGATATCAAGAATCGCAAGTAGATAAATCAGTTAGGATTGCAAATGTTACAAGTGATGTAGACAAATTGCGTTGCTGCAGCGTTGCTGTAGCAATGCTGTGGCAAAGTGCACCAGTAACTAGAATTGCGAAAATTACAAAGGATTCTTCCGAATCTGCAATGTTTATATGTTCTATAACTCAATGAAACATATTCCTATGCATAACTGATGCACAAAAACTTGATAGTCAAATTTTGTATTTTATAAAAAGCTCGCAAGTGCACGAATCACTTGTAATAATTGATAAGTATACTCCCAAGATCGTCTCTCAAGGAATTGCGGTGGTTTTAAAACGTTATTTATTTTCTTATTCAGTCGAACAAACAAACCTAAACATTCTAACAATTGTCGGTTGAAGAACAGATTGTAAATTCGGAATTAAATCAAAAACTAAAATAAAATGGAAATAAAAGTAATCACAACTAAGGGGAGGATGATGGATGTAAATGGGAATCTTAGTTCGCTATCTATTCATGGAAAGAACAAATTAAGCATTCAATTAAAAGTTGGATTTAATGACTTTTCCTCTAAACCTAGAAAATTCCAAATCAATGGCAATTTTCACTACGATCAACTAATTAACATCTTTGATCCGGATCATTAACTAATCAATCGAAATTAGCTCAAGGAAATAATTCTAACCACCTAAACTAACACAAATCAATGTAATCAATTTAGGCTCTTGTTCATAATGCACAATTAAGCAAAGATGGCGTTTCTAATGCCTAATTCTAAAATATTCTTTCTAACTACAAACTAAGCTTTGATTCACCATTAATTCACAATCAAAAAATAATAAGAACATGAACAAGAAATAAATCCAAATCATATATAATTAAATTACAAAATTGTTCTTCCAATCATTAGAAGCAAGACTAACATCCCAATTACATAAATTAGCCAACCATAACTAAATTGGTGTCAATCAATTTAGTCATGGAGGCAAACCACAAAATCAGAAAAGAAAAATATATGCAACTAAAGATACCCCAATGAATCCTCTAGCTCCAAATCCTTGAACTTGATTGATCCTCTTTCTCAAATCCTTGGAGTAGCTTCAACAATGGAGGGTCTCCTCTTGATTTTGGGTGGAAAACCCTTGCTGCAGTAGCAGCTAAGGTGGGAAAGAAATTGGCTGTCAAAACTTGTGTTTGGGAGAGGTATAATGTGGTATTTATAGGAGGAATGAAGTGGAACACGCGTTTTAGGGTTCCTAGGCAGTTTTGGCACGCTCGCCTCAGCGCAGGTTTTTGCCCTCCGCGGCGTGCGTTGAATTTTGGCTTCATGGTAGAAAACAGAAACCTCCCGCCTAGGCGCAGGTTTTGCCCGCCTCGGCGAGCTATATTTTCCTGGAATTCAAATCAAGACAGAAACCTCCCCGCCTAAGCGCACGTTTTCTATGCCTAGGCACACGTTGTTGTAATGCCATGTAAATGCCCTTACATAATTTGCTGATTCTCGATATAAGGCTTACGTTCCTAAGCTTTTGTTTGTCCCCCTTACATAGTGAATGGCACCCAATGTAAGGCTTACATTCTTTAACACGTTTTGCTTCATTTTTACTCTCTTTTTCCACATTTCTTCCCAAACCTACTTTGACCTACAAAACAATAGAATACCCTCCAAAACAAGATTATATCGAAATTAAATGCAAAATAAATACTTAAAAACGTAACAAATAGTAGGTCAAAATAGTGTTCATCAAATACCCCCAAACCTACATTTTGCTAGTCCTCTAGCAAAACTAAAATTAAACTATACTAACCTAAATCACTTCCGTAGATTGTCACGGTTGCATTTAGCATATGCAACAAGCCTTTAAACCCCTAGGTTGCCCTAGTGGACGAGTTAAAGCCTCGTGAGGGTTTTCAGTGATGATTCCCACAAACATCCAACTAAAAGAAAAACTAAAACGACAAATAACAATGCTACAAATAAAAACTACAAACTTAATTCAACAAAATTCTCATGCTTCAGTTTATTCTCAATTTATAATCGACACTTATACATAAGTTTATCCAATCATCTTAACACATTAAGGATTCATCATGCAAATCAGTTTCGCATCACAAGTGCATACTCCAATACTAAAAAATATATATATCAATATTAATTCCCCCAAACCTAGTGTTAAGAATCTGAATTCGCTTCAACTCTATTCCTCACAAGATTCACTCTTAATATTACACTGATCCTATGGGTTCAAACACTCAACAAAGTATAAGTGAATAGAAGTTATGTAAGGAAATGAGCTAATAGATTCGCATATGATTAAACAAGAAAGGCTCAAAAGTGCATAATATTGATCTCATGAAAGGAATCAAATGATAGGATTTATGAAGGAATCACATTATTATTATCATGCATCAATTAAAATCCTCAAGCAAAAACTTCAAGTGTATGCCCTAGAATGAATGAAAATGCATTGACTTTAAGGGAAATTATTTCCTTTTTTTTTTTTTTTTTCTTTTTTGTATTTAACCATTTCACCATTTGAAGAACTTTAGGGTCACAATAATTTTTTTGTTTTACTATTTTTTTTATGGACCCAAATACATGTGTATTTTGTGAAAGGCAACTTTTAGCTCTTTTGTGTTGGCTATAGGAATTCCCTTATATTTTTTAAAGTCAAGCATGAATGAAATAGGCAAACACTTAAAATTTTACTCAAATCATTTAATCTAAGCATACAATTAAACTTATGATTCTTCATCAGATGTTTAAAATCCTAACATTCAATGCAAAAACCTATAAAGATCTTTTAACAATTTGAAATAATAAGAAAAGTGTTTAAAAGAGTAGAATAATGATTAACTCTCAGAATGAAACGTTAATGGCTCAATAATCATCTCACAAGGTAGTCTCCACTATTTGATTCTTAAACACAAAATTTGGATTTATCTTAATTTCAATATTAAAAAGCATGAAGTATGAACTATGAACAAAAAACAACTTTTACAACTAACCTTGAATATGTACAAGAAATCAAACAAAACATGTATAAAGATTCAATTACTCACTTTAAATTAACAAGAAGGCATGATAGTTTTGTATCAAAAAGTTTTTATTAGACCTATTTGTACCCCAAAACCTAAACTAAACATTGTCCTCAATGTTTTCAACTACGCACATGTTCAGAAAAGCATTTAAAAGGAACAAATAGAAAATTAACTAAACTAAAAGAAAAAGAAAAATATTAATATTACCTAGAATAGTGGGTTGCCTCCCACCAAGCACTTTCTTTAACGTCTTAGCAAGACGTAAAGATCCATTCCTATCCACCATCATCAAAAATCTTGAAGTGTGTGATATCAATTTTCCGAGCTAGTATGTCATTAAGCGTATCCTTCCATCTCGGTAGTTGTTTCCTATGAAGCACAGTACACACTTTCTTGAGGTGGTGTGGAAAAATATTTAGGGACGTACAAGTCTTAGATAAAGGAGGTGAAGACGATTCCCCCTTGTTCTCCTTGGAAGGTTGTAGAATGTGATGATCCTCAACTTGACCTTCTTAGAGAATTGCTTGCTCCCCATTTGAATTTTCTACACAAAGTGGTAAATCATCAATGATTTCAGGAAAATAAATATCATTAAAAACTTTACCACTTTGAAGGATTATGTCAGCCTTTACTTGCTCAACTTGATTGGGCAACTCTTCTTGTGCTAGAAGTTCTTCCGCTAGTTACCCAATTTGCATTTCAATCCTTATCATAGAATCCTCTAAGAAATCCATCCTTTGATTATGTTTCTCTTGGTTTTCTAAACTAACTTGAATAAAATTATTCAAGGTCTCCTCCAAGGTTGGCTTCTTAGGTTGAATAGGTAGGTCATAAGGATTGAAATATGGGTGTGAGGCATAGGGTGGGTTAGTGTTTGCTTCCCAAGAAAAATTATGGTGATTTTCTAACTCAGGAATATAGGTATAGGGATCATTCCAAGATAGGCGACATCCCTCATTAAGTTTGAAGTCCAGGTTAGTAGACATACGGTAATCACCTGCAAAAGCGCAAACATTAGCATTATGTCCATATAAACCACAAATTCCACATACCTCCATATTTTCCATGTTTTTGGGCTCTTGGATTTCAATATCTAGCTCGATTAAGTGCCCTTTTGAATATGTTGATGTAGCCTATGAATCGTACCTTTCATATACTAACAAAAATAACAAAAAAATCAAAGCACCACAATATATATCCCAGAAAAATAACGAAAGAGATAGAAATAAAATAAACAACTAAAAACAAATGACACAAACAAATAAAAATAACAAAACAAAACACAAAAATTGACAAAATCACAAGAATAAAAAGAAAATCACAAAAATAAAGAAATACAAAAAACAAACTAAACAGAAAACAAATAAACACTAAACAAATAAACACTTCAAAACGCCAATTCTCTGGCAACGACGCCAAAAACTTAATGTACAAAAACTTGATAGTCAAATTTTGTATTTTATAAAAAGCTCGCAAGTGCACGAATCACTTGTAATAAGTGATAAGTATACTCCCAAGATCGTCTCTCAAGGAATTGCAGTGGTTTTAAAACGTTATTTATTTTCTTATTCAGTCGAACAAACAATCCTAAACATTCTAACAATTGTCGGTTGAAGAACAGATTGTAAATTCGGAATTAAATCAAAAACTAAAATAAAATGGAAATAAAAGTAATCACAACCAAGGGGAGGATGATGGATGTAAATGGGAATCTTAGTTCGCTATCCATTCATGGAAAGAACAAATTAAGCATTCAATTAAAAGTTGGATTTAATGATTTTTCTGCTAAACCTAGAAAATTCCAAATCAATGGCAATTTTCACTACAATCAACTAATTAACATCTTTGATCTGGATCATTAACTAATCAATTGAAATTACCTCAAGGAAATAATTCTAACCACCTAAACTGACACAAATCAATACAATCAATTTAGGCTCTTGTTCATAATGCACAATTAAGCAAAGATGGCGTTTCTAATACCTAATTCTAAAATATTCTTTCTAACTACAAACTAAGGTTTGGTCCACCATTAATTCACAATCAAAAAATAATAAGAACATGAACAAGAAATAAATCCAAATCATATATAATTAAATTACAAAATTGTTCTTCCAATCATTGGAAGCAAGATTAACATCCCAATTACATAAATTAGCCAACCATAACTAAATTGGTGTCAATCAATTTAGTCATAGAGGCAAACCACAAAATCAGAGAAGAAAAATATATGCAACTAAAGATACCCCAATGAATCCTCTAGCTCCATGATGTGTTAAAATGTGTACTCGCAAGTGTACGAATCACTCGTAGTAAAGTGATAAGCAACTTCCAAGGTCGGTCTCTCAAGGAATTGCAGTGGTTTTAAATAACTAACTTTTAAATCTAAATAGAGTTCTAATGAAAACAAAGCCCTAATTAAATAGAGTTCTAGTGAAACTAAAACTCTAAGTAACTAGAATCCTAACGCTAATAAAACTGTAAAAAGATTGGTTGATTTCGGTAACGAGAACAATCATACGACAATTAAACTAAAACAATATCGCAATCAAACAATCAATTCAATTAAATCAAATATCAATAGAGGATGTATGGACGTTTAGCTTGGTTGGCCATGCTTGCATCGAAAAGGTATGGTGATATAACATTAACGTCCTATAAGAACAAAACTACCGGCTTTCCTTTTAATTACGAAACTCCTTTTGGCGGGGGTAGGTCTCTTTGTTGATTAACTAATTAACTGCCTTTGGCAGGGGTAAATTAAA
The DNA here is from genome assembly GCA_029378325.1 of Elaeagnus macrophylla. Classification (NCBI taxonomy): domain Eukaryota; kingdom Viridiplantae; phylum Streptophyta; class Magnoliopsida; order Rosales; family Elaeagnaceae; genus Elaeagnus; species Elaeagnus macrophylla. The sequence continues at coordinate 103,709,888 of CM055640.1, forward strand.
TAGCAATCAAATTATGCGCAAGGAAAACATGCCAATCAAATTAATGCTATGACTAAGTCACTAACTTGAATCTTTGATTAAGTGTTTCGGAATAGAGTTAAGGTGACGTTCCTCTAACTAAATTCTTAGGTTTTTCAATCTAACTACGAACATCAAATGGGCCCATGATTATTCATAATCAAACATTTAAACATGCTTTTAATCAAAAAGTATTTTATTCATAAGTCAAAAAGATACACCATACACAATTCTAGCAAACATGGCAACACAAACTAAACATCTATAATTAAATTAGCCAGACATGTTCATATTATTATTCATAGACAAATAAAATATGATCATACACTTTAACAAATAAAGAAGATGAATTAATTCTATAACAACAAGGAAAACCTAAATCTAAATACCGCTTATGGATTGGTTGACGTACTTCTCCGTAAGCTTTATCTTCGATTGTCGTTAGCTTCCTTGAATCCTTAGAATATTGTCTCTCGCTTCGTTATAGTGTGGCAACGCTCTCAAAACTGATTGAATGTCGTGTTTGGGTCGCAAAATTGAGAAGAGGAAGAGTTGTGTATGAATTGGTCAAGTTATTTCGAGTTCTGTTGTAAAGGGGGTCTAAGGGGGGCATTTATAGATGTAAGGGATTCTGCAAATCCTATGTGCAATAGGAATAGGCGCGCCGCGGCATGCATTTTACCCGCCGCGGCGCAACACAAAATTTGGAAAATATGCAAAAACTCGAGAGCTCCCCGCCGCGGCATACAATTCCCTCGCCGCGGTGCGCAATGCTTCTATGTTTTCAGGATCAAACCCGAGAGCCTCACGCCGCGGCATGCAATTCTCTCGCCGCGGCGCGCAATGCTTTCCTTCTTTTCACGTCCCCCCTTACATATGTGATGGCACTATATATAAGGCTTACATATTCGTCTTGATTAGTCCGTAACTCGTGATCCGAGCGCCGTAGGTGTTCCGTCTTCTCGTGTTTTCATCATTTGAATCATTTGACGCTAAAAACACCTGAAATGCACTAAAATATACCCGTGACTCCGAATGGATAGATTTATGAAAATAATCGAAATAATAGTCATAATAAATCTATATATCAATCAATTAAACACAATTAATCACGAAATATTAGTGCTTTTCGAGCACTCATCACAACCCCCAACCAACTTCTTGCTAGTCTCTAGCAAGTGAAGCGACCTAAAATAAAATTAAAAACAAACAAATAAACTAACCTAACCTAAATCACTTCCGTAGATTGTCACGGTTGCATTTAGCATATGCAACAAGCCTTTAAACCCCTAGGTGGCCCTAGTGGACGAGTTATAGTCTCGTGAGGGTTTCCAGTGATGATACCCGCAAACATCGTAACTGACACAAATAAAGACTCAAAACTAATAAAGACTCTAACAATACTTGAATCAATCCATGCATACGTCTCAAAAATTGTTAATAACGAATGGCACATGAAATAGTTAAACATCACCTAAGCTCAAAAACAGTCCAAACATCAAACTCATCATGGTAATCGAATTTTGAACAACCAATCACACCACAAACCCGTTAGTTATACTATCTGACCGTGTCATGCATGATATTCATAGATTACATTTCAGTGTCTCATAAATGTGCAAGTAAAATATGAATGTGAATTTTTGCACTTATAAACTCCATATGCTCATTTTTCAAACTCATCTCCACTAATATAGAAACTAAACAACCTAGAATCAATAGGACTTCATCAAGCTTGTAAAGTTATGGCTAGGTGTGTGATTATGAAAGTACGAAAATGATGTTTTCATATGATAAGAGTACTTTTTATTTCACAAACATATTTTCAACTTTTTCCACTAATTGCGCCTTTTCATCCTCCCTTAAATTCATATGTTCTTTGAATCTTTTTGCTTGATTTTCTTTCTCTACTTTTCTTGCTCGTTATTTCAATCATCATCATTTTTTTTTTTTTTTTTTATGATGAAGCAAGACAAATATAACATAATTGCTCATGAAAATCAAATATTACATCGAGTACTCTTATCACTAAGGGTAGTACAATGTATGTCAATGTTGAGTTCAAGGGTGTGCTATTGATAAAATATTGCGGGGAGGCATGAAAGGTCCAAACGGTCCAAAAATGGCCTAAATCACTTTCTAAGTGGCATTTGTTTCTATTATTTCGCTTCAACGTGTTTTCAAATGAGTTCTAGAGATTGTTGAGACTTAAAACATATCATGAACATGCATACATTCCACAAATCAGAATAGTTATACTAACCATGCAAACTACCACAAGTACCACAAAATTCTCAAATTAGATGAATCCAACATTTATGTGCTTCGTTGCTTAGGTAAAGGTCTAACATCTCTCACATGTCATCGTCATTACAATCATGTTAATATCATAGATTTTCGGATTGAATCAAGTAGACACGACACTAACTAAAAACAATTCAAGTGACAAAGTTAAAAATTTCAAATTGGTCATATTTCATGCTCATGGAATATTCTTCCCACCCCCAACCTATTTTCTGCATTGTCCTCAATGTAAAAAGAAGAACATAAGAAATAAGAAAAAGTGTAAGAAGTTACCCCCCTTTCGTATGAGATTGTGTCGTTACTCGCTATGCTCCGGTTCACTGTTCCTCGCTTCTCTCATGAAGAATGTATGTATATGAACATATATTGAACCTCAAAGTGTATGCACACAATTCACATTCAAACCCAATTTTTAATTATAACTAAGACAATTGAAAACACAAAAACATCAAACAAAGTTAAACAATCCAAAATAAAAGAAAATAAAAATACGATAAAAGAAATAAAAAATTAAAGACAACGAAAGAAATATGATACCGAATGGGTGCCTCCCATTAAGGGCTTAGTTTAACGTCTTAGCAAGACGTGACTGATCACGTGTCAAGGGGGGTTAAATATGTAATTGTAATGTTTATCTCCTCCCTTATCTTTCTTGAAATGAGCTTTCGTCCTCCAAGTCGAGTTTTTGTAATTAGAATGCTTAATGCGTTCTTTGTAGGCATCATCCCGACTTAAATTTATCAGTTTGTCCTTCCCTCTCCATTCAACGTTTCGAACCTCAATTTTGTTACTTATGCTATTCTGCAATTCAGTGTTAGAAGAAATAGGGGAGGGTTGAAAAATTCCAAACTGTACAGTCTCTTCACAAACCGTCATTGATAACTTCCTATTATGGACCTCAATAGTTGTCTTGGTAGTGGCCATGAATGGTCTACCAAGAATAATTGTATGTTCCTTGTCTTGAAGAAAATTTCTGTCCATCTCAAGCACCACAAAATCCACTGGTACAATAAACTTGTCCACCTGTACTAACAAATTTTCCACTATTCCTTTTGGGTATTGAATAGAACCATTTGCAAGTTGAAGGGTCATCCTTGTTTCTTTAAGCTTTCCTAATCCTAGTTGCAAGTATACTGAATATGGCATTAGGTTTATACCTGCTCCTAAGTCTAGCATAGCCTCGAATACCCTCTTATCTCCCATAGTGATGTTAATGTGGAAACTACCTGGATCTTTCATTTTGAGAGGTAAGTGCGGTTGGATTATTGGACTACAATTTTTGACATTTCATTCTCTTTGCTTCTATTCTTCTTGATGATAAAGTTCCTGCAAATTGGATCATAAGTTGAACTGTTCTTTATAATATCCAAAAGAGGTAAATTACAATTAATTCCAGAAAATAAAGCAAGAGTGTCAGAGTATTGCTCATCCTGATTTTTCTCCTCAAACTGGTTTATTGGTGGTATTGGTGGTCGGTATGGGTCCATTGACTTGTGCAATCGAAAAATGTTGGATGTTTCTTCAATTTCTTTCTTGGGAAGTTCATTAGGAGTGGTATTAGACTCATCATCTCCCTTGAGAGTTGAATTCTCACCTTCCAAGTTACCTGTACTAGACAACAAAACATTAGAATTATCAGGTAAATTTTTAGGTACCTCCTCATCACTTTGAAGGACTGTGATCGCCTTTGCTTGTTCAGGTTGACTAGGCAGCTTTCCTGTTTCTTGTTTGTACATTTGTTCCACTAGCTGCCCAACCTGTATTTCCACTCTCTTCACTGAAGCTTCTATAGAGTCCATCCTTCCATTACAAGAGTGTATGAAATTGTTTAGGGTTTCCTCTACGGTTGGCCTATTTTGTGGAAATTGTCGGTTTACATTTTGGCCTTGTGTTTGGTTTTGGACTAATGGTTGGCTATTGTTTTGTTTCCATCCAAAATTAGGGTGATTCCTCCATCCAGGGTTGTAGGTATTTGAATAAGGGTCGTTCCTAGGTCTAGGTTGGTACCCTTGCATTAAATTCGCCTCTTCAGTAGTACCTGTGTAAGGGTCACCTGCAAAAGAACAAACATTAGCTCCGTGTCCATATGAACCACAAACTCCACATACCTCGTGTTTTGGCATTTGATTAACATTGGAGGTTGTGAGAAGTTGCACTTGTTTCGTCAATTCAGCAAGTTGCATGGCCATTTCATTGTTGGAGCCTAATTCGTGGACTCCAGCTCTTCTTCCTCTAGCGCTCTTTTGTTGGGAGTTGGCTCCCAACATCTCGAATAGTTCGTATGTTTCATCCGCTGTTTTCTCACCCATTGCTCCTCCTGCAGCGTTGTCAACTGTGAATTGACATTGTAGTGTCAATCCGTCGTAGAAAAACTGATTCTGTAGCTGCAACGGGAAGTGGTGGTGTGGACATTGTATCAACAGCAGTTTGAATCTGTCCCAAGCCTCGTGGAAGGGTTCTCCGTCCATCTGCGAAAAAGTAGCAATTTTTGTTCTTAGATCAGATGTCTTTTGATGGGAATAGAACTTACCCATGAATTTATTATAAACATCGTCCCATGTGACCAAAGAACCGGGTGCCAACGTCATTAGCCAAGACTTAGCTCTATCCTTGAGAGTGTATGGAAAACACCTCATGCGTAGTTGATCTTCACTAAGTCCCTGCAATGGAAAAGTTTGCACAGTAGCATATAGTTCACGCATAAAATTTAAAGGATCTTCATTAGGGATACCGTAAAAGGAGGGAAGCATGGAATAATGAATATTTTTCAATTCATAATTCCTAGCCGCCTCTGTAAGTCGAATGCACGATGTAGCGGTCCCAATGATCGGTCTTGCAAACTCTTTGTTCATCATTTGCCTAGCTACGTTTTCACCCATTGCTGCTTGTAATTGTTGTTGGACTTCTTCCTCTTGAAATTGATTATCCAGTTTCTTTGATCGGTGTTTGACTCTATGAATGTTGTCAATGTAAGGAGAGAGTTCCTTGTTAAGTGATCTCCTACCTTGCATGCACAAATAAAAAGCAAACAAAGATCAAGGTAGCAGTGAAATTTGAAATTAAGCACTATTTTTTTGATTTTTTTATTTTCTGATTTTTTTTTTGGATTTTTTTTTTTTTCGAATAAAAATAAATAGAAAAATAAAAATAAAATAAATAAACAAATAAAAGATAACAAATAAAATAAACAAACAAATAAAAATAATTAAGAAACTCTAAAAAGTTAAAAAGAAAATTATTCAAAACGCCAATTCCCCGGCAACGGCGCCAAAAACTTGATGTGTTAAAATGTGTACTCGCAAGTGTACGAATCACTCGTAGTAAAGTGATAAGCAACTTCCAAGGTCGGTCTCTCAAGGAATTGCAGTGGTTTTAAATAACTAACTTTTAAATCTAAATAGAGTTCTAATGAAAACAAAGCCCTAATTAAATAGAGTTCTAGTGAAACTAAAACTCTAAGTAACTAGAATCCTAACGCTAATAAAACTGTAAAAAGGTTGGTTGATTTCGGTAACGAGAACAATCATACGATAATTAAACTAAAACAATATCGCAATCAAACAATCAATTCAATTAAATCAAATATCAATAGAGGATGTATGGACGTTTAGCTTGGTTGGCCATGCTTGCATCGAAAAGGTATGGTGATATAACATTAACGTCCTATAAGAACAAAACTACCGGCTTTCCTTTTAATTACGAAACTCCTTTTGGCGGGGGTAGATCTCTTTGTTGATTAACTAATTAACTGCCTTTGGCGGGGGTAAATTAAATAGCAATCAAATTATGCGCAAGGAAAACATGCCAATCAAATTAATGCTATGACTAAGTCACTAACTTGAATCTTTGATTAAGTGTTTCGGAATAGAGTTAAGGTGACGTTCCTCTAACTAAATTCTTAGGTTTTTCAATCTAACTACAAACATCAAATGGGCCCATGATTATTCATAATCAAACATTTAAACATGCTCTTAATCAAAAAGTATTTTATTCATAAGTCAAAAAGATACACCATACACAATTCTAGCAAACATGGCAACACAAACTAAACATCCATAATTAAATTAGCCAGACATGTTCATATTATTATTCATAGACAAATAAAATATGATCATACACTTTAACAAATAAAGAAGATGAATTAATTCTATAACAACAAGGAAAACCTAAATCTAAATACCGCTTATGGATTGGTTGACGTACTTCTCCGTAAGCTTTATCTTCGATTGTCGTTAGCTTCCTTGAATCCTTAGAATATTGTCTCTCGCTTCGTTATAGTGTGGCAACGCTCTCAAAACTGATTGAATGTCGTGTTTGGGTCGCAAAATTGAGAAGAGGAAGAGTTGTGTATGAATTGGTCAAGTTATTTCGAGTTCTGTTGTAAAGGGGGTCTAAGGGGCGTATTTATAGATGTAAGGGATTCTGCAAATCCTATGTGCAATAGGAATAGGCGCGCCGCGGCATGCATTTTACCCGCCGCGGCGCAACACAAAATTTGGAAAATATGCAAAAACCCGAGAGCTCCCCGCCGCGGCATACAATTCCCTCGCCGCGGCGCGCAATGCTTCTATGTTTTCAGGATCAAACCCGAGAGCCTCACGCCGCGGCATGCAATTCTCTCGCCGCGGCGCGCAATGCTTTCCTTCTTTTCACGTCCTGATAACTCTATGAAAATAGAGTTATTATATCATTTTTTATGCTTAATATTTCTTGTTTTATTTAATAAATTAATGTTTTGGAAGGTATTTTTATGTTTTGTAGGTTAAAGTAGATTTGGGAAGAAATGTGGAAAAAGAGAGCAAAAGTGAAGCAAAAGTGTTTAAAAATGTAAGCCTTACATTGGATGTTATTCACTATGTAAGGGGGACAAACAAAGGCTTAGCAACGTAAGCCTTACATCGAGAATCAACATACTATGTAAGGGCATTTACAGCGCATTACAACAAGGCGCGCCGCGGCGGGAAAAACCTGTGCCGCCGCTAGAGGCTCTCGGGTTGCACCTGGGAAATCATGAAAACAAGGCGCGCCGCGGCATGAGTATTGTGCGCCGCGGCGGGGAGGTTTCTGTTTTTGTTCGAAGATCAGAAAATCAGGCTGCGCCGCAGCATGGAAAACGCGCGCCGCGGCCCGCGCGCGCAGAAATTGCTCCTCAGCCTTCTCAGCCCACACACACACACACTCTTTCCCCTCTCTCAAACCCTATCATATAAATACCACATTATACCTCTCCCAAACACAATTTTTCAGCCTCCATTTCTCTTCCACAGTTTTTAGAGGTTTTTGGAGCTCCCTCTCCATTTTAGGAGCTAGAAGCAAGTTTGGAAGCACTTTTGGAGCATCAAGAAGCAATTTTTGAGGGAATTTTTCTTAAGGGTGTAATAAATTTCTCTCTTAATTGTATTTCTTTATGTTTTGATTTCGTTTTTATTCTTGAATTTCTAGTTTCTAAAATGTTGATTATGGAGTAGTATTTTGTTCTAGGGATTTTGATGGAACCCATTTTATGAACATGATTGTTTAATTTTTAGTTAATATTATTATTATGCTTGAATTATCTGATTTGATGTGCTTAATGCTCTTAATTAAATTGGCCATTTAATTAGGTGATATGTTAATTTTGTGTGCAATTGAAAGATTGATATGAAATTATGAACATGCATTGAATTGGCATATATATAATGAGGAAGAAATTTCCATTATTTTGTATGTAATCATTTTTAAACTCTAGGTACTTAATGACCCATGTATGCTTAGATGACCATAGACATGTGGGCTAGGTTTATATGGATTAGAATTACATGACCATAGACATGTGGGTGATAATTAATTGAGTAGAGTTGATTAATAATTTGTGCATTTTAATTCAATATTAATGCGATATAAAAACAATCATGGAAATAGAATGGGGGAAATTGAATTCCTAGATTTTTATTTATTTAATTAGTTTAGTTTATTTATTTTAATCTATCACTAAATTTTGATAGTTCAAATAGAAAGGGAAAGTATATATTTCGGTACTTAATTTTAATACACGCCATAATAAGTTCCTCGTGGGTACGACAACCCAGTTCTTAAAAATACTTATCACTTGTACACGACCCGTGCGCTTGCGGATTTCGTGCAACAAGTTTTTGGCGCCGTTGCCGGGAAACTTGATAGTGTATTAGGATTAATATTGATACAAGGCTTTCTCCTCTAATTTGAACAATTTGAAAAAAAAAAAAAAATTCAAAAAAAAATTCAAAATTTAAAAATTTAAAAATTTCAAAAATATCTATTTTTATTTGTTTTTGATTTTGTTATTTTATTTAGTTTATTTTGTTTGATTTGTTTTTATTATCTTATTTATTTGTATTAGCTTTTTAGTTGATTTTTCTTGTTTAATTTTTATTGATTATTGTTTAGTTAGGTTTTTCTATATTTCTTTTACTTTTTGCATTTTATGTTTTTTTTCTTGAGTTTTGTTTGTTAGGTGATGGACCCATTTGAATATCAAAGTCTCAAGGATGCACGGATGACATTTGAGGAGGCTACAAACCTCATAGCTTCTATTGATCGGAATAGTACATTGAGGGATCTCACAATACAAGAACATTACCACCTTTCGTTGTTGAGGTCTTTCATAGATACTAGAGCCGTACAAAGTCCGTTGCAAACTTACGGATGGAATGAAGGGGGACACACCTACAATAACTTTTACACCGATCCGGAGCCATCACACTCCTACCACCAATATCCGGATTGGGGGAGTCAACCTAGTTACTCTTGGAGCTATAATCAAGAGGGTGATTATTCTACTTGGTCTTCGAATTCCATGAATACTTATATGCAACCACCACCACTTCCTCCACAAGAAAAGAAGCCTTCTATGAAGGAGTTAATCAAGAACTATATAGCCGAGCATGGCTATGAGATTTTTGTTAGGGAGGATGAAGAAGAGGTGTGTGGAAATCAAGAACTTGAAAAGGAATTTGGTCACGAAGTGGAAGAAAATCTAAATGATTACAAAGAGAATCATGAAGTAGCTCAAGAGAAGCAAAGTGAGACTCCTAAAGAAGATGAGCTTGAGGAGTGCAAGTTCACAATGGAAGTTCCAACCGACCCCTTTTATTTGGATTTTGTGCAAGACATGGGTATTGGAAACTTCCACTTCTTCAATATGGGTCTAGGTGCCTCAAAAAAGAGGAAGAGGGCATGGGACCCTAAGAGTAACATGGATAACCTTGATCCAACCAACATGAAAACCGTTAAGCGGTTATTCATGGAATATTTTTTTTACCATCCACCTTGTTATGGTCAAGGAAGGTCTAGTCAAGGACCTAAAACGTGACGCTTCTTGGGAGGCAACCCAAGTTTTTAAAGTACTAATGATTGATTTTGTTTGATTTTTGTAGGGTAATAATAAGGAGCCTTGGAGCTTGGAGGTGACACAAATCAAAATGTTAAAGCTTCAAGTTTTCAGGGAGTTTTCTCATTCCTTATTTGCTTTGTTTCCTTTATTGCATATTGGGGACAATATGCATGTTAAGTTTGGGGGTGGGAAACTTTTGTTTCTTTGGGGGTACAAATAGGTCGTCCAATAAAAACTTTTTGATATAAAACTATCATGCCTTCTTGTTAATTTAAAGTGAGTAATTGAATCTTTATACATGTTTTGTTTGATTTCTTGTACATATTCAAGGTTAGTTGTAAAAGTTGGTTTTTGTTCATAGTTCATACTTCATGCTTTTTAATATTGAAATTGAGATGAGCCCAAATTTTGTGTTTAAGAATCAAATAGTGGAGACTACCTTGTGAGATGATTGTTGAGCCATTAACGTTTTATTCTGAGAGTTAATCATTATTCTACTCTTTTAAACACTTTTCTTATTATTTCAAATTGTTAGAAGATCTCTATAGGTTTTTGCATTGAATGTTAGGATTTTCAACATCTAATGAAGAATCATAGGTTTAATTGTATGCTTAGATTAAATGATTTGAGTAAAATTTTAAGTATTTGCCTATTTCATTCATGCTTGACTTTAAAAGATTTAAGGGAAAAATAAAAAAAAATAAAAAAAAAATAAAATAAAATAAAATAATAAATAAAGTTTGCCATTCACAAAATACACATGTATGAGGGTCCATAAAAAAATCATGACCCTTAAGTTCTTCAAATGGTGAAATGGTTAATACAAGAGAAAATAATTTCCCTTAAAGTCAATGCATTTTCCTTCATTCTAGGGCACACTTGAAATTTTTGCTTAAAGATTTTAATTGATGCATGAGATTAGTAATGTGATTTCTTCATAAATCCTATCATTTGATTCCTTTCATGAGATCAATGTTATACACTTTTTGAGCCTTTCTTGTTTAATCATATGCGAATCTATTAGCTCATTTCTTTACATAACTTCTATTCGCATATACTTTGTTGAGTGTTTGAACCCATAGGATCAGTGTGATATTAAGAGTGAATTTTTTATCTTGTGAGGAGTAGAGTTGAAACGAATTTAGATTCTTAACACTAGGTTTGGGGGAATCAATGTTGATATATATTTTTTTTAGTATTGGAGTATGCACTTGTGATGCGAAACTGATTTGCATGACGAATCCTTAATGTGTTAAGATGATTAGATAAAATTATGTATGAGTTTCAATTATAAACTGAAAATAACTGAAGCATGAGAAATTTTATTGACTTAAGTTTGTAGTTTTTATTTTTAGTTTTGTTATTTGTCGTTTTAGTTTTTCTTTTAGTTGGATGTTTGTGGGAATCATCACTGAAAACCCTCACGAGACTTTAACTCGTCCACTAGGGCAACCTAGGGGTTTAAAGGCTTGTTGCATATGCTAAATGCAACCGTGATAATCTACGGAAGTGATTTAGGTTAGTATAGTTTAATTTTAGTTTTGCTTGGGACAAGCAAAATATTAAGTTTGGGGGTGTGATAACTCTATGAAAATAGAGTTATTATATCATTTTTTATGCTTAATATTTCTTGTTTTATTTAATAAATTAATGTTTTGGAAGGTATTTTTGTGTTTTGTAGGTTAAAGTAGATTTGGGAAGAAATGTGGAAAAAGAGAGCAAAAGTGAAGCAAAAGTGTTTAAAAATGTAAGCCTTACATTGGATGTTATTCACTATGTAAGGGGGACAAACAAAGGCTTAGCAACGTAAGCCTTACATCGAGAATCAACATACTATGTAAGGGCATTTACAGCGCATTACAACAAGGCGCGCCGCGGCGGGAAAAACCTGTGCCGCGGCTAGAGGCTCTCGGGTTGCACCTGGGAAATCATGAAAACAAGGCGCGCCGCGGCATGAGTATTGTGCGCCGCGGCGGGGAGGTTTCTGTTTTTGTTCGAAGATCAGAAAATCAGGCTACGCCGCGGCATGGAAAATGCGCGCCGCGGCCCGCGCGCGCAGAAATTGCTCCTCAGCCTTCTCAGCCCACACACACACACACTCTTTCCCCTCTCTCAAACCCTATCATATAAATACCACATTATACCTCTCCCAAACACAATTTTTCAGCCTCCATTTCTCTTCCACAGTTTTTAGAGGTTTTTGGAGCTCCCTCTCCATTTTAGGAGCTAGAAGCAAGTTTGGAAGCACTTTTGGAGCATCAAGAAGCAATTTTTGAGGGAATTCTTCTTAAGGGTGTAATAAATTTCTCTCTTAATTGTATTTCTTTATGTTTTGATTTCGTTTTTATTCTTGAATTTCTAGTTTCTAAAATGTTGATTATGGAGTAGTATTTTGTTCTAGGGATTTTGATGGAACCCATTTTATGAACATGATTGTTTAATTTTTAGTTAATATTATTATTATGCTTGAATTATCTGATTTGATGTGCTTAATGCTCTTAATTAAATTGGCCATTTAATTAGGTGATATGTTAATTTTGTGTGCAATTGAAAGATTGATATGAAATTATGAACATGCATTGAATTGGCATATATATAATGAGGAAGAAATTTCCATTATTTTGTATGTAATCATTTTTAAACTCTAGGTACTTAATGACCCATGTATGCTTAGATGACCATAGACATGTGGGCTAGGTTTATATGGATTAGAATTACATGACCATAGACATGTGGGTGATAATTAATTGAGTAGAGTTGATTAATAATTTGTGTATTTTAATTCAATATTAATGCGATATAAAAACAATCATGGAAATAGAATGGGGGAAATTGAATTCCTAGATTTTTATTTATTTAATTAGTTTAGTTTATTTATTTTAATCTATCACTAAATTTTGATAGTTCAAATAGAAAGGGAAAGTATATATTTCGGTACTTAATTTTAATACACGCCATAATAAGTTCCTCGTGGGTACGACAACCCAGTTCTTAAAAATACTTATCACTTGTACACGACCCGTGCGCTTGCGGATTTCGTGCAACACGTCCCCCCTTACATATGTGATGGCACTATATGTAAGGCTTACATATTCGTCTTGATTAGTCCGTCTTCGCGTGTTTTCATCATTTGAATCATTTGACGCTAAAAACACCTGAAATGCACTAAAATATACCCGTGACTCCGAATGGATAGATTTATGAAAATAATCGAAATAATAGTCATAATAAATCTATATATCAATCAATTAAACACAATTAATCACGAAATATTAGTGCTTTTCGAGCACTCATCACTCCAAATCCTTGAACTTGATTGATCCTCTTTCTCAAATCCTTGGAGTAACTTCAACAATGGAGGGTCTCCTCTTGATTTTGGGTGGAAAACCCTTGCTGCAGTAGCAGCTAAGGTGGGAAAGAAATTGGCTGTCAAAACTTGTGTTTGGGAGAGGTATAATGTGGTATTTATAGGAGGAATGAAGTGGAACACGCGTTTTAGGATTTCTGGGCAGTTTTGGCACGCTTGCCACGGCGCAAGTTTTTGCCCGCCGCGGCACGCGTTGAATTTTGGCTCCATGGTAGAAAACAAAAACCTCCCTGCCTAGGCGCAGGTTTTGCCCGCCTCGGCGTGCTATATTTTTCTGGAATTCAAATCAAGACAGAAACCTCCCCGCTTAGGCACACGTTTTCTATGCCTAGGCACGCGTTGTTGTAATGCAATGTAAATGCCCTTACATAATTTGCTAATTCTTGATGTAAGGCTTACGTTCCTAAGCTTTTGTTTGTCCCCCTTACATAGTGAATGGCACCCAATGTAAGACTTACATTCTTTGACACTTTTTGCTTCATTTTTACTCTCTTTTTCCACATTTCTTCCCAAACCTACTTTGACCTACAAAACAATAGAATACCCTCCAAAACAAGATTATATCGAAATTAAATGCAAAATAAATACTTAAAAACGTAACAAATAGTAGGTCAAAATAGTGTTCATCAATAACTGAATCTAAGAACAACGTTTCATGCACAAATTCTATTGGGTTATGTGAGATAATTATATATTCCTATATTAATTTCTTCACACTATTCTAGCTTCATCCAACTTAAATTAACCTTTTCAAATTCGATTTCAGTTTACTATCCTATCAATTGTTGATCAAGCAATCAATAAGAATAAATCAATAAATTAAGCATAGAATAACTAGCACCATTTGTCAAGTAAAGCACAAGTTTTAAAGATTAAAGCACAAAGCTACATACACTTACCATCCACAACCCTAACTGAATGAAAATTTAGCCAAGCATATTTATGAAATTAAACATCAAATCATTCATATTCAACATCAGATCTATAGAGTTATAGAAATTTGAAAAACAATAAAAGAAGAATAGGAGAAGGAATAAATTAATAAAATCCCCTTTTATTGAATCTCAATCAATTGGATTCAAAATCCCTAAATCTCTCTTGCTTTCTTCAATGATTATTCTTGCAAATCAAGCCTTCAATTGGTCTCTTTCCAGATCCCCCTTGATGCTTTGTTCTGCCTCTTCTTCTTTGCTGCGAAATTCTGCTGTTTCTGGTGTGATGAATCTGTCTCTGTTCTCTATCCAGATCTGCTGCATTCCTCTTCTCCTTTGCTGTCGAATCTGTCTAAATAAATCAGCCCAGATCTGCTTATTCCTCTTCTCCTCTGGTCCACGAGCTGCTGCCCAAAATTCTGCTCTATATATATTTTTCTGCTGCGGCCAAACTGCTATATAAATCAGCCCATATTTTTGTCATTTAACTTTAGGTTTAATTGGAGATAATTTTTGGTGTGTTAATTTCCAATATTATCCCTAAAAAGGTGAGTTAATAAAAGCCCAAAATTGTCCTTTTGTTGAGAGTCCAAATCAGCTCTTGAATTTTTATTTCCAGATCAGCCTCTGTTTTGTAATCTATTTTCTTGATATAATTTTGCTGCAGCAAAGTTGGATTCTTGCATTTTCTTTGTTGTTTTCTTTATCTCCTGCAAGTGCAATGAAAATCTAATGAGTGCACATCAAAATATAATTCTTTTTAACAGATTTCATAATTATTTTGAATTTATTATCAAAGAATTTACTTAAATCACAAAGTCCACAAATATTGTATAAATGAATATAATGTGCAAACATTCTCAAAAGAACAAACAATTATTTATGAATAAGAGCTAATAATACTCTAATAAATTAGAGTTATCAACTCCCCCAAACTTAGTATCTTGCTTGTCCTCAAGCAATAAATTATATGATGATGGGCAAGTGGCAATTGAAAACAAAGGTTTCAACTCACGCTAAAAACATAGTTGTCAACTAATAAATAAACTAAACTTGTTTCAAAATTAGAAAGAAGAAATCTCAAACTCATGATCCAAATTGATTTTTCTCAAATGTTAGTTTTAATATCTCAAACTCATTCCAAAACAACCCCATGTGTGTGTGTGATGTCTCATAATTCGTTATTTGATACTTCCCCCAAACTTAGGTAATTTATGTTCTTTAAGCTTAAATTCATTCCTCCATATGTTGATCTTTTGAATCCCTCTTCACTAATGTAGATATTCACTAATCAAAGATCAAAAGGACTTAATAAAGCTTGAAATGTAAGTCTTGGGTTAGGGTGAGATGAAAGTTATATTTAGGCTTCATATTCCACAAGCACAAATACTATTCAAGATCTCTTTTAGACCATTCTTTTTTTTTTATTATTATTATGAGTTGGCACTCTCGACTTTTCTTAAATTCGCCCTTTTTTTATCTATTCTTTTACTTCTTTTTTGCATAAATCTGTTTTGCTGCAGCAAAGCTGTTTCCAGATTTTTTTTTTTTTTAAATTTATATGCAGAGCTGATCTCAATACAATCAAGCAAGAGTGATTTTCAGCATAATAACAACCATTTTCAACAACATAATTTCCTTTCTTCCAAGAGGCACCACTCCTTCTAAAAACAATTCATAAAAATAGTAGTGCACTTGTGAGGTGAAAATCAAAGGATATGCAAACAAAGGAAGGTTAAGCTGTGATGTGGGTGTAAACAACAAAAGATTTTGGTCACTCATGGCTCAAATTAGGTGTACAAAGGGAACATATTCTTAATCAAGGTTAGCATGAAAAGCACAATCGAATCCAAAGAAGGCCTAAATCATTTCATTGGTTAGTGAACTTTCTAAAATTTTGACTTCAGAAACACTCCAAACCAATTCAATAAGCATAAAATCTCCCATAAACTACCCTTATTCAAAGTTTATATCAAACAAATAAACAAGTTGACAGTACAGTTAGAGTTGTGGGGGTATATTTCAAAATAAGTTCTCAACATTTTTTCAACTAACACTTAATCAAATCAATTCTTCTCGTAAAGCAAGATATCTCTTCTGATAAATTGACAAGTTAGTTTCTTTTTAGGACCAAGATAATAACATGAAATTAAGGACAACTTAGGATCAAGCAATTCATCATAAAAACACAGCAGATTGCGCATCATAAAATCAAAATTCAGCATAGTAACCAAATAAATTTCATCAATTTCACAATTCAACATAGTAAACAAACATTTTCCCTCCCCCAAACTTAAGATAAGCACTGTCCTCAGTGCTCAACACTAAACAGATCAGACAACAAACAGAGAGGCAAGGAAAGAAAATGACAAAGTAAAGAAACTGCCCTGTTGTTGTAGCATTGGTGTGCAATTGAATTGGGAGGTACTACTCAGCGAAAGTTGAATGCGTAAATGAGCAAACTGGTGAATATGAAACATTACTGCAAATTGATGAAAAGAAGGCCACCCAATTGTTGGTTTGCATTGCTCGGCAAAGAGTAGGTGGGTGGCGTGAAGGGTGCTCGGGGAGACTGGTGATGGGTTGCTTGGTGCCAAGTGATGCACAAAAACTTGATAACCAAATTTTGTAATTTATAAAAGCTCGCAAGTGCACGAGTCACTTGTAGTAAGCGACAAGTATACTCCCAAGATCGTCTCTCAAAGGAATTGCAGTGGTTTTTAAAAGAGTCAAATGTAATCCAAAACGTAACAATAAAATAAATTCTAAACACTCTAATCGAAGGTTGGTTTTGTAAATGGTTTGTAAAATCATAAAAATCCTAAAACAATAAAAGTAAATGCGTGAAAGTTTTGTTGAAACGATGAGATGAACGAGTGTGGGAAATTGGTTAGTAAACTAATCATGGATGAGTTGATTTTTGTGGTTTTGACAATTAAGCACGAAAAAGTAGAATTTAATGATTATTTTCTCTAACCCTAGAAAATCCCAAATCAATGGTGATTTTCTCTTAATTAACTAATTAGCTTATTTGATCCAGACCGTTAATTAGTTAATTAACCTTAAACCTAGGAAAATAGTTTAATCACCTAATTCAAGACAAATCAATGCACTTAAACTAGGCTCATGCTCAAGAGTGCTCAATTGAATTCAGATGGCGTTTCTAAAACTCAACCCTAAAATGTTTCATACATTCACAAATCAAATTGGCCAGAAATAATTGATGAACATACGTATTAAGAACAATGACCATGAATTAAATTACTTAATCATAAAATTATCCACACAATCAATCATCCAATCATAGTTACATCACCAAAATCCCACACATAAAGAGTTTAGCTACTCATAATGAAATCCAAATCAATATTTTTCATTACAAATAACATTCTATGAGTTCTTAAAGAGAAAAGAGATTACAAACAATAAATTACCCCACTTCCACTTTTAAAACAAGCCCTTGATGTTGGATGATCACCTTCTTCAAGATTGTTGATGGAGCTTCAATGGAGGAGTATTAATGGAGTAATTTTCTCTCTAAAGAATGTGGAGAAGAAGAAGAAAAACATTATTCATGCTACTGTTCACGAGTTGGTGGAGGCTGAATAATCCTATAATCTGTTGGAGGCTGGAGATGATAATGTGTCCAATTAGGTTTTCCTTTTTGTAAGGGTTTCCAAAAAGAATTCGTGCGTGTGTGGCTGGGGCAATTGCAATCTGCGCGCGCGCGCCGCGGCGCGCCTTTTTCCATGCCGCAGCGCAGCATGTGATACTGATTTACGAATAAAAACAGAAACTCCCCGCCGCTGCATAACTTTTCCTCGCCGCGGCGCGCAATGTTTTTATGATTTCCCAACATGCAACCCGAGAGCCTCTCGCCGCGGCACACAATTCCTTCACCGCGGCGCGCCTTGCATGTAACAGTGTACATGGTATGTACATGTATGTACATGCTTTGCTGATTCTCGATGTAAGGCTTACGTCCCTCAATGTAATGCTTACATTTTTAAACACTTTTGCTCTCTTTTTCCACATTTCTTCCCAAACCTACTTTGACCTACAAAACAATAAAATACCCTCCAAAACAAGATTATATTGAGATTAAATGCAAAATAGATGCTTAAAAACATAACAAATAGTAGGTCAAAATAGTGTTCATCACCAAGATGAGAGGAAATTTCTGAGATGTTCGGGGTGCTCGGTTGTAAAGGTGGTAGCGTTGAATGGGAGGAGTGGGTTGCTTGGGGAGACTGGTGCGCTAGGGGCGAGAAGGAGAGGAGAGGTGAGATGGGTGAGGTGTGGGGAGGGCTGGTTTTATTTGAGTGGCCCGAATAGGGAATGGGTTGCTGACCCGAGAATATGGGTTGGTCTTTTTTTTTTTTTTGAATGAAAATTGTGTATTCAAAAATTTGCCATGGGCCAACCTCCATTAGAGCCCAATTTTAAGCTCAAATTTTGACAACCTCCATTGAAGCCTAATCCATAAAACTAATTATTGAATCCATTTCCAAACGCCCTGAACTGAAATGCTGAAAGAAGAACATAACAAAGCTTTGCTGTAGCGTTGCTGCAGCAAAATTTTCCAGTTTTTGTATTATGATAATTTTTGGTTCTGTTATACTTCTCCTCAGCTCTCTTCTCCCCCATACTTAAATCTCCATTGAAGCTCAATACAAACAAAACTGAAGCACTGAAAATAAGCCCAACCAACGTAAAACTTTTCTCAAATAAGAACAGTGTAGAACTTTGCTATAGCGTTGTTGCAACAAAATTTTCCATTTTTTTCACACTGTGAGAAAATATTTTGTCGTTGGTTTTGCTTTGCTTTTCTCTTGCTCTAACTCCTTGGGATGACCTGAAAATACAGAAAATAAACTTCTAAGCAAAAGAACTCACACAATTAAATTGAATTAAAAATCATAAACTAAAAATTGAGAAAAACTAAAAAAAAATTGAAGAAACATGGGTTGCCTCCCATGAGCGCTTGTGTTAAAGTCGACAGCCCGACTTTGCTTGTAGTCATGGGTTTGGGAGTGGAATGGAGGTATACTCCCTGTCAACAATTCCTCTCCAATAATGTCTAATGCGTTGGCCATTAGCTTGAAATTTTCTCTTGGACCAACATTTCTAATATTTTTGACTTAGACCAACAGTGTTCTTTAAGATCCTCTTAATTTCTCGATAGGACTGACATTGTTGCAAAATATTCACCATCTCATCTTCGGGAATACACCTTCTAATCTTTCGGTCTGCATATTGTTTGAACAAGAATGGCCTATCCCAACGATAGAACTTCATATTGTGGAAAATTTTCCTCTTTTGATAGGAATTTGAACCTGGTGGCACATCAATTGAAGACTTAGGAAGATTGAAATCCTGAGATGACAAGTCTAGGAATTGAAATTTATTTTTCTTTTTGTATGTATTAGAACCTGCTTCTAACCAAGGTAATTTCTCTTCATCTTCCTCTTCACATTCGGAATCATATTGCGATAAAATTTGTAGAGAATCATTGTAGCTACATTTTTCAGGTTCTTTAGATACCACAGAATTCACAACTGAAATGGATGAGCACTCTTCAACATTATTGGGAGATTCCATGGTTTTAAACACGTTGAAAGTGACTTGTTCATCTTGAACTCTCATAGTTAATTCTCCTTTTTGATCGTCAATCAAAGTTCGGCCTGTAGCTAAGAATGGTCTTCTCAAAATAATAGGCACTTCTTTGTATTCTTCATAGTCAAGTACAATAAAATGCACTAGGAAGATGAATTTGTCCACTTTCACCAAGACATCTTCAATTTTTCCTTCAGGATGAGCAATGGATCGATCTGCTAATTGTAAAGAGACTGTAGTAGGCCATGCTTCACCAATCCCTAACTTCTTAAAAATTGACAAAGGCATCAAATTAATACTTGCTCCCAAATCACATAAAGCCTTGCCAAAATATTGATTACCTATAGAGCATGGAATTGTGAAACTCCCAAGATCCTTGAGTTTAGGAGGAAGTTTGTTTTGTAACATAGCACTACTTTCACTTGTTAAGGCAACTGTCTCAAATTCGCCAAATCGTCTCTTTTTTGTTAGGATGTCTTTCATGAACTTAACGTAATTTGGCATTTGCTCCAATGCTTCAACCAACGGAATGTTGATATGAAGTTGCTTAAGAACATCCAAAAATTTCCTGAATTAAAGGTCTTGCTGCTGTTTCTGAAATCTTTGAGGGAATGGAGGAGGTGGTCTGTCCTGCTGGGAACTTTGCTGTAGCATTCTAGGTACCAGGATTTTCTGCATTTTTCAAAACTACTTCAGATTTGTCTTGCTCTTTTTCCTCCTTATCTTGGGTTGAAATGCTCCCCTTTTGACTTATTTTCTGCCCACTCGGTCCCACTAATTCCTTTCCACTCCTTAGAGTAATGGCTTTGCAAAATTCCTTTTTTTCTCTCATTGAGGTTTCGGTATCACTTGGAAGTGCACCTTGTGGACAGTTCCTAAGTTCATTAGCTAGCTGTCCCACTTGATTTTCTAGATTCCTCATTGAAGCAGCTTGACTTTGAAGGATTGCATCATTCTTAGCCATATATTCTTTGAGTAAAGATTCCAACGAGCTAGATGGTTCATTCGGTTGATTTCTTTGTGGCTGTTATTGAAATCCTAGTGGGAATGTAGGTCGGTTAGGCATGGTATGGTTAGCTTGACCACCACCTTGATCGTTCCAACAGAAATTTGGGTGTTGCCTCCACCCTAGGTTATATGGGTTGGAGAACGGATTGTGGTTCCTGTTGACATCACTCACAAAACAAACTGATTCAGGATTTGAAGGGCAATTATCAAACACATGAGATCCTGAACAATAGACACATGAAATTCTTGAATCTTGGATTGAATTCACATTTGCTGTCACATGCTGATTCTTCAAGAGATTAACCAAGGATGAAACCTGAGCTGTAAGAGTCATAACATCATTAACCTCATGCACACCGGCCATTCTTTTTGCAGTTGCTACTCTATCCATTGGCCATTGGTAATTATTGCTAGCCATCCTCTCAAGTAGATCATAGGCTTCATTGTAAGACTTAGCTAAAAGAGCTCCATTAGCAGATGCATCAACAAGAGTTCTCGTTTGAGTATTGAGACCATTGTAGAAAGTTTCCATTTGGATCCAATGAGGTATACCATAGTGAGGACACTTCCTTAACAATTCTTTAAACCTTTCCCAAGCTTCATATAGAGATTCTCCATCCAACTGTTGATAGGAGGTGATGTCATTCCTCAATTTAGCATTCTTTGTTGGTGGGAAGTATTTCATCAAAAATTTCTCAGCTAAATCATTCCAAGTTGCAATAGAGTCAAGTGGCAGAGAATTAAGCCACGTTCTAGCACGATCTCTTAGTGAATATGGAAATAATTTGAGCCTGAAAGCCTCCTCGATCACACCTATCCATTTAAAAGAATCACTGACTTCGATAAAAAACCTGAGATGCAGATGAGGATCTTCTGTAGGTAATCCACTGAACTGCCCAACTGTTTGTAGCGTTTGAAACATCACCGGTTTTAACTCAAAGTGAGCTGCTTGGATATTTGGTCTTGTGATGCTTGGATTTAACCCTTCTAGCATAGGCAATGCATATTCATTCAAAGCTTTATCCCTATCATCCATTGGAGGTATCACATTGATTGCGTTTAAATTTTGTTCATGGCCATTGTTTCCATCTCCTGCTTGTGCCATTCCTTCAATCTGAGCGAAACCTTATTGTTCTTGCCTTCTTAGTCTGAAAGTACGCTCAATCTCAAGATCTAAGGGTAAGATCTCCTCTTCTCGAAATCTGCTCATATAAAAGACACAAAGGAGATATTAAATAAGCAAAAATTAAATAAAAACAAAAGTTGATTTTTACGAATAATTTTTAACGTTGCCAATCCCCGACAACGGCGCCAAAACCTTGTTGCTCACAATGGTGTATATGATTTTACGCAAGTGCACGTATCGCAAACAAGTAATATAATGATAAGAAAGATCGTTCCCACGAAAATTGGAATACTAGAAAATATCGTAAAAATTAACTATTAAAATTAATATTTGGTGTTTTTGTTTATTAAAATAAAATAAATAGTACGAGAGTACAAGAATGAAAATACTGAAATAAAGTTTAACGAGAAGGATATCAAGAATCGCAAGTAGATAAATCAGTTAGGATTGCGAATGTGACAAGTGATGTAGACAAACTGCGTTGCTGTAGCAATGCTGTGGCAAAGTACACCAGTAACTAGAATTGCGAAAATTACAAAGAATTCTTCCGAATCTGCAATGTTATATATATATGTACATGTATATGTATACATACATATATATACATATATATATATATATATATATATATATACAAACCTAATGTAAGTAAATGGGCTTGGGAGATGGGTTCCTAAGTGGATTTATATTTTATTTAAAAATATTCACATGTTAAAATAAAATTCATAAAAAAAATTAAAAATTGTAAAAAATTATATTTTTTATAATTAGTAAAATAAATACTTACAGCACATGAAAATAATAAAATAAGTATAAATATGAAGAAATTAACTACTAAAAATTGTATAAAATAACATATGTCACAAATTATATCAAATTTTAGTTAAATAAGAATCATGCATGAGTCTCTCATTGAACTAACCATTTGATTTGGTTAACTCATGGGTGATATGAACTCTACAAAATTTACTATACCATTATGCGTGGAATTCGAGACCTCCTAAACTCAAAAATGGCATCAAAATCCTCCTACATCTACCCTTTTTTTTTATTGTTTTGGTGAGAATGATAACAAAAGACTGGGCTCAATTCAAAATAATGGTAACCTAGGATAAACTTTGTTTACTCCAAGTATGAATGGAACAAAAAGATTATAACGTTATAAGAATTTTTCTAAAAAAAATTTGCTTGATTGATTTCAGACCTGTGGATGCTCCACTTAGACAACCCTTTTGGGGGTTTTCGTGTTGTGGATAAACTTTTACGAGAGTAAAATTGATGAATACATGGAAAATTCTTCTATTTTTCGTGGCCTATATTATGTAGTTGCGAGTAACATCTCTTTAAATATCAAGACACACCACTTTGCCATGAACATGGCACATATAAAACTTTTTCCGTGTTGAGGGCTACAATGGAAAGAAAATGTGTAGTCTTTCAAGTAGTGCTTGATATCATAAATTATGTGTTAAGATTTGATTGACTCTTACGTACAAAATTATGCAAGATTTTGCTATTTTTTAATATTAAGTTTTTATGTAATCAATTAAAAACCAACATATAATTTAAGAACATCACAAATTTTTAATAGAGAGCATTTCTAATAGTCTCTCATTTATATTGATTGGTGATGTACCACCACTTAAGTCTTAAGCTTATTATATAACTAATCAATAATTTCTCTAGCCTTTTTTTCTTTCTTTTTTCTCAATAGTTCACTTGATGCAAGACTCGCTTCCTCTAATCTATAAAATAAAAATAAATAAAAAATTACATGAAAGCCCATTATTATTCTAGAATGGAGAGAGCTTGATTTGGGACTATTAGAATACATGAAAGCCCATTGTAGGGGATTTTAAGTCGGGAGGAGAGGGGCTGGAAGAGAAGACCAGTTTCTGATACAATGAGAGGCTATGAAATGAAAAAAGGAAAAAAAAAAAAAAAAAAGGAAATTGAAAATGAAAATGAACATATAGTTGTAGTAGTAATACAGCAACCAGTCTGCGAACTATTGTAAGTTTCGTCGAGTAAAACGAAACCAACAAATAGTAACATTATTTGAAACAATTATAATTACATAATTAGTGTGACCATAAAGAAGATGAATCAAGAAATACAAAAGGCAAACAAAGAGGTTCCAGAGGTAAAAGATGGAAAAACAATTCCAATACTGACTCTATAACCATTACCAACATAAATACAACCATTGCTGATCGAAACGCCACCGTATACAGTGGCACCAGTGTTATATGACCAGAGAATTTCCCCAGTTTTGGCATTCATTGCATAAATGGGTCCATTTCCAAGTGTGGAGGTACCAAAGAGAACACCATTAGCAACACTAACTGGACCAGAAACTGAAATATTTTTGTTTAAATCGGTTGTGGACCATTGTATTCTTCCACTACGAACATCCATTGCGACCCATCCACTATTAGTGGTTGTGATGTTTGATGGTTTAAGAGTAAA
Source organism: Elaeagnus macrophylla (assembly GCA_029378325.1). Lineage (NCBI taxonomy): Eukaryota > Viridiplantae > Streptophyta > Magnoliopsida > Rosales > Elaeagnaceae > Elaeagnus > Elaeagnus macrophylla. The sequence goes on from CM055640.1 coordinate 103,734,079, forward strand.
ATTTTTGGCATTTGAATTGGCGATGTTTGTGTAAACCCTTTTTCTATCTGTAGCTGCTCCCCAACTCCCTCCTCCACCTATCCCACCTGGTCCTGCCTCCTGCGCGCATATATACAGTACACAACTTTTTTAATAACCGATTCAATTTATCACATACATCCCCTGAATTAACAAATTATCATTTTAGTCCTCACATTTTAAGACAATATGTTTATTGTACATTTACTAACCTTAATCTAGTAAATATATATATATATATTTTTTAAATACAACTCAAACTCAAACTCAAACTCACACTCACTGGCTAGCTAGCTAGCTATCAATATAATTATATATTGATAGGATTAAAGAAAGAAATGAAACTTACAGTGGACCAAAAGATGTTGCCATTGTCACGATCCAAAGCCCAAGCATAGCCACTTTTCTGAACAGCAACAACAATATCTCTCTTGGTTCCATTCTTAAGATGAACATTAAGAATCATAGGGGCTTCTCCAAAATCAGCATCCACGTTGGGTCCAGGTGGACAATTGGGATCTCTAGCAACAAAACATGCTACGAACCAGACATCATACCCTCCAAGTTGACGATACCACTTGATTTCACCTGATTCCAAATCAAGGGCTAGGATTGAGTTTCCATGATTATCAGGTTCAATACATTGGTCAGGTTGGGTTGGTACTGTTGAATTATCTTGGTTTTCTTGACACTGACTTATACGTGGTGGAACAGAGTACAAGTTACCAGTGGCAATGTAAACATGGTTACGGAGAGTGTCAATAGATGGACTACTTCCCCAAATAGCAGCTCCAGCATAAGATCCTAATTGGCCATTGTTTTCAGGAAGCATGTAGGTTTGCCATAAGATGGTTCCTTTGTTGATGTCTAATCTAAAGAAGCTGCCTCTAAATGTACAACAATTTTCAACGCTAGTTCCAGATTCTTCTAAAGATGATGTTCCAACGTAAAAACCACTGCACTCCCAAAATGATGATCAATATGCGTTTGAAAATACAAGCTTGAGATTTAAAGTTAATCCATAAATGATAAATGTGAAATAATTTGTTCATCATCTTAAATTTTTAATTGCCCGGCCCGTTTCAGAGAAGTAGTAATTAATTAATGTTAACACAATATAAGGATTATGCATGTGGGCAAATTGCCAAATTTAATAACGTGTTTCAAGTCTCGTCAATTTTAAATGTGTAATATAAGTTTGTGTTTTAGATCCAAATAATGAATATAATAAGTTTGTTACTTTTTTTCAAAAATAACCTAATCTCAAGATGATTTATCAAATGACATTGGATAATAAAAATAGACCCAACTATTTCATCACATTAATTAGATTATGTCATATAATTTCAAACTTATCTTAACTGTAGCTATATTTATATTATAAAAAAAATCTAAATCATACATGATAATTATTTGGACAAAATTATTCTTATATTTTAAACTTTTAACATTAGTTGACGTTTTTAGAATCTATTATCACATTAAATAAGACTCTAATCATATGATGATTACCATATCTAATAAGAACTATAAATATTATTTTATTTTTATAATTAATTTGTAGTCATAAAAAACAAATTTTGTATTTGTTTCGATTATGTCATAGTAATTAACCAATGAAAAAAAATAGAGAAAATAACAAAAATAACATATATCAAAATTTATAATAAAAAAATTAATATTTCTTATAATCAAATCATATATTTCTACAATTAAAAAATAATTGTTATACTACTTTTTTTTTTAACTCTCATATAATTGAACGCCGTTTAACTTAAATTATCATAATTTAGAGTCGTTCAATATTGAACGTTTAATGTTATTGGATGCTAATTTTATCATTATAAATTTTAGAAATATTATTTTTGATAATTTAAAAAAAATTATAATATATAAAACAATTTACTGACACACGTTTTAAACTAATAAATAATAAATACGTGTATTGTTTCCTTCTTCAGTCGACATAACATGTAATATAATTTATCCTCCGTATAATTCTCTACATATGCAAAGTTGACTTTTTTTTAAAAAAAATTTAATCGCTAATATTTGTGCAGTTGACTTTCATTGAGATGTGATTTTTATAAGTTTGAGTGGAATGTAAAAAATATTATTGTAACTAAAACAATTCTTCTCTTAACTAAAATGTTGATCATATAAATTTTATACGTTACTTTAAGTATGAAAGAATTTCATCCAAATCTAAAGTCACAATTAAAAGCAAAAAATAAATAAATGGAGGGAAAATTACTATTGAATCCTTGAGGTTTTCAAAAACTACAAAAACACCCTTAAGTTTGAAAAATAAGCAATTACATCCCATTCAGAATTGTTTTATTACATTATCTTCCTAAATTCTTGATTTTCTTACAAATATCTACCTTGAAAAGTCTAAATAGCGAAAACAATAGATATGATTGTTATTTTTCATACTAATTGATTTTTTTTTTCCTATCTCAAAAAATCTGAAGGGACATATTTGTGATTGAATCAAAAATAAATATATATATATATATAGTGTGTGTGTGTGTGTATATATATATATATATATAGCTTAAGTTAATACTTACCCTTTATAGTAAGTTCCAGACATGGTGACAACAGCTGCAGGATGATTCTCAAGCTTTGTTGACCACACCAATTTCCCTGATGATAATTCTATGGCAATAACAAAAGCAGGGCCACATATTCCAACAAGAAGCAAATTATGATTTTTCACTACTGTTGGGGTTGATCTTGATACTGTCCAATTAACATTAAGAGCAACTTGAATAATATTATTTGACTTAAGCCCAGTTAGCTCTTGCAAATTCTTCTTCCAAATTAAGGAACCATCTGAAGCTTTTAAGGCATAAATGTATCCATTCCAACTTGGGAAGTAGATGGTTCCATTGAATATTGCTGGTGTTGCTGATATGTCTTTGCCTGCATAGAACTCCCACTTCAAACGTAGTTTGTTTGCTGTTTCTGGGCTGATTTTGGTCTCTTTATTTGCATATCTTCTATTGTGCAAATCTCCCCCGTGGTTTAACCAATCTTGTCTTGCCTTGTTGTGTTCCTTACTATACTTCTGAAATACATCTTTATCATCAGTTCTTTTTAACCAAATGTCATAATGAGATAGGATTCTATTAAGAATTGAGAGCAAACAAATCCACGTTGATTAAATAACAGTGAGAGGGTAGGTTTATAAATGCATGAATCAACCCCACCTAATGGGTTAACTTTTTGAGATATGAGCTCATTGTCTTGTGAAAACCTATTACCTTAAGGGGCCTAAACCAAGATATATATATATATATTCTATGCGTTTGATGCCCAAAATTGCAGGTTTTTGAGGTTTAATGAAAAATGTGTCAAAATTACTCATCTACGTATAGTGTCTCTTGTACACTCTCTACATGATACAATTTTGAGATATTTTTCACCATATCTTAAAACTTATCTATTTAAATAAGAATGAATAAATTAAATTTTGAAGAAAATCTAATGAATAATTAGTGTAGAAGGGCTTACATTTAAACTTGTGCCAATTGTAGTGCTAATGAGTATGCAAAAGATGCTTATAGAAAGCAAAATTGTGCTATTGTAGAATTTGAGGGATGCCATTTTTGAGTTAAATGAGATCAATTTGGATGCTTAACCAATGTTGTGGTTATGTTATATATATAGTCAGCTCAACCTGAAGGGGCTTATAATAATCATCTTTATTATCTTTAAAGTTATGACGACTATAAATTGTTCCACTTGCACGATAACTTCTCTATCCTACTAAATAATTATATCCTCCTCTGAATTGCTCAATTCGACCTGGATAGGCATTAATGTGAGCAAATTGGACTTTCACAATAACTTAAAAAAGTAGGAAAATAAAAGACGACTAAGACTCGAGCATCTCTAATTAATTGTTGGGAGGGTCATCACATTTTCTATATTTATTTTAAAAATGATATTAAAGTTACTTATTTTTGTGACAGTTTAATTTTATTATCATTAAGTGATCTCACAAAAATAAATGAATTTATTTTTGTTTATTTAATTTTTTCAATTACCTTTATTCAAGTTAAAATAGCTTATATTTAATGCGGTTGAAAATTTTGTATTACAGTCACTTTTTTTATAATAACATGACTAAATTGTTACAAAAATTAATGCAAAATTTAAGTATCATTTTTGTAATAAATAAGAAAATTTGTAATTTTCTCTTAATTGTTTGGGCCATGTTTTTTTTTTTTTTTTCTAAAAATAAAAGGGCTCTAAAATCCCCTTTTTTTTATTAATAAAGATAAAACACACTCACACATTCAGGTGAGATTTAAATTTGAGTTCCTGGTGAGAGATTAAGAGTCTTACCACTTCAACCGCAAAGTTCTTAATTGTTTGGACCATGTTTACTTTGCTTTTGTATTAATAATACTTTCTAATCACTAGTTGATCCCTCAAATTCCGAAATTTGGACACCAAAATATAAATTTAGTTCACATTCAGAAACAATATCCAAGAAAACTGAAGACCAATATGACATGTTTAAAGGGTGTCCAAGAAACCGAAAAAATTAGACCAAAATGGAAAATTGGATTTGTGATGGAGTCTGCCTCATGCGCAGACATCCTTGAAGAAGCAAAAGAAGAAGAAGAAAATTGAGATTTCTTCAGCAGCTAATATTGAAGTTGAAGGAGCAGTCGGAAACAATCTTCAGCAGCTAATATTGAAGAAGAAACAGCTGGAGATGGCTTAAGAAACGTATGCAATGACGCATACGTTTATAATATTTCTCTACAAATAGAGAATGAGAGGAGCGGTGAGAGACAGATCTCACAGAAAATCTCACAAAAACACAAGCATCTCTCGTTGAGAGAAAGAGAGAAGAATACCACAGTTAATTCAAGCTGTGAGAGAAAAGTGAGGTATTCCTGCAGAGAGTGATAAATATCTGTAGAGAGAAAATAGTGAGAGATTTACCACACAATTGTGAGTATGAGAGATACACTTTGTGAGTGTAATACTGTAATACCTCAAGTTTGGGCATAAACTTGAGAGAATTGTTGTACCCATTTTGATATAGTGGAAGTTTTTCGGAGTTGCCCCGTAGTTGTTTCCCTCTCACATAAAGTGGGTTTTTCCACGTTAAATATTTTGTGTCATTTTAATTACTCCTGCAAATTTATTATTCAGTATTCTCAATCTGTCCAACACTCCGCTGCGCCACACATATCCCAACAACTGGTATCAGAGCCATTACTGCAAATAGTGAAACTACTATTCACAATAATTAAAGTTTGTGAATAGTAAAAGTGAACATTAAAGGTACTATTCACATCTGCCGACACTTGAAGAGGTACTATTCACGGGTACTATTCACAAGGGTACTATTCATCGAGTACTATTCAAGTGGCACTATTTCGCAAAGGAAATGTTTTTTTACAAAAATTTGAGTGTGAGCAAGGTTGGTTCACGACAAATTTAAAATGTCTGGTGGTAAAACAAAGATTGAGAAGTTTACCGACAACAACAATTTTACCCTCTGGCAGAGCAGAATGAAGGATGTTCTCATTCAGCAAAAAGTTCATAAGGCTTTATTGGGTAAAGCCAAAAAGCCAGAAGCAATGAAGGATGAAGATTGGGACAAGATAGACGAGATTGCCGCCAGTACAATTCGTCTAAATATTTCTGATAATGTTCTTCAGAACATTAATGTAAAGGGATGCAAAACTGCTTTGGATATCTGAAACAAGTTGGAGAGCCTATACATGACAAAGAACTTGTCAAACAAGTTCATGATATGGGCAGATTTATATCAACTACGGATGCCGAAAAATAGTGACTTCATGCAACATTTGTCAACATTTAACGGTATGATTTCCCAACTTCAGAATTTTGATATTAGCTTCTCAGAAGAAGAAAAGGCAGTTTTACTATTGGTGTCCCTACCACCATCTTAAGACGACTCTCATGTACGGAAAAGATAAATTAATCTTTGAAGAAATTTCTGGAGTACTTTTGTCTTACAGTAAAAATAAGACAAAAGATAGTGAGTCGCAAGCCCTTGTTATGGAGAATAGAGGGAGAAGTAAAAACAAAGGATGGAGGAACCAGACAGACAAGTCCAGAGGAAGGTCAAAGTCAAGAGAACGAGACAATAATTGCTTCCATTGTGGCAAGCCAGGCCACATAAAGAGAAATTGTCGAGTATGGAAACGGTTGCAGGAAGGAGGGCAAAATAAAGATGACAACCATACAACAGCAGCAGTAGCAACAAGAGAAAATGAAGATGTTGCGATAATTGCTGATGAATGCCTACATGTTGGTGATAACATGATTGAATGGGTCGTTGACACTGGTGCGTCTTATCATGTCACGCCCCATAAAGAGTTGTTCTTTACATACAAAGCAGGAGACTTTGGTACTGTGAAGATGGGAAACACCACATGTTCAAACATAGTGGGAATTGGAGACATTTGTATCAAGACAAGTGTTGGGTTCCAATTAACATTGAAAGATGTGAGGCATGTTCCTGATTTATGCCTCAATTTGATATCTGTCAATGCATTTGACAAAGAAGGCTTCCAGAACCATTTTGGTAATGGAAAGTGGAAACTCTCTAAGGGGTCCTTGGTTATTGCAAGAGGAGAAGCTTGTTGCACACTATACAAAACCCATGGGATGGTTTGTGATAATGGTGTGAATGTGGCAGTCGATTCTTCACCAAGTCTGTGGCATAAAAGAATGGGCCACATGAGTGAAAAAGGACTACAGATTCTAGCAAAGAAGAAACTTATTCCCTTTGTCAAAGGTAGCTCTCTTGATCCTTGTGATTACTGTTTATTTGGAAAGCAACATAGAGTTTCATTTGGTAGTTCCTCTGCAAAGAAGTCAACACTACTGGAACGAGTGTATTCTGATGTTTGTGGTCCCATTGAGGTTACATCACTTGGAAGAGCCAAGTATTTTTTAACCTTTATTGATGATGCTTCGAGAAAAGTATGGGTGTACCTGTTGAAGACAAAAGACCAGGTGTTTGCTAATTTTCAACAATTTCATGCCATGGTGGAAAGAGTGACGGGAAAGCAGCTGAAATGCCTTCGTACAGATAACGGAGGTGAATATATATCCCATGAGTTTAGAAATTATTGTTCTAAACATGGTATTCGGCATGAGAAGATAGTACCTGGTATCCCACAGCACAACGGTGTAGCTGAAAGGATGAATCGCACAATTGTAGAAAGAGTGCGATGCATGTTACAAGCAGCAAAGCTACCAAAAGAATTCTGGGGAGCGGCTGTTCAAACTGCTTGTTATCTCATCAACAGAACCCCCTCAGTTCCTTTGAATTTTGATATTCCAGAGAGGGTTTGGACGGAAAAAGATGTTTCCTACTCTCATTTGAAGGTGTTTGGGTGCAAAGCTTTTGTGCACATATCAAAGGAACATAGGTCGAAGCTGGATGACAAAGTCATTAAATGTATCTTCATTGGTTATGGAGATGAAGAATTTGGCTACAAATTTTGGGATCCTGAAACAAAGAAGGTTCTAAGAAGCAGAGATGTGGTCTTTCAGGAGGGCCAAACAATAGATCAACAAGAAGAGCAACAACCAGAAAAGACTCTTGTTGATCTCCCTCCCATTCCTTCTCCAACAGAACAGGACAATGGAGAAGAAGTACAAGATGCAAGTAACGGTACAGAGTTGATACCGGAAGAAGATGATGCTGAGGAAGATTTACCAGCAGAAGAAGATGAAGATGCTGAAGAAGATATACCAGCACAAGAAGACAATAATCAGAGGGAGCAGACAAGAGAACTGGAGAATGATAGACAACAACTGAGAAGGTCAAACAGAGTCATGCAACCATCCAGACGATACTCACCTAATGAGTATATCCTAATCACTGAAAAGGGGGAGCCAGAAAGCTTCCAAGAAGTGGAAACTCATAAGGAAAAGAAGCAGTGGATGAAAGCAATGGAGGAAGAGATAAATTTCCTTCATAAGAACCAGACTTATGAGTTAGTAGAGCTCCCAAAAGGTAGAAAAGCACTAAGAAACAAGTGGGTATACAAGTTGAAAGAGGATGGCATCACAAACCAAGTCAAATACAAAGCTCGCTTGGTTGTGAAAGGATTTGGACAAAAGAAAGGCATTGACTTTGACGAAATATTCTCTCCAGTTGTAAAGATGTCCTCAATTAGAGTAATTTTGGGCTTAGCAGGTAGCCTAGATCTTGAGATTGAACAAATGGATGTGAAGACTGCATTTCTTCACGGAGATCTAGAAGAAGTCATCTACATGCAGCAACCAGAAGGGTTTGAAGTCAAAAAAAAGGAGCACCTAGTCTGCAAGTTGAAGAAAAGCCTGTATGGATTGAAGCAGGCCCCACGCCAGTGGTACAAGAAGTTCGACTCATTCATGGTAAGTAATGAGTTTCGAAGAACTAATGCAGACTCATGTGTTTATATCAAACATTTACCTGGTGGAAAGTTTGTTATCCTGCTGCTATATGTTGATGACATGTTGATAGTCAGTCAAGACACCGAAGTAATCAACAAGCTGAAGAAGGAATTATCAAAAGTCTTTGACATGAAAGACTTAGGACCAGCCAAACAAATTTTGGGTATGGAAATAATTTGTGACAGGAGGTTCAGGAGACTATGGATGTCACAGGAGAGATATGTTGAACGAGTTCTTGAAAGGTTCAACATGAAAGGAGCAAAGCCAGTCAATTCGCCTCTTGGTGGTCAATTTAAACTCACCAAGAAATCATGTCCATCTTCTGAGGAAGAAAAGATGAAGATGGAGGCCATTCCATATTCTTCAGCTGTTGGTAGTCTTATGTATGCTATGGTCTGTACTAGACCAGATATTGCTCATGCAGTAGGAGTTGTGAGCAGATTTTCTGTCAAATCCTGGCAAAAAACATTGGCAAGCAGTGAAGTGGATCTTCAGATATTTAAGGGGTACATCAAAGTTGTGCTTAAGCTTTGGAAAAGGAAAGCCAATCTTGGAAGGATATACAGATGCAGACATGGCAGGTGACCTTGATGGTAGAAAGTCTACATCTGCATATTTGTTTACTTTTGTAGGGGGAGCCGTATCTTGGCAGTCCAAACTGCAAAAATGTATTGCATTATCCACAACATAGGCTGAATATATTGCAGTCACAAAAGCTGGAAAGGAGTTGTTGTGGATGAAGGTTTTTCTCCAAGAATTGGGTTTGAAGCAAGATGAGTATGTGGTTAATTGTGATAGCCAGAGTGCTATTGATTTAAGCAAAAATGCCACATATCATTCTCGCACAAAGCACATTGATGTAAGGTATCATTGGATACGCCAAGCACTTGAGAAGAAGCTAATTCAAGTGAAGAAGATTCATACAGACAAGAATGCTGCTGATATGCTGACAAAGATTGTTCCCAAACAGAAACTCGAGCTATGTTCCAAGATAGCTGGAATGAGTTCCAAATGATGGAACTAAAATGTGATTCCTCCCTTCATGAGGCAAAGGGGGAGATTTGATGGAGTCTGCCTCATGCGCAGACATCCTTGAAGAAGCAAAAGAAGAAGAAGAAAATTGAGATTTCTTCAGCAGCTAATATTGAAGTTGAAGGAGCAGTTGGCAACAATCTTCAACAGCTAATATTAAAGAAGAAACAGCTAAAGATGGCTTAAGAAACGTATGCAATGACGCATACGTTTATAATATTTCTCTATAAATAGAGAATGAGAGGAGCGGTGAGAGACAGATCTCATAGAAAATCTCACAAAAACACAAGCATCTCTCGTTGAGAGAAGAATACCACAGTTAATTCAAGCTGTGAGAGAAAAATGAGGTATTCCTACAGAGAGTGATAAATATCTGCAGAGAGAAAATAGTGAGAGATTTACCACACAATTGTGAGTGTGAGAGATACACACATAGAATAAGTTTTTTCACGTTAAATATTTTGTGTCATTTTAATTACTCTTACAAATTTATTATTTAATATTCTCAATCTGTCCAACACATATCCCAACATTTTATTCGGATCAAATTGGATAATTTACCTAATATAGCGATCCAGTTTGATTTAAAATTATATCCCATTAAATTAACCTGATCGAACTAATCACACCACTTGAATTATTTTTATTTAAAAGATGTACAAATAAACACCAAATTGTTGACACCACAAGTCGAAAACATGACATCTTGCTTGGGAGAGAGGCAACTATCCACCAAGCCAACACGCATACTGTTGTTACAACTGTTTTCTAAACATTTTAATACATACAGATATTGTAATTTATTTAAAACAAAAATTAAATGGCCAAGGGGAATCAAATCTTGTATGTGCTTCTTATAAGTTTAGGCGCCCAACTGGGCTGGGCTACAGCTTGAAAAACAATTATTTATTCTTTCGAAATAATATATTCGGTATATATTATACATATATAGTTCCAAATCGAAGTCGGACAGTACATTTTTGACCGATTTGGTGTCATCTACATAAACGGTCTTATCCGATTTTACAAAATTTTTTAAAAACAAATCGAACAAACCGTATACACTCCTATGTCTTGGTGCAGTTATGGATCAAAACATTTATAAAATTATTATATATTTCACAATATATTTATTTATGTAACGTAATAATATAAAAAAAATTATCAATATTTCAAATAATTTTATTTTATATAAATTTACAAATATTTTGATTTTATACAAATAATAATTAACTTTATAAGATTTAGGAGTTGTTATTGGCCTTTTGAGCATCCCAGTAATATTTTCAGGTCTCAGAATGAAATTTTTAAGAAACAATTTTATGCTCATCAGTTGTCTTGTAAAAATATATGTTGATTGTGGGCTAGGTGTTAGTGTATAATATTATTATAAAAAAACAATTTTTTACTTGGAAGATATGTTAAAATTTTAAGCTCTAAATTTTTAAAAATTCACACACTTAGGTTCTAAAATATATTTCTTTGAATCAAAATTTTAGAACCTATGTATAAATTTTTAAAAATTTGAGGACTAAATTATAGAATTTAAAAATTTTGAAACTGATGTATGAAATTTTAAAAGTTTAGAACTAAATTGCAGAATTTAAAAGTTTGAAAACTTAAGGATAAATTTAATTAAAATTTAGAGACTAAGAGTATAATATAACCAACTTTTTTTAGGTAATAATTAAAATGGAGATTATAATTAAAAAATGAATAAGACAGAGGAAGACTGTCATACCAAGGTGCTGGGTTGTTGTTGAACAACGAAAATAATTATTAAAATGATAACTTTAATCCCTACAAATAAAATCGTGTGTAAAATAAGTGAAAACTTTAATTAAAAAAATGTTCGAAAAATTTTGTTCTTCCTCAACTATTTTATTAAAAATAACATAACAAAAAATATATATTTATAAACTCTATAACTATACTAACCAAATTACTTTTAGAACGACTCTTTGCCCTATAATATACATTCACGTTAAGGTTGCCAATTTTTCTTGATGGAATATATTCCTGCAAGATAGTAACAACAAAATTGAGAAATGAGAAATGAGAAATGAGAAATGAGAAATGAAGAATGAGGATCCTTATTTTATAATATGAGATTGTGCAAGGATGAAAACTACATTCTTTACACTATTCTCCAAAATTAAATATTTCATTTTAATAAATATATAAAAAAAATTATATTTTAAAATTTTTTTTTATAAATTTAGTTACATTAAAACTTAAATTAATCTTAAATAATGTATTATATATTTTATCTTAAATTATGTTTTTATTTTTTTAAACATCAATATTCTTTTATAAAAATTATTTAAATTATTTACTTAAATTCTAAAATCATATAATTATTTTATAATTTCTTCTTATAACTTCAAACTAGTTTCTAACTACAGTCGATCAAAGTTTCTTAGTATAAAAAAATATTTATTTATCTATTGTTACATATATTTTTATTTTTTTCCTTATCATATATACATTGTTTATTTTTTAGTATTTATTGGCTCAAAATTTTATTTTCCTTCTCATCATAAAATATCTATCGATTTGTTTTTTTTTTCTTTCTAATTTTTCCTTTGTAATAAAAATAAAAATAAAATATTAGAAATTTTAAAAAATATATTATTTATAAATTTACATGGATATCCGCTCCTAATTTGGGGTCTACATTTTTCACTAGGGATCCTTAATATGTTACCACAAAGATTTTAAGTAAAGATGTGATATAAATTATAAATTAGAAACAAAAAATCAAGCAACCCTACGTAACTACTCATGGTCTTAATAATGTGTTTATTAATGTAACGAAGTCTAGCATACCAAGTATTAATATAACACAACATGTAAGTAGATGGAGAAGTTTTATTCATTTCAACATTCAATTTAAATATCCCATCAATAGCATACCCTTTACAAACACAAATATTATTCTTAATTATTATATATAAATCAACCTCAATTGTTTGAGTAAATCTAGTTTTGTTGAGAAGATAGCTTGAAACTAAATTTTTTCTTATCTTTGGAGTATGCAAAACATCCTTCAGGATGACAGTCTTTCCAAAGTTAAACTTTAATTTCACATCATCAATACCAACAACTATAGTGGAGTGAGAATCACCCAACATCACTTTCTTGTCCTCAACTTTAGAATAGGACTTGAACAAATCACAGTCATAGCAAACATGGCAAGAAGCTCCAATCTCTACCCACCACTCTTTGAATTCACCAACAAAGTTGATTTCATATATCATAGGGGTATCAATTCGTGCGAGCTGGGCTAGTTCGAGCTGGCTCAAACTATCCCGACCCAAATTAGTTCAACCCTAGCTCAATTCAAATTTAATTCGAGCTAACAAAGGTGAGCCCAAACACAAACTAAACACAAACGAGCTGGCTCAAGCTGGTCCAAACTAGCCCAAATTGTTAATTATATGTATATTTTAGTTAATATGACTTTTTTTTAATTTAAAAAATATGTTTAATAATTAAAATTCAAACAATATTGCATAAAACAATAAAAATATATATAAATATAAGAAAAAAATCAATTATTGAAACAAAAAGTCAATTACTAAATTAATTAGGCAATGAGTAATGCATTAAACCCTACACATGTAAAAATTAGAAGTCGTCATGCCTTCATAAAAACTCACATTTAGAATAAAGAGTTATCAAGTCCAAATAAAATTTCTTCTAACTATTAAACAAAATAAATAAAAATGGATAGATTAAATAAATATACTTACTAAAAAAATGAACAGTTAAAGTAAATTAAAATGTTACACGAAAATATAATTTTTTTATATACACTAGAATAAAACTTTAACTATTACATACTATATAATTCTCAAGTCAATGAACAACTGAAAAATAAAATAACATAAAACAAGTTGATAAAAAAAAATTGAAATTTTTACTTTAAAAATAGAAAGTTCATAATACTAATTTAAATTAAATATAAATATTATTTTTTGTTTAAAAAGTTAGGTAGATTTAAACGATAAATGCATTAACATTAAAGAATATAGCATAATATTGTGATAAAATAAATAAATTATAACTTTTTATTTATTATCAACTTATTTTTCAAAAGAAAAGGGAAGAAAAATAACTAATATATCATAAAAGAGAAGTACTGAAAGAAATGAAAGATTATTTTAATTTTAATATAGTGTTTTTTATTTTTTTTATTTAAAATTTAATTTAATTTAATTTCGGGCTAATGGGTTGGTCCTAACCCAACTCAATTTTTTTTGGGTTATTCGAGCTGGGCCAAAACAAGCCGAAATTTAATTTGATTCGTATTTTTTTATTCGAGTTCGATTCGATCAATCGAGCTATAGCACAAATTTTCACCCTTAATTAATATACCATAGCAATAAATTGCTCTTCAATAAGGTTCGCTTGCTAAGTAAGACGAGGCCTATTCCTACAGTTCCTAGCTAAGCAACAAGGCCTATTACAACTATAACACATAAATGTATCATTTTTGTCATTTCTTGGGGTTGAGGTCCATACTGTGGAGGATTCCTCTTAAGATTTTGATTGTTGTGGTTCTGGTTGGTATTGCGATTTTGATTCTTCAGGTTTCCCACTTTGGATTTTAGAATTACAGAGGTGGATTTCTTATTAGCATTGTTGTTTGAAATATCAAGTACTTCATCTCTTTGATCTTGTTTTTGGGCTTCCTCCTTAATATGGAGACGGGCGATAAGATTTTTTAAAAAACACTCCTTAGTTTTGTGCTTAAGAATATTTTTAAAGTCTTTCCATGTAGGGGTAATTTATCAATTAAAATATCAACTTGAAATTGTTTATTTGAAGACATATCTTCATATGTTATGTCATGTGTTATCTTTTGCAGTTCATGTGACTGAGCTTATACAGATTTATCGTTAGTCATTTAACACTTCAGGTATCGACTGATCGCATATTTCTTGATTTTAGCCTCTTCAATGTCATATTTCTTTTGCAGTGCATCCTAGATTTTCTTGGCAAATTTATCAGAATAATAATAGTCATACAAATCATGAGACAACCTATTCAGAATAAAATTCTTACACATAAAATCATTTTCTACCCAAGAGTTATAATCTTTTGTTTGACGTTCAGTAGGTTTATCATGCATAACAGGTTTTGTAGTAATACATACATAAGCGACATTTTTTAGGGTAAGAAAAAATAGCATTTTATATCTCCATCTTTTGAAGTGGTGCCCTTCAAAATGAAATGGTTTGTTGAGATTAGCAGTAATTAAATCAACAAACATGGCAGATGAAAATTGTCTTAAATTGTTACTGCAACATGTAAAAATGAACAAAGTTACCAAAATAACTGCTTGGTTTGAGTTGTGGATTAGGACGCTCTCTTTAAGACGTTTTAAGACCGTCCAAGTTAAGCAAGCAGTACTTAACACCGTCATCATAGGATAAAATAGCCTAAAAAACCTTGCTCTCTCTCAAACTTTCACTGCATTATTAAAGACTAGAATGCTACACCTCACCTCACTCGCTGGGACGAATGAATGGCGACGGCGCGTGCATGAGCAAGGTAGACCAACAATTGTCTATCTTCTCTCCCCTCCCCAAAGTGAGTACCCTTGAGTAAGGGTGGCAATTCGTGTGGGCTAGGTTAGTTTGAACTAACCCAAACTAGCACAGTCCAATTGTTCAATCCTAGCTCAATTTAAATTTAATTCGAGTCTATAAAGGTGAGTCCAAACTCAAACTAAATACAAACGAGATAGCCCAAATTAGCCTGAATTGTTAATTATATAAATTTTTTAGTTAATAGGACTTTTTTTAATTAAAAATGTTTAATAATTAAAGATCAAGCATCATTACATGAAACAACAAAAAAGTAAAAAAAAAAATGTTTAATAATTAAAGATCAAGTATTATTACATGAAACAACAAAAAAGTAAAAAAAAAAAAAAAGTTTAATAATTAAATATCAAGCATCATTACAGGAAACAACCAAAAAATAAACGGTAAATATAAGAAAAAAAATTAATTTTTAAAGCAAGAAGTTCATTTATAAATCAATTAGATAAATGATAAACACCATCAAACTCCACTCATGCAAAAATTAGTGGCTATCAGGTCTTTATAGAAACTCACAGTTAAAATAAATAGCTTTCAAGTTCTAATAGAATTTCCTCTAATCACTTAAAAAAAAAAAAGTAAATATTAAACAAAGATACTTATCGAAAAATGAAGAGTTTCAATAACTTAAGATGTCACATGAGAATATAACTTTAACTATTACAAAATAAATGATTCTCAAAAAAATGGAATAGTTTAAAAGAGAATAGCAATACAAGCTGGTAAAAGATTTTAAATTTTATTGCAAAAGTCAATGCCTAATCAATTTAAAAATAGAAACTTGTTAATACTAATTGGAATTAAATCTGTGTATATTCTTTTAAAAAAGCTGGATCAAATTTATTCATTATTGGTTTAGTTTTCAAAAGAAAAATAACTAACATATCATAAAAGAAAAATACTGAAAAAGATGAAAAATTATTTTAATTTTAACATAAATTTTTCTTTTTTATTTAAAATTTAGTTTAATTTTAATTCATTTCGTGCTAATGAATTCGTTCTAACTCAGCGTTAATCTAACTCAATTTTTTAGGATTATTTAAGTTGGCCCAAAATTAACTCAAATTTAATTTAATTTAATTCGTATTTAGTTCAAATTTTTTAATTTAAATTCGATTCAATCAACCGAACTAAGGTACAAACTTTCACCTACCCTTGGGCCAACCCCAAGTCTGATTTTAATATCTTATAAACATCTCCAAAGTGATGAAAAAAGCGATATGGGACAATACATAAATGATAAATTCACATGGACACTTTCTCTCTCTTATTTATTTATTTTTTTTTTCAAAATTCATTTTTTCCCGACATCCCTATTTGGCTTCCGCAAAGCCAAGACCTCCCTCACGATCCAAGTTAGCAGTAACTCCTTCACCCTATCCATATTCCATCCATTTCCATTCCCATTAATCAAATCAGCTAGCCAATCCACATCCTCAACTTTGTACGTCACTAGCTCCTTGTAGTTAAACAACCACTTATCCTCCCATATGTTAACACAATTACCCCTAGATATCCTCCACCCACATTCCTTCTTTAACACTTCCTTCCCCTGTCCATATACTCTTCCATACCCAAGAGCTCACACCTTGATTTTTCGCTTGTAGAAAATTCATATTTGGAAAGTACAAACCTTCGAAAGCCGTTGGTTATCAAGTCCCTCATCCAAAGAGTTGTGGGTTCAAGCTTTAGCAGGAATATAAAAATTGTTATTGGTCAAAAGCAAAATTTACACTCAAAAGAAACTTGAAAATTTATCAAAAGTAACACCTCTAAAAATTATAGTAACAAAACTGACATTCCCAAAATATTGAACGTTCAATTTGAACGTGAAATATTGAACGGGTCTAAATTGTCGTCGGTTCAATTCTAATTGAATAGGTATTCAAAAAAAATTTGCATATTAACTTTTTTTAATTGTAAAAATATAAGTTTGAACATAAGCAGCGCTAGTTTTGTTATTTCAAGTTTAAGGGTGCTAGTTTTATTATTTTTTTAAGATCATTTGATTAAAATAAAAAATAAAATAAAATAAGATTATCAAATAAAAGAAAGCAGAAAATGAAATTTAAACAATAGATCACAAAAATAGAATCTGTAACCGTCAATTGAAGCATCAGATACTACCAAACTGTTTACATATTTTAATAGGTTGGGCATTTGCTCATCTTGAAACTCCATTAATATAAATTGAAGTAATAAATTGATATTTCCGTACTTTATAGGGTGTATTTATTAATGAATAAAGTTAAAAAAATGAAATGAAATGAAATGAGTCATTTTTATTTTATTATTTACTTTTTAAAGTATAGTAGAAAGTAAATAAAGATCCTATAAAATTAAAAGTTATTTTTATCGATGATTTTCGTACTTTTTTTATATTGATTCTCTTTTTTAAATTTATAATATATAATTATAAAAATATTTCTTATTTTAATATTTTTTTTTATTTTTATTTTTTATTATTACTCTTACAAGGACATTTATATTAATTAATAATTCTATTATAATTTTTTATAATTATTTAATAAATATAAACAAAATAAATGAATTTTACATTTTTTTTTTCTCTATTCTAATTAATGTTTATTTTGATTTTGATTTGTTCTTAGAACTCTTTTAGAAGGAAAAGCCGGAAAGCGAAGCAGCACAGAATTGCAGCAGGAAAATGACAGGGGAAGAGATACGTCGTGACTCGTGAGCCCTTTGGACCTCTCTTCTCTACACAACCACTTGCACTGCATCTATTAATTTTGGGCCAATAGATGTATTTTATTAATTTTGGGTCAACAACACGGACTGTTTGGTGATTTAATTTCTGAATCTCAAACATATGTTTGGCGATTCAAGTACAAAATCTGTTTTAACGGAATAAAGAACTCATTTTGATTTCTAATTTTGATTTCTAAGTTTAATCCATGATTTCTTTTCTTTATATTCTTTAATAGTTGTATCCAGATACTCAAAAACATATCATCTTCTTGTATCCATGATGTCCTTCCCTACTAATTAGTTGTAATCTTTATATCATATACATTATTTTTTAAAAAAAAAAACAAAAATTTGTTCACTTTATTTTCATAAATTATATATAGTAACCTTCTTTTCCAATTTTTCCTTTTTTTTTTAAATATTTTTCTCATTAAACACCCACTAGCTTAAAAAATAGATATATATCAAATTAAATAATTTTATTAATAAATTACTCTAATTTTTTACAATTTATTTCTATTAAATTTAAATAAAATTTTCATTGTCTAATTTGTGATTTTATATATTAAACAATGAAAATTCTATTTAAATTTTATTAAATTCGATCAAACTTAAATAAAATTTTCATTATTTAAATTCTGACTTTAAATATTAGACAATTTAAATTTTATTAAAAATTATATTTGAATTACATTGAAAATTTTATTTTAAGTTTTTTTTTTTAAACTAAAAAAATTAAGTAAATTTTTAATTAAATATTAATTTTTTAAGTATATATATATCGAAAAATATAAATATACATGTAACACATTTGCTAGATGAAAAATTAACTTTGTCCTTACTTGACACATTTTTTACAAGTAAAGGGACTTAAAAACACATTTTTCAAAAGCAAAATGATTTAAAGACATTTTTTATAATTTAAGGGATTAAATGTCATATTTTATAAAAATAAAAGGATTTTTATAACATTTTTTTTTAATAATTATTAGTGTTTTTTTTTTTTTTTTTTTTTTCAGAATAGATAATTAATAGTTGCAAACTTTACACAATTGGCGGAGAGAGACGTAAACAGTTGATAGATTTGTATACTAATAATAATAATAATAAAAATTATTATGATAATAATAATATCTTAATTTTTTGGGAAAATAATAAAACTAGCACCCTTTAAAATTTATAATAACAAAACTAGCATCTCTTAAAACTTATAATAACAAAACTAGCACCCTTATGTTCAAACTTATATTTTTATAATTAAAAAAAAATGATTAATATGTCATTTTTTTTTTTTAAAACTCATTCAATTAGAATTGAACGATGACAATTTAGATTCGTTTAATGTTGAACGTTCAATATTTTACATTCAAATTGAACGTTCAATATTATTAAAAATTTTAGTTTTGTTATTATAAATTTTAAGAGTATTATTTTTAATAAATTTTCTAATTTTTTGTACATATGATTACAAGTATACAACTAGCCTTATAGCACAACACCTGGCATGTCGTGTGATGTTACACACTAACCACAAATAGGATATATGTTTCTTTAATTAATGCTTTCATTTCCTACGTAACCAATTGTACACAGCATTTTCATATACTTAATATTGGATAATAAATAATAAATACTTAGTTTTCAAAATTAGTTTGGAGTCTCTTAGAGTTTGAACGTATTAATAGGGTTTCAACTTAATCAATGAAAACAACATGAGTACTTTACTATGAATCAATGAAAATAAATGAGCTTCTTAAGCTTTTTCATACTCCTTTCTACAATATTTGATTTCTCAACACTTAAAAAGTTCTACACTAATAGGCTTTAATTCTTTTAGAGGTTAATTTTTAGAATATATTGATTAAGTTAGAAACAAGACATTTAGCCTTTAAAATCGTATTTTCTAACTTTTGGTAATTAAGGATGACAATATAGATATTTGGTCAAATTCACTTTTAAATGTAGATTGATCTATACAATGGTGACGTGCTTAATAAGAGATAGGAGACTTAGCCCGTCTGAAATTTTGTCCAAAAAATAGGAAGTAATTAGGTTAGATTCATCCTAAATATCTTCCAAAATGATACTAGGCTACCCTAAATATTTCTAATTCAGCCTCTAGTCCATCTGAAATATCTTCCAAGTGCTTCTAAGATATCCCAATATATCAAAATCAATCAATAATTTCAGAAACATTTATAATAATAAATTTATATATGTACACCCGAAAAGGGAAAGAAAAAAAAAAACCAATTTACCCTACAAACCATTTCTTATTCTTGTAACTTTGGTTCTTATTATTATTTCTTGGTTTTCAAAGATTAATATAATTTTCTTGTCATTTATTTTCTTTGCAAGTCCTTATGTTTATATTCCACATATTCGTTTCTTCATTGCTATTACCTTTTTGAATTCTTGTGTGTTGCATATATCATTACGCCAAAATATGGCTTTAAAGACGGTCATTAACCGTCATTGTAAAGCTACGATGACGCTTCAAAAAAAATATAATGACCGTCATCTATTCAGGTGTCATCGTAAATAAGCATTTTTAATGACGGTCGTGACCGTCATGAAAAATAAACAACGACCGTCATTAAAAATCGTAAAAAAATAAGCGACCGTCATAAAAAATATATTCTATGACGGTTGTTATTTCATGACCATCATTGTAAACTGACAATGACCGTCATTAAAAATATCAAATAAAATTTAAAAATAACGGCTAGTACATTATTCAATGACGGTTATTCAAATGACCGTCCTAAATATGCGTGTGTATATATATATATATTAAATATTGTGCTTTCTATTGATCCTGTTTTATATATTAAATTGACCATACGAATAATAACAAATCAATAACTTTATTAATAAATCTGTAATCTCCAATTACTAATTAACTTTTCAAAACATAAGTAGGTCTATACTCAAAATGAAAAATATATAATTATCTAAAATAATCTCACTATACATTAGCTAAAATAAAAGTAAAATTTTATATGTTCTATTATCCACGAATATGCATTGTCACATATATGCACCACTCCTGCCTCAATTGAAATAGTTCTTCTCTTGTATAGCGCAACTTGTACTTCCACTACAAACATTAGATACAAAACAAAGTTTAGTAAAATAATTAAAACTATATTAAAATGTAAACATAGATTACATAAACTATATTAAAGATTAATACCAATTCAGTTATATTTGTACGAGGATTGTTAACAATGTCTTTCATAAATAGCATCACATAGTAGCCACATTCATAGCCTCCTGCTTGTTTTGAGCACTATTCACAATAAAATTTAAACAAATAATATAATTAGTCAAGTAAATAAATACTATAATTGGACCATAAATAATTAACTATCATATATACCTTAATTTGATTGACTTGCAAAGTCGATGAATTCTCTCTTTGAATCATGACACCCCACATATTATAAGCTCTATGTACAATAATTGTCATCAAATAAAAGTACAAGAATTTTAAAAAAATACAAATAAACAAACATATATGGTTTTTGGTCTTACTCTTGTAAAAGTTTTAAAAAATCAATTGGTATACTTTGATTGATGGAATCAATCCAAGCAATTGTTCCACTCGATGGATTCATCAATGCTAACATCCAATGAGCACTACATAGTTGAAAATTAAATTCTACATACATTAACGGAAGATTTCATGAAAGCATAAGAATATATGTTTATAAATTTAATTTCTATTACACTTACCCTCTCCAATATGGGCAAACTAGTATAGTATTATTCTCCATACCCTTCATTCTCATAGCAAGCATTTGAATTTGGTGATCTTCATTTGCCATTTCGAAAGCAATTTGATTTGGCTCCATAAATCGATACAAATATAAACTTTCGGATTGTTCCTTCATCATGCGCTCATGCAATATGCTATCAAGAAACAATTATAAAAAATTAAACACTCATTAGTATGAATCATAATATTTAATAATGATAAGTATATTAATTAAATGTACATTCATACCTAATATAAATTTGAACGACATTAGCTCCAACCCAATCTTCTTCACAAATTTCTAAAATATCTTCCGCCTCTACACCAATTACACCCAAATCATGCCCCAATACTTCTTGAGTAATTGGAATAGAAATTCTAGCTTCCTCTTTAAGCATTGTCTTTTGTGCATATCCCAAAAGATACTCAATTGCATAAGAAGTAGTATTTTCCTTTTGTTTATTTTTCATATCGCTAAACTTAGGTAGTTCTTTTGATTTCTTTTTTGGTACCAACTTGGACTTCCCTTTTGCCTTCACCATTGGAGGTTGAGATTTAGCCTAGAAAAAGGCACAATAACAAAAGCATTAAATTTAAACTTCTTTTTAAATTCATACTACTACCAATTAAGAGTATTGATATCTAGATGGTCATTTGAAACTATACCTCATCTTTTGGCTTCTCCTTTGATTTTTCTTTTGATTTTATTAGTGAATTGTTTTTATGATCCACTAAGGGAAGTCGAGATTTAACCTACAAAAAAAAACATATATAATTATACTTACTAAGATATTATTAAATAAGAATGAAATTTAAATAATCTTGATATTCATATAAGTATCAAGTAATTTCTCTTAAATTGGCTAGTTGAAATTACCTATCTTTTGGCTTCTCATTTGGTATCTTTTTTGCTTTCATCAATGAATTTTTTTTAAGATCTACCATTGAAAGTTGACAATTGTCCTACAAACATTACATATACTTATGTGTGCCAATATATTGTCAAACAAGCATTAAATTTAAGAAACTTAAAAATTTAGATAAAATACCGAATAATTTCTCTCTAATTGACTACTTGTAACTACCCCAACTTGAGACTTCTCCTTTGGTTTCTCATTTGTTTTTATTAGTGAATTTTGCTTAGGATCTACCATTGAAAGTTGAGACTTGGTCTACAAAAATCACACATATACATATCATCAAATTGTCAAATAAGCATTGAATTTAAATAACTTTAAAATTCATTAAATTACTCACATTGGGCATGACAATCCAATGTTTTGGCCACGCTACAAATGAGCCCTTAGCCCCCATCACAGTAGAAAACTCATCTGTTGGGTAAGGTAACTCAAAATCCTCTTCTAGTAAAAGACCTTGTATACACACTCTTAAATTGGCTCGACCTAAAGAAATCCCATGAATTTTCTCTTGGCTACCTTTGTTGGGAAAGACTTTACCATAAGCAACAATATTGTTTACATCATCCATAGCTAACTTACAATCATTTCCCTTCAAAGAAAAAAATGAGTGACTTCAGTAAAATATGTTATATTATGTTTTTATGCATAACTAAAACTAATCATGCTTACCTCCAAACAATCATCATGTATTTTGAGATCCTTATTAGGTAATGAAATTTCTGTTGTGCTATCTTGAGTCCCCATAGGGCTACCAAATTTAGACCTAAAAGATTTTAATTCTGCCTTCAATTGTGCATTTTCATCTATAAGTTGTTGCTCTCGAAGTTGTTGGTCTTTACTATGTTTTTCAAGCATTAATGCATCATTAGATAGATTGGACGAACTTTTTGGTTTTTGAGGAGACACGCGTCGTGTCCGTCCCCCAAAATATTTGGTCAATGTGACACCATGACCGACTCCTCTCACACGCCCTGTGTGCTCTTCAGATTCCAATGCCATTGATAATATGTCTCGATGACCTTTAATTTGAAGTTGTCCCTCTTCAAGCATCTTTTCTAATTCATCCTACACATTTTATGAAACTAGATTAAATATATTTAACTATTAATATATGTAAATAATCAAATTGATTTTGAACTATATGAGAAAATTAAAAAATATATACCATTCGTTTGAACACCTCTTGTGTTGCCTCATCAAATGGATTTCCATTTTTATCCACACGAACATGTCTCCACATTTGATATCGCTTAGGATCAAAACCCTCAGGAGCATTCTCCAACTGTAATATTAGAAAATTATTATTTTCATTTATAATTAATTCAATTCATAGCATAAAATGTTTGATTTGATTCATACCAACATCTCCCAAATATTAGCATAACTTAATCGAGATGAGCGGTGTGGATATTTATGCTTCTTTCGAGATCTTTTAGCTTTTTGACTTATTTTCTACACCAATAGAATGTAGCCATTTAGCATAATATTAATAAAAAGAATAAGATAAATACAATAAATAAGTTAATGAATGAAAAGACATATATAATAACTTACTTGAAATTCATTACTAAGCATCCTCTCTACGAAAGCATCCCATACATCTTGTTTTATATGTGGATAATCTTTCGGTGGACATGCTCGCATTTCGGGATAATCCTTATATGGTTGCACATTTTTTGTGTTCAATGAACTTTTAAAATTCTTCCATTTCTTGCCTAATTCACTTAATGAAAAAATCTTAATTTCCTCCAAACGATCTTCCTCAAATATAAATGACGTCTAAGATACAAAATAAGCATACTAAGATTAGAATGCAACAAATACATATGAAAAATAAATATTTAAGCTTTAAATATAATGTACTAAGTATACTTACCACAATTTCTTCCCATAATCGATCTTTCAATTTAGGACACACACTTGGCCAATTTACATCAGTTATAGGAATATTATCTCTTGCAATCACCCCCAACCTACTCATAAATTTCTTACCATTGGTGCCAATAGGTTGACAATTGGCATTAAAAGTAACTTGTAAAGGATTACCCTCACTCCTTAATGCTACTATTTCATTCATTTTTGTACGTCTTCTTCCTTGACGAGGTTGTTTTACTCCATCATCATTGATTCCCTTTTTTCTCTTGCGTTTCTTACCTTCTTTATGACCATTGTCTTCAATAGAAACTTGTGGCAATTCCATCCTATTACAAGCATGTGGCAAATATATAAACATATAACATAAGTCAAATAAATAACAATTAATAGGTAAAAAATAAACTTCAAATATAAATAACCCTACATACTTAGGTATTGCATTTTTCAACAATCCAAGTGCCATCACAATCATATCGCACGTTAGGTATTGCATCATCATCTTCAATTGCACAAGCATCATCTAAAGGTGATATTGATCTATGTTGTGCATCAAGCTCCATTATAATATCTCCTAATTCATCCTCATTAATAGTGTCAATATAGTCTCGACTAGGAGTCAATACGATTGAAAACTGTCTATCTTGTGGGTCCTCTACATAAAAGACTTGTTTAGCTTGGGATGCAAAAATAAAAGGCTCGGTTTTATGACCAAGTTTTCCTAGATCGACTAAAGTAAACCCATATCCATCCCTCTCTATAACTGCCTTTTGCTTCACCCAATCACACTTAAAAATTGGTATTCTATACTTAACATAGTCAAGCTCCCAAATTTCTTGTATTACCCCATAATATGCCATGTCTTCATATATAGGATTTTTATCTTTGGCACTAGAATATTGCATGCTTTTGGCAACTACACTAACACCACTATTTTGGGTGACATGATTATCATCCCATGATTTTGTTTGGAAACAACAACCGTTAATTACATAAGCGTGGTATTTTATAACATCAAACTTGGGACCTTGTGCTATCCAAACCAATTGCTCTTGTAGTTGAATACCTTGATTTAACTCATTAGTAATCTGCATATTGATTGAAAATAATACAACACAAACATTCAGCATTAATAGATTTAAAAGTTAAATTTTAAGAATAAGTTGATTTTACGCAATCATACTTACTTGAGACTTCAACCAATACAAGAATGTACGATTGTGCTCTTCTTGTAACCATTTTCGTCTTCGCTTATTGTTATTGATTTCCACAATATATTGCATATGTTTTCTTTACATAAGAATATAAAAAAAAAAATAGAATTAAGTTAAAGTATTTTCTTAAAAAAAGATAAGGATTATACTTAAGTTTATAAATTTTCAAATACTTACTCTATATAAGGTTGAACTTGTTCTGTGTTTTCTAGCACGTACCGATGTGCTTGTTCCCATAACTCATGACTTATTGTCTCAATTTTTTTACCACCTATTGCCTTTTCATTAACATGATTCTTATGCTTGGGAATTCCAATAGGATTAATGTCATTAAAATATTCAGAACAAAACTCAATAGCTTCTTCAGCCACATAACATTCTGTTATACACCCTTCTGGATTTTTCTGATTCCTAACATAATTCTTAAGAACTTTCATTAACCTTTCAAATGGATACATCCACCTTAAATACACTGGTCCACATAAATTTACCTCTCTAACAAGATGAACTGTTAGATGAATCATAATATCAAAAAATGATGGCAAAAATATCTTTTCAAACTTGCATAAAGTAGCAACAACTTGCTTTTGGATTTTATCCAAATTATTTTCATCAATTGACTTTTTACAAATTGAATTAAAGAAGAAGCAAAAGTCAATTATAGCATTCCTCACTTCCTTTGGCAACAAACCACAAATAACGATTGGTAAGAATTGTTGCATTAGTGCATGACAATCATGTGATTTCATGCCATTTAGTTTAGTTTCATCAATGGACATCAAATTTCTTATGTTTGACGAGTATCCAATTGGAACTTTAATGTTCATCAATGAGGACAAAAAAGTTTTTTTCTCTTGCTTTGAAAGGGTGTAACAAGCATGTGGTATGTACAATCTCCCTTTGTCATCTTCTTTTGGAGCTAGTTCATCACGAATGCCAAACTCAACCAAATCTTTTCTTGCTGCTAAACCATCCTTATTTTTACCAGGAATAGATAATAATGTACCAATGATGTTATCACAAACATTTTTTTCTATATGCATTACATCAAGAATATGCCTAATCTCTAAAAATTTCCAATATTCTAACTCAAAGAATATAGACTTTTTTCTCCAACAAATTGATGTATTCACTTTGCCATTGATCCTAGACTTACCACGTGGAAAGTGTAATCCCTCCACTTCTTCTAGTATTTTAAACCCTGACAATGGAGTTGGAGCTGGTTCAACTTCATCATGACCATTAAAACTCTTTCTAAATTTTCTATAAGGATGGTATCGACTAAGCCATCTTCTATGACCCATGTACGACATTTTCTTTGAATGTTTACAACGTTCACAACTTGTTTTATTGCTGCAAATTGGACACTCTAAATAACCTTTCACAGCATGTCCAGACAAATTTCCGTAAGCTGGAAAATCATTAATAGTCCACAATAAGATTGCCCTCAACACAAACATCTCTTTGAGATATGCATCATAAACTTCTATACCCTGACTCCACAAAACTTTTAGATCGTCAATCAATGGCTCCAAATACACATCAATATCATTCCCTGGTTGTTTGGGACCTGATATTAAAAGTGTCAACATCATAAACTTTCTCTTCATGCATAGCCACGGTGGAAGGTTATAAGTAACAAGTATGACTGGCCAACAACTATACTTGCTACTTAATGAACTATATGGATTTATACCATCAGCACTAAGTGCAAGTCTCAAATTTCTTGGTTCAGAAGCAAATTCTGGCCATTTCTTATCGACTAATTTCCAAGAAGCGCCATCTGAAGGATGCCGCATTATGCCATCATTTTTGTTTACTTTTTTATGCCATGTCAAATTTTTGGATACCTCAGTACTCCGAAACATTCGTTTGAATCGAGGAATTGGAGGAAAATACCATAACACCTTTGCAGGAACATTTTTTTTGGGCTCCAACGTGGTCTTAGACACTTTCCACCTTGACATTGCACATATTGGACAATGATCTTCCCCTTCATACTGCTTTCTATAAAGAATGCAATCGTTAGGACAAGCATGAATTTTTTCATATCCTAAACCCAATTCATTAAGTATTTTCTTCACTTCATACATTGAAGAGGGCAACTTATTATTCTCAGGTAACATTTCCTTTAAAATCTTTAAGAGCCTTGTAAAACTCTTATCAGAATGACCAGACATCACCTTTAAGTTATATAATGCCACCAAAGCCGAAATCTTAGTAAACTTTGTACACCCTTCATATAAAGGTTTTTCGGCATCTTCTAGTTCACTATTAAAACTATGGTAATCATTTTTACCATTAACATCAACATCAACATCAACATCGTCAACACCATCATTGTGATCATAAATTGCTTCTACCATGTTAATTGTTTCAGTAAAAATATCTACTTTTTCAACTCTTGAAGTAGTTGGTCTGTTTGACGGCTCTTCTCCTTGCCAAATCCAATTATTATAACTTTGGTCAATACCATGAAAAAATACATGATTTTTAACCTCATTCAAATCAAGACTTTTGAAATTTCCACACTTAAGACAAGGGCACCTAATAATATTAGGGTTATTACTATTTTTGCTTGCATATTCTATAAAAGCTTCAAGTCCCTTCAAAAATTCCAATGATCTTCTATCCTTACTCATCCAAGATTTATCCATTTTAAAACCTATTTTTTTGTGATTTCACAATTAAAAGACAAACATATTATTTAACAATTACGCAATTAACAATTAAGAATAATTATTAATAAAATTGAAAATATATTGATCAATAAATCACCATCATGAAGATTAGGTCCTAGGATTAATTGCAATTTATGACTAATAACCTCTAACCTCTATTTCAATCTTTGTTTTCTTCTAACATTTATAATTAACTTCATTAATAAACATGTTTAATTAAATATAAATATATTTTAGGTAGAATTTTAATTTTGTCAAATAATATATAATATAATATTGTATACTTAAATTTTATTGTAATTTATATTGTATATGCTCCCGTTTATGTATATGCTTTCAGCTTTTTCTAATAACTTTTTTTATGTTGCGTCATATTTTACAAGAATTTTTTTTTTAGTTTGGAAATAGATACCTTCTATTTTATAAATTATTTTTCTGAAAAGAATTGTTATGGCTTTCTATGTTAAAGTAATAGTTACTTTAAAGTCACAAAATTTTAATGTCATTTGATTTTGAAAAAAA
This sequence comes from Elaeagnus macrophylla, assembly GCA_029378325.1. Classification (NCBI taxonomy): domain Eukaryota; kingdom Viridiplantae; phylum Streptophyta; class Magnoliopsida; order Rosales; family Elaeagnaceae; genus Elaeagnus; species Elaeagnus macrophylla. The sequence goes on from CM055640.1 coordinate 103,762,870, forward strand.
TAAAACGAAATCCACAAGCTAAAACAAAATCCATAAGCTATAGGAAGAAAATAAAAATGTAAATTCTATAAACTCACCATGTCGTTACAAAAATAAATATAAAATCAAAAATTTAATCTTTATTTATATTAATTATATTATCTTCTAACATTATTATTATTATTATTATTATTATTATTATTATACTAATTAATTTTCATTTGTTTTAATTTCAAAAACATTTTATACATTTTAAATTTTTATTAGTGAAATAAATTTAATATAATTTTTTATATATATAAAATAATTTATTTTGTTAAATTTCTTATAATCTTTCTTCTTGTTATAAATTTTGCTATGAAAAGAATATTAAATTATATGAAAAGAAAAAAACATGATTGGCGAATATGGCTAACAAAATTAACATACAAATTAATCTTTCTTAACATACAAATTAACATACAGATCAAGATTTACAAGAATTTTTATATAATTTTTCTTCTTATTATATGATCAGTCACGGTATATATAAATTCATACATACAAATTATTTTATTTGCATACAGTAAGCTATTCATATATATTCATATATATAACTAGACATCACGGCGTAATATATTAATTCATCCATACCTGTGCAGCGACGGCGCAATTGTGCGAGGACGAGCGGCGTGGACGACGCGGGGACGAGCGGCGAGAGGCGAGCCCGAGGACGACGCGGGGACGAGCGGCGAGAGGCGAGCCCGAGGACGACGCGGGGACGAGCGGCGAGAGGCGAGCCCGAGGACGACGCAGGGACTAGCGGCGAGAGGCGAGCGCGAGGACGACGCGGGGACTAGCGGCGAGAGGCGACCTCGAGTTGGGAGGACGACGCGGGAACTAGCGGCGAGAGGCGACCGCGAGCTGGGAGGACGATGTGGGGACGAGCGGCAGCGAGGACGACGCGGCGACCGGAGAGGAAGAAAACTGGTAGACGGAGCGCAGGGAGAGTCGCTGGAAAACACTGTGCAAGCTAGGAAAATTTTACTGTACAAGCAGGAAAAAACCGAATGTATACATACATACCCTAATTAGTTTACGTGTGCGAGGGAAAATTTTAAAAAGATTTTACGACGGTTATTTTTTAATAACCGTCATTAAATATATTTATTTTTAATTTTAAAATTTTTGATGACTATCATAATTTAAATGACCGTCATAAAAAAAATTTATTATTTATTTTAAAGTTTTAATGACGGTCATGTTTAAAAATAACCGTCATTAAATATATTTATTTTTAATTTTAAAATTTTTTATGACTATCATAATTTAAATGACCGTCATAAAAAAAAATTTATTATTTATTTTAAAGTTTTAATGACGGTCATGTTTAAAAATAACCGTCATTAAATATATTTATTTTTAATTTTAAAATTTTTGATGACTATCATAATTTAAATGACCGTCATAAAAAAAATTTATTATTTATTTTAAAGTTTTAATGACGGTCATGTTTAAAACGACCGTCATCATAAGTTCAAAATTTATGACCGTCATCGTTACTTCATATACATATTTTTAATGACGGTCATTTAAAAAAAAAACGGTCGACCGTCCTTAAAAGCCATTTTTGGCGTAGTGTATTTACATACTAATGCAAAAATATCTTTCATAGAAGTATCATATGAGGTATAAATGATGAAATTGTGTGGCAATTTAGGCCCCAATATATTATTTGGCTCTTCCATTAGACGTCTTCCATTAGACGTTTGTGCATGTTCTTGATTGGTGTAGATGGCAAAATTTGACTTTGGTGATTTCATTGAACATATTTTATCAATTTATTTAATGATATTTCTTTTATCTTAGATCCTATTTAGATCTCAAAATTGCATTTACAAACTTAAGACTTTGTTAGTGTTTGGTATAAAAAAAAAAAAACAGTATATTAAAAATTTTGAAAAAAAAATTTAGGAACGATTAATAAATAGAAGTTTAACTGTCCCTAAAAGCCTTACTTTTTGGGACGTCTGCATACGAGACTGTTACGACTAAAAAAACAATAGTTCTAAAAAGTCTTTGTAACAGTTATTAACCGTCCTTAAAATCTATTTTTTTAGTAGTGTATTATAAATACATTTTAATTTTATTTTATTTATAATATTAATACATGATAATTAATTTATCATTTTTTTCATAAATTTTAATTTTTAAATCTAATTACCTGCTTGCAAAATAAACATTTTTTTTTTCTTTTTGGGAGAAGAAGATAAAAGATAAACATGTTTTAGCAAAAAATTTCTTATTTGTTTCCAAATTTCAACCACTTAGACAATCTTTATTCTAATACATGTTTCATTATATTTATTTGGGGTATGGTGCATATTTTAAATCTTTCTTAGTCAATTTTAATTTTTAAAAAAGTTGAACATTTATAGATAAAAAAAATATAAAAAATATATATATATCATGCTAATAATTCTTAACTTTTGTAAAAAAAATGATGGAAAATTATGTATTTAAAATCGCCAAACTAACCTCCTTTAATAGGTCAGCTAAGTTTTTTTATTTTTTAAAATTATTAAGATAAAATTAACTTATAAAATAAACCAATAACCGATCAAATTAACCATGCTTACTACTAAATCTAGCTATACAGCTCATTTGAGCAGTGGTATTTTTAGTAGCAATTCTAAAATCCGACTTATAGTATAATCAAAATTTGTCATGCTACCCTTAGAATGAAGTGGTATATACTGAAGAAAAAATGGTTGGTATTCCTCCATTAAATTGTTGAAACTCGAAAAAAATATTAGGAGAACAACAAAAATAACACTCCTCAAAATTTATAATAATAAAAATAGAACCTTTTGTGTTCAAACTTATATTTTCACAATTAAAAAAAATGATTGATATATCATTTTTTTTGAACAACCATTGAATTGGAATTAAATGACGATAATTTAGATCCCTTTAATATTGAACGTTCAATATTACACATTCAAATTTAGCGTTCAATATTATTAGGGTGATAATTTTATTATTATAAATTTTAAGGGTGTTATTTTTTATAATTTTTCAAAAAAACAAAATGATAATGAAGACTTGTCAGACAGTGATTTGTTGAGAGATGAGAGCAATAAGATATAACGTCAAATTTATAGAATTCAATTTCGTCAAAACAATTTTTATATTTAGTTTAAGTAATTAAATTAAAATAATTATGAATATATATATATTTTTAAAAGGACTTTTTATTTTTAAGTAAGACATGAACCTATTATTTTTAATTTATTACTAAAATTTTATATTATTGAGCTACTAAAATATTGGCCATGGAAAATTATTTTAAAATAAAAAAGTTACAAAATAATTATTTTATTAGAAATAAAAAAGAATAAAGAAAATAATAAAATTTAGTACTCCAATAGGCCAATGTATTTACGAGAGTTGTGGTCCGTGTATTATTGATCTTTCTTTCTATTGGTGGAAACATTTCATTTCATTAGATCTTAACAGTAAATAAATACATAAATAATATTACTATTTTTTTGTTACTGTTTATATTACTTCCAACTATATATATATATATATATATATATATATATATATATATATATATCAAAAATTAAGATATTTTAAAGTGATAAGTGTTTGATAATTTTGCAATTATGAGTAAATTTTATTTTTACGTAAAAGAATAATTTAAATTTTGACATCTAATATTATTTTCTAAGATAATAAATAGGAGATTAAATAATATTATTAGTCTATAAATTTAATTAAATTTACGCTTGTGTTATCTAACTTTTAAAACATTTTATTTAATTTGAGAATTTTTAAAACTTCACATTTAAATCTCTAAATTTTTAAATCGTATGATTTAGTCTCTAAATTTTTAAAATTTAATCTCAAAATTTCGAATCACTTATATGTATTTATGTAGTCAAAGTATTACCTATGTGAAATTGAAAAATTTAAAGACTAATTCACATGACATAAAAGTTTAAATACCTAAATATGAAACTTCAAAAAATTTGAATACTAAAACATACAATTTTTCTAAATGTTCAAATGCCTGTATGAAATAAATTTTTTTTTTAGAAGAATATGTAATAGAATATTTAAGCCTATATATATAGGACGATGGATCACATGCTAATGCGTAAGAAAACATGTACAAGATGGCCTACTTTGTTAATTCAAAAACAGACACATCTCTTCAACTCTAGAAAGATTCCTAGGGATAGTAAAATAGCTTAGTTAATAATATAATTAAATTATATGTATAAAATTACGAGTTTGTGAAAATAAAAAGATATATAGTAATTATTAAAGTCTCTTAACGACACCTCATATACTAGTATATTGTTAAAACTCACAAATATAGAATAGAAAAAGTGTGAGGGGGTAAAAACTGAATCAATAACTAATACTAATAGATAAAATTTGGCTACAATATTAACTCAGAAAGTTATTTGCCTCTTAATTTCTATAATCATCACTATAATAATTATAGCAATAAAGAGTTATCATAACAATAATTATATGTTTTATTTTTTATTTATTAAAAAAATATATTACATGTATTTATAAACTAATTTAAATTATTAAATTTATAGTGAATATTTTTGAGTAATAAATACATAAAAAATAAAATTTAGAAGGAGTATAATAATCTTATTTTATGCATATAATTTATTGATAATTTTAAAAATATTACACTATAAAATGTTGAGACCGAGCTAATATCGGTCATGGCCCTCAAATAAATGTACCACTGCATATAACAAATAGTATATAAAATTTTCTCACAACTCAACCCCACGTTGGAAACAATTTCTCAAAACAAGTCTATACTTTCACTCTTTTATATTAAAATCAAGCCTTTAAGTTCACTGTTTTTCTATTAGCCTTGTCTTGTAATATCCAACATCGCTGTCTATAATATTGTACTCTCTCCCCTATTAATTAAATTTAGTTCATTTAATTTTTTAGTTTAATATTTTCTTATGAAAAAGTGAATACAATAAAAATTGTAAAAAAAAAAATTCTCAAAATTTTTCAGACATCAATTTTATTTCTTTATTTTTAATTATATACAACAAAATTAATAAAAATAAATAATTTAAAAAAAATTGATTATATTTCGTTGTTTTTATTTAAAAAAAAAAAGAGAAGAATAAATTGTGACAAAAATAACTAATTGAGAAACTATTCTAATAAACATAACTAACCGACCAAGTTGTAAATATTTTTTTAATTATATGATATAATATTTTTTATTTATAGAGTTTTATTTTTAACCATATTTAAAAAAAAAATACTTTTATTTTCCTTATAACATAAATGAATATATGTTTTTTTAGTGATAGAATAAAATAAACATTCATATTTTTTTATTAAGGAAGATTATAAATAAAAATAATTAAATAACTTGTTTATTTATAAACAATATTTTATTTTTCTTTCCCTTAAAACTCTGATTTGTGGTCCTCGCCCCCATTAATTAACTGTAACCCTCTTGTCACAATTTTCTCCAATCTCCAGTTATTTATAGGTTATATTGGCAACACTAGTGAAGCTCATTTTTGCTTACTGAAATCTTTGTGGTTAATTGTTTGTTTTTCTTTCTAGAACTAGAAAACCTCCAAGCTCATATAGGCTTAGCTATAAGCCTATAATAAAAGAATACATAGTTTTGAGAGAAAATAAGATATCAAAAACGAAGCCAAACATATATATAGTTTAGGTTTGTTGTAAGAAATATGTCAAATCGAAGGTCGAGACAGTCAGATGCAGGATCTTCAAGGATCACAGATGACCAAATCATTGAACTCCTCTCCAAACTTGGCCAACTTGTCCCAGAAATTCGTCAGAGGCGTTCAGACAAGGTACTTTTATAACAGCACTGGTTTTTCTTCATTGATCACCCAATATCGTTTTCAAAGAAGTATTATTTTGAATTTAAGTTCTCAACAACCAAGTTTGAGAACAGAAAATTGCTACATTAATTGACTCGCGTGTAAAATTCATTATTGATTTTTAACTATTAATATTTTCTTTGGACTGATCTTCTGTAGTCTAAAACTTTGACCCGGACATCAAGGAACACACATTTCCAAAAGCCTTAACTTTTATACGTAAATTATGTAATTTGGTAATGTGCAAATTTAGTTAATGATGTTTCAAAAATAATTGACCTTCATAACGCATGTTGCTAAAAAAACATGTATGTGACTAAAATTTGACATCCGTTCGTAAATATTATTACATATAGTTGGTGTTAGAAATTAATGGCGAAATATGATTGGTTAAATGCGCATGTAGAAAAGAAAGGGACATATGTTAATAGGATTGTGACAATGTTGGTTCAGGTGTCAGCTTCAAAGGTCCTACAAGAGACTTGCAACTACATCAGAAACTTAAACAGAGAGGTTGATGATTTAAGTGAGCGACTTTCTCAGTTCTTGTCTACTATTGATTCTGATAGTGCTGAGGCCGCCATTGTTAGGAGCTTGCTTATGCAGTAATACACTACTACTACTGCTAGTTCTACTGCTGCTACTTCTTCTTCTTCTTCTTCTTCTTCTTCTTTCTCTTTGTAATAATTTACATTATATATATATATATATATCGTGCTTTATGTTCTCTCTTATAAACATAGGTGTGTGCTTGTTAATTTCTCTTCTGGTTAGGCTTTTGGTTACTGGCCAGATTATATGAAATTAACTAGAGTTAAATTAATTATAACATATTTTGTACGTTCCTCTGTATTAATTAGAATTAGCTTGAATTATATCCTGTGTCGATATAATTAAGCTCTGTCTTTAGGTGTTTCTAATCTCTAATAAAAAGACTTGCACTGTAGCAAAGCCTCTTAATTATTTAATTACTTGCCTCTGTTTTTTTTTTTTTTTTTTTTATTGCATTGGCTTATTTAAGAACTGTGTCTGTCTTTATATTTACTTATGCTCACGACATTAACAATTAAGGTTTACAAGTCGGAAAAATCACAAAATTTACATATAAAAAATTTATAATAATAAAAATAAAATTTTTAATACTAATTTATATAGCAATTAATTCTTTTTAATTTAATTTAAGATTAAAATATTATTTTTATTATAAATTTTAAAAAAAGTTATTTTAGATAATTTTTCTAAAAAATTTGAGGTTGAGACAATATCTTAAATCACATCCAAAGATCTCAAAGTTAGTGTTGTTTTTTAAATAATGAAACTGGCTGTCAATTTTGTATATTATTTGATCATTTTGGACTAATTGGCATCGTCGGTAATATGATCACAAGTGGCAACCACGTGTCGACAGACCCAACTATTCTATTTAGAGTGATTTGATAAGTGTTGATTCCCATGTAGACATTGATTTATTCCAAATTTACTGTATTGTCGTCTATAACTATTAATATTAAATACATTTTATTATATAAATAATTTAATTATTTAATTATTATTTTATTTTTTATTTTTTTATAATATTAAAAATGTATATTTATTAATATTATAAAAAAATAAAATTATATTTTTTTATATAGAATTAAAATAAAATTTTATATATAAAAAAATTATATTATGTAATTAAATTTATAAAATATTTGGAATAGATATTCATCGTAAGTAAATATATTGTCTATCAAACTTCTTTGTTGGTAGAATTAATAGATTAATAAGGACTAATTGATTTAATAACTAAAATCTGAACTCATTAAAATTCCAAAATCTATTGTATTTTAAATCTCTGAGTTTATGGGTCAAATTTGTCCTAAACGTAAGATCCTATTAAAATAAAACATTTAAATGTCTCTGTGTGACTGTCTCGTGATGTACAAGCTACAAGTGGATTGTAGGGTACCTAAGATTTAAGTTACCATGAATAGGCAACCCATTTACGTTAAGACGGTAGATAAAGCTTCTTATGTGTGGACATGAAACTTGAGTTTGATTGATTTTTTTTTTTTCTTTTTTTTTTTTACAGAACCACAAGAGTCATTTATCCCCAACAAAAAAATTATGCATGCGACCTTTTAATTTTTATAAATTAAATATATTAATCATTTTTATTTTTTTTACATTTTAATTAATTAATTATTATAAATAAGAATATTTTAGTTATTTTATGTCAATTTTTGTCATTTTAATAACTATAAATTTCAATTTTTTTTTTAACTTTTTGAGACTTTTTTCTCTTCAAATGTTCTCTATTAGTAGATTTAATTTGAACAAACTTTATTTTTTTCATAAAAAAATTATCTAAAAAATCAAAATTAGCAAAAATATAAAGTAACCAAAATTTTATGCTAAAATTTATTTTTCTTTATATGTATGTTTGTTTATGAATAAATAATACTAATATATACACTGCAATTTACATACATCCGTAGATAATTTTATTCAATTCACACTCTTATTAATATAATTAATACTTGTTCGATCAGTAATAATAATCTTTAATAATTACCAACTGACTGAACTTTCTGTTTCTTAAAAAATAAGAAAAAAAAATAAAGAAATTACCAGCTGACCAAGAACACCGTGATATATTACTTCAAATAAAAAAAATTAGAAAGAGAAAATAGTTTTAGAAAGAATTAAAAAAATGTACTATTTGAAGCATTTCTAACAATTTTTTTTGTATTTGGTTCTGAAGCTTTTTTCTTTTTCTTTTTTTACTATTAAAAGCACTTTTATAATATTCCAAAAACATAAACAAATTTAATCTGACGAATAAAACAAGAATTCATGTGATGTATGGAAGAAGAATTTGGTAACCACCAACCGCATTTAAAAATGAACGTTGAGAATTTCTTATAGTGAGACTTGGCGTCAACTATACAATTAAAGGATTAATTATTTCAAAATTATCTTCTTCCTTTCTCTAATTTTCGATTATTTGAAGTTTATCAATTAAGGTTTTTCTTTTCGTTACTGTTATGTTATGTTATGTGTGATAATGGGAATTTTTTACGACTAATATAGTTGATCTAGCATCAAAGGTTAGAAGACTAAGAGCATTGCATAGCATATGGAAGAATGATAAAATAATGGTTTTTGCATAGAAACGGTTTGTCCCACTTATAATTGGCTTACCATTTATAATGGGCAATCTCTCTACGTAGAAATGGTCGTCTATCCCTTTTATAATCAGCCTAAATGACGTGAGGGGTTATATAAGCTTCTTTATGTGACTTAGCTCATTAAGGGAGGTCACAATAGCACTTGGAAAGGGTGGCCAGACAAGACTCAAGAGATTTTCTCCATGGATGCGTGTGAAAACTTGTGAAGTCTCATTAATACTATCCTAAAGTGTGGGTAATTTCTTTTTAAGGTTTGGTGAGAGTATTTAAAAAGCTTCAAAGGACAAAGTGAGGAAAGTCAATATAATTTTCTCTATTGTAGGTGGAGAAAGATTAGTAATCTTGGGAAACTATTGAATTTAAATTTTTCTAAGGTATTATTCTCTTATATTTTTATACATTGTTAGCATTATAATCTAAGTATATCTCTATTGAAGAAGCATAGGACTTAGGAGAATTCTTGAAGCTAAAATGGATTGTATGTTGCTTGTACTATGAAAAGATTAGATGATTATATTACTTGTTTAAAAGCATGAGTTGTAATCATCTTATAGTGAATTATTGTTTTGGTAATTGAATCATGGATGTAAGCTTCAAATTTGGAAAAGTACTATTGTTGTAATAATAATTTGAGTTATAATAATATATTATCATCTAAATATAATTTTTATGCTTTTATTGTCATTGTCATGTGTTACTAAACGAACGATCTCTAGAACCCCATGTGTCTTCCCATACCCTACATCATCACCCTTATGATCCGTTAAGTTCAGTTTTAGGGTTTGTGCTTTTAGATTTTTGTTTAGGAGGCACTAAACTTAGATTATGTTTACTAATAAGAAAAATGAAAGAGAATAAAAATTAAAACAAAAGGTAATTATTTTCTAAAAACATAAAATAAAGAAAATAAAAAACACATAAATTTGAGAATCGCATTAATGCTTTCATTAATACAATTTGTTTCTTCTGAAAAGTTATTGTTTTATTTGAATATTTAAGCATTACTAAGAGATTATGATAAAAATATTTAAAGTTATTCTACAATACAGTAATATGTAGAGGTGTGATGTGCCAACACGACACGGCATACCCGTTGGCCACCAGTCAGTACGATACAGTCTACAAAATATTCAGCACGATATGGCACGATCCATTAGTCAAAAAAACTAACACGATACGACCTATGTAACGGGTTGGACCAAGCCTGCATATGAAGCCTTATTATTTTAAAAGTTAATTTAAAAAAATACCATAAATAAATAATTTTTTTTACATTTAATATAAATTGGACATAATCTAATGGATTCCTAACAATCTATTAAATAAGAGGTTGACTCTAATTTTTAGCTTTGTAAAGCATTATTAATAATTTTTAACTAAATAATTAAATAAATATATAATAAAAATAAAATAAATAGTTCACGGGCTGGGCACACCACGTCAAAGCTCACGAGCCAAGAATGGAGGCACGACACGGCCTGTATACGAGTCAAGGACAGGCACGACATCAACATACGTTCTAACAATGGTGAAGAATATGTTAATCATGTTTTCCAAAAATTTTTCCAAACACATAGGATTGTTCACCAAACTACTTGCCCACAAACACCAGAACAAAATAGGATGTCTAAAAGAAAAAATCGTTACTTACTTGATATGGCTCGTGCGCTTCTATTTAGTGCTCATATGTCAAAATATCTTTGGGGCAATGCTGTACAAGCTTCCACCCATCTCATCAATTGTCTCCCATCTAGTGTCTTTTATGGACAAATTTCATTTGAGGTTCTCGCATTTCATGTATCCTTGCCATCATTTCATAATCTTCCTACCCGTATTTTTCGTTGTGTTACTTTTGTACATGTTCCTAGAAATTAGAGGTCTAGGTTAGATGCCTGGGTAATTAAGTGTGTGTTTGTTGGTTATGGAGGTTATTATAAAGGGTACAAGTGCTACCATCCACCTACCATAAAGTATTATGTTATTATAGATGTCACTTTCTTTGAGGATATGAGCTATTTTTTTCATCTGATACTGCTCTTAAGGGAGAGAATTCATATTTTGAAAAGTTTTATCATGGTGAAGGGGAGGAATTCGAAGGAGCTGAGAAAGTAACACAATCAGGAGATATTTCAATGGGTCTAGTTGAGATTCTTATCCCATCGAATCTAGTAGTCGAAGAACCAAATGCTTCAAGTATCCAAGCACCAGTTTCGATCACTGAAAATCAAAATGAAGACACAACTATTCCCTCAAGCATCACTTCTATCCTTCATCAATAACTCCCTAGTACTGAAAGTCACTCATCTGAGGTATGTACACCCACTGATACTAATAACATTGAGCTAGTATTGGACAGTATGTGTTTCCAAATAGTACTACTCGGGGTCAACTAGTCAAATGTATGAACCAAATATTCATGCAAAATCAAAATATCCAATAGCCAACTACATGTCCAGTAAAAGATTGTCTAAGCCATATAAATCATTTTAAAATCAAATATCTACTGTATTAGTACCTAACAAAATGTAGAATGCGTTGGGAGATCCAAAGTAGAGGAAGGCAATGGATGAAGAGATGGAGGCGTTACAGAAGAATAATACTTGGCAACTTGTGCCTCCACCATAAGGCAAGAAGGCAGTTGGTTGTCGCTGGGTGTTTACTATAAAACATAATGCTGATGGATCTGTGAATTGGTATAAAGCCTGCCTTGTAGCAAAAGGGTTCGCTCAGACGTATGTTGTAAACTAGGATAAGACTTTGCTCCTATTACCAAAATGAATACTATTCGGGTTCTGCTTTCACTTGCCGCTAGCTTAAACTAGCCACTTCGGCATGTTGATGTCAAGAATGTGTTTCTTCATGGAGAGTTGGTCGAAGAGGTGTACATGAGTCTTCCACCTAGGTATGTAGCTGCTTCTCCTGGTAATTTTGTATTCAAATTGTGGAAGTCTATGTATGGTCTCAAGTAGTCCCTTCGTGCATGGTTTGGAAGGTTTTCACAGTTCATGCAGGAGGTTGGTTACAGACAGAGTAATTCAAACCATACGTTGTTTCTCAAACATCAATAAAGGAAGGTAATAGCTTTAATTATTTATGTTGATGATATGGTAATTACTGGCAATGATATTGTTGAGATGGATAGATTATAGAGATAACTAGCTTTTGAATTAGAGATGAAGGATTTGGGTGAACTGAAATATTTCTTAGGATTGGGGTAGCTAGGAGAAAAGAAGGAATTTTTTTGTGTCAGAGAAAGTATATTCGTAACCTCCTAACTAAGACAAATATGTTGGATTACAAACCTATTGACACTTGTATTGAATAAAACCATTGTCTAGCAAAGTATCTAGATTTGGTACCAACTGAACGAGCTCGCTACTAGAGGTTAGTTAGGTGCTTAATTTATTTGGCGCATACTAGACCAGATGTTGCATATGCAGTAAGTTTGATAAGTCAGTTCATGCATAACCCAAGTGAGAGTCATATGGATACAGTTGTGAGAATTTTAAGGTACTTGAAGTCAACTCCAATGATAGAAGTATTGTTCTCTAAACACAACAACACTCTTGAAGTTTGTGGTTTCAAAGATGCAAATTAGGTAGGAAATATTTCAGTAAAAGGTCGACATCAAGTTATTTCACCTTTATAGGAGATAATTTGGTTACATGAAAAGCAACAAACAGAAAAGTTGTAGTGCGATATAGTGATGAGGCTGAGTATAGAGGTATTGCTCATGGGGTATGTGAATTGCTGTGGATAAGAAATTTGTTGTTTGATTTGGGTTTCGAACTCAAAAATACTATGCAGTTGTATTGCGACAACCGGACAACTATTGATATATCATAAAATTCAGTACAACATGATCGCACTAAACATGTAAAGGTTGATCGTCACTTTATAAAAGAAAAACTAGATGCCAAATTTATTAGCTTCTCTTTTGTTCATACTGAAAAGCAACTTATAGATGTGCTCACGAAATGAGTTTTTAAAAAGGCATATTATGACTCACTAAGCAAGTTAGACATGGTCAATATTTATGAGCCAACTTGAGGAAGAGTGTTAGCGTGAGTCATGTAATTAGTGTGTAATATGTTGTAATTAATATTTATTTATTCTATTATAGTTAATACTTATCTTTAGTAGAGACCTAAGTTACAAAAGATTATATTTTACACTTATAATTTTTTATACTATAAGATGTGTAAATAATACAAGACAATAATTTATTCTCATTATATTTAATTAAATTAATAACCAGGACACTGTTACATGAATGTTATTATCGTACTCAAAATTTTACGTAAATATTTTCTAACATATTAATAGAGTACTATTTTTCTATTTACCGGTTTCGGTTAAAAAAAATTAAATGATAAAATATGTGCGGGTCAGGTGATCAAAATAATCATGGTACGAGCTTACAATAAATTAAATTAAAAGTAGGAAAAAGGGACATAATGAGCCTACTTCATCAATATTCTTGAAAATTTAGGCGTTGGAAGTTAGAAATCTGTTGGAAACCGGTCCTATCTAAAAATTAACCAAAAGTGTGCGGAAAAGTAGATATTTTTTTGTCATATTGTGTAAGAAAAAGGCCAAATATACATAAATTGTATTTTATTTATAATATTAATTATATTATGTAAAATTAATTTAAAAAATAACAAAAATTATTCGAAATAAATGTTTTGATCACATGTGAATGTAAGAGTGTTTAAATTTAGCTTGTCCCTTTGCATTCATCATAAAGGTAATTGCCTTGATTCAAGGCTACCAATGGGAGAGTAATGCGGGTTTTCCTAAATTTGAACGCTTTACTTTGAAGGGATTGTTTTGAAAAATTGGTTTTATATTACTTTTTGGTCCAGATTATCTAAAATTCAACTATAAAAAATAAAGAAAAAAAATTATCTAAAATTCAGCAATTGTAAAAGTGTAATTTGTCAATTTACACAATAAGAAGAATTAGAATCGATAATTTCTGATACGACCTATAAATTTGATACAAATTCAAGAATTTTAAATAAATATAAATTAAAGTTAAAATTATGTTGTAAATGAATGGACCTATTAACTCATTTAATAAATAAATTGGGCCGGAATCGATGTTAAATGGGTCATACAGTAAATGAGTCGATTTATATGTAAAAATACAATACAAACTTATGGCTTTTAAATAGAATTAAGTTGAAATTAAACAAATTTTGTCATAGATAAGTCAACATATATTGACATATTTATTAAATAAACTACAACTAAACAAATTGGATCCTAATGAATTGACCCAATCAATCTACAAGTTTGATAACTCTACAGGAATAATATGTAGAAAAATCGCAATTTTAGAATCATAGGGAATGAACCCGCGAGAATTGAGGTGGAGATAAGGATGATAACCGTATCTGCCCTACTCATTTCTCGATCCCGAATTCCTATAAATAAATTTACAATATTATATATTTGTATAAATTTACAGTGAAATTCAATGACTTTTATTGAAAAATATTATTTAATTATTAAATTAACACTTTAATAATAAAAATGTAAAATAATAATTGTTAAAATAATAAAACAATAAATTTAATTATAACTATTATTTGTTACTCGAAATTTTAAGTTAATTATATAACAGCATAATGAACATATATAATTGAAAGTTTATTTTGATTTGGGCTATTTAATATACAATTGATATTAAGTTTTTCATTAGTGGGGAATCTGATCCTAAAAAAATAAAAATCAAAACTTTGATTTTTTTTTTTTCTTTAGTATATATCTCATAAAAGAAATAAAAAAAAAAAAAAAAAACTTTATTGATACCGGCAGTGGATTGATATTTGATACCAATCCAATATATTTTTTCTTTTCAATATTATTTTTATTTTTCGAAAAAATGATAAAAACAATATAAAAGACGGGACATTCGACTTTGTAGACTCTATTCTTTTGACTTATTGATATTTTTAAGTTTTTTACACTTTTCTTCCTATTACATTAATCCACCGTTGTATCACTCTTTTTTTCGATGGAGAATTTCCGTCCGACTCCCACAATTATTTAAACTAATGGAAGGATAGCTTCCGCATCCCCTGCCTCCCCCCGTTCACATTTAATCATGCAGTTGAGAGTTTATTATGAATTTATCAGTCATGAGTCCCCGACAAATCCTCCTTTCTACTTGACTTCTTCTGCCCTTAGTACAAAGAAAGCTATATTTTTGCAGTTAATTTTGGATCTTCCCCCGTTCCATTTTTGGAATTTATAAAAAATAACAACCTTAAAACTTATAGTAACAAAACTAACACTTCCAATAATATTGAACGTAAAATATTGAATGAGTCTAAATTATCGTCGTTCAATTATAATTAAATAGTTGTTCAAAAAAATGACATATTAATCATTTTTCTAATTGTAAAAATATAAATTTGAACACAATGAGCGTTAGTTTTGTTATTACAAGTTTCAAGAAGTGCTAATTTTGTTGTTTTTCCTTCCATTTTTCACTTCAATTAATTTCATTTAAACAATAAACATTCATTTTTTTTTTTATGCTAGTAACAATAAACATTCATTTAGAAGTGGGATTATAGATTGTTATTTCAACAGTAAAATTTTGATCAAACACACTACAATCTTACAAATTGTACTATAATAGCAGGTATTTTCTTTCGTATTCAATTTGATATACATATGCTGTCGTGGATATGCAGCCATCCTTTAATTTAATAAAATATAGTAAGATATATAATATGATATAATTTAATTATTAAATATTTAATATAATTTAAATCCACATTTTTTAATAATATAAAACTTTTTATAAACATATTATTTTTATACTATATAATATAATATAATTTTATATTTAAATATACCACTGTATAAAGTATATACTATTAAAATCTTTAAACCAAACATGCCGTAGATAAAGTAAGATCAATATATTTGGACTTGAGGGTACTTTTGGCATCATAAATTTAGTGGATGAGAGAGGAATAAAGTTGTTGTAGTTATGCATTTAGTGGATGAGAGAGGAATAATGAAGTACGTACCATTAAAATACGAACTTCACTCCATCGACACCCGTGACTTAGTATTATTGAATGAAAATTTCTAAAACATTATGGTTCTTCAATTTCTAAAAATATTTGGTGGAAATTTTAGGGGATAAATACTTTACTAGCCTTCTTATAATGCAGGTAAACAATTAACCTATATTATTAAACTAGTACCAACTCCAAGTTTTTATGGCAAAAGCACCAAGAGATTTATCTCAATATGATTAATGGACCAAAAGCATGACTTATTATTAAATTAATATATTAATATTCCTATATTAATAAAATGTACAATAATAATTTAATTTAAATTTTTTTTAATTTATTGAAGGTAATTTTATCTTTATAAAAATATTTATTATTTTATATATTCTATCTTTTTTTTTATTATGAAAACAAGTATATCTATTTTACAATCATGTCTACTTTTACCATTCTCTTTGTTATAGTTCTAACACCACTTCATTTTTTCGCCTAGCAAAACAATAAAAAAAATTAATTTTTATTGAAACTAGAGTTAGGCAATCACCAACTTAATTGAAGCATTATATTTGTCAATGATCACATCTATCTTCAGCTTACTCTCACCAATCTTTTTCGCCCTCTTATCCTTTTTTAACCACTTTATGTTCGATCAAAGTCACTTTAACTTTAAATTTGATGAAAAATAAATAGTAAAAAATGATGAAGCGATCAGTAAAATCAAAGGGAATGAGTTTATAGTAATGGGGTCGGGGGCAGATAAATACTTTAAATGAGTTGGTAGTGTTTCAATTCTAACTACAAATTTGTAAAAAAAGAAAATAAATAAACCTTGCATTATTCTACAGCAAATAGTAAAAATTAGTTAGCTAATAAAGGAATAAAGCGATATTAAAGATAAGACAAAGAGATTGATGGCAATTGCTAGGATAATATAAAATATTTTTGTATTAAAATAAACAAAAATAAATGAGAGAATGCTTAAAATAATAAATATTTTTATAAAACCAAATTACCCTTCTACAAATAATTAGTTTTTTTTTTTTTAAAAAAAATTAGATCATTGTTTACCTTTTGTTAAATTTGGGACTATAGTTAACAGTTTGATAAATCCATATGCATACTTTTTATTGAATATGGGGACTATTAAAATACCAAACTCTCGATTTTAATATTAATATAGGTAATTTAAAAAATATTTATATAATTTTTTTCGTCAACGTGATCTTTACTTCATAATGTATCATTTATTTAAGATAATATATTATAATGCAACGTCTGAAGTAAATTATATGGGCCGTAGCATAATGCATAATATGATATGAAACATATTCTAACATAAGAGGGTTCAGTACACAAATTTTTACTTTAATGTCCCAAATCACGCTAATTTTATGGTGAGACCTTTTAGATACCAAAAGATAAATTAAACAATATTTTTAATTAATTTAATATTTTTGCAAAATTAATATAAATTTCCCCATATCAAATGTGTATTTTTGTCTACTTATATTTAAAATCTTTTCCATTAACTTTTTTACAAATAATTTTTTTAATTATTTTAAAAGATCTAGTTAAGGTATCTAACCATTTAAGTTGGGGTTTTTATTTTGTCTTTTCGGTTGGTGATAACGAAGATGGAGTTAATAGGATAATGAAGTAAATGGATGGTTAGGATGTTTTGGAATAATAAAAAAAATCATAAATTGGACCAAAATTTTTGAAATTTTCATCCTAGTTCTTACTAACATATTTGTTGACTCATTTAAAATATTTAAAATAATGTTAAATCTATGTACAACTATTTGTTTAACTGTAAAGTAAGTTATTATGCATAATAAAATCATTGTGTAATTTTTTTTTTAATTTAATAAAAGATTAGTGTAGATTTAAATCATAATATATACATAATTTAATTTTTATTAATTTTTCAATTTTTAAGTGCTATTTAACATATGTATTTTATACATAAATTATTTTACTTCTTTTAATTTATAAAATATATTTAAAATAAATACAAAATTAATTTTTTAGCATTTTAAATTAATTGTGATGAACACTATTTTAAACCTATTATCTGTTAGTTTTTAATTATTTATTTCATGGTTTAATTTTGTAATACTTTTACTTGTAGGACATCTTTATGTTTTGTAAGTTCAAGCAGTGTAAGATAAAAAGTGGAGTTAAGTGTTCAAAAAGAGCTACAAAATGTAACCCTTAAATTTTATTTCATTTACTATGTAAGGGGAGGATAAATTAGAGCAGAAATACGTAAGGCTTACGTAGAAATCAACAACTATGTAAGGACCCTTACATGGCATTACAACATTGTGCATCACGGCAGAAGAAAGTGTGAGTTGCGGCATGGATCTTTCGGGTTGCATTCTGGAAAATCAGAAAAACATCGCGGGCCGTTGCGAGAGGGTCCTTGTTTTGGTTTGCAATCCAGAAAAACATAGCACATCGCAGCCCGCGCAGCAGTTTTACACTTACATGCCTTCCAACCCCCCCACACACACACACTCCAAACCTAACCTAACCTATAAACAGTAACGGTGAACAGTAGCCAAAATCATATTTTTCACACATTTGAGACAGAAATCACTCCATTAATGTTACTTCATTGAAGCTCCATCAAGAATCTTGAAGAAGGTGACCATCTAACATCAAGAAGCTTGTTTTAAGAGTGAAAGTGAGGTATTTTATTGTTTGTAATTTCTTTTCTCTTTAGAACTCATTAAATGCTTATTATAATGGAAAACCTTGATTGGAATTTTGTTATGAATAGCTAAACTCTTTTTGTGTGAAATTTTAGTGATGTGACTATGAATGGATGATTATTTTTGTAGTTTATTTTATATTTAAGTGATTTATTTCATGTTCATTATTCTTAATATCTATCTTCATTAATTACTTTTAGCCAATTTAATTATGAATATATGAGAATAGTTTAGGGTTGAGCATTAGAAACACCATCTAAGTTCGATTGGGCATTTTTGAGCATAAGCTTAGTTTAAGTGCATTGACTTGCCTTAAATTACATGATTAAATTATTTTTTTCTAGGATTAATGTTAATTAGCTAATTAATGGTCTAGATCAAAGAAGTTAACTAGTTGATTAAGGAAAAATTGTCATTAATTTGAGATTTTTTAGGCTCAGTAAAAAGGATCAATAAATTCTATTTTATATGCTTAATTGCGAAAACCATGTAAATTAATCTATCCATGATTGGTTCACTAACTAATTTTCCACACTCGTTCATCTTATAGTTTTGACTAAGTTTCTCACTTGTTTATTTTACTTGTTTTAAGTAATTATAATTTTAGCAATCGTTCTCAAAACCAATATTTGTTAGAATATTTAGGATTTAGTTCTGAAACTAATTTTAGAGAAATAATTGACACATTTTAAAATGCACCACAATTTCTTGAGAGATTGACCTAGGAGTTAGAGATGGCAATTTGACCCGACGGTTTGAGTACCCGCAGGTATTCGACCCTTTCAAGTCAAATCATGTCGGGGCAAAATGGTTCGTAAACGGGTTGGTTCATTATTCATTTTATTTAAAACAGTTCGATTCAAGGCAAAAATTCGTTCGGTTCGAGGCGCCATTCGGGTACCTGCTTATGTACTACAAACTTTAATTACATAAAAAATTATAATTTTTTATTCATTTGAGGAAAAAATATGGGTCAATGGTTCGATTTTTTTGACCTGCGGATATTACCCGGACCCATTTTATTTGAAATGGTTCACTTTAATTTGAATCCTGGGTCAAAACAGGTCAAGTCGGATTTGACCCGAACTGACCCGTTGCCATCTCTACTTAGAATTGTTATCACTTATTACGAGTGATTTATACACTTGCGAGTACTATAATTTGAACATCAAATTGTTAAAGTAAATTTATAACTTATTACTTAATTATTAAAAATAAAGACCTAAAATAAATTATATAATAATTAAGGATAATAATAGTCATTAGTATAATTATGTAGGCAATTTTGCCAAAAATTTATAGGAAAATTACCAAAAATAACACCCCTAAAATTTATAGTAACAAAACTAGTACTCCAATAATATTGAACATTGGATTCACACCATAAAATATTGAACATTCAATATTGAACGAGTTTAAATTATCGTCACTCAATTCTAATTGGATGTGTGTTCAAAGAAAAATGACATATTAGTCATTTTTTTAATTATGAAAATATAAGTTTGAACACAATGGATGTTAGTTTTGTTATTAGAAGTTTTGAGGGGTGTTATTTTTGTTGTTTTCTCAAATTTATAATGGGTTATTATAACTTATTAGATAGAATTAAATTTAGCATATGTAGTATCATTTGATTGGCCCACGTTAGCAGAAGAAAAATCAAATAATACAGTCAATGAAAAGTCAGGTAAACTTTTATTAAATATGGTGTATTAATTGTAGGATATTTATATTATTATTTAATAATTTAAATATTAATTAATACAACTTATTTACGAAAATGTCATCCACCTATTTTTCATATAAATATGGCTTCACAATAGAAAAAGGTACACGTAAGCTCATACCCTAACTCTCAAATTATTCTATGAACTTCAAGTTATTGTTCATTTCTGACTTAAGTATTTAAGAGGATATGAACCATACAATATCATGTCTCCTAACATGGTTTGTTAGTGACATTTAGGTCTCGACGTGGAGGGAAACGTATGCTGAACATAAATTTGATCCAACATTTAGCGCTGTCTGTGGGAACAAAATTCTGATTTTAGATCGATTGAACTAGCAAAAAACTCAAGAACATTCATCGTGTTCTTCGTATTCTTCATTACAATCATTGAGTTCTTAATCCATTTCCTCCATAAATCCCACACACGATTCATTTCTAGCAAAAAATGAGCTTTTAACGTGTTTTTGATGATATTTTACTTCCCCAATAGGATCATAACCAGGCTGGCCAATTGGACCACCAGCTTGCCCTCGACGTGCTTTCAAAGAATGGGCACACCTAAGAGAATCCTAGTAGCCCTGATCATGGGTCACTACCACTAGCAGTCCATACCCAAATCAAGCTACAGGCTTCCATCATGAAACTTCCAAAAGTGCTTGGGCAAGAACTGGACCCTATATTGAGTCACTCCCTGGTCACTAACCTAGTTGAGGAAACCACACATATCATCTTGGGAGAATAATAACCATACTTAGACTAGCTGTGTACCATAAGGCAGTTAGGCTAGCTTGAGTCATCAAGCATCCACTGGAACCAAACTCTAGCAACTCTTTTCATTCATTCCAATGATCGCCATCTGTCCTGGCACTCGCAGTCTGGATTGGATTTTCTTGACCCTCCTTGGGTAACCACTCCAAAGGTTAGTTAACCAGTGCAATCAGTTCATGATAACCATGCCAATGATATCACTAACTTTAAGATGGATGACTAACTAAAGTTACTAAACAGACATTGCTTTAAGAGAATAAGGATTCACACCAGAAGGATGAACAAGCCTTAATAGGGTAGGACACACCCTCAAGGGCTACGCCATCTAGAACACCACCCAGAAGTTAACGCTTTCCATGGAGCTGCCTCCCAGGCCGTGTTAGACTTGATGGATTGCTACCTTCTAGGACGTGTTGTTGAGACGAGCTATTCTCTAGGTCGCACCTCTAAGCTTACCATCTTCCAAATTAAGAAACAAGACTGTGGATCCAAACCATATTGAGTGATAGGGGTTCAGGCCACACTTAACGAGGTAAATACACCACCATTCAGGATACTCTAAGCCAGGAACAAACCACTTGGAAGTAGCACACACATGTCATCAACATTACCTCCAGAGCACATCAACTTGGAGCCTCAGCCTCCAGAGAACCAGAGTACTCTCATTCTCATCCAAGAACACACCTCAAGAAAGGTAGACCCTTAAACATTAAGGCACTTGAAATTTTTTTACAGCAAAAATGGAATCCAGGAATCAAGTGCTCACTGCACAACCAATTCCATACGTCTATATTGTGGAGTGACTAGTACCTCATCACCTATTAAAAACTTGGAAGAAACAATCCCAGGAACGTTGAATACATATGTATCAACTCTAGATTGTTTCCTTCCAAGTTACTACTTTTCACCTTGGGGGGTTGGGAGTAACCCTAGAGATATCAACTCTTAAGCTAAGATACTCATCCACCTGGGACCTAAAGTTCTCAACTCACAAGCCAACATCCACCTGTCTCATATCACCATTATCTTAATGGGTTGCATCTAGGTTGGGAAAGAAGTGGGACCATACCCTTTGACACCCACAATGACTGTAATCCAGGATCAAGATAGTGGCCTCTTCTACTATTATATGGGGATTCGCCAAGGCCACAAGATGTGAGCAGACATCAGCAAGAAGCATGGTTTAGACAGATAATGTATTTTTTTCTTTTACTTGTTTCTTGTAATTTACTTTACATAATGTTCGGTGAGGTCCTACACGACCATGTGGATACTAACACCATGTTTTGGCATCTACACACATTGTTCTTTACATTTCTATAAGCATTATTTACACCATAGCTCGCCTACCAAAGCTCACAACATTTGACTTGAACTGCACAACAATAAGTCATTTGCAAACTTGGCTAATCTTAGTATGGCACTAATTAGCCCTACCTTGTCTCTAGAGCAAGCAGTCACCCTCCCTTAAGACTTGGTAGCCAACTCACGTCTTCGCTTAGATCTAGGCACTACAACATCAAATGAGCTTTAACAACTCATTCAACCAATCTTAGCCTGATGCATATGAGCCCTACCATGTCTCGAAAGCAAGCACTTACCCTTCCTTAGTAGCCAGCATATGCCTTAGCTAAAATCCAAGTGTTACGACATTGAATGAGCTATAGAAACTCATTCTGCCAATCTTAACATGGCTTCCATAAACCCTACCATGTCTTGGGAGTGAGAACTTGCCTTCCTTTGTTAGCCAGCTCACACCTTAATTAAGATCTAGGCACTATAAACTTAAATGAGCTTTAGCAACTCATTTCTCTATTGCTCTACACTACCATCTACTACCCCTTGGGAATGAGCCATGGCCCTCCTCAAGTCCTCACAGCTGGATGTAGTTATAGTCATGATTAGGGTGCTTCACTACCCAAAGTTTGGGTTGAACTCGAGACAAACTTACAGCATGAGCGGAGCCACGCCTCTCTCACCCCAGGAACTCCCGGGGCTCACAACTTGGAACTAGTAGTAACTGCAACCATCTTATCCATGCATCGATCTAGAAGCATCACCTATCGTAGGATCATATGTTTGACTCACACGTGTACTGGTGCAGGAAGGAACCACAACTTTCCACCTGACCACACATGTACACAGCCTGGGATAACACTAGAGGCATCACAACCCTACTATCACAGAGAGGTTGGGGCATAAAATAACTCGCAGGTCTTACCAAAAATGTACTCTCTAGGCTGACCATTTAACCGTCATTGTAGACTTGTTTCGGTTATATCTCACAATTCGTGAATCTTATGAAAAATTTTAGACCATGATTGAAAAGCTCATGATGATTTCTATAAGATTAAAAAATTTAGGTGAAATCAGACCACCCAAAAAGCCGAACGTGCCCCTACACTCCAACTGTGCAAGCCCACAAAAAATTTCCAGAAAAACTAGACCATACTGGATTGGACAGTATACTCAACAAACTAGTTCACCATGATTTAGATAGGTTCTTGAAAATCTGAGACCAGTTTCGAGAACTTCAGGATGAGACACTTCTCATGGTATGGGGTAGCTGACTGGTCGACTAGTCGACCACTTGTTTGGAACCTAGTCGATCAAGTCTAATTCCTTGTTGGATACAACATTCCCCACTAATGCACTCCAATTTTTTTTAGACTCACGCTAAGGGCTGGCACTCTGCTCTCCTAAGTGACTAAGGTGGTAACACATTGATCATGCCATCCTAATTGCCAAAGAATTTCTCTAAGGTGAGGGTCAATTTTTGTAATTCCCGAGGTTATTGAGTGGAGGTGTGCTCTCCTGAGGTAATTGTTTTGTTGAAGTGTACTTGTGGTCATTTCCTTGAAAACACCAGGGAAGATTTTCCCGCTTCCATATTTCCAAAGGTCATTATGCTCAACCTGTTTAGGTTCCAACAACTAAGCTAAATGTTCTTTCGAATGTTCAAATGATGATATCTTAAAGATAGTGAGAGAGTCCAACTTGATGAACAACCAAGTCTAGGTGATACGGACACCTAAGAACTCACCCCTATCGTACAAGCGACAAAAAGCAAATAACAAATAACAAGTAATTTGCATATTAAAAAGACGAGATAGAAAATAGACAATAAGATAAAATAGTAAATGCTTGTCAATCTTAGTATAGATTATATGTATTGTCACATATAACGATGATACTTAGATTGTACTAACTCATGCAACAGAGCATAAAAACATAACAATATAACGTGGTAAACCTACTTAGACTCCAATCCTAAGTGGTAACATCTACGGGTTATTTAAGACAATCGCTTAACAGTTAAATTCACTAAAGAATATAAAACAGTTATTACAAACTCGATAAATATAAAATGCCAAATGTCTCTATCAGTTAGGAACAACCTATCCTAACTGCCTAAACTATTATCATTAGTTGTCTCCATAACTACTTTGATTCTCATTAGATCCTGCTCATCTCCAAAGCCACACCACCATGCACTGTGATACAAACCTGTAATTAGTATACGTGTATAATATATATATATATATATATAGTTATTACGACAACTCTATTTGATAAAATAATTTAACAAACTCTACCACCACCTTGTTTCTCAATACAGAAATAACACTCGATATATTGAGGATACAAAAACTTCAAATAATTCACAAAAATCTCTAAGTGAAATTATCATCTCTGAATCACTAATACGGAAACACACTAGATGTATTAGTGATACAAAAAAAGTACAATTTTTTCAAAACTCTAAAAATATTTTTTACACAATCAAAAAGATTTACACTACACAAAAATTAGTGAGAAAATGTGTATAAAATGTAAGAGAAGGTGTAATTAGAGGTGTAGAAAATAAAGAGAGAATGAGGTATTTATAGCTAAATTTCAACTTCCAGTACCCTTATTGACCCATCATTACGCATGTTCGTGAGGCCTCGTTGACCACCTCAACGAACCCCCACGAGATATTAGTGTGCTTTAACGAGCCATAGATCTACCTTGTGCACACTCTGGACCCTTTGTCGACCATTTCAGCAAAACCTTTGTTAGGTCCTCGACAAACCACTAAAAGTAAGTTTTTCAAGGCAAAACTTCACCAAATAAAAAGCCATAAATACCCACCAACTCGAGAAATCAAATGCAAGTAAAAACACATTTTAACATGTAATATATATGCTCCTAACCACCCTGTGTGTATATCATATAAACATACAATAGTGTAAAGATCTTCTTAAGTGTGTGCGATACTAATCACAAACAAAAAACCGTACATAAAGGTAGACAAAAACACTAACTAAAACAAACAGACTCCGTATTTTGCACACAAGAATGTCAATAAAGACTCAATGGCACTTACAGGACTTGCAGACACAATGTCCAAAGTATTTTCCTAAGATGTAGAAGTCAATTGAGGCCCTCCAAGGTTGCTTGAGCACCTAGAGCGTCTTACCAAAGTACCAAGGGTTAGTCTGACTTCCAAGTTTCAAAGGAAACAAAACAAAGTATCAAGTCAACTACCAAGTACAAACTTTGTTCTACATTCACAAGCAAAGAAATAACAAAGTTTCTACCAAGACTAATATGGAGAAAGACAGAAGCTTAGAGTAAAAGTTGACATTTTATTGAAGTCGTGCTCCTAAGAAAAACTACAAACTAAAGGCCAAGTCATAACACTTGCCAGGTACTACTACAAAAGTAAACTAAAACAACAAGGTAAAGAACTACCTAATTCTAAGCCTAACCTATTGCTGACGATGAGCCTTCTTGGATAGTACCATAGAGATAGGTGTCGCCTGCATTATCTCTTGAGTCCCAACTGAGTCATGAATGTATGCCCCAGCCCTTGTTGGATCCTAGGCTATCTCCTCAATTGAAGATGCACTAGCCTCAAAGTCTAAGTCATCAAATTACTCACCATACTTAGCTACAACCTTGCTGAAGTTGGGAAACTTATGGCAGGGTAGATGCTCGTTTGGATAGACAATCTTGAACCTCTTCTTAGCTAATTCAAATCCATGAGCCCAAGTAGCTCCCGTGTCTACTTTGAAGTATTCAGAGTCCAAGTACTCATCAACAACTTTAAAACCGACAACTTCTGCTTCAATAGTCAGTCTATGGATCACTACTATACGTTCCACAATCTCAAAACGACTTGAAGTCAACTTCTTTCTTATCTTGGAAATATTGGTCTCACTAGTGGCCAAGGCATCAGACAATTGCTCTGAATCTAAGTCTATTCATCTAGAGACTTGAGCAACTCTCTCTTCTCTTCTTGAGCAAGAGTAAATAAGGCCCAAGTTTGGTCTCTCTTAAGCCTTGCAACCCAGATAGCTCCTTTTAAAGAACTCAACTAGGCCCTAGTTACTTGCTTGTAGTTGTCAACAGTAGCCTTAAAATTTTGAATTCCTCAAAATAACTAGGAAGGTCTTCATCAGTATCGCTAGCAACATCTTCTAGAGCTTCTGAAATGATTGGGTTGCATGGAGGACAATAGTATCGAGCCTCCTCCTCCATCACAAAGTCCTCGACTGAAGGATAAGTTGGGGCAAAAAGGTAAGCCTCAACTCTTATTTAGGTTTAAGTCTCCTAAGTTCCTTATAATGAATTGGAAGGCGTTGGTGGAGTTCCCCTTCACGGCTGCTATGTGGTAGGATTTGATAACTACAAAACAAAAAAGAACAGTGAAGAATAAGATTAAGTCAATTCTACGTGACGCCAGACTAAAGAATTATTCAGTACTCACATGGAACAGGATCGCTATTGAAAGTTGGATGTAGAGAAGATGAGAGTTGAAGTCCTCATTGAAAAATCTTCTCAAGTAGCACTAACCTCGAACTATAACGTCTAACCGAGGGCAAAGAACTAAATCTTCCCAACTCTAATCACTCTCTTCATATCCTTGTCAATAAGGTTCACCTTTTTCCAGTGAGCTACACAAAGAAGTTTCTAGAGAAAAGTTAGTCAGGCAAGTCAACAAGAAAAAATTCAAAGTACATTCTAGTGGATGGGTCATGCATGTGTGAGCTAATCACCATTGGGAAAAAATTTAGTGGGTGTGGGGCTTAATTTAGAACAACCTACATCATAGGCCCCAGTAGCTATGAACCAAAAGTTCTTCTAACCCTTGTTGGACTTACGCAACTCCAGGATCAATTTATTGTAACCAAAAGTCCTAAGGCTGAACCAGTCTTTACCCACTGCCTGTGTATGATAAAGGGATCTAAACTCAACAAGGCTCATCTCTTTGCCACTCTCATTCTACAATATATAGAAAGAGAAGAGTATCTTCCAAGCATTTAGGGTCAATTTCCCAAGGGGCACCCTAATCCAACAAAGGAATCGCCACACCAACGGCGGGAACGAGAGTTGAAGACTAGTAACCATTTGGTCTCCAAAGATTTTTATCCCTCTAGGAGAGGGTTGACTGGGAACAACTCTTTCTCAAGGAAGTATGATACTAACAGAGTTGGGAATCTCAAACATCTCCCTCAACCTATCCACAAAAAGCGGGGTAGTGAAAGGAACCGAAGAGTCCATTTCATATCCTAAGTTGAACACTGAGTCATAGATTGGGTTGCCCCCCAGAAACATCTTCTTCGGAAGCATTTTCTCCAAAAAGGAGCTTGGAGCCTCGATGAAAAAAAAATTTGATAAAGGACCTATATCGACACTAGAATAGTAGGAGATGTTAGGGTGGCAATTGTCGGCCTGCACCACCTTTGGTTTGATCGACTAGCCAGTTGCTTGGTTGTCTCCCCCCAATTTTGCTTTGGTTCTGCTTCCCAATTTTGTCTGTTCGATTCTATCATGATTTGATTATAGGACCCTTCATTTCTAGCCTCTATGATTCGTCCCACTTCCACTTGGGTTCTTGTTCCCGCTTCTAATATTTTCAACATTCCAGTCAATCATGCTAGTTCTGCTCTTGTGTGGGGATTTTTTTATTGTGAATGTGTGCTCTCACGCTAGTCATAGGTTCCTTGGGTTAATAAAAAATTGCTAAGGAATAATTACCTCTTGGCCCACACTTGTAAAAAAAATGTGTGTCCAAACTCCTAGGAAAATTTGCTAGTCTACCACATGAATCAAAAGTGAAGGAAAAATAATAACTTATTGAAAGTCTATGCTATTCATCCCAGTTCCTAAAGTCCATGCTTGTTCTAAACAAACTAAAAGAAAAAAAGGGGTAAAAATAAAGTTCAATCCGCTTACCTTGCTGGAGTGTAGTCAACTATTGTTCTTCAAGTCTTTCTCTCTAAAGCTCAGCTTTTGGATTTTAGTGTATGGTGGTTAGAAGGATGCTAGGTCTTATATAAACTGACAGGTTAGATCTCAACCACCCATCATATAAAGATCCAAAGAGTTAGATAATGAAAAGATTTTGAAAAATTATGCTCAAAATCTAACTCTTTTGGGAAGTCAAACCCACGTCAGCACAGTTAACTTTATCCCCAAAAGTTTGTTCTGTCATAACTTTCCAATCGAGACTCGAATTGTAGCCCAGAAACAGGCTTTAGAAAGCTTATGATCATGAGAATGCAATGGCATGAAGATCCTTGGGATACTAGCTGCTCGTTTCAGTCAAAACATCTCAAGACTAACTGTAGCTAAGCTACTGTACCCCAAGAGACATTCTATACCGCCTATCCTAGTAAAACGGCCTAGAGGACTTGTATTGGGTAAAAATTAAATCAGATACACGTGATACTATTTGATTGATCCACATCAACAGAAGAAAAGTCAAATGATGCAAACAACGTACAGTCAAATAAATCTTTATTAAATAAGTCGTATTAATGGTAGGATATTTATATGATTATTTTATAATATAAATATTAATTAATATTATTTATTTATGAAAAATATAAGAAAACTACGTAAATTTTTTTTTTTTAAATATAAATTATTTTACTAAAAATATTATATAACTAGACACTATTCTGACTACATTTTATACATTATGTATGTACATACATTATAATAAAATTTGATATGATTTGATTTAATACCAATGTATTTATATTTATCCCATGTGGTTCAACCGTAGAAGGATAAAAAGGTGAACAACCACATTCATTTTTTTTTTTTTGGGTTTAAGATCATTTGTTCTATTTAAATAGAAATTAATCAAAATAAATGTTATTTTTATAGGAAAAAAATAGATTGACATAAACTTTTTTTTTTTTTTTTTTGAGAAATTACCAAAAATAATACTCTTAAAATTTATAATAATAAAAATATCACCCCAATAATATTAAATGATGTTTAATTAGACAACTTTGAACATTGAACGAATCTAAATTATCGTAATTCAATTTAAAATGTGTCAAATTAGATGACGTTCAAAGAAAAATAATATAATAATTATTTTTTTATAGTAAAAATGAAACATTTTTTAATAATAAATAATATTTTTATTTTTATTATTATAAATTTTAAAATGTATTATTTTTTGTTGTTTTTTAAAGTTATCTATTAATTTTATTGCTTTGAAAATATGACCATTATTTACAATTTTACATGTATTTTGGACTATTACTTCTCCGAGAAACATATTAATTATTAGAAAAAATTATTATATTTTTATATTAATTGAAAGTTAATATTTTAATTAAAAAATATTAAATTTATTTATTTTATTTTTTAATTAATTATTTTTTTAAAAATTAAAAAATTAAATAATAATTATTAAACATAATGAAAGAAAGTCAGACATAAAATTGTAAATACAGAGTGCAAGAATAAATTTATTTTATTTTATTTTGGTAGCGATAAATGTTTTTTTTTTTTTATAACTATTTTTAATGTTTAGTTTTTCTAATAAATTCTTAAATTTTGATCATATTTACTCACATTTTTAAATTTTTAAAATTTTATATATATATTCAAAAAATTTTAAATTTTATAACTTAACCTCAAAAATATACTATTTCTAATCTTCTATCAAGCATGAGCAACTTTCACCGACTCTTTTCAATTTTGTGTTTATTAACCAATCTATTGAGGGATGTTTTTTAAAAAAGAATTACAAAAAATAAATATCTTAAAACTTATAACAACAAAAATAACATTAAATTATATCTAATTACACAAAATTTAATATTATACGTGTCTAAATATATATAATATAACTTGAACGATATCTAATTAAACATCTTTTAATGCGAAATAATAAACTAATTTTTTTTCAATAATAAAAATATATGAGCTTTGATATAAATAAAACTATTTTTTTTAATCAATGTAATTATAAATTTTAAAAATATTTTTTTAAAATTATTTAATAATAGATCTAATCTAATAAACCATATTAATCACATCAATATTTCAACAATCGTGAAATGAGTTGTCACATATATCTTGGGTACGAAGAACCAAATTAGTCCATTATTTTTAAAAATAATAATTTAGTTATATTATTTTTTAGTTAGATTTAATTAATCCAAAGATTTGCAAGAAATAATTGAAGAAATTCAAATCACGATTTTTATTTTAATACGACAGAAAAATAAGTATTGAAGCAACGGCGGAGTTAGGAGTTATAAAAAAATATGAGGGTTGAAATTTTTTTTATACAAAATAAAAAATTAGTAAGGTTACAGTAAACTATATTCAATCGAATACTGAATTTTTTATGTCATATTATAATAGAGATATAGAGTTAGCACTAAAAAAATATAAAGTTATCACATCATAATTAACTTATAAAAAAAATTAACAAAAATATAAGTTAATAAGTATTAGTATCACTCATGAATAAAATAAATTTATCAACTTAAAAATCTAGACAAATACATATATGATTTAAAATTTGATTTAGAATGTAAAATGTAAAATATAATTTAGAATAAGCTTAAGACTATATTTAAAAACATATATTTATAAGCAATATAAGACTGACTAATAATAATAAAAATAATAAAATTTTTATATAAAAAATTTCAAATAAATTCTAAAATATTATTAAAATAAATGTCAAATAATATAATATTAGATAAAATTAAAATTTATTTTTATAATATTAAATTTAAATTTAAATATTTAAATTTTTTTTATTATCACATTTAAGAAATTTTTTTACATAATATATGACTAAAATATTATTTTTATTATTAATAGTTACCAATATATATATATATATATATATTTTTTTTTTTTTAACCACTTATAATTCATATTATTTTTATCCATATATTTTTTAAATATTATTAATATATACTAAAATATGTGTATAAAAATTAGATAAAATATATTACTATAAATAAAATATTTATTTAATACTAAAAATATATATATAATTAATTTTTTTTAAAAAAAACTGACCAAGGTTGTAGTCGCACGCTCCACGATGCTCCGCCTCCTGTACAGGAGATGCATGATTTTCTTTTGATAGATATTGGATATATTTTTTCCATTTTAGCCAAAAAGAAAGCTAAAATATCCTTTAATTTTAATATTTTAAATTTGAAGTTTTTTTCTATGTACCATAAGAAAATAGATTGCAAATAGATTTCAAGCTTTTTTTTTCTTCAATATATGAATTTTTTTTTTAGTTTTTTTAATTATTATAGCTTAAAATTATTAATTATTAATTGACCCTTAATTAATTAAATATATGATTAAAAATATATTTTTTATTATGTATAACATTTAATTAATATTATTTAAATAAATTTAAATATTTTTAGTAAATTATAAAACCTAATTAAATTAATATAATAATTAAAAAATTAAAATACTTATTATAAAATAATTAATGAACTGAAACTATATTTTTAACCATTTAATGGACAAAATATATACATCTCAATTACAGAGTAACCAAAAACTTTTCTCGTTGAGGTAATAATTTTTTTTTTTTGGCTTAACTATTACTGAAATTCTAAAACTTTAATTAAATTTATATATAAATTTTTAAAATTTTAAATCATATAATTTAGTTCTTAAATTTTTAAATTTTTATATATAAATCTCTAAAATTTTAAATCTTACCGTTTAAGTATAAATTTTTAAAATTCATATGTAAGTTCTAAAAAATATTTGTAAATCAAAATTTTAAGATCTATGTGTGAAATTTTAAAAATTTAGAAATAAAATTGTATAATTTAAAAACTTATGTATCTATGTATAAAATTTTAAAAATTTGAGGG
This sequence comes from Elaeagnus macrophylla, assembly GCA_029378325.1. Lineage (NCBI taxonomy): Eukaryota > Viridiplantae > Streptophyta > Magnoliopsida > Rosales > Elaeagnaceae > Elaeagnus > Elaeagnus macrophylla. The sequence continues at coordinate 103,795,344 of CM055640.1, forward strand.
CCAAATTTTGTATTTTAAAAATTTAGAAACATATGTATAAATTTAATAAAATATTAAAAATTAATAGTATAGTTTTTTTTTTTTTTTTTCTTTTTTCTTTTCCTGATCATACTTACTATGCTATAGAGGTCAATGAAAAAATAATTTTTAAAATTATCACTAAAAGTATATATTTTAAGAGAAAGTGATACAAATTATATATTATTATTTAGGAAGTGACAATTTTTTACAAGACTTGATAATATGATTCAAATATGACATAATACGAAATTTTATTGATTAATAATTTTTTCATGTTCTTAAAGGTTTTGTTATTTCTTACTATTATAAATAGTCAACACGAAAAAAAATCGAGTAAATTTTTTCATGTGTCAACTAACACAAAAACTCGACATAAATAACACGAAACGAAGCCAATACCGACACAAATAACAAAAAATAAATATAATACGAATACAACTAACACGATATAATTACTATCCCTATTATTAGCCATATAAAACTCAAATCTACAACATTTTTAATGTACGAGACTTTCATTACCAAATGGATTGCGACTGGGTTACTAATATTCCACTTGACTAATACATCAATATTAGTCAAGATTTCAAAAGCCCACATCTATAATTTTTTTCTCTTTCTATTTCTACTCCAAGATTTTTATTTTACTCCATTAACGACTCATAACTCCTCTCTCTCAAGTCCATATCCATGATCTTATTTTCATAATCTTTTATATATGTAATAAATGTAAGTTATTGATTTGTCTAATTTAATTATATATAAAAAAAAAGATATACGAGATTAGGAAGATTTAGGGGGAAAAGAACAACAAAAACTATTTAAAAAATTACATAAAATAACACCCTAAATGATATAACAACAAAAATAATATTTTAATAATATTAAACGATATTTAATTAGCTAAAATTTTATATTAAACTAGTTTAATTAGCTAGAGTTCAAATAGATACTACGATTCAATGTGAAGACTCTTTTATAGTAGTATTATATTGCTTAAAAAGAAAAAAAATATTAGTTTTATGGTTATAAATGTTATATCCTAAGTTATTTTCAAAGAAAAAAAAATTGAAATTGAGGCTTTAAAGTCTCGGGCGTTTTGAGTTTTGAGAAAAATTAGCCCAAAATTTATGTTTCTTTTGCTAGCTAGGTATGGACTACGTACCGACAATGCAACCAGAATTTTGGGAAATTTGTTCAAAATTCTAAAAGCATGTTAATTATAATTCGAACCGACAAAAAGGGTTAGATCTCAAGTAATTAAAATTTTGGTAAATTAACATTTTTGCCTCCCTGAAAACCAAGAGTAGCACATGTTGTGTGTGTTTTGGTGAGACTAGTTTTGGACCTGTCTTATACACGAAAAAAACATATAAAATAGACTATTTTATTTAGTATTTTTAATAAATTTATAAGATAATATTGTCTTGTTTATTTAAATAAGATCTCATCTCATTTTATCTTATTTGATTGTAGTTTTAATGGGCCTAACTTTAAACATACATTATATCATTTTTCTTATTAAACTTACATTATAAATACTTATGTATTATATTTTATATTATTTTTTATTTTTACTTGTCTTAATTTGATCCATTAGCAAAAAATGAGATATTTTAATTAGTATCTTCTAATTTCATTAAATATTAAATAAGATGAGATGTAATGTGATGGTTTTAAAAATTAATGATTTAAAACAAAATAAAGAATTTTGGAACGTACAAATTATTGCTCGAAAGTTAATGTTATTATATACTTATCAAATTTGAATAATCGACTCTTATTTATGTTTTTTTTTTTTAAATAATATCAATATTTTAAATTAAATATTAAAATTGAAACATTAACACAAACTATAAAATAAATATGTAATCTAACAAACTATGTATAAATTACAAGTTGATTTAAATAATTTTTGCAAAGTAAATAGCTTTCATAATGCATAAAAAGTGTATTTATTTTTGAGACATTTTAATATTTATTGATATTCAAAAAAAAAAAACATAAACTAAAAGAAAGTAGAGAATAATTAAAACAATACACAATAAAACTAACAAAATAATTATTCATAAGAAATGTATTTATTTTAGTAACATTTGATATTTATTGGTATATAAGACAAAAAAGCATGAGAATAACTAATGTACTGTTCATTTGTTATGGAACACAATAAAAATAACAAAACATTTTTTTATAAAAAATTGTATATATTATTGGAATATTTTAGTATTTATTGATGTATAATAATAATAATAATTATTATTATTATAAAAAGAATAACCAATGTTCTCTTTATTGGTTAAGGTACACAATAAAATTAACAAAATATTTATTTATAATAAATATATTTATTGTAGACATATTTTAGTATTTATTGATATATAAGAAAAACAACAAATTATTGTACTAAAGAAACTAAGAAAAATTTTATAAAAAAATAAAAAATAATTAAAATTGTATAGGATAAAACTAATAAAACAAGTATTTATAATAAATGTATTTATTATTAGGACATTTTGGAATAAATAAACGAACAAAAACTTGAAAAAAGAGTAAAGAATAACTAAAATGATACTAATAAAATAACTATTATAATCAAAAAATTATTAGTGTACTAAATAAACTAATAAAAACTTAACCAAAAAAAAAAAAAAAAAGTGAAAAATAAGATATACAGTAAAATTAATAAAATAATTTTTAACAAGAAACATATTTATTATAGGGACATTTTAGTTTAAAGAAACTAACAAAAACTTTTGAGAAAAAATTTAAAATAATTAAAATGATATATAATAAAATTAACAAAATATTATTTATTAAAAATATATATAAAAATATTTTAATATTTATTAGTGTTACAAAATTAACTCCTTAAATGATGTGAGAGCACTTTGGTAATTACAAGGCATAAAACGAAATTAAAAAGCAGAAAACTAACGACCAAAAGTTATGGAAAAGAGGCTTATATATATAAAAGATATCTTGGAAAATTAATGTTTTTGCCTCCCTGAAAACCAAGAGTAGCACATGTTTGTGTTTTGGTGAGAGATATTGCATTCCTATTTAAAAAGGAGATAATGGTACTAGAATCCTAATATTATAAGAAAATTAATATTTTAATTTTATAATTTATGGATAGATATAAATAGTTTTAATATTTTTAAAAATAAGATATTTTATACTAAAATATGCATTTTAATTCTTATATTAAAATATATAATTTTAAATAATTTGGAATTAAATATATTTACTTTATATAATAACAAAATTTATAATACCTAATTCAATAATTACTACTTCTCACATTTCTACTTCCCTAATTTCACTATTTTACTTATCACTTTGGGTCCATGCTCTATGGAATGCCAAAGAAGCAGGGAAAATAGCATTTCTAGCCTTCTTAAAATTTTAAAGAACAAAATTACACCATTCTAGAAAAAGGTATTATTTTTTTTATTTAAAGTTTTTCGTGACTATTTGTGTAATTTTTTAAATAAGTACTAGTTTTTACAAGTAACAATTTTAGAACATGCTTGGATGCATTACTCAACAAATGGATCTAATCGAAGTGGTATTTATATAAAGAGTTTTACGGTATTAGTTGAACAATTGGCAAAAATATTAAAAAGCACTTGGCGGTCACATGAAAATAAGATTTTAATAGTATTTGTAAAAGCATGTTCGATAATTATTTTAATTCTTGATTTTTAATTTTTTTTAAGTGATTTTTCAATAATGTAGGCTTGTTAAAGATTTCTTATTTTAATTTTTATATTTTAAAAAAATTACTATTAAAATATGAATTGATTCATAAACATTTAAAAATAATATTTTTAAATCAAATTTTTGATTTTTAATTTTTTTTATCATTTTTACCAATCATTTTTTTTGTAAAGAGTAAATCAAGTAATATAATTTTTGTTTATATAAATATTGAAAGAAAATTATTAAAAACTTAAAATTTGTAAATAATACTCGAAAATTTTGTTTATCTTTAAAGATTTTTAAAAAAATTAAAAAACAGAAATTGTTATCAAACAACTTATATGTAATTTTTTTTTTAATTTTTTCCTTAAAAATTACCATGTATATATTGTTATCAAATGCATTAGTGACTATTTATATAAAAGAATCAAAATCACAAAAAATAATTATTTAATAATAAATTATAAATTAAAATCGTTGAAAAAAAAAAAAGAACTCTTAAAAAATGGTAATATTATCCATAATAGCGTCATAAAATTAACAAATGAACAATCCATGAAACTTTATAAAAAGTAGTAAAAATAATGATATAAAACATAAATGATATCAAACATAAAATAAAGCCCATTTTAAAAACTAGCATTTTAATGATATCAAACATAAAATAAAGCCCATTTTATTTCTAAAAGTGAGTCCAAGAATTCAAGTATGTATAGCATTTAATATTTATAAAAAAAGTAAAAATAATGAAAAAATACTACTTAAAATTTATAACAATAAAAATTTTAATTAAAAATTGAGAATGATATAAATTAGAATTAAGAGGCACTAATTTTTTATTATATATTTAAGGGTCATTAATTTTGAATATTTTTTATAAAAAAGTATAGCATTTAAATGTTCCGCTAGAATTTTGTTGTACTTTGAAATTCTACCAAAACAGTTTTCAATTGGCGGGCCTATCGTTGAACACGATTGGGCTGTATATCCTAAATAGATCAGACATTTTTACAATGGGCCTGAGTTAGAGTTAAAAAAGACGTACTATTTACCTGATATAGCATACTTTTGCAAGAAACCAATATTTTTACGCAAAATAGAAAAAAAAAAAAAGAATGTATTATAATGAAGAAAAAATAACATTTTGAACCCTAAAATCTTTTAAATTTAAAGATTTAAATATAACCCTTACATACAATTTAAATTTATATGTAATCTTATATAAACATTAAAATATATTATGACAAAAATCATAAAAAATTAAACGAATAATCAAGAAATAATGAACATAGAGACATACGATATTTCAGGACATTTTTTCAAGAAATGATATTTAGTAAAAAGAAATTTAAAGAAATTCAAAATTAAACTTTAAAGAAAGTGATGGATTTAAAGAATTATTTTTTTCTAAAATAAGAAAAATATTTCTTAGAAAAGATATAATTTATTATAGTATAAGTAATACATAAATAAGTATAATTATAACAGATGCAAATGAAGATTTAACATACCATTAATTAATAAAGAAATAATTATTGATAAATTATCAAAAATTTCCCAAAAAGATAAAGAAAAAATTGGATATATTCACCTTGGAGAAATACAAATTCTAATTAAAATATACTTTAGAAAATGGATTGATATACCTATAAAACTAGCATTATTAGCATATGAATTTGAGAGAAGAAATTTAATGAAAGAAGGAAATCATCAATTTTCAATACATTATATAGTATGATATTCATTAACCAATAGTCATAATAATTCAATATACAGATATAATGAGTTTATAAAAATAGAATTTTTTTTTTCAAAAAATAGGAAAAGTAATAAAACCAGAAATAATGACAGATTTTGAAATACCAAAAGAATGAAAATTAGATATTAAAGAAAAATCTCTTATACCAGGTAGAAAAAGTAGCATTTCTAAAATAAAATTTATTGAAGATAATGCAAAAGTCAGTAAATCTGAATGGGAATAACAAGAAGAGATAAAAGAATTAAAATAGGAGATTAAATAAATTAAAACTTATTAATACATGAAGTAATAGGGGATTAAAAAATATTAAAATCAAAGTTACAAGAAATAGAGTTAGAAGGAAATGGAAATATAAAAACTATAATGAAAGCTTTAATTCTTTTAACCGAACAAGTAGATGCAACATGCGAATCAAATACCAAATATTACAAAGTATAAATGATATACAAAAAGAATTTCTTGAAAAAATAAGAGAACATAATTGTACTAAAAAATAATTAGATATACATAAAGAAATAATATAATTAAGAAAAGATGTAAATGATATACCAAAAACTAATGGATTAAAATTTGACCCTTTAAAAGGATTAAAAGAAGAACTCTTAGGAGATCTGATGCATTGATACCTGATAGACTTGCAATTACTTATATATCAATAACCCTATCAATGTAGTAATGGACAAATAAGGGATCGTTAGGGACCGGGGACTGAAGGGACACCTACAATAAGTGTTAGTATAATAAATATTCACAAATATACAATATGTAGAAGAATTTATGAGGTTTTGGAATCGGTTTTTAACTAAAAGCAAAAACAAAAATTATATACAAGTGATCATCTCCATTCACACAACCATAAATAACTAAGCATTTAATCAGATTGTCATAAAAAATAACAACAAATTCACTCCCAAAAGTATGCATAAGAATCGAACCCTTGAGAATAAAGGCAACGACCTCAAATACCCAACATATTCTTCTAAAGTCTCTAAGATATAGGAAATGTCCACCACCTAGATATTTTACCCGACTTAAACATAGCAGAAACGTCTAACCATGTAAAAATCAAAGTAGATTATTAAGCTTTCATGAATATAGTTCGAATACAAGCTAAGACTATGAGTGTCAAACCATAAATAATAACCTTGCAATCCTCACACACACTTTTACAAGTTTCACCTCTTGATTAAAACCTTATAAGGATCGCCCTATGAGAATCCTAATAGGCAATATAATATCTTTCATCACCACATAGAAAACATTCATATGTAGTGCTACTAACTACCATGATATATAAACCCTATATGTTTCGAACCATATAAGACTATATATCTAAATTAGAGTGAAAATTATTACACATAATCATAGTTCATGAATTCATAACTACATATCATTAACAATCAAATTTAATGCTTTAATCAAATATAAAAATAAAGAAGACTTATAGCAAATAAATCATATTTCCAATAAAAGAATCCAAAGCAAATAACTTCAATGTAATAATAAGAATTAAAAGCAATAAATATAAATATTACACTTTTGAAGCTTGAGAAGTCTTAATGATGATCCTTACGTCCTTGAGAAATCTTGATAATAATCTTTTACTCTAAGGTTAATGCAAATGAAGAGATAATTTTGAAAGGTGAAGCCTTGCTCCTTATATAGGAAAATTGGTTGGCTATCTTCTCTTCTTTTTCCAATGTGGGACTCATTGCACCTCCTTTATAGGATAATTTTATGCTAATTCTTTGCTTTAATTTCGATGTGGGACTTGGTGTGCTCTTTTGAGTTGAATTCAAAATCCAAGTTTTCGGCCAAATTGACCTTTGATCACTAAAACGGGCATATCTTAGTCTTCAAAATAGATATGATCAAGTTCTTGGATGTTATGAAAACTAGACATGTAGGGCTTTAGAATGACACCTCATTAATGATTTTTGGACTTCTAAGTTGTCCGGTAAAACCCCACGAAGTTGGACTACAAAATCTATCAAAATTCTGATTTCCTTCCCATTTGAGTTTTATTTTGATTATGATTGTTTCTTGGTCTCCACTCCTTCCTTTTCAAGTGTAACACACCCTAAACTCTCCAATTTTATGATGATAATGCAGATTTCCTACAAAAAAATTAAGAATTTGTAAGAAAAGGAAAGTTATAATAAACAAGAAAAGCTCAAAAGCTTCATTTATGCTCATTTTTGCACACGAATGCTATCTAGGGACTCATTTCAACAAAATAAGCTAAAAGTAACACAATTAAGATTAAAACGTAACCAAATAAGTAAGAAAATACCTTAAAAATGTCACACAAAGTGTTCCTTAACATTTTTCTCAAAATCCGTACTCTTATGGCATCAAGATTTTAACACTTAATCAAAAATCAAAACAAGAAATTTGAGAGTTTAATTGACATGCATGATCCTCGTATGAGCAAGTAAGACATGGTAGAACAATGGTGAATCAATGGAGCTCAACATGTTTCAGACAAGTTTAGATTTATCCTCACCAAGGTATGCACTCTATTTTCACTTAGATGTAAGGCCTATGCTTAAAAGCTTTTCACTCAATGATATGTGAGAGAACAAATTGTAAGGCAACAAATAACTCACATATATAAGAAACAAAGGAACTTTAGTAAAAAAAAAAAAAAGCTTTAATAAACCTCACGAAGGATATCAATTACGTGCACAAATAGACCTTAACCATATGCTCATTTCTGTGAATAATCTCCAACAGATCAAGGGTTGCCCATTTTAAGGATAAAAAAGGACTTGATAAGGGTTGTAATATGGCTAGGCTAGGGTTTTATGAAATGAATGGATAAAGAATTCAAAGATCTAGCAGAGCATATATAAGCCATCTTATAACACCATTAAGGGCAAGATTTCATCATGTTAGGCACATACATCATTCTTAAATGTGGGAACAAACATACGTCGAAAATTAGGACTTGACTTTCATTTAGATGAAACAATCTGATCCCACTATTTTTTTTTATTTTATATAAATACTTTTCTTTTCTCTTTCTTTTTTAAACTTCACGGCCCACAATGAATTTTCTTTTTCTTTTTGCCTTTTCTTTTAACACCCCCACACTTGTTTTATAACACATCTCCACAAAGATAATAAAGTTACGCCTTACTTGATCAGGGTAGAGGTATACTACACTAAACTCATGGTAGAGAGATATTAAGGTTAATGAAACAAAGGTTCTTCACATGTAAAGCTCAATGGGGTTAAAACTAACGGGTGTGCATCTTGTGAACACAAATGGAGACACATGGTAATTTAGCAATGGTGGATATCCTAGGTGCCTTTATCCTTTCCAAAATCAGGGCATATTATGATTCAAAGCTTTGAAAATCACAGAAACAAGTTCTAGTAAACTCTCTAGTCTATTGTAATTCTATGACATGCAATTGATTAAATTTGAAGGAACAATGAGGTTTAACAATAGATTATAGCCAAAGAATTTATGATTTCATATCAACTCTCAACAAAGAATGCATATATAGGCTCAAAAGCTCACATAAGGGTCCATATGAATCAAAACAAGTCTTAGCATGCTCAAAATTTGTACCAAAATTCAACTCCTCATCTACTACAAGTCATATGATTCCCAATTAACCAAAGAATAGCATGTAGAAATCATTTTGATCTTATGTTCATCTTTCAACCATAATTTCAAAGATATGCTCATCCTAGATAGTTAAGGGCATCCTAAGACTCAAAAACAAAACAAATAGACTTAAAACTAACCTAAAAGGTAAGGAATTTTTTTTTATATAGATTTTGTTAAAAGATGAATTAAAAACACACCATGTAAATCCCTCCCCCACACCTAAACTCTACATTTTCCTCAATGAACAGAATAAAGCATGTTATATAGAATATAAAAATGGTGAAGGTATTCACAATAAAACAATCACAATAAAAAGCAAATAAAATAATTGAATAACATATATAGTTCAATCAAAAGAAGTAGAGGGATAGAATTGCAAATCTGCTTTTGATGGCTCCTCCACAGCTTCTGAATGAATTGGGTTGCCTCCCAAGTAGCACTTAATGTTTATAGTCTTCAGCCTAGACTCTTCATTCGCACTTATTAAATGGATGGTGAGTTTTTGAGATTCATTTCCTCCATAGCTTGCTCCTCAAAACTAGCATAGTAAGGTTTCAATCAATGGTCATTCACCTTGAATTCATTTCCTGTTGTTGTACTCTTTATCTGCACTGCTCCATGGGGAAAAACATTAGTAACAACAAACGGTCCAATCCATCTAGAACGCAGCTTACCAGGAAAAAGTTTAAGTCTGGAATGGAAGAGGACTTTTTGTCCTATGGTGAAATACTTTCTTCTAATCATCTTGTCATGAAATGCCTTAGTCCGTTCCTTATACAATCATGTAGAGTCATAGGCTTCATTTCTTATCTCCTCAAGCTCATTCAGTTGAAGCTTTCTATGCAAACCTGCTTCATCAATATCCACATTAAATTTCTTTACTGCCCACCATGCTTTATGTTCAAGCTCAACTGGCAGATGACAAGCTTTCCCATAAACCACTCTGAATGGAGACATCCCAATTGGTGTTTTGTAAGCTGTCCGATACACCCATAATGCATCATCAAGTCTGAAACTCCAATCCTTTTGTCTTGGCCCGACAATCTTTTCCAAAATTCTCTTGATTTCTTGATTTGAAACTTCAACTTGTCCACTAGTTTGTGGATGATAAGGCGTTTCCACCTTATGGGTGATGTGATATTTCTTAAGCAAAGCTTCAATCGTCCGATTGCAGAAGTGAGAACCACCATCACTAATGAGCACTCGAGGCATTCCAAACCTGCTAAATAAGTTAGTCCTCAAAAATCCTGCAATAACTTTAGAATCATTAGTCCGAGTGGCTCTTTCTTCCACCCATTTTGAGACATAATCCATAGCTAACAAAATATACATGAAACCATTTGAGGAAGGGAAAGGTCCCAGAAATCAATTCCCCATATATCAAAAATTTCCACAGCACTCACATTATACAGAGGCATTTGATCTCATGGACCAATGTTTCCTATCCTTTGACATCGATCACACGTCATGCAATATTTATATGCATCCCTAAAAATGGTAGGCCAATAAAATCCACTATCTAGCACCTTAAGGGCTGTCCTACGAGCACCAAAGTGGCCACCACAAGATTCATAATGGCAAAATGCAAGTATGGATCTTTGTTCAGATTAGGGACACATCTCCTAATTATTTGATCAGCACAATGTTTCCACAAATGGGGTTCATCCCACATATAATGCCTAGCTTGAGACTTAAGTCTCTCTCTACTAGCATGAGGTAAATCAGCAGGAAATTCCTTAGTTACAATATAATTGACAATGTCTGCATACCAAGGATCCATTACCTCAATCCTAAAGAGTTGTTCATCTGGGAATGATTCTTGCAATGGTAGGGCTTCTCCCTCATGAGCAATTCTACTTAAGTGATCAGCCACGACATTCTCGCTTCCCTTCTTATCCTTGATCTCAAAATCAAACTCCTGAAGTAGAAGCACCCATCTCGCTTTGAATCCTTCTTTGTCATGAGATACTTAAGTGCTGCATGGTCAGTGTAAACAGTAACTTTAGTTTGCAACAAATAAGAACGAAATTTATCTAAAGCAAAAACAACAGCAATGAGCTCTTTTTCTGTTGTTGAATAATTTAATTATGCATTATTAAGAGTCTTGGAGGCATAATAGATAGCATAGGGCTTCTTGTCCTTCCTTTGTCCCAAAACTGCACCAACAGCATAGTTTGAGGTGTCACACATCAGTTCAAAGGGTAATGACCAATTTGAAGGGCACATGATAGGAGCAGTTGTCAATAACTCTTTGAGATTCTCAAAAGCTTCCTTGCACTTCTTATTAAACACAAAATATACATCCTTCTGAAGTAGTAAACACAAGGGTCTGGCTATCTTAGAAAAATCCTTGATAAACCTCCTGTAGAAATCTGCATAACCAAGAAAGGAACGAACTTCCCTCACAGTTATGGGGCAAGGTAAGTGACGCACAAGATCAACTTTAGCCTTATCTACCTCAATCCCTCTAGCATACACTATATGGCCTAGAACAATCCCTTGTGTCACCATGACGTGGTACTTTTCCCAATTTAAAACAAGGTTAGTTTCAATACATCTCTTGAGCATGAGTTCCAAATTCTCCAAACATGCATTAAAATTGTTACCAAAAACACTAAAGTCGTCCATAAAGACTTCAATAATGCTTTCAATGTAGTCAGAGAAAATGGATAGCATACAACATTGAAATGTACCTGGGGCATTGCACAAACCAAAGGGCATATGACGATAGGCAAACGTACCAAAAGGGCTAGTGAAAGTGGTTTTCTCTTGATCTTCTTGAGAGATACAAATCTGATTATAACCACTATAACCATCCAAGAAACAATAGAAAGGATAACCAGCTAACCTTTCGAGCATCTGATCAATGAAGGGTAAGGGAAAGTGGTCCGTCCTTGTGGTGGCATTGAGCTTCCTATAATCAATGCAAATACGAAATCCAGTAACAACTCTTTGAGGCACAAGCTCATTATCAACATTCTTTATAACAGTCACGCCACTTTTCTTGGGAACAACTTGAATTGGAGAGACTCATTTGCTGTCAGAGATAGGGTAAATGACTCCACAATCTAAGAGCTTGATAATCTCCTTCTTTACTACCTCCATCATAGGGGGATGGAGACGTCTTTGGGCCTCTATGGTAGGCTTGTCGCCATCTTCTAGCAAAATTCTGTGGACACAAGTTGTTGGACTAATTTCCTTGATATTTGCCAAGGTCCAACCAATTTCATTTTATACTTCTTTAACACTTCCACGAGCTTTGCTTCTTGTCTATCCTCCAATTTTAACGACACAATGACTGGTAAGGTCTCATTTTCTCCCAAATATGCATACTTCAAGTGGTCAGGTAAAGGCTTGAGTTCAAGTTTTGGAGCCTGCTCTAATTGAAGGTAACAACTTGTTAGTAGAAACAGGAACAGCTAAAGATAGAGAGCCATACCTTGGTGTACTTCGAACATGCTGATTCTCAAGGGAGGCTATAGTTTCAATCACAAATGGTTCAGTGTCCTCCAATAGCTCATCTATTGGCGTCATTTTGCCTTTCTCATTGTATCTAACTCTTTGAGAAATAATTGTTGCCAACTCATCTTCGTTCATGGCTTCAGAGAACCTTTGTGCCAGTTCATCTAGCATATCAACAGAACAACAAGGTTTAACCTCAAAAAGTGGATACCTCATAGCTTCGAAGATGTTGAAGTTTATTATTTCTCCCTCAAACTCCATGATGAGTGATCCTTCATATACATCAATCTTTGTTCTTGCTGTTCTCATTAAAGGTCGCCCTAAGAGCATTGGTGTTGATTCCATAGGCGAGTCTTCCATGTCTAGAATGTGGAAATCTGCAAGAAAGATGAGTTCATTAACCTGCACAAGAACATCTTCTACATACCCCAATGGGTGTTTGTTAGATCGATAAGCCAATTGAATGATAACCTTATCTTTCTTTAATGCTACTAGACCTAAAGATTGATAAATACTATAAAGCATAACATTGATGGATGCTCCTAAGTCTAGCATAACATTCTCAAACCTAGTGTTACCAATCACACAAAGGACAGAAAAACTCCTTGGATCCTTCAACTTAGGAGGCAATTTCCTTTGGAAGATTGCAGACACTGTTTCATTCATTTTTACCACCTCTTTCTCACGAGTTTGCCTCCTTGTGGTGCATAGATCCTTAAGAAACTTGGCATACTTAGGTACTTGCTTGAGACATTCAATCAAGGGCATGTTCACTTCCACCTTTTTAAAAATTTCGAGAATGGCTTGATCGGACTCATCCTTCTTGGTCTTTACAAATCTATTGGGAAAGGGAACACGAGCAAACTTGTTAATGTTAATTGAATTCTCAGAGTTAACATTTTTACCTTTTGACACCCTAGAGTTCTTGGGTGGTTGAGTTTTGGCCTTTGAAGTAGCAGGGTCTACTTCTAGTCCATTCTGTCGGGCTTCAATGTTCTCATCGTCAATAAGGGTCACTTGGGATTTCTTCTGGGCTTTTGAAAGATCTTGTAAAACTTTACCACTTCGAGTTTCCATCACCTTGGCGTGTTCTATGATAGGGTTGGGTTCAGTTTGGCTTGGTAGTTTTCCAGTCTCATGAATCTTCCCCATGAAATCCACTACTTGTCCTAATTGCTTCTTGATATCTGTAAGTTCAATGGAATGGGATTTCTGACCTGTAGCTAAAGCCTCAGTGACATTTGTTAGACTCTGTTGCCCTTAAGCAAGAGACTTTAAGATATCATCATAGTTAACTTTAGTAGAATTTATAGGACCAAAAGTTTGAGGTACCTGAGGCCTTGTATACAAACCCGAAGGGCCTGAGAAGGGTTGCCCTTGTTGTTGAGGGTTCAAAACATTATCATTGTTGGACCATCTAAAGTTGGGGTGATCTTTGAGCCCTGGATTGTAGGTGTTTGAGAAGGGATTGTACCTTTGTCCTCCTTGATTCCCTTGAAAGCCAATAGCATTTAAGGTCTCCCATCCTCCATTCTGAATTAGTTGAGGGCATTGATCTGTTGGATGCCCTTGTATAGAACACACACCACACACTTGTGCCATGGGGACTCCTTCGTTTGTTTGCATCATTTGGGCTAACATGGTAGAGATTTCTTTCACCTTCTTTTCAAGAGCAGAGTTAGAGTTCACTTTAATACCATCCCTAGTAGAGTTGGCTCCCTCATATTGTAGACAATTTAGAGCATGTTGAGCCAAAAGTTCCTTAGCATCTGCTGGTGTCTTATCTAGGAAAGATCCTTGAGCAGCAGCATCTAAGAGACTCCTTTCGGAAGGGTCAAGTCCTTCATAGAAATATGCTAAATTTCACCATAGAAGCTGGGAAGTACTTGGTCAGAAATTCAGCCTTCATCCTCTCCCAAGTGTTGATAGTGTTAGACTCCAGCTCGAACAACCATGTCCTAGCCATGCCTTCCAAAGAGAATGAGAAGGCTTTCATCCTTAGAATATCAGGGTCAGCTACCTTAGGGCACATGCTTCCACATATGAACTAAAACTCTTTCAAATGGTAATTTGGATCTTCATTGTTGAGTCCATGAAACTTGGGTAGATGATGCAAGAATCCACTCTTCAATTCAATCTCAGTTGTAAGTCCATTGCCAGGATTAGGATAAGTGATACAAAAAGGTGCAGCTCCTCCTCCAACTGGATTAGATAAAACTCGAATTATTTGAGCCATTGGAATTTGGATTACTGCTTGTTCCTCTTCTTCTTCTTCTTCTTCTTCAATCTCTACTAATACGTGCTCTTCTTGATGTACCCTTGAACTCTCAGACTCACCCACACAAACACTTTCTTCTTGAGATGTGATGATGCACAAAAACTTGATAACCAAATTTTGTAATTTATAAAAGCTCGCAAGTGCACGAGTCACTTGTAGTAAGCGACAAGTATACTCCCAAGATCGTCTCTCAAAGGAATTGCGGTGGTTTTTAAAAGAGTCAAATGTAATCCAAAACGTAACAATAAAATAAATTCTAAACACTCTAATCGAAGGTTGGTGTTGTAAATGGTTTCTAAAATCATAAAAATCCTAAAACAATAAAAGTAAATGCGTGAAAGTTTTGTTGAAACGATGAGATGAACGAGTGTGGGAAATTGGTTAGTAAACTAATCATGGATGAGTTGATTTATGTGGTTTTGACAATTAAGCATGAAAAAGTAGAATTTAATGATTATTTTCTCTAACCCTAGAAAATCCCAAATCAATGGTGATTTTCCCTTAATTAACTAATTAGCTTCTTTGATCCAGACCGTTAATTAGTTAATTAGCCTTAAACCTAGGAAAATAGTTTAATCACCTAATTCAAGACAAATCAATGCACTTAAATTAGGCTCATGCTCAAGAGTGCTCAATTGAATTCAGATGGCGTTTCTAAAACTCAACCCTAAAATATTTCATACATTCACAAATCAAATTGGCCAGAAATAATTGATGAACATACGTATTAAGAACAATGACCATGAATTAAATTACTTAATCATAAAATTATCCATACAATCAATCATCCAATCATAGTTAGATCACCAAAATCCCACACACAGAAGTTTAGCTATTCATAATAGAATCCATATCAATATTTCCTATTATAAATAACATCTTTTAAAATCTAAAAGATAAAAGAGATTACAAATAATAAAATACCCCACTTCCACTCTTGAAACAAGCTCTTGATGTTGGATGATCACCGTTTTCAAGATTGTTGATAGAGCTTCAATGGAGGATCTTTAATGGAGTAATCACTTTCTCAAAATTGTGAAGAAGAGGAGGATTTTGGTACTGTTCACGTTGCTTTTTCTTCTCTTCATCTCGTGTGTTTGATGGAGGCTCCAAATATGTGGTGGTTGGAGGCTGAAAAGTGTTGTATGTAGATAGGTTGCATTAGGTCTCTTTTACATGTAAGGGTTTCCAAACATTCTGTAAGTCTCGTGGCCCAGGAGGAGTCCAATCTGCGCGCGCGCGCTGCGGCGCACCTTTTTCCATGCCGCGGTGCACAATATTTTCATGATTTTGGGTCCAAAGCAGAAACCTCCTCGCTGCGGCGCACATTTTCCATGCCGCGGCGCACAATGTTTTCATGATTTTGGGTCCAAAGCAGAAACCTCCTCGCCGTGGCGCACATTTTTCATGCCGCGGCGCACAATGTTTTCATGATTTTCATGCTTCAACCCGAGAGCCTCTCGCCGCGGCATGTAATTTCTTCGCCGCGGCGCGCATTGTTGTACATACTATGTAAATGCCTTTACATACTTTGCTAATTCTCGATGTAAGGCTTACACAATGAATGGCACCTAATGTAAGGCTTACATATTTAGATATTTTTATTTCGTTTTTGCTCTCTTTTTCCACATTTCTTTCCAAACCTACTTTGACCTGCAAAACAATAGAATACCCTCCAAAACAAGATTATATCGAGATTAAATGCAAAATAAACACTTAAAAACATAACAAATAGTAGGTCAAAATAGTGTTCATCATGTGACTACTCGCCTTTGTGTGCTCTTGATTTTCTGAATTGTCCTTTCTAACTCGTTGTCCAGAGGCCTTAATTCACCTTGTGGGTTCCTTCTTGTGTGCATGAAGAGTTATACCTTCTAGTTCAGGGATTCTTCCTCTCCTTCTGATAAGGCATGGAGAGTTATATCTACAAAACTAGATAAGTTAGTAACGAAAATTACTAAGAAAAGCAAACAATGATCCCTTATTTAGACATTTAAACCATTTTTGAAATGAGATGAAGGATCTTTGCTCCTATGTCTATTTTAGTTTTAACTTTAACACTTAGGTACTAGAACAAAAAACTTCATTGTGCAATGGGACTACAGAACAACTACCCTTGACAAGGCCATGTTTAATTTGATATAACTTAAGTATACAAACAACAATTTTTACTTGAAATGAACTTAGTTAATATCCCTATTGATTCCAAGTTGTAAGTCGAGCCCAATAGAATCCACTACTAGGCAATATGATATCTTTCATCACCACATAGAAAACATTCATATGTAGTGCTACTAACTACCAATAATATATAAACCCTATATGTTTCGAATCATATAAGACTATATATCTAAATTAGAGTGAAAATTATTACACATAATTATAGTTCATGAATTCATAATTACATATCATTAATAATCAAATTTAATGCTTTAATCAAATATGAAAATAAAGAAGACTTATAGCAAATAAATCATATTTTCAATAAAAGAATCCAAAATAATAATGTAATAATAAGAATTAAAAGCAATAAATATAAATATTACACTTTTGAAGCTTGAGAAGTCTTGATGATTATCCTTACGTCCTTGAGAAATCTTGATAATAATCTTTTACTCTAAGGTTAATGCAAATGAAGAGATGATTTTGAGAGGTGAAGCCTTGCTCCTTATATAGGAAAATTGGTTGGCTATCTTCTCTTCTTTTTTCAATGTAGGACTCATTGCACCTCCTTTATAGGATAATTTTATGCTAATGTTTGCTCTAATTTCGATGTGGGACTTGGTGTGCTCTTTTGAGTTGAATTCAAAATCCAAGTTTTCGGCCAAACTGACCTTTGATCACTAAAACGGGCATATCTCAGTCTTCAAAATAGATATGATCAATTTCTTGGATGTTTTGGAAACTAGACATGTAGGCCTTTCCAATGACACCTCATTAATGATTTTTGGACTTCTAGGTTGTCCAGTAGAGCCCCACGAAGTTGGACTATGAAATCTGTCAAAATTATGATTTCCTTCCTATTTGAGTTTTATTTTGATTGTGATTGTTTCTTGGTCTCCACTCCTTCCTTTTCAAGTGTAACACACCCTAAACTCTCCAATTTGATGATGATAATGCAGATTCCCTACAAAAGAATTAAGAATTTGTAGGAAAAGGAAAGTTACATTCTTAGAATAGGAAAGTTACAATAAATAAGAAAAGCTCAAAAGCTTCATTTATCCTCATTTTTGCACACCAATGCTATCTAGGGACTCATTTCAACAAAATAAGCTAAAAGTAACACAATTAAGATCAAAGCGTAACCAAATAAGTAAGAAAATACATTAAAAATGTCACACAAAGTGTTCCTATCAATACCTAAAAATGATAAAAGAAAAGATGAAGAGATATCCAAAGAAAAAGATATAATCCTAATATAATGGAATATATAAGAAAATTAGAAGAACAATTCATGAACTCCAAAAATATGGATATAAGAAATTTAATTAGTCTTTTAATCATAACAAATAAAGAATTGGAAAAATATTATGAAGAAAAAATTTGTACCAATAAAGAAGAGGATGATATGACCATAATTTGTGAAAGTGAATCTGAAGAAAAAAACATAAATCCAAAAATATAAATAGAACCAATATTAGCAGCCCTAAGAAGACCAAATCCACCAAACCTAGAAAGAAGAGAAACATCTTACCCACATAGGGAAGAAAGATATAGACAAAGAAAAGAAGAAACTGAACCCTTAAATAGAAGAAGACATCTACCTAAAATGGAAGAAAGTTTACATTAGGAAACTAGGAGTAGTATCATACCAAAATTTAGACCACATGAAAGCTATAAATATGACATTTTAGACCTAGATTGTATAAGAGATAGAATAAAAGTCTTAGATTAATGGGCTAGTGGAATGAATTTAATCATACAAACTTTTACGACCACACAAACAAATCCTTCTACTTGTACAGTATTAGTAGCTCACAAAATGACAGAAAATATAAAAGTTTGGTTTACAAATCTAACGGAAAGACAACACTTATTGATGATAGGAAATGCATCTATAGGTAGAGAATATTTAGAAATTGTAGTAAATAAAATATATAAATAATTCATTGGAGAAGATAAAGGTAGACGTATCACTGAATCTTGTGAAAACAAAATAAATGAAGCCAAATGACATTGAGCTAATATGAAAATATGTAACACGTGTTATATAGACTCATTTATCTGTGAATATGAAATGTATTATCACAAACTACCACCCTCTATGCAAGAAACTTATAAAGAAATATTTTTTCAAAAATTACCTAGAATATTACATAAAACAATGACAGAATGAAAGAATAATAATAGAGAAAATATACTTGATACATTAGAAGGAAGAATTAGAAGCCTTAAAAATTAGATAATTTTAAAATGTCAAGAAAAGAAAGAATATAAATAAGTTAAAGAAAATGATAAAATTTGTTATGATACTAAAGATTTTAGAATGCCAAAAAAATATAGATATAATATAAAACCTTATAATAAATATAAGAAATATAAAAAGTTTAAAAAATTTAGAAGATATAAATTTAGAAAACTAAATTTTTAAAAATATAAAAGACGATATAACAGAGAACCTTATAAACAAAGATATTTTAGAAGAAGAAAATTTAATATACCAGAAAAGAAAAATTATTGTCCATCTGTAAAGAAAAAATGTAGATGTTAGATATGTAATAAAGAAAGGTCATTGCGCAAACGAATGTCCTAATAGACTTCAACATAAAAGAGAATATTCACAAAGTGCAAAATGTTTAGAAGAAGCTTTTATAATGGAATTAGAACCTATAGAAGAATCTAATATAGATGATACGTGTAGTATTTATCTATTAGAAGAAACTAAAGAAGAAATAACGGATTTAGAAACATCTGACTCTGATTTAAAATTTGATTCTGAATAATGGATGATTTATTAATTATAACAAATTTAAATAACACCTATATTAAAATAAGATTAAAATTTACAGGTATAATAATTATCATTTACATGCATATATTGATATATGTGCGAATATGTGTGTAGCTAATAAATATGTATTTTCAAAAGAACTTTGGAAACAATCACTAAGAGAACTAATAGTTAGAATTGCAAATAATACTACAATAAATCTTAATAAAGTCTTAAAAGATACAGATATATTAATAGGAGAAGAAATATTTCATATACCTACAATATATCCACAGGAAACTAGAGTTGACATTCTCTTAGGAAATAACTTTTTAAATCTGTATCAACCTTTTACTCAATACTTAAACAGAATAAGTTTGACAACCCCAGATGGTGAAACTATATATGTATCAAAAATAAGAAAAGCTTTAATTGTTTCATCACCCACTTTTATGTCCCAACATAAAAAGCGAAAATGTGGTGAGAATATAGAGCAACAAAAATCATATTTAGAAAATATTCTTTAAACATAGAGGTTAACCAAAAGCTCTTCCTAAATGAAATTCAGGAAGATAAAGCCCTAATAGGAGTAAGAACACTATTAAGAAAAGTATGTTCAGAAAATTTTTTAGATACAAATATTAATAAATCAAATGAAATGGAAACTATAAAATTAAAAGACCCCTTAAAAGTCATTAGAGTAAAACTTATGATTTATACTTCATAAGATAGAGAAGAATTTGAAAAACAAATTCAATAACTTTTGGAATTAAAGGTAATTATTCTCAATAATTTATCCAATTCAAGTCCAGCCTTTTAGTAGAAAAAGAAGCTTAAAAATGAAGAAGAAAGAAAAGAATGGTCATAAATTTCAAAGCTTTAAATAAAGAAACCATTAATGATGGTTATTTTATTCCAAAGAAAGAAAAATTATTATCATTCATTAAAGGGAAGAAGTATTTTTCAAGTTTTGATTGTAAAAGTGAATTTTGAAAAATAAGACTTGATGAAGATTCTAAAAAATTAACAGCTTTCAGTTGTCCACAGGGTCAATTCCAATAGACGGTTGTTCCATTTGGTTTAAAATAAGCACCAGAAATTTTTCAAAGATATATGGATAATGTGTTTAAAAAATTTCATAACTTTTGTTGTGTTTATATAGGTGATATACTGGTATTTAGTGATAATTTACAAATGCATTATTTAAACATTGTCCATATTTTACAAGAATGTAGAAAATCAGTAATAGTATTATCTAAAAAGAAAGATGTAATTGCTCCACAAAAAATAAAATATTTAGGATTGAAAATTAAAAATGAAAAACATCACATACAACCTCATATTTTAAATAATAAACAAAGTTTTCCTAGTATAATAAAAGATAAAAATCAACTACAAAAGGTATTAGGATGTTTAACATATGCATAAGTTTATATAAAAAAGTTAGTAGAAATGAGAAAATCATTACAAACAAAACTTAAAAAATATTATGTTTAGCAATGGACTGACCAAGACACTAAATACATGAAAAAAGTAAAAGTATAAGTAAAAGATTTACCAACCTTATATCATCTAGGACCAGATGATAAAATGATAATAAAAACATATACTTCACATGAATATTGAGGAGCAATTGTATGACGACAAAGATAAATACTTTTGTAGATTTACTTCAAGATCTTTTCAAGGACCTGAATTAAATTATCATAGTAATGAAAAAGAATATTTAGTTGTAAAAAAAAGCTATTAAAAAGTTTACAATATATGTTATAAGTTCAAGATTTATAGTTAGAACTAATAATAAAAATTTTGGACATTTTTTAAGAACTAATATTGCGGGAGATTATAAGCAAGGAAGACTTATTAGATGGTAACAATGATTCAATTATTACAAGTTTAATGTAGAACATCTGCTAGGTACAAAAAATAGTTTAGCAGATGCTTTAACCACAGAATTAGCACATTAACTATTTTTATGATTTCATGAATTGAGAAAATTAATTTAAAAATGTTGTTGGATCATCATCCCTACATCAACTAATCTCTCGATCTCTAATGCATATTGCAAGATTGCCCTTTCCCGATCAACAGTACTATAATGCCTGGTTGGCATCAATCTAGAGCACACAAAGTACTGCCAGATACAGGATTGGGTTCTAAGATGTTTCGCTTGAAATGTGTTTACCATGTCTCATATTCCCACTCCACATAACCATCGGTGAGGGTATTTATAATTTTCTCGTAATCCACCTCTTTCAAATAGGTTTCATACTCACTCTCATGTATGTCCCTCAACCCATAGAATGCATTTATAACAGTCCTATTAAAGGGGACTTCAACACCCCTCATTCAAACCGTTCCATCCCGAGCTTCAGGGACATTCACGTAGAATTCTCAGACCAATGAACTCACACCCGCCTCTGGTGCATGTACAAATTTCCTCCACCTTAATGCCTCAACCTTATCAGAAATTCCCATGAATCCTACTTGTCCAAATCCAACCCCCTCTCCATGACAAATCCTTTGTTTCTTTTAGCGGCACCTTCGTACCGCTCTTGTACCTCCCTACTAATAAACCTAGAGGCATCAAAGTTGCGTCCCTCAACCATTTTTCCTTTTCCTTTAGAACGCCTTTCCTCTCCAACTTTTCTTTTTGGAGCCATAGATTATGCTACCCAAATAATCTCACACAAGAATAAATTCTAGCAAGTCCCCAAAAATTCCCTCTTATCCAACTTAAAACACTTAAATCTAAAAAAAAAATTCAAACACAATCCACAATTTTCAGATAATAATTACTAAATTAAGTTAGAATTGTGAAAAAATTTACCTCTTGGGAGTTCGGTTAGAGCCTTGAAGAAAAACCCCCAATTTTTTTTCAAAACCTAGCTTGTGTGGAAGAAGTTGAAGAGATTTCTTGATTTCTTGAGCATCTTTGAAAATTGAGAGGGAGATACTTGATAGCAATGTTAGATTGAGGAAATTATGGAGTAGAGTTTTGTTTTTTGTGAGAAAATGGGAGGAAAAATGGAGATAAAGTGAGGGAGTGTTTGGAAGAAAGTGAAGAAAAATGAAAGAAAATAGGGAGGAAAAATTTTGAAATAAAAATTGGTTTCATGAGTTGCCTCTTTCTGGCAAAATTTAAACGAGCACCGAGGCACAAGTTTTCCTAGCCATGGCACAGATGAATTTTCGGCTCCTACACGTGAAACAAAAACACTCTCGCTACGACACAAATATTTTCCTGCCACTGCACGCACAAATTTTTTAAAATTTGTCCCAAAATAGGAACTATCATGCTGCAGCACAATTTTTTTTTTAATTTTTGGAAAAAAAAAGGACATGGACAACGTATTCACCCCCAACCGAGATTGGGGTAATGTCCTCATTGCCATTAAAAAGTAAAAACAAAAATAAAATAAAAGAACTAAAGAAAAATAAACAACTAAATTAATGAATCCAATACCAAATGGGTGCCTCCCATTAAGAGCTTAGTTTTACGTCTTAGTAAGACGTAGCCGCTCTTGTGTCTAAGAATCTTGGAGATGTATGGTTTCTATGCTTTTGATGTTGTTGTCTCCTTCCAAGTATGACTTAACACAATGCCCGTTTACTTTAAACGGTTCTTGTGTTTTGGAATTTAGCAACTCGACCACTCCATGTGAAAATACGTTAGCAATGGTATACGGTCCATTCCACCTAGAATGTAGTTTTTCTAAAAACAACGCAAATGTGAATTATATAAAAGTACTTTCATTTCTAGAACTAAAGACTTACTGATGAGCCCTTTATCGTGATAGCGCTTAGTACGCTCCTTGTAGATCTTGGCATTCTTTAAAGCCTCATCCCTTATTTCTTCAACTTCACTTAATAGGAGTAGTCATTTTTTCCCAGCTTTTGTCATGTCCATGTTGAGCACTTTAATTGCCCAATAAGCTTTATGCTCTAGCTCAACGGGTAAGTGACATGTTTTTTCAAATATCAACCGGTAGGGGCTTATACCAATGGGTGTCTTGTAAGCTGTAGGATATGCCCACAAAGCATCATTCAACTTTACTGACCAATCCTTCGTTGAGGGGTGCATTGTGCTTTCCAATATTCCCTTGATTTATTTGTTTCTCACTTCCACTTGACCCGAAGTTTGAGGATGGTATGGGGTAGCCACTATATGTGAGATGTTGTACTTTTTCAAAAGTCCATCAAAGAGCTTGTTGCAAAAGTGGTTTCCTCCATCACTAATGATAGCTTTCGGTGTCCTAAACCTGCTAAAAATCATATCTTTTAAGAATTTAACAACAACATTAGCATCATTGGTTCTAGTGGGTATCGCTTCTACCCACTTTAAGACATAGTCAACTGCTACTAAAATATAAGTAAAGCCAAAAGATGGGGAAAACGGACCCATGAAATCAATTCCCCACAAGTCAAACAATTCGACTGCAAGATTTGATGTCAAAGGCATTTCATTACGTTTGCCTATATTACCGGTCCTTTGACATCTATCACATCTCACACAAAACAAGTTAGCATCCTTAAACAAAGTAGGCCAATAGAATCCAGATTGTAATACCTTTAGGGCCATTTTCTTACCACCAAAATGGCTCCCACAGTGTAGCTCACGGCAGAAAGTTAGGATGCTCTCATATTCCTCTTCAGGCACACACCTTTAGATGACTTGATCTTGACATATCTTGAACAAATAGGGGTAATCCCAAAAGTAGTGCCTGTAAATACTAAAAAACCTTTTATTTTCCTGAAAAGTCATGTTAGGTCTCAAAATTTCACTAGCAAGATAATTAACAATGTTAGCATACCATGGATTTTGACCTATTGTAAACAGTTATTAATCAGGGAAGGTTTCTATGATTATTTCCTTACTTTCACCCTCAAAGCATCATACCTAGAAAATCAACCTAGATAGATGATCAACTACTACATTTTCAGTGCTCTTTTTACCCTTGATCTCTAGGTCAAATTCTTGTAAAAGTAAGACTCACCTAATGAGTCTAGGCTTAGCATTCAGCTTAGTCAATAAATATCTTAAAGTAGCATGATCCAAATGAATAATAATTTTAGTTCCTACCAAGTAAGATCTAAATGTATCAAGTGAGAAAACAACAGCCAATAA
This sequence comes from Elaeagnus macrophylla, assembly GCA_029378325.1. NCBI lineage: Eukaryota > Viridiplantae > Streptophyta > Magnoliopsida > Rosales > Elaeagnaceae > Elaeagnus > Elaeagnus macrophylla. The sequence continues at coordinate 103,820,249 of CM055640.1, forward strand.
CTCTTTTTTAGTGGTGGAATAATTAATTTGGGCATCATTGAGTGTTTTGCTAGCATAGTATATAACATGTAAAAGTTTATCCACTCTTTGCCCCAAAACAGCTCCTATGGCATAATCAGATGCATCACACATGATCTCAAATGGTAAAGACCAATCAGGTGCCACAATAACAGGTGCAGAGGTAAGCTTATCTTTCAAAGTATTGAAGGTAACAAGGCAATCATTAGTAAAATCAAATGGAGTATCTTTGGATAGTAGGTTACATAAAGGACGACTTATTTTGAAAAAATTCTTAATAAATTGTCTATAGAAACCTGCATGTCCTAAGAAACTTCTTATCCCCTTAACAGATATAGAGGGAGGTAATTTTATAATCAAATATATCTTAGCTTTATCTACTTCAATTCCCTTGCTAGATATGATGTGTCCTAAAACTATACCCTGTTGGACCATAAAATGACCTTTTTTTTCAACTAAGTGTCAAATTACACTCAATGCAACGTTCTAAAACCAAAATCAATTTGTGCAAGCAATCATCAAAGGAATTATCGAAAATAGAAAAGTCATCCATAAATACCTCGATGAATTTCTCCACCATGTCTGAAAATATTGACATCATGCATCTCTGAAAGGTGGCGTGTGCATTGCATAGTCCAAATGGCATCCTCCTAAAAGCGAAAGTACCGAATGGGCATGTGAATGTAGTCTTATCTTGATCCTCCGAAGCAATGGCTACCTGATAAGAACCTGAAAGACCATCCAAAAAATAGTAGAAATTGTGTCCAACTAGTCTTTCTAACATTTGATCAATGAAGGGAAGGAAGAAGTGATCATTTTTGGTATACAAATTCAACTTTCAAAAATCAAAACACATCCTCCAACCTGTAATGATCCTAGTGGGTACTAATTCATTCTTATCATTCTTAATCACAGTTATTCCAGGTTTTTTTGGTACCACATGAACTAGATTAACCCACTTACTATTAGCAATTAAATAAATTATCCCTATTGTTAAGTGTTTTAAAACTTCTTTTTTAACCACTTCTTGCATGATCGAATTTAGTCTCCTTTATGCTTCTTTAACAGGTTTGACATTGTCTTCCAAATTGATATTATGCATACACATCATTGGACTAATGCCTCTAATATCCCCTGTACTCCATCCTATTGCTTTCCTATAGTTCCTAAGCTCCCTCACTAGTTTATCCTCTTGTTTTTAGGTGAGCTAGATGAAATAATAACGAGATAAGTCTCATTCTCTCCCAAAAATATATATTTTAGATGCTTAGGTAGTTCTTTAAGTTCTAGTTTAGGTGGAGTAATTTCTTTGTTATGTGGGGCATGTAATGGATCTAAGGGTGTACTAGCTTCCTCTTTGGGTATGGCATTATCTAACAAATCATGGTACTCCTTAGTCTCATAATCTAAAATGTCATCTACCTCTCCAATTGTAAGTGCTACCTCTAATTTATCATCTAATCTATCATGCACAAATGTATCATGAATAATAGGATCTAAACATTTAACAAATGAGCATTCATCAATAGCAGATATAAAAGGATAAGGAGATGAATCAAAAACCTTAAAATGGATAGTCTCTCCTAAGACTGTCATTGTCAACTTTCCACTTTGGACATCAATTATAGTTTGGGTAGTGGCCATAAATGGTCTACCCAAGAGAATATTATGCTCCTTGTCCAAAGATGGGTTATCCTGCATATCTAAAACCACAAAATCAACAGGTATGATAAGCTTATCTACCTGTACAAGTAAGTCCTCAACCATGCCCTTCGGATATTTAATAGATCTATCCGCAAGTTGAAGGGACATGGTTGTTAGTTTTAGCTCTCCCAAACCTAGCTGCAAGAAAATAGAGTAAGGCATCAAATTTATACTAGCATCAAGATCAAGCATAGCCTTGGCTACTTTCCTATCCCCATAGTAATATTAATGATAAAACTACCTGGATCTTTTAACTTAGGGGGTAGGTTCCGTTAAAGTATTGCACTAGTAATTTAAGACACTCTAACTCTTTCATTAAGCTCATACCTTCTTTTTTTAGTGTTTAATTCTTTGAAAATTTTTGCATAAGAGGTACGTTTCTAATTACATCTAACGGAGGCAGATTTATGTTCACTTTTGAAAGCATGTTAAATAAATCAAAAAATTGCTTATCTTGCTTACTGTTCTTTAAGCGATGTGGGAATGGTACCGGTGGTCGATATGACTCTAATGACTTTTGTAATTGAGGAGAGCTAGATGACTCTCCAATTGTTCCCTTGGAAGGCTCTTCATGTTTGTCACCTTTTTCCTCCACTTCCTTAGAAACTGTGTTGTCATCTTCCATGTTACCTGCACTATAAGGTAAAACTTTTGTAACTACCTTACCACTCTGAAGAACCGTGACAGCTTTTGCTTGTTCAGGTTGACTAGGTAGCTTTCTTGTCTCTTGTTTGTGTATTTGTTCAGCTAGCTGTCCCACCTGTATTTTCACTTTTTACATTGATGCTTCCATAGAGTCCATCCTTCCACTACAGGATTGCATGAAAGTATTCAAGGTTTCCTCTACGGTTGGTTTATTTGGCAAAAATTCTCGATTAATGTTTTGGCCTTGTGTTTGATTTTGGGCAAATGGTTGGCTATTATTTTGTTTCCAAGCAAAGTTGGGGTAATTTCTCCATCCAGGATTGTAGGTATTAGAATAAGGGTCATTCCTAGGTCTAGGTTGGTACTCTTGCATTAAATTTACCTCTTCATTAGCACCTGCATAAGAATCACCTACAAAAGAACAAACGTTAGCCCCATGTCCATAAGAACCACAAACTCCACATACCTCGTGTTTTGGCATTTGATTCATATTGGAGGTAGTAAGAAGTTGCACTTGTTTAGTCAACTCAGCAAGGTGCAAGGCCATTTCATTGTTGGAGCCTAATTCATGGACTCCAGATCTTCTTCCTCTAGCACTCTTTTGTTGGGAGTTGGCTCCTAACATCTCAAAAAGTTTGTATGTTTTATCTGCTGTTTTCTCATCCTTAGCTCCTCCGACAGCGTTGTCAACTGTGAATTAACACTGTAGTATCAATCCATCACAGAAAAACTGATTTTGTAACTACAACAGAAAGTTGTGATGTGGACATTGTATCAAGAGCAGCTTGAACTTGTCCAAAGCCTCGTGAAAGGGTTCTCCTTCCATCTGCAAAAAAGTAGCAATTTTGGTTCTTAAGTCAGAAGTTTTTTTATGGGAATAGAACTTACCCATAAATTTGTTATAAATAGCATCCCAAGTGGCCAAAGAACTTGGTGCCAAGGTCATGAGCCAAGACTTAGCTCTATCTTTGAGAGTGTAAGGGAAACACCTCATCCTTAATTGATCTTCACTAAGTCCCTGTAGTGTAAAAGTTTGCATAGTTGCATAAAGTTCATGCATAAACTTTAGAGGATTCTCATTAGGAATACCGTAAAAGGAGGGAAGCATGGAATAATGAATATTTTTCAATTCATAATTACTAGTGCCTCTGTTAGTTGAATGCACGATGTGGCAGTTCCAATGATAGGTCTTGCAAATTCTTTATTCATCATCTGCCTACCAACGTTGTCATCCATTATTGCTTGCAATTGTTGTTGTTCTTCTTCCTCTTGAATGTGAGTATCCAGTTTCCTTGATAAGTGTTTGATCCTATGAATGTTATCGATGAAAAGAATGAGTTCCTTATTCAGTGACCTCCTACCCTGCATTTACAAACAAAAAGCAAACAAAGATCAAGCCAGTAGAGAAAATGCAAACAAATAAAAGCACTATTTTTTTTAATTTTTTAATTTTTTTTGAATAAACAATAAAAAATAAAATTCAACTAAAGAAAATAAATAAACAAAGCTAATTTAGAAACTTTAGAAAGTTAAAAACAAAATTATTTAAAACGCTAATTTTGCGGCAACGGCGCCAAAAATTTGATGTGTAAATTATAGTACTTGCAAGTGTACGAATCACTTGTAGCAAATGATAAGCAAACCTCCGAGGTCGATTTTTCAAGGAATTGTAATAGTTCTAAACAATCTTTTTCTTAATCTAATTAGAGTCCTAAAGCAACTAAAATACTAACTAAATAGAATTCTAGAACTACTAAAACTCTAAATAATTAGAATCCTAAGACTAATAAAACTGTAAATAAAATTGGATTTGAGAGCAAGATCAATGATGGTGAACAAATAAAGAAAAAAATAATGCAAACTAGAATTAACTCAAAAAAATTCAAATATCAATTGGTTGACCATGCTTGCATCGAAAAGTTATGGTGAATTACATGAACGTTCTAATAAACAAATATTACCGGCTTTCATTTTATTTACAAAAATTCCTACGATTGGTAATTTTCTTTATTAATTAACTAATCAATATCCTATGATCGGGTATATCAAATAGCAATCAAATTATGCACAAGGAAAAATATGTCCATCAAACTAATGCCATGACTAGGTCATCGATTTGAAGTTTTGATTAAGTTTTTCGAAGTAAAGTCAAGGAGACGTTCTTAAAACTAAACTCTAATATTTTTCACCTAATTATGAATCTCAAATTGGCCCATGAAAATCAACAATTAAACATCTAAACATGCTCTTAATCAAAAGGTAATTTTTATTTATTTTTAAGCAATAAAAATATTGCCACAATAATTCTAGTAAACATGGCAACACAAACTAAACACCCATAATAAAATTAGCCACTTATGTTCGAATTAATATTCATAAATAAATTTAATTGAACATACATCTCAAAGAAATAAGAAGAATAAAGGGAAATTCTATAACAAAAAGAAACCTAGATCTAAATACCGCAATTGGATTGGATGACATTCTTCTCCAAAAGCTTGATCGTCGATTTTCAATGGCTTCTTGAATCCTTAGAATTGATTCTCTTGCTTCTTTTAGTGTGAAAAAGCTCCAAAATTCTAATTGAGTCTCTTGTTGATTCGCAAAATTGAGTTGTTTATAAATTGGAGATTTAATGAGGTATTTATAAATGTAAGGGTTACATAAAATTTGGGCTGTCCAAATAACAGGCGCAATGCGGCACACATATTTTCCCGCAGAGGTACAGAAATAATTGGGAAAACAATGGCTAAACTCGAGAGGTTCCCGCCAAGGCGCGTGATGTGTTAAAATGTGTACTCGCAAGTGTACGAATCACTCGTAGTAAAGTGATAAGCAACTTCCAAGGTCGGTCTCTCAAGGAATTGCAGTGGTTTTAAATAACTAACTTTTTAATCTAAATAGAGTTCTAATGAAAATAAAAGACTAATTAAATAGAGTTCTAGTAAAACTGAAACTCTAAGTAACTAGAATCCTAAAGCTAATAAAACTGTAAAAAGGTTGGTTGATTTCGGTAACGAGAACAATCATACGACAATTAAACTAAAACAATATCGCAATCAAACAATCAATTCGATTAAATCAAATATCAATAGAGGATGTATGGACGTTTAGCTTGGTTGGCCATGCTTGCATCGAAAAGGTATGGTGATATAACATTAACGTCCTATAAGAACAAAACTACCGGCTTTCCTTTTAATTACGAAACTCCTTTTGGCGGGGGTAGGTCTCTTTGTTGATTAACTAATTAACTGCCTTTGGCGGGGGTAAATTAAATAGCAATCAAATTATGCGCAAGGAAAACATGCCAATCAAATTAATGCTATGACTAAGTCACTAACTTGAATCTTTGATTAAGTGTTTCGGAATAGAGTTAAGGTGACGTTCCTCTAACTAAATTCTTAGGTTTTTCAATCTAACTACGAACATCAAATGGGCCCATGATTATTCATAATCAAACATTTAAACATGCTCTTAATCAAAAAGTATTTTATTCATAAGTCAAAAAGATACACCATACACAATTCTAGCAAACATGGCAACACAAACTAAACATCCATAATTAGATTAGCCAGACATGTTCATATTATTATTCATAGACAAATAAAATATGATCATACACTTTAACAAATAAAGAAGATGAATTAATTCTATAACAACAAGGAAAACCTAAATCTAAATACCGCTTATGGATTGGTTGACGTACTTCTCCGTAAGCTTTATCTTCGATTGTCGTTAGCTTCCTTGAATCCTTAGAATATTGTCTCTCGCTTCGTTATAGTGTGGCAACGCTCTCAAAACTGATTGAATGTCGTGTTTGGGTCGCAAAATTGAGAAGAGGAAGAGTTGTGTATGAATTGGTCAAGTTATTTCGAGTTGTCTGTAAGGGGGACTCTAAGGGGGTATTTATAGATGTAAGGGTTTACACGAATCCTATGTGCCATAGGAATAGGCGCGCCGCGGCATGCATTTTTCCCGCCGCGGCGCAACACAAATTCTGAAAAATATGCAAAAACCCGAGAGCTCCCCGCCGCGGCATGCAATTCCCTCGCCGCGGCGCGCAATGCTTCTATGTTTTCAGGATCAAACCCGAGAGCCTCACGCCGCGGCATGCAATTCTCTCGCCGCGGCGCGCAATGCTTTCCTTCTTTTCACGTCCCCCCTTACATATGTGATGGCACTATATGTAAGGCTTACATATTCGTCTTGATTAGTCCGTAACTCGTGATCCGAGCGCCGTAGGTGTTCCGTCTTCGCGTGTTTTCATTATTTGAATCATTTGACGCTAAAAACACCTGAAATGCACTAAAATATACCCGTGACTCCGAATGGATAGATTTATGAAAATAATCAAAATAATAGTCATAATAAATCTATATATCAATCAATCAAGCATAATTAATCACGAAATATTAGTGCTTTTCGAGCACTCATCACAACCCCCAACCAGCTTCTTGCTAGTCTCTAGCAAGTGAAGCGACCTAAAATAAAATTAAAAACAAATGAAATAAACTAACCTAACCTAAATCACTTCCGTAGATTGTCACGGTTGCATTTAGCGTATGCAACAAGCCTTTAAACCCCTAGGTGGCCCTAGTGGACGAGTTATAGTCTCGTGAGGGTTTCCAGTGATGATACCCGCAAACATCGTATGACTCTCAAAAATAAATAAAAGACTCTAAACATACTTGAATCAATCCAGGCATACATCTCAAAAATTGTTAACAACGATTGGCACATAAAATAGTCAAACATCACCTAAGCTCAAAAACAGTCCAAACATCAAACTCATCATGGTAATCGAATTTTGAACAACCAATCAAACCACAAACCCGTTAGTTATACTATCTGACCGTGTCATGCATGATATTCATAGATTACATTTCAATATCTCATAAATGTGCAAGTAAAATATGAATGTGAATTTTTGCACTTACAAATTCCATATGCTCATTTTTCAAACTCATCTCCACTAATATAGAAACTAAACTACCTAGAATCAATAGGACTTCATTAAGCTTGTAAAGTTGTGGCTAGGTATGTGATAATGAAAGTACAAAAATGATGTTTTCATATGATAAGAGTACTTTTTATTTCACAAGCATATTTTCAACTTTTTCCACCAAGTGTTCTTTTCATCCTCCCTTAACTTCAAATGTCCTTTGGATCTTTTGCTTGATTTTCTTCTTTATTCTTGCTTATTATTTCGATCATCATCATTTTTTTTTTTTTTTTTTATGATGAAGCAAGATAAACACAACATAATTGCTCATGAAAATCAAATATTACACTAAGTACTCTTATCACTAAGGGTAGTTTAATGTGTGTCAATGTTGAGTCCAAGGGTGTGCTATTGATAAAATATTTCGGGAAAGCATGAAAAGTTCAAACGGTCCAAAGATGGCCTAAATCATTTTCTAAGTGGCATTTGTTTCTATTATTTCGCTTCAACGTGTTTTCAAATGAGTTCTAGAGATTGTTGAGACTTAAAACATATCATGAACATGCATACATTCCACAAATCAGAATAGTTAAACTAACCATGCAAACTACCACAAGTACCACAAAATTCTCAAATTAGATGAATCCAACATTTATGTGCTTCGTTGCTTAGGTAAAAATCTAACATCTCTCATATGTCATCGTCATTACAATCATGTTAATATCATAGATTTCCGGATTGAATCAAGTAGACACGACACTAACTAAAAACAATTCAAGTGACAAAGTTAAAAATTTAAAAGTTAAAAATTTAAAATTGGTCATATTTCATGCTCATGGAATATTCTTCCCACCCCCAACCTATTTTCTGCATTGTCCTCAATGTAAAAAGAAGAACAAAAGAAATTAAGAAAAAGTGTAAGAAGTTACCCCCCTTTCGTATGAAATTGTGTCGTTACTCGCTATGCTCCGGTTCACTGTTCCTCGCTTCTCTCATGAAGAATGTATGAACATATATTGAACCTCAAAGTGTATGCACACAATTCACATTCAAACCCAATTTTTAATTATAACTAAGGCAATTGAAGACACAAAAACATCAAACAAAGTTAAACAATCCAAAATAAATAAAATAAAAATAAAGGAAAATAAAAGAAAATAAATGAAAAAGAAATAAAAGAAATAAAGACAACGAAAGAGATACGATACCGAATGGGTGCCTCCCATTAAGGGCTTAGTTTAACGTCTTAGCAAGACGTGACTGATCTCGTGTCTATTCCTCGAGGAGATTTATTAAATCAATGCTGTTTAAATTGTGATCTCCTTCCAAATAAGGCTTGACACGATGCCCGTTAACCTTAAATGGTTCTTGTATTTTCGGGTTGAGCAACTCGATGACTCCATGTGGAAGTTGATGAGTGCTCGAAAAGCACTAATATTTCGTGATTAATTATGCTTGATTGATTGATATATAGATTTATTATGATTATTATTTCGATTATTTTCATAAATCTATCCATTCGGAGTCACGGGTATATTTTAGTGCATTTTAGGTGTTTTTAGCGTCAAATGAGTCAAATGATGAAATCACGCAAAGACGGGACACCTACGGCGCTCGGATCACAAGTTACGGGCTAAACGAGACAAATATGTAAGCCTTACATAATGTGCCATCACATATGTAAGAGGGGACGTGAAAAGAAGGAAACCAATGCGCGCCGCGGCGAGAGAATTGCATGCCGCGGCGTGAGGCTCTCGGGTTTGATCCTGAAAACATAGAAGCATTGCGCGCCGCGGCGAGGTAATTGTATGCCGCGGCGGGGAGCTCTCAGGTTTTTGCATATTTTCCAAATTTTGTGTTGCGCCGCGGCGGGGAAAATGCATGCCGCGGCGCGCGTATTCCTATTGCAATCAGGAATCCCTTACATCTATAAATACCCCCTTAGACCCCCCTTACAAGAAGAACTCGAATTGATACACAACTCTTATACTTTACAATTTTGCAACCAAACAAGATATTCAATCAACTTTGGGAGTTTTGCTACACAAAAACGAAGCAAGAGAAACCATTCTAAGGATCCAAAGAAGCCGTCGACAATCGAAGATAAAGCTTACGGAGGAGTACGTCAACCGATCCATAAGCGGTATTTAGATCTAGGTTTTCTTTGGTGTTGTAGAATTCTATTTTTCTTCTTCTTTCGTTGGAGTGTATGTTCGTATTTTATTTGTCTATGAATATTAATATGAACATGTCTGGCTAGTTTTATTATGGATGTTTAGTTTGTGTTGCCATGTTTGCTAGAACTGTGTATGGTGTATGTTTTATTGATTTAATATAAACGAATTACTTTTTGATTAAGAGCATGTTTAAATGTTTGATTATGAATAATCATGGGCCCATTTGATGTTCGTAGTTAGATTGAAAAACCTAAGAATTTAGTTAGAGGAACGTCACCTTAACTCTATTCCTAAACACTTAATCAAAGATTCAAGTTAGTGACTTAGTCATAGCATTAATTTGATTGGCATGTTTTCCTTGCGCATAATTTGATTACTATTTGATTTACCCCCGCCAAAGGCAATTAATTAGTTAATCAATAAAGAGACCTACCCCCGCCAAAAGGAGTCTCGTAATTAAAAGGAAAGCCGGTAGTTTAGTTTATATAGGACGTTCATGTTATCTCACCATACCTTTTCGATGCAAGCATGGTCAACCAAGCTAAACGTCCATACATTCTCCATTGATCTTCAAATATATCTGAATTGATTGTTTAATTGCGATTTTGTTTTCGTTTAATTGCTCGTACTTTGTTCCCGTTACAAATCAAACACCTTTTTACAGTTTTACTAGCTTTAGGATTCTAGTTACTTAGAATTTTAGTTTTACTAGAACTCTATTTAATTAGTCTTTTATTTTCATTAGAACTCTATTTAGATTAAAAAGTTAGTTATTTAAAACCACTGCAATTCCTTGAGAGACCGACCTTGGAAGTTGCTTATCACTTTACTACGAGTGATTCGTACACTTGCGAGTACACATTTTAACACATCAAGTTTTTGGCGCCGTTGCCGGGGAATTGGCGTTTTGAATAATTTTCTTTTTAACTTTTTAGAGTTTCTTAATTTTTTTTATTTGTTTATTTATTTTATTTGTTATCTTTTATTTATTTATTTATTTTATTTTTATTTTTATTTTATTCAAAAAAAAAAAAAAATTTCAAAAAAATCAAAAAATAAAAAAATCAAAAAAATAGTGTTTTTAATTGCGTAATCTGTGGTGCTTTGATTTCTCTGTTGTTTTTGTTAGTTTTTGAAAGGTACCGTTCATCAACAACATCAACAAATTTTAAAATGCACCTAATCAGGCTGGATACTGAAATCCAAGAGCCAATACAAATGAAGAGCTGCATGATATGACAGACATAGAGGTATGTAGCATTTGTGGTTTATATGGGCATTATGCTAATGTTTGCACTTTTGCAGGTGATTACTATGCATCCCCTAATCCAAACTTTGATTTTAATGAGAGATGTCACCCACCTTGGAATGATCCTTATTTCAGTACCTATAATCCTGAGTGGGGAAATCACCATAATTCTTCATGGCAAGCAAACTTTACCCCACCTTATGCCCAATACAACATGCAAAGCTCAAATTTTCAATCATATGACCCACCGTATGCCCAACACAACATGCAAAGCTCTAATTTTCAACCATATGACCCACCTTATGCACAATACCAAATGCAAAGCTCAAGTTTTCCTACATATCCATCTAGGGCCACCTTCGAAGAGAGCTTGAATTCTTTCATACAAGGAAGTAGAGTTTCTAATCAACCTAGGAAGCCAACCTTAGAGGAAACCTTGAATGCTTTCATACAATCTACTAGTGAAAGGATGGAGTCTGTGGAGGCACCAATGAAAAGAATAGAAATGCAAGTTGGGCAATTAGCGGAACAAATTCAAAAACAAAAAGAGTTGCCCACTCAAATTGAGCAAGTGAAGGATGACACAATCCTTCAAAGTGGTAAAAATTTTGAAAATATTTATTTTCCTGAAACTTTTGATGATTTACCACTTTGTGTAGAAAATACAGATGGAGAGCAAGCAATTCTCAAAGAATGTCAAGCTGATGAATATCAAATTCTACAAACTTCTATGGAGAACAAGGAGGAATTATCTTCACCTCCCATGCCACACAAGGCACCTAAGACTTGCACATCTCCAAATTATTTTCTATACCACTTCCACAAAAAAGTGTGTGCTGTGCTTCATGGAAAACAACTACCGAGATGGAAGGACAAGCTTAATGACATCTTAGCTCGAAAAATTGATATCACACATTTCAAAATCTTTGATGATGGTGGATAGAAAAGAATTAGCAACGTCTTGCTAAGACGTTAAAGAAAGCGCTTGGTGGGAGGCAACCCACCACATTCGGTAGTATTAACTTCTTTTCTTTTCTTTATTTTCTTTTTATTTAGTTTTACTTTCTTTTATTTATTTTTATTTTAGTTTGAATTGTTTAACTCTGTTTAATGTTTTTTGTTTTCATTTGCTTTAGTTATAATTTAAAATTGGGATTTGGATTTGAGTTGTTATGCATATACTTTGAGGTTTCATACATGTTTCTTGCACAATAAATGCTTCATCATGAGAAAAGCGAGGAACAATGAACCGGAGCATACATGTAGTGCACACAAACTCATACGAAAGGGGGGTAACTTCTCACACTTTTTCTTATTTCTTTTGTTCTTTTTTTTTCAACATTGAGGACAATGCAGAAATTAGGTTGGGGGTGGGGAAGAATATTCCATGAGCATGAAATATGACCAATTTTTAATTTTTAACTTTGTCACTTGAATTGTTTTTAGTTAGTGTCGTGTCTACTTGATTCAATCCGGAAATCTATGATATTAACATGATTGTAATGACGATGACATATGAGAGATGTTAGATTTTTACCTAAGCAACGAAGCACATAAATGTTGGATTCATCTAATTTGAGAATTTTGTGGTACTTGTGGTAGTTTGCATGGTTAGTTTAACTATTCTGATTTGTGGAATGTATGCATGTTCATGATATGTTTTAAGTCTCAACAATCTCTAGAACTCATTTGAAAACACGTTGAAGCGAAATAATAGAAACAAATGCCATTTTGAAAATGATTTAGGCCATCTTTGGACCGTTTGAACTTTTCATGCTTTCCCGAAATATTTTATCAATAGCACACCCTTGGACTCAACATTGACATACATTGAACTACCCTTAGTGATAAGAGTACTTAATGTAATATTTGATTTTCATGAGCAATTATTTTGTGTTTATCTTGCTTCATCATAAAAAAAAAAAAATGATTGAAACAGTAAGCAAGAATAAAAAAAAAAAAGAAGGAAGAAAATCAAGCAAAAGATCCAAAGGACATTTGAATTGAAGGGAGGATGGAAAAGAACACTTGGTAGAAAAAAAAAAAAAAAAAAAAGGGGTTGAAAATATGTTTGTGAAATAAAAGGTACTCTTATCATATGAAAACATCATTTTTGTACTTTCATTATCACATACCTAGCCACAACTTTACAAGCTTAATGAAGTCCTATTGATTCTAGGTAGTTTAGTTTCTATATTAGTGGAGATGAGTTTGAAAAATGAGCATATGGAGTTTGTAAGTGCAAAAATTCACATTCATATTTTACTTGCACATTTATGAGACATTGAAATGTAATCTATGAATATCATGCATGACACGGTCAGATAGTATAACTAACGGATTTGTGGTGTGATTGGTTGTTCAAAATTCGATTACCATGATGAGTTTGATGTTTGGACTGTTTTTGAGCTTAGGTGATGTTTAACTATTTCATGTATCATTCGTTGTTAACAATTTTTGAGACGTATGCATGGATTGATTCAAGTATTGTTAGAGTCTTTATTAGTTTTGAGTCTTTATTTGTGTCAGTTACGATGTTTGCGGGTATCATCACTGGAAACCCTCACGAGACTATAACTCGTCCACTAGGGCCACCTAGGGGTTTAAAGGCTTGTTGCATACGCTAAATGCAACCGTGACAATCTACGGAAGTGATTTAGGTTAGGTTAGTTTATTTCATTTGTTTTTAATTTTATTTTAGGTCGCTTTACTTGCTAGAGACTAGCAAGAAGCTGGTTGGGGGTTGTGATGAGTGCTCGAAAAGCACTAATATTTCGTGATTAATTATGCTTGATTGATTGATATATAGATTTATTATGATTATTATTTCGATTATTTTCATAAATCTATCCATTCGGAGTCACGGGTATATTTTAGTGCATTTCAGGTGTTTTTAGCGTCAAATGAGTCAAATGATGAAATCAGGCAAAGACGGGACACCTACGGCGCTCGGATCACAAGTTACGGGCTAAACGAGACAAATATGTAAGCCTTACATAATGTGCCATCACATATGTAAGGGGGGACGTGAAAAGAAGGAAACCAATGCGCGCCGCGGCGAGAGAATTGCATGCCGCGGCGTGAGGCTCTCGGGTTTGATCCTGAAAACATAGAAGCATTGCGCGCCGCGGCGAGGTAATTGTATGCCGCGGCGGGGAGCTCTCAGGTTTTTGCATATTTTCCAAATTTTGTGTTGCGCCGCGGCGGGGAAAATGCATGCCGCGGCGCGCGTATTCCTATTGCAATCAGGAATCCCTTACATCTATAAATACCCCCTTAGACCCCCCTTACAAGAAGAACTCGAATTGATACACAACTCTTACACTTTACAATTTTGCAACCAAACAAGATATTCAATCAACTTTGGGAGTTTTGCTACACAAAAACGAAGCAAGAGAAACCATTCTAAGGATCCAAAGAAGCCGTCGACAATCGAAGATAAAGCTTACGGAGGAGTACGTCAACCGATCCATAAGCGGTATTTAGATCTAGGTTTTCTTTGGTGTTGTAGAATTCTATTTTTCTTCTTCTTTCGTTGGAGTGTATGTTCGTATTTTATTTGTCTATGAATATTAATATGAACATGTCTGGCTAGTTTTATTATGGATGTTTAGTTTGTGTTGCCATGTTTGCTAGAACTGTGTATGGTGTATGTTTTATTGATTTAATATAAACGAATTACTTTTTGATTAAGAGCATGTTTAAATGTTTGATTATGAATAATCATGGGCCCATTTGATGTTCGTAGTTAGATTGAAAAACCTAAGAATTTAGTTAGAGGAACGTCACCTTAACTCTATTCCTAAACACTTAATCAAAGATTCAAGTTAGTGACTTAGTCATAGCATTAATTTGATTGGCATGTTTTCCTTGCGCATAATTTGATTACTATTTGATTTACCCCCGCCAAAGGCAATTAATTAGTTAATCAATAAAGAGACCTACCCCCGCCAAAAGGAGTCTCGTAATTAAAAGGAAAGCCGGTAGTTTAGTTTATATAGGACGTTCATGTTATCTCACCATACCTTTTCGATGCAAGCATGGTCAACCAAGCTAAACGTCCATACATTCTCCATTGATCTTCAAATATATCTGAATTGATTGTTTAATTACGATTTTGTTTTCGTTTAATTGCTCGTACTTTGTTCCCGTTACAAATCAAACACCTTTTTACAGTTTTACTAGCTTTAGGATTCTAGTTACTTAGAGTTTTAGTTTTACTAGAACTCTATTTAATTAGTCTTTTATTTTCATTAGAACTCTATTTAGATTAAAAAGTTAGTTATTTAAAACCACTGCAATTCCTTGAGAGACCGACCTTGGAAGTTGCTTATCACTTTACTACGAGTGATTCGTACACTTGCGAGTACACATTTTAACACATCAGAAGTACGTTTGCAATTGTATAAGGTCTGCTCCACCTAGAATGTAATTTTCCTGGAAACAAACGCAAACGTGAATTATATAATAGAACTTTCATTCCGGGAACGAAATACTTACCGAGAAGCCCTTTGTCGTGATAGCGCTTAGTGCGCTCTTTGTAGATTTTGGCGTTTTCGTAAGCTTCGTCTCGAATTTCCTCAAGTTCGCTCAATTGAAGTAATCGTTTTTCTCCAGCTTGTTCCATGTCCATGTTGAGCTTCTTAATAGCCCAATAAGCTCTATGTTCTAACTCAACCGGTAGATGACATGCTTTACCAAAGATCAGCCGGTAGGGACTCATACCAATTGGAGTTTTGTACGCTGTACGATATGCCCACAAGGCATCATTTAGTTTGACTGACCAATCTCTCCTTGAGGGGCGCACTGTGCGTTCCAATATCCCTTTGATTTGTCGGTTGCTCACTTCCACTTGCCCCGAAGTTTGGGGATGGTATGGGGTAGCCACTCTATGAGAAATGTTGTACTTCTTTAAAAGTCCATCGAAGAGTCTATTGCAAAAATGGCTGCCTCCATCACTAATGATCGCTCTTGGTGTGCCGAATCTGCTAAAAATGTTATCCTTCAAAAATTTAACAACCACATTAGCGTTATTAGTTCTAGTGGGTATCGCTTCTACCCACTTTGAAACATAGTCAACAGCGACTAGTATGTAAATGTAGCCAAAAGATGGGGGGAAAGGACCCATGAAGTCAATCCCCCACACGTCAAATAATTCCACTACAAGGTTAGACGTCAAAGGCATTTCGTTACGCTTACCAATGTTACCGGTTCTTTGACATCTATCACATCTCAAACAAAACATGTTAGCATCTTTAAATAATGTAGGCCAATAAAAACCAGATTGTAATACCTTGAAGGCCGTTTTCTTACCACCAAAATGGCCTCCGCAATGTAGCTCATGGCAAAATGTTAAGATGCTTTCATGTTCTTCTTCGGGAACACACCTCCGGATGACTTGATCTTGACATAACTTGAACAAATACGGGTCATCCCAAAAGTATTGCCTGCAAACACTGAAAAACCTTTTCTTTTCCTGAAAAGTAATGTTAGCTCTCAAAATACCACTTGCTAGATAATTAACAATGTCAGCATACCATGGATTTGGACCTATTGTAAACAATTGTTCATCAGGGAAGGTTTCAATGATTGTGTCCTTACTTTCTCCTTCAACATGTTCATATTCAGTAATCAACCTAGACAGATGATCAGCTACCACATTTTCAGTTCCTTTTTTGTCTTTGATCTCTAGGTCAAATTCTTGTAAAAGCAGGATCCACCTAATGAGTCTAGGCTTAGCATTCGGTTTAGTCAATAGATATCTCAAAGCGGCATGATCCGAATGCACAATGACTTTAGTTCCTACCAAGTAAGACCTAAATTTATCAAGTGAGAATACCACAGCCAATAACTCTTTTTCAGTGGTGGTGTAGTTAATTTGGGCGTCATTGAGTGTCTTACTCGCATAGTATATAACATGTAATCTCTTATCCACTCTTTGCCCCAAAACAGCTCCTATAGCATAATCAGACGCATCACACATGATTTCAAACGGTAAAGACCAATTAGGAGCAACAATTATAGGTGCAGAAGTAAGCTTATCATTTAAAGCATTAAAAGCAACAAGGCATGCATCATCAAAATCAAACAAAGTGTCTTTGGACAACAGATTACATAATGGACGACTAATTTTGGAAAAATCCTTAATAAACCGTCTATAGAAACCCGCATGTCCTAGGAAACTTCGTATACCCTTAACAGATGTAGGTGGAGGCAATTTTGCAATTAAATCTACCTTAGCCTTGTCAACTTCAATTCCTTTGCTAGATATGACATGTCCTAGCACTATCCCTTGTTGGACCATAAAATGACTTTTAAGGTAAATCATTAGAAAGTTCAGGTAAAATTTTATTAACGACCTTACCACTCCGAAGAATCGTGACAGCTTTGGCTTGTTCGGGTTGACTGGGCAGCTTTTCCATCTCTTGCTTGTGCATTTGTTCCGCTAGCTGCCCCACTTGTATTTCCACTCTCTTCACTGAGGCTTCTATAGAGTCCATCCTTCCATTACAAGAGTGTATGAAATTGTTTAGGGTTTCCTCTACGGTCGGCTTATTTTGTGGAAATTGTCGGTTTATGTTTTGGCCTTGTGTTTGGTTTTGGACAAATGGTTGGCTATTGTTTTGTTTCCATCCAAAATTAGGGTGATTCCTCCATCCAGGGTTGTAGGTATTTGAATAAGGGTCGTTCCTAGGTCTAGGTTGGTACCCTTGCATTAAATTCGCCTCTTCAGTAGTACCTGTGTAAGGATCACCTGCAAAAGAACAAACATTAGCTCCGTGTCCATATGAACCACAAACTCCACATACCTCGTGTTTTGGCATTTGATTAACATTGGAGGTTGTGAGAAGTTGCACTTGTTTTGTCAATTCAGCAAGTTGCATGGCCATTTCATTGTTGGATCCCAATTCGTGGACTCCAGCTCGTCTTCCTCTAGCGCTTTTTTGTTGGGAATTAGCTCCCAACATCTCGAATAGTTCGTATGTTTCATCCGCTGTTTTCTCACCCATAGCTCCTCCTGCAGTGTTGTCAACTGTGAATTGACATTGTAGCGTCAATCCGTCATAGAAAAACTGATTCTGTAGCTGCAACGGGAAGTGGTGGTGTGGACATTGTATCAACAGCAATTTGAATCTGTCCCAAGCCTCGTGGAAGGGTTCTCCGTCCATCTGCAAAAAAGTAGCAATTTTTGTTCTTAGATCAGATGTCTTTTGATGGGAATAGAACTTACCCATGAATTTATTGTAAACATCGTCCCATGTGACCAAAGAACCGGGTGCTAACGTCATTAGCCAAGACTTAGCTCTATCCTTGAGAGTGTATGGAAAACACCTCATGCGTAGTTGATCTTCACTAAGTCCCTACAATGGAAAAGTTTGCACAGTAGCATATAGTTCACGCATAAAATTTAAAGGATCTTCATTAGGGATACCGTAAAAGGAGGGAAGCATGGAATAATGAATATTTTTCAATTCATAATTCCTAGCCGCCTCTGTAAGTCGAATGCACGATGTGGCGGTCCCAATGATAGGTCTTGCAAACTCTTTGTTCATCATCTGCCTAGCTACGTTGTCACCCATTGTTGCTTGCAATTGTTGTTGGACTTCTTCCTCTTGATATTGATTATCCAGTTTCGTTGATCGGTGTTTGACTCTGTGTATGTTGTCAATGAAAGGAGAGAGTTCCTTGTTAAGTGATCTCCTACCCTGCATGCACAAATAAAAAGCAAACAAAGATCAAGGTAGCAGTGAAATTGGAAATTAAACACTTTTTTTTTATTTTTTTATTTTCTGATTTTTTTGAAAATTTTTTTTTTTTTTGAATAAAAATAAATAAATAAAATAAATAAATAAATAAAAGATAACAAATAAAATAAAAATAAAATAAATAAACAAATAAAAAAAAATTAAGAAACTCTAAAAAGTTAAAAAGAAAATTATTTAAAACGCCAATTCCCCGGCAACGGCGCCAAAAACTTGATGTGTTAAAATGTGTACTCGCAAGTGTACGAATCACTCGTAGTAAAGTAATAAGCAACTTCCAAGGTCGGTCTCTCAAGGAATTGCAGTGGTTTTAAATAACCAACTTTTTAATCTAAATAGAGTTCTAATGAAAATAAAAGACTAATTAAATAGAGTTCTAGTAAAACTGAAACTCTAAGTAACTAGAATCCTAAAGCTAATAAAACTGTAAAAAGGTTGGTTGATTTCGGTAACGAGAACAATCATACGACAATTAAACTAAAACAATATCGCAATCAAACAATCAATTCGATTAAATCAAATATCAATAGAGGATGTATGGACGTTTAGCTTGGTTGGCCATGCTTGCATCGAAAAGGTATGGTGATATAACATTAACGTCCTATAAGAACAAAACTACCGGCTTTCCTTTTAATTACGAAACTCCTTTTGGCGGGGGTAGGTCTCTTTGTTGATTAACTAATTAACTGCCTTTGGCGGGGGTAAATTAAATAGCAATCAAATTATGCGCAAGGAAAACATGCCAATCAAATTAATGCTATGACTAAGTCACTAACTTGAATCTTTGATTAAGTGTTTCGGAATAGAGTTAAGGTGACGTTCCTCTAACTAAATTCTTAGGTTTTTCAATCTAACTACGAACATCAAATGGGCCCATGATTATTCATAATCAAACATTTAAACATGCTCTTAATCAAAAAGTATTTTATTCATAAGTCAAAAAGATACACCATACACAATTCTAGCAAACATGGCAACACAAACTAAACATCCATAATTAGATTAGCCAGACATGTTCATATTATTATTCATAGACAAATAAAATATGATCATACACTTTAACAAATAAAGAAGATGAATTAATTCTATAACAACAAGGAAAACCTAAATCTAAATACCGCTTATGGATTGGTTGACGTACTTCTCCGTAAGCTTTATCTTCGATTGTCGTTAGCTTCCTTGAATCCTTAGAATATTGTCTCTCGCTTCGTTATAGTGTGGCAACGCTCTCAAAACTGATTGAATGTCGTGTTTGGGTCGCAAAATTGAGAAGAGGAAGAGTTGTGTATGAATTGGTCAAGTTATTTTGAGTTGTCTGTAAGGGGGACTCTAAGGGGGTATTTATAGATGTAAGGGTTTACACGAATCCTATGTGCCATAGGAATAGGCGCGCCGCGGCATGCATTTTCCCCGCCGCGGCGCAACACAAATTCTGAAAAATATGCAAAAACCCGAGAGCTCCCCGCCGCGGCATGCAATTCCCTCGCCGCGGCGCGCAATGCTTCTATGTTTTCAGGATCAAACCCGAGAGCCTCACGCCGCGGCATGCAATTCTCTCGCCGCGGCGCGCAATGCTTTCCTTCTTTTCACGTCCCCCCTTACATATGTGATGGCACTATATGTAAGGCTTACATATTCGTCTTGATTAGTCCGTAACTCGTGATCCGAGCGCCGTAGGTGTTCCGTCTTCGCGTGTTTTCATTATTTGAATCATTTGACGCTAAAAACACCTGAAATGCACTAAAATATACCCGTGACTCCGAATGGATAGATTTATGAAAATAATCGAAATAATAGTCATAATAAATCTATATATCAATCAATCAAGCATAATTAATCACGAAATATTAGTGCTTTTCGAGCACTCATCAGCGCGCATTGCCTTTTGTTGATACAAAGATAATGTCAAGAAGAGCAAGCAAAGGAAGATCACAAAGTGAAGCTATGTAAAATAAGACAATGACAAACAAAAAGGATGCAACACAACACTTCTCCTGAAATCATGCATTTGATGCACACCTCTCTCCCTAAATGTTTGCATGTCAGGCAACAACAATGTTATGCATCTTAAACTCTCAAAACTCCCCTAAAATAAATGCATCTAAACACAGCAATAAACAGTGAAGAATACAAACTAAGTTACAATAAACACAACTCACAAAGATGATCATGTAAGTAAGAGAGTAAAACAGTTGATCTCATGAAAACATCAAAACACACAAGCAAGTGAAATGACAAAGAATGCCTCAGAAGAGAACATTGACATAAGTTGCACACAGTTGCCTCAAAAGAGATCATTGGAAATATTCACATCATTACTAGTCAAAAGAAGAAAAGAACCTGACTAACTATTGAAAAATACAAGTGCAAAAACACCTCGTATCAACAATACGGAAAAACATTCGACATATTGTTAACACGGAAACTCCTTTTGTCACAAAAATATATTTTTCATAAAAATACCTTGTATTGCAATACAGAACAACACTTAATATATTGTCAATACTCAAACACAAGAACATATTTTTTCTCAAATCACCTCGTATCCCAATACATAACTACATTTAATACATTGGCAATATTAAAACACATTTTAAAAAATAATTTCTAAAATAACTTCACCTTTACCTCGTATCTCAATACAAAATAACACTCAATGTATTAGTGATCGAAAATAAACAATTTAAAAATTATAATTTTACACAAACTCTTTGCATCACAATATGAAAAAATACTTGACATATTGTTGATATGAAAATACACAATCTTAGAAAACAAAATCCCAAAACTTAAAACTACGAATCATTAATACGAAAAAAACACTCAATATATTAATGATCCAAAATTACAAAAATGATTTTTAAAAAGTAAAAGTTTTCAAGAACACATTTCAATTTTCTCAAACAGACATTTAAAGAAGAAGATAAGGAAAGACATGCTAGAGAAGAATACCAAAGAGCAAGAGACAAATAGAGAATCAACACACAACATATTAGGTAATAGAAGAATAGAAGAACAACCTAGTAAACCAAATGAGGTACAAACTATATGACATGGCATATGAATGACAAGATAGTAGAAAGAAGATGTAACGCCCTGATATTTTACATACAAATAAGGGCATTATCTAAGCATTCTATTGATTGAAAACCTTGAAATAATTGATTATGACTTTAAATAGAGAATATTTTATAGCTAAAAAAAAAGAGAATTTAAATCCTAGGGAACCAATGACAATCCTCAAACATTGTCAAATCCTCATCATGGTGTTCCTGAGAAAGTTAAGGGAAACTTGGGGTGAGTGAAAATTACTCAGTAAGCAAACTTATCTTACTTGAAACATTAAGCACACACGACACATGTATATACTTAAAAACAACAAGTAAATATTACATGCTTAATTACAACGTACTTATGCTTATGCTTTTGAAATAGTGCTTGCAATGCACATGTCTTAGAAGAAAAATACAAAATCTTGTCATAATAATATAAATTGAACCATCCACTTAAAAACTTATCATACTCTAGTTATACATGATCATGAAAATGAATATGTAAAAAGTGGTCATTACCCAATCAAAACTTTATTTTTCTCAATGCAATTTATCTTTACAATTTATCTTTTTATAGAATGCCTTGACTTCTCGTAACAATTGTGAAGCCAAAATAATACGTCACCCGTCAGTGACCCAATCCAAATAAATCACCCGTCGGTGATTGGCACGCATGAAGGGTAAGTACAAGTGAGCCAAATATCGAAGGGACATAATTGGAATTCCATAACAAATTCTCACATGCACAAATACGTCCATACCCAATGGTAAGGAACCAAATGCCCCCGGATATCCTAAGTAGGTTAGGGACACGTCCCTCATACGGCTCAAACAAATACAATATGCTCCCATTCAAAGTCAAATCATAACGATCGTCAAAGGCATTCTATCAAAACACTTTTCACAAAAACGTGTTTGCTTTAATAAAATAAAGCCTTTTTGATATATAAAAAAAAAACTTTAACATTCATGTATGCAAATATGCACATGACAAACACATGTTTATGTAATTGACCTTACACACATGAACCATTAATATGAATTATATCTATAATAACAAGCTTAGCATAAAAGAAATACTTTCAAAACTTGTGTTTGAAATATCATAATTCAATGATGCATATGTCATGCCATTAATGACCATGTAATTGTAAGCATACTTAATCCATTCAAATAAGCATAATATCATAAATCACATAATCATATAACCATGACACAAGAATATTCACTTAGCACATCCTATATATACATACAAAAGGGAGATCACACAATCTATTCAGTCATACGACTATCAAATAAGACACATATGTAAAAACAACCATGAAAATATTCATACACCAAACAAAGCAAACAATACTTAATATTACAAGTAGGGTTAGTCTACTTACTTGATACGAATAACTAGCACAGCTAAAATCACCCACTAGTTCGCTTGAAATTTAACCTAAATACATTACAATTAAATAAATATTAGACTCTCGTATTATTTAAGATTACCTTCCTTTTCCTAATACTTGAGTCTAACCCTCATTTTAGGCATAATATTCTTTTCTAAAAATTTCGTATTTTATTACAAAATTATTAGTTGTTTTCATTGTGAACGGAAACTAAATAATTTATTTTAGGCTTAAATGGTGTCATAAAATAATAACATTATACATAATTTTCATAGAGGTATAGTAAAATGTCCAGTAAAATTTATGGGTAAAACCGAATGCTTAGCAATTATAAAAATAATTTTTGTTCGCTAACTTTTAAAGCTGTCCATTTAAGAAAATCAGTGACCCTACTAAAGTTAAACATTTTTAGAAAAATATTAGTAAACTATCTTCAATTGAAATTTTTACAGTACCTCTATAACTTAAATATGAACATATATATAAATTTTCAAATATTTTTGAATCCGTTTTCATGGCTAAAACAGGTTTTAAATCCAATTTATAAAATCTGTTGTAAACGTTTTTAGCAGCGAACATATATAAATAAACAAATTATTAAATTATTCATATCTGATCTAAAAATCATAAAATTTTACCACATAATAAATAATACACATATAACATTATATAAAAAATTTAATATATTTTTAACATATATAACACTATAAATTAATTCCGAACTTTTTTTCTTAATCTGTCAAGTTTCCTATTTCCAGCAGAACATTTTGAATTAAAAAAATTATATAAAATTAAATACCTAGAAATTTATAATGATTTTAGATCCAAAAGTTTTATTTTTCTATCTAGTTTCAAAGATAAAAATTTCACCCTCAAATCAAAAACGGAACCCATATAAAATAACCCTAAAATACGTGTTGTTCAAAAATTGACAGATTCAAAATACAAACTTCGAAAATTCATAATAAATTAAATATAAATTATATTTTGACAAATAAATATTCGTTAGATTCTTCAAGAAGTGTAGTTTATTATAAAAAAATTATTTAAAAATTATTTGAAGAATATAAAGGTTCATAAATAATTTATTTTTCACGTTTCAACATAAATTTTGTAAATAATTATCTTATAAAAATTCCTAAACATTAACCATAAACTTTTACATCAAAACTAATAAAATGATGGAGAGTAATTAAAAAGCTTACCTAATTTACTTCATAAACTCATATCTCTTATGATTGTTGTTGTGAGAGACATATAAAAGAAGGATAGACGTAGAGTTTTTTTGTTTCTCTTTTGGTCTAGTAGAGAATTTATATACTTTGGTCTCATAAAGAGTTTATAAGTGTATAGAAACCTAATGTAATTAGAAATTCTTTAATTATTATTATCATTATCTTTTAATTAAACAAGAGTCTAATATATTGTGTACAACTAATTCAAGTATACTTTTTACTTTATCTTTAAAGAGTTTGTTTACACTTATAATTCTATTTTAAAATTATAACTTATTTTCAAATAACTCCTTATTTTTATAATTAATATTATTTTAAAATTTTAGGATATTACAGAAGAGGTCTAATACTTTGGTATTGTATGATGCAATCATGTGGCGTGATGTTTATGCAAAAAAGAAAGACAAACACAAAATTAACACATACGATCTGAAAGTGTGAATTCTAAACAAGATAACATACGAGCCCAATAAAGATTATAGAGAAAATTTACCTCGTATTAACAATACAAACACTTGATGTATTGTTAATACGACAACTTCATTTTTAAAAATACTTAATTCAAATCCAACTTTGCCTCGTATTCCAATACAGAAATACACTCGATGTATTGGAATATAGAAGCACCATAAAAATATTTTTACCAAATATCTAACTGATATTTAACTTAATTTCAAACCACTAATACGTAACAATACTCAACATATTAATAATTCATAATTTTGTAAAACATTTGGAATGTCCAAAAATATTTTTCTCAAAAAATTTAACTTTTCTTATCGCAAGTCACAACAATTTTTAGAGGATTAAACAACGAAACATAGTAACAAATAGATATTTAACACACTATACGAGGTAAGAAGTAGAGAATACAATATATGCATACATCACATGCTTTATAGAACAAACATTATGAAAGCAACATTATATAATCACACATGCAATCTACATTCTACCCTAGAATGTTGATATTACAAAAAAAAATGCATTTAGACATAGATGCACAAAGCATACAAGAATGAATAACAAAACAGGGATGATGCAATCAACACAAGTGCATATAAATAAACAATCTCACACAATAATCAACAGCCCACTCAATTGGAGACAAAGAGCACAACAAATAAAGGTGTGTGTATGTATAGATAGAGCTCTAAAATTGAACACTCAAGCGATTAAGCCTAAATAGAGGTGACCTGCTTTGAGATCAATTGAGAGTTCCATACGTTAGAACAATTACACAAAGGTGAATTGAAGGGTGGATACACCAACCCATGGAATCTTTTTGTGAGCTTTATACCAATTCGACCAAGCAAGTCTCAAGATTTGAAATAAACAAATAGTATAGTGGAATAAGTAATATCAATATGCTTAAATCAACACACTAAGTTAAACAACAAGAAAATAAGAAAGAGTAATTTACAGTAAACACAGGCTTTTTTCTGGGCTAGCAATATGCAATATAAAAGCAATAAGCATACATTATGTGGATCAGGTAAACATACAATGAAATCCATAAAAGATTTTCAATCACTTGAAGACCTTACATAACGCAAAATATAATGTGGTAAACCTACTTAGGCTCCAATCCTAAGTGACAACAACCAAGAGTTTCTTAAGGCAACATCCACGAGTTGCTTAAGGCAACCATTTAGCAGCAAATTTACTAAAGAAAATAAATAGTTAATATAACTCAATAAGGTAAAATGCCTATACCTTTATCAGTTGGGATCGTCTGTCCTAACTGCCTATGCTACTCTCGCCAATTGTTTATAAAGCTATTTTGATCCAAGGAGATATAGCTCGTCCCCAAAGCTCCATCAACACGCATGTGATCAACTTGTGATGGCTCATCCAAACTATCATGTAAAATAAGTTGCAATCTTGTAACATACAGCAAACCAACACATAGGCTCTTTACCTATGAAAAATGTTACAACCTTGCAACACTTGGCCCACACACAACAAACTATAGTCACAAGTAACTCAAGATATTATTTACGATATGTGGCTCTACCTAGCCAAATTTACACATTGTAATAATAATATATAAATACATTTGATGTATTGTTATTAAGGTAACTTAGGTCTCATTAAATTCCTACTCAATCTCACATTTTTACACTCACTTCAGTGTTTGAAATATGAGAAAGACTCTTTTATGATGTCATACATCCTAAGATGAAATTGTTTCCCAAATTCGACACTCAGAAAGAAAACTAGACCAAGACGGACCAAAAATGAACTTGGAAGGCCTGAAAATACTTAGGCAAAGTTTCCTACTTCTTGGCCAACAATAAAAAGAGAGAAGAATGCTATTTAAAAAGAAAACAACACCCTCACAAATCCCTCCAGTGAGGTATAAACAAGCTATCGGTGAATCACACGGCGAGAGAAAATGGGTGAAAAAATCTCATCGATCCCTCGTCAACCACCTTCTCGAGCTCTCAGTTGACGAGGAATTTGCGAGGTTTTCCAAAACCCCTCACATAACAAGACAATTTTCTATCCAAACATATCTTCAAGATATGCAAGTATGTACAATTTGTGATTGAATCAAAATATGTCCTAAGAGAGTGTATAAAACTAAGCCAACAACAATCAACCTTATAAAGGGGCTGATAAATGCACCAAATAAAATACACACACAGTTTGCACATGAGAATGCCAACACTAAAATCACAAAACTTACATAAACATTGATGCTTGTGCTATGTTTCACATTCC
Organism: Elaeagnus macrophylla; assembly: GCA_029378325.1. Taxonomy (NCBI): domain Eukaryota; kingdom Viridiplantae; phylum Streptophyta; class Magnoliopsida; order Rosales; family Elaeagnaceae; genus Elaeagnus; species Elaeagnus macrophylla. The sequence goes on from CM055640.1 coordinate 103,847,159, forward strand.
AAATTTTTAAATCAATACCTTCGAATTATCTTTGAAGAATATCGCTAAAGATACATAAATTGACACTTATTTTTTATCCAAATTAATTATACCATGAATTACTTTTTCATTTTTCAAAAAATTTTGTCATATATAATGATATTAATGATTTATGTACAAAAATATATATAAATTTATATAATATTAGCATCTCAATCTTTAAAAAGTCTAGTTGGCTTTCTTGAATAGGTCACATTATTATCTTTAATTCTTCATCACATTATATTTTTTTATACATGAATCCCACATGGAATTCCTTCCTAATCTCAATTATTGATGAAGCTATTTGTTGTATTTATTACCTAAAAACCTTTAATTTTATATATCATTTATTTATTTAATTAATTTTATTTTAAATTATTTAAAATATATATATTAATTGCATTGTAAAAAAACATAGGTTTGGTAAAATAGGGAGACATAAGTGTGGTGTATAGCAAGGAAAAAAAATTAGTTTAACATTTAGGTAGAAAATTTACATGGTTACGTAAATGCAAACAAAATTTTATTGTTATTGTGTGATCGATGCGCTTTTCAAGGGGTCATTCATCATTGAATTTTTCTGTACCAAGCATGCTTAACTATAAAAGTCTAAAAAATGGTTGTCCATATCCTTTTAAGCCTACCTGGCTTCCGTTACACACTACTAGTTGATACGGTGCTAGCCTACTATGTGATTCGGCTACTATAGTGATGCGCATTTAAAATACACGATTATTATATGATTATTTGGGATTAAAATAAGAATTTATGATCTAATTATGTTCATTTTATTGAATTTTGCATAAATATTGTTTTCAAAGTTCTTAGGTATATTTTGATGAATTATAGGTATTTCGAGCTTAAACGAAAAATAAGCACGTCACATGATTCAAAACGTGTGGTGCAAGGCCAACGAATTGGCATATATGCATTCAAACCCTGGCCCAAGTCTATTGGCCCCACGGCTTGACCCTCTCAAATCAATTTGTGCAGTTTTGAAGCATAGAAGTTTGGGTAATATTTATTAAGAGATCAAGTGTGTTATTTATATCTTTTAGGAATTTTAATGTCTTCTTCAATTGTAAATATGAATTTAATGAAATCACGTCTAGTTAACTCTTTTATTAATCTATGAGACTTATGAACACAATTTTTTAACATATGTTGATCTAAATCATATCCTCCTTGTAATTGCAATTTATATTATATTATTTAATTTTCTTAATTATTAATTAATTGCTTGATCATTAATTAATCTGTAGGAGTATATAGGTAGTTTTGAGAGATATTTATATGTTTGTTTTAATCAAATAACATACATAATTTCTATCTGTTATAATTTAATATAAAAAAAAGTGCCACTATTTGTAAATATAGAACAAATTTGGACAAAATTATCTAAAAATTTTCTTACGACTTACAAGTTTAATTTTTAATAATTATACTAATTAATCCCTAAGTTATTTTTCAAATGCAAATTGAGTTATTTTACCGTGTATAAATTTATCAATTTAAGGAAAATACATTGTCCAATTCTCACTAGAGCTCCAATGACTTTGTTAGTGATCTTACCGACATTCAAACATTACTACCGATGACTTTACTGAAGCTCCAATAATCTTGATAGATGGAGATATAACATGTTAATTCAAATATAGCGATGAATGTAATCTGTAGATAAAAGTTCGATATAATATGTTATATTCGTACTTAAGCTCTGATGACCTTGCTGAAGATGAATGCATTATGTTACATACAAACAAAGAATTAATGTAACATGTGACATACAAAATAGAGGTAGTTATAACATATTATATAAAATAATAAGAGTAGACGTAATATGTTACATACTACGGCAGAGATGAATGTAATATGTTACATAAAAAATATATAAATAAATGAAACATGTTATAAAGGAGAAAAATAATATAAGACCTTTTTGCATAACCATCAAAGAAAGAGATAGGCTCGATCAAAATATCAAACACTAATGTTAAAGAAACTTGAGCTCCAAAAGCAATTGAACCAAACCAAGAACACATTAGTAGAAAAATTTACTCAAGAAACTAACACATTAAAATATTATAACCAAGGGTTTGGTTTCTCTAACAATGATCATGACATAATCAATATGCCGTCGTCCAACCCACAATGCTTTTGCTATCCTTAATTAAGTTTCTTCTCAATCCCAAGCCCAATTCTTTGTACCCAGAGAAAATATCTTATCATAATCGAGACCAACTACCTAAATCCCATAAAACACACAAAAATATTTGAATTTAGAGCTAAGAAAGAAAGAAATTTTGTAAATTACTTCATATAACATTATAAAAATTTATAAAATTATGTGAATAATATTGAACAATTAAACTATATTTTTATATTTAAGGAGTTTATCTAGTAGGAGTTTGTAAAATATATTTATGGAATATAAATATTATTTTTATGATTATGAATTTTAAGTGATAATATGAATGTTATTTTTTTAAATAAATTTTATTATTGGAAAAAAAAAAAAAAAAATAGGACAAAAGAAGGAAAAAGAGAAAAGGTTAGTCGAGTAATTGAAAAGCAGGACCCAAGCCACCACTCTCACCCACTGTAGTCGTATTGGTAAAATGGTAACAAGTTATGAATATTATATTACTATACTGAGCAACACGGAATTTCCGCTCGGTGTAAATAAATTAGTACCAATTAGCAAATGCCAAATGGTAATCGATCAACTAAAAATTAAATAAATAATAATAATAATAATATCAATAAAAGGAAAATATAAATACCAAGTCTATTATATTATAAAATAAAAATAAAAGAAGTTAGGTTAGCCCTTTCAAACAGTGGTTAGGGTTTTGAGCAAGAGCAAAAGCCCATCTTCATTGTTTCTTCTGGCCTGTCTTCCCGCTCCTTTGTAAAACCTTTGCGCCTATTTCTCTTCTTCCACCAGTGTTTTACTAAAATGGTGGCTGACAAGGGTAAGAAATCGAAGGTCGTCGTCGAGGAGGAGTCCGATCACATTGATGGTGAGCTCGTTCTATCCATTGAGAAGTTGCAGGAGGTCCAAGACGAGCTCGAGAAGGTTCTCTACTTTTTTTTATATATCATATATCCTTTTGTGTTTGTTTGATTTTTTTTTTTTTTCACTTCGTTTGTTTTAGATGGTTAGAGTTTATACGTCGCTCGTCGGTTGTTGCTTTTTAGTTGAAGAGTGAGTCGACTACTGTGAGTCCTCACTCTTGTAGATACATGTATATGTTTTATATATCAGTCTTAAAGATGATTACTTTACCTCCCAATAGAATTCAGCTTTAGCCCATAATTTATGTGCTTTAGTTTTCTCTCTTTTTATAAGGAAAAATTTGGGTTATTTGCTACAATTTCTTTAACTTGGTTTTCTCATATATTGGGAAGTTGGAAGGCAACAGCTTCTATTCAATTAGTTTTTGAAAATAAAATCTCCTTTACAGAAGGGGTATTTTTCCCCGGGTTTTGTTTTTCCTATTTTAATTTATTGCAATGAGATTTTTTAGATACTACATGGTTGTATGGTAATATCCCTAGGCCACATTTAATGTCAAGCTTCGTTACTCATGTATAAATAACTTATCATTATTTTGGGGTGAGTAAAGCTAGGTAAAGACGTAAAGTTTCTTAAATGAGTAGTGATTTGTACTATCAAAATTGTAATTGGCTAAAACATGTCAAGCATTAAATGCAGCACATATTCTATTAATATGTATCCCATGAGTATTTGCCACCTAAATGGTGGTACAATCTTGACTCTATTTAGTATTGTTTTGTATCATTTTTTTTTTTTGGTGTTTGTCAGCCACATCGCTTCTATATGCCATGTGTGAGACTATAATTTGGAAATTGAAAATTGGATGTTGAGATGGCTGTTTGTCCTTAATACTTGCTGTGTTTCACAATTTCCTTGCTATCTAACAGGTTAATGAAGAAGCTAGTGACAAGGTCTTGGAAATTGAACAAAAATACAATGAGATACGCAGACCTGTCTACTTGAAACGAAATGATATTATCAAATCCATTCCTGACTTCTGGTTGACTGCTGTTAGTGATCTATGCACTCTTAGTAACCTCAACTTCTTACTTTATACATGGCCAGCTAATTTCCAGCATTTAGATGTACATCAAGACACATTTCGAATGTTACATCAGAATGACGTGTTATTTTATGCTCTATGCAGTTCCTGAGCCATCCTGCTCTATGCGATCTTTTGAGCGAGGAAGACCAAAAGGTTGGATGATCAATATGAAAATTAAATTTTATGATTACTATTTATGTAAACTTTTTTATTCAATGTGAGTTTCCTTGTTCCTATGGCCAAGTGGGTTACTGATTGAAATTTATGTTCTTATTGTTATTGATGTAGGTCTTCAAGTATCTTGATTCTCTTGACGTGGAAGACTCTAAAGATGTCAAATCAGGATACTTAATTACATTTGTGAGTGTTTTGTTCAATAGCATTTTTTTTTTGGGTAGAAAAACGCTACCTACTCATGCTCTGCTTACAGGCTCAAATACTGTTGTGAATACTTGTCTCCTTAATACATCCATCAAAAAATTTAAATATAAAATTTTTAAAAAAACATTGTCCTGAAGGAAAGTTTCTAAATCTTCTCAGAATTTCAACGAGAATCCTTACTTTGAAGATAGAAAGCTTACAAAATCGTTCATATTCCTTGACGAAGGGACAACAAAGATCACTGGGACTGCAATCAAGTGGAAAGAGGGCGTGGTAACAGTCAAATTATTCTCTCATATGGATTTCTTTTTTCATTGATCGACAATCGTAGTAACTTACAATTTGTCTAGGGTGCTGCAAATGGAGTTAATCATGAGAAGAAAGGAAACAAAAGGCCATTGACAGAGGAGAGGTGAATTTTTCATTTTCATTGTGCTTAATTATATTCTAGTATACTTATTAGACTACTTTTTACTTTTTAATTGTGGTTCTATTATATCTGAAGCTCTGGTTCTTTTTATATTTTGCTTTCTTTCTTTCTTTCTTTCATATCTAAGTTATTATTGGTTCCATTGTTCACTTTCCATATATGGATTTATCTTGCTGGAGTTTGGTGTCATGTTACTAGGAGGGACATTATAAGACAAATCTTTTGGAATATTTTTCTCTTGTACTTGTACATTTCTGTGTGCTCTAGTTATGCATTTATGAATATTGAAGAAAATTTAATCTGGGAACTTTCTTTTTTCTGCTGCATTTCATAGTTGATTTTGTCCTGTTTGACTCTTCTAGCTATATTTTGCAGTTTCTTTAGTTGGTTTGGTGAAACTGAACAGAAAGATATACCAGAGCTTCATGACGAGGCAAGTTTTAATTTTTGCTTCGATCAACTTATGATTTACTTGTAATCTTGTATATGCAAGTCATGCAGAGGCTTCCTTGCATTTGAGCTAGAAAATTCTCATATTCATATTCATATTCATGTGCAGTCAATATTGTAGGATTGTCATTTAATGGACAAGAATTTTCTCAATTTTTCACAAAAGGTATTTTGTTAATGCACATTTTCTCCATGGAATTTGCAGGTGGCAGAGATAATTAAAGAAGATTTGTGGCCCAATCCATTGAAGTATTTCAACAATGTAATGCTGTCTATATAACTTTCTTTTAATTTTTCATTTTATTTAGTTCGGTGGAGACTTGAAGAACTTTAATCATAATAATATATGTTGCTTGACATTTCTATTGCAGGAAGCTGATGAGGAAGATTCTGAGGGAGATGGAGATGGAGATGGAGATGAAGATGGAGATGGAGATGAAGAGGAGGTAAGAAACAATTATTCGCTGTCCATCCTTATATATGTATTTATAAATTTTTTCTTGGTGGATACACAAGCAATCAAAGTAAAATTGGTGAATTGAATCATATAGAGACTTTAACTAGCCAGAATTATTTGTATTTCAATTCCAATTCGTGCACAACAATGCCTAACTTGAAGATCGCATGATTTGCAGGAAATTGGTGATGATGATGAACAAGATGAAGATGGGGAAGATGACTAAAGATTTCAAGTTTTACACCCTTATCAATGAGCAGTGGTCATAGGAGCCCTATTTCACTTTTAGTCGGAACCTTTTCTAGTTTTGGTTGACAATTTTAGTCGATGGTACCCCATCTTGTAGCAGATTGTGGTAATATACCGGTGTTTTTTATCCTTTTGTTTTTGATGTAACAACTATTGAATTCTATAAACAGATTTATAAATTATATCTCAAAAAGTCCTGTTTGCACCTTGCTTGTTCATGCTATCAAATTACAACATAAAGGGTATTGGAACCATAACCACAAAACGTGTCTAAATTACTTGCCCTGTAAAGTTGCAGAACAGGAAAAATATGTGAACTAGCACGAGGGGAAAACCCTAGCAACTAGTGACCAATCAAAAGCTGAAAATGCACTGTAGAAAGTTTTGGATTCAGAAGTTTTAACAAGAACAGTTGGTCCAACCAATAATGAATAATAATTAGTAAACAATTGCCTTTATTGGTCTTACATTTACCCTTGTATCCAAGACTTTCTTCAAGCTTTCTTAAAACACTAGGCTCTAACATGACCAAATAGAATGCTAATACCTGTCTACCAATATTACCAAGTCAAAAAAAAAATCTAAGAATAGCAACTGTTTGTGGAAATGCTAGTTGACATCTCACTAGGACATGACGGTGAATCCCATGGAAAAACTGGCTTCAAACATCATCGGCGGACAAACTAAAGGGAAATCCAATGGATCGAATTGCTTTGCTCTGGTTATTGTCCTGTGATGTTCTTGGAATCTTCTCCAAACCAGCATCATCTTCTGGTATGATATCCTGAGGTAGACTCATTGAGAAGCCACATAATTGCTGTTCTGGGCTTCCAAAATCAGAGTTGTTACCCATATTACCCATCATAGATGGGTTCAATAGCATGAAGGTTTGATCAACTATGGACTTGGTAGTTCCTGATAATACAGGTGGAGAGTACACAAACCCATTAAAATTTTCTTCATTTGAGAAAGGGAAAGTGGGTGACTTATTATTATAAGAAGCTGTGGTGTTTTGTAGTTGCAAGTGACCACCAGTGCAAAACTGGATGTCTGAACCAACTTCAATGGTGCTAAACTGAGGGTAGTTTGGTCCTTGGGTGATCATATGATCTGATGCTGCAATTTCTGGCAACCCGGGGACCCAAGAATGAGAAAGAGCTCTTTGTGCCATTGAGTTTGTCTTCTTGAATATCCTGCATATTGCCCATGAGTCCTGTGACAAAACATCAAACGCATTACTCGTTTCAAATCATAGATCCAAACCACATCAATAACAATTTGATCTATATGCTTACATTAAGAGGAAGACTTTTAACAAAGAGTTTGTTGGGTTGAGATGAATCTGAAGTAGAAGTAGAAGAAGGTAGACGAAACTCATGCATCATCCAATCAGTTTTGATACCTTTGGCAGCTCTGCCTCTATAGAAAACAAGCGACTTCTTCAAACCAATGCACTTGGTAGTATCAGAGGAGTAAATAGGCCTGTCTGTTCCTGTTGCTTTCCAAAAACCGGCTCCTGTTACTCTGTTTGGTCTTGTACTGTTTCTGTATTTTCTGTCTCTTTGACAGTAGAAATACCACTCTTTCTCCTCTGTAGTTGCCAACTCTTCTTTGTAACAAACATAACTATGAGAAAAATAAGAAACATGTAGCTCCAAGGTTCTAAATAAAATTACCAGCAAAAACATCAACAACGAAAGGCTACCAAGAAATTCCAAGTTAAAAGTCTCTCATATTATTTTGCTCAACACTAAGAACAGCTTAAACCTCCACCTCATTTTTCAAAAGGCAAAACTTCCAAATACGGTAATTTTAGTCAAAAAGTATATTTAAAAGAAAGAGCTTTCTAGATGAAACAACTTATCTAATGTCCTGAAAGCACTTGTGATAATTTTATGAGTGCTGAATAAGGAATAAAATAAACAGTCAACTTTATGCAAAGCAATTGAGAGATGAATATTAAGAGGTAGACAAAGACTATCTTACTTGGAAGATCCCAGGGGTCATATTTGTAAATATCTACTTGCTTGATAAGCTCAATAGGAAGAGATCTGTTCTGAACTTTGCTTTTAAGATAAAACCCCACAAGTTCTTCATCAGTTGGATGAAACCTAAAACCTGGCAACATCACATCATCAACTTTATCTATCTCATTCCTCTCTTCCATTTTCTTCTTCTTTGTTTAAACCGGCCTTGTTAAAAGTTAAAACCAATTAAGTAGTTTAAAAGGTGAAGGATGAAGAAAAACAAGCTTTTAGGCAGCTTTAGTTGTTTAACATGAACTAAACTTGAAGAAACTGATAGTCTTTGCAATAGAGTTTACTTTTTCCAAAGCCAATTTGTGCCTCCTTAAAAGGGTTCTGTTTCTGGAGCTTAGGCCGATCTTTAAGGAAAGATTAAAGAAGAAGAAGAAGAAAAAAGAAGCTGAGAACTCTTAAGAACAGCTACCAAGGAACACAACTCGTTTTAAATAAGGCTTTTTGGTCTAGTGTGCTTGAAAGCTACCCATTTTAGGTTGTGTTTATATCAAAATATAGCATCTCAAAAAGACTACAAAATAAGCAATTTGTTGGGATTTTAAATTTCAAATAAACTTGAAATTTGTGTCTCATAGAAGGCTTTGTGTCTTTGTTATATATATCAAAAACAAAATGACAAAGCAGGGGGGGGTGTTTTCTCTTTTAAATAATATTTGTTTGAATTGTCTTTTGTAAATTCATAATTTAAGGAACCTACACCCAATACAAAATTACTTTTAAATTATATGTCAATTCAAGATATTCTGAGCAAGGTATTATAAAAACTATTTTGAAAGTAAAAAAAAAAAAAGACTTTTGGCATCCACATGTATTCCATTCTGAAGCAGAATTAATATTCCTTAAAGATCATTCCTTCTGATATATATGGAAACGTGACCTTTTCAGACAGGATGAACATCTATCACCCTAACCAGATACCAAATTTGTCTTTAGCACCCTGCAATTGCATGGATTGGGCAATTAGGTTAATTAATATTGGTCAATTTGATTTCTTTTTTATATTCAAATGTTAGAATTTCTGCATGAAAATTGAAAAGTATTTATTTCAATTCATACACCGTTATAATTTTTAATGAATTTAGTTATTTAAATAGATGGAAAAAAAACAGTTTTTTTAATCAAGTTCGTAAATATTTAATATTTCTTTCGGTTAAAAATTTAATATTAGTTATTTTTGGACACAAAATTCTCGCACTAATATTGGTTAAAAGTAAACATATCAGCTTATTCAAAAATAAATAATATACATTATTTTAGTAAATAGATGAAAAATATAAAAATGAAGGCTTTCAGGTTCTTGTTGATTTTTGTTTTCAGAATGTAATTAGAGAACAACAGTTTTTATTTTTAATTATGTTACATTAGTCCATCTTGAATTCAACAACATTGCTTGCCATTATTAAGTCATAAACTTATTGAAAAAAGTGAAGGGGCATAGGTCAATTTCCCTTGATTTCACAAACATTGGAAGATTAAACTCCTCGTTTTCAAAATCTTTTTGGTAATGCTGGATATCTGTTTTTTGATGCGGCAATACTATTATGATTCTACCGTAGTGCAATCTTGTCTCTTATTACATTATGAAGTGATTTCGATAAATAGTAATTAAGAAAAGGTTTAAGATAAGCGAACCTATCTATATTATTCAATTGTTGTTTCTCAGCTCAGATGTTGTCAACAACAACTTGAGATAAATAGAAATACTCAATATTTAATGTGAATTTGGCCTAATTAATTTCCACAAATGATTAATGGGATGATGAGATCAATGTGCTTTGTTTTAAGCAAATTGCCGATTTCTTAAGTTTCCTAACCATGCTTTGTCTGCTATAAACATAACAAGTGATAAGCATTTACAAATGGTAAAGATCTTTAGGACAATTTTGGCCAACAGGGCAAAAGTTATTCAAAATTTGGTGAAGCTTCCCAAAGAGAGCCTTCGTTTGCAAAACTTCTTGTCTGTTCCTTGACCGTGCAACCTCAGTTCTTAAAGAGTTTTTATTCATTGTTTATAGAATATACACCGCACCAATTATATTATTTTATCTTTTTATTACTTATTAAATATTTGTATTTTTTAAAAAATTTATTTGCATTAATTTTAAATTTTATTGGTCGTATCATATCATTACTTATTGCAGAAAGAATGAATAATTTCTTACTAAAAACAGGGTCAAAATCTTTAAATGTAAGCTTTCAAACCTCTGTTGGTGTGAAAAATAACCATTTACACGTACCAATGTTCTGTTCTCAATGAGAAATTAAACTTCATTGGTCTTCTTCACAACTTAAAATTTTATTGACTGCAAACAAAAGTAACACTTTGTCCCTTCGGGGACATCCGATAAAATTGGACAATACAAAGAAGATTAGCATGCCCCCCTGCACAAGGATGATACACATAAATTGAGAAATGGTCCAAATTTTTGGAATATTTTTTTGAAAATCTCTTGAATTCAGGTGGTAAGACTTCCAATTTTCTCACCAATAACGCAAATTCGAATCTCTTCCTTGTATATGAATGTGTTTTTTCTTGTTAATAAAAAAAAAGACTTTAGTGCTCTTTTTTAATTAGACAAAACAAAAAAAGATAATGACTTATTGAGACAAAATTATTTTTAAAAATGTGTAGCACAGACTAATTAATTAGCGTTCCTACTTCTAAAGTATCAATAAAAAAAGGAGGAAAAGAGTTTTCATAAGAAATTATCATTATTTACAAATGGTGTGTAATGGTTTGATCTTGTAGTTGAACATGTATAACTATCAAGTTTAGATCATTAATGAATAGCAATGATCATAAAACCATATGGCAGTACTATCATTTTTAAGCATTCGGACTATTCTAATTCTAATTATGACACACACACGTCTGGCTAGTCAAGTTGAGAAACAAGACTCGTTAAACGCAAGAGATTTGGGTGACTATTCAGACGAAATGTGAGTGGTTCAAGTTTTGAGGGACACACGATTCTTTTTGCTGTATTGGTGACCTTTCAGTACGAACTGTTAAGTAATAGTACCCGTTAGCTTGAAATGTGTGCCCTAATTTAAATATGATCATTAATCTCTAATGATTCAAAAAAGAGATTCAGCCACGGCCCTCTTTCTTAGGGTTATTTTTTGACCCAAAAAAAATTTGTAATTATGACTCAAAATGTGCATGCCGTACAATTTAATTGATAAGACTATGGTGTACATGATCAAATGTTTAAAATTCAAATTTTAAAACCGTGGAATCTTATGCTAAAATGGGTGCTTAATGCTTAAAAGTTGAAAAAAATAGTTGTAACCCCAAATGAATGAGGGAGAGTGAACTTATCTATTAGACGAAGTTGGTGGTTTTTTAATTAACAACAGTTTAAAGTATAATTAAAGTTGATTCTTCTTTATTCATTTACCATATTAATTCAAATTTAATAAATTATCATCAGCTTCTGACAGGTTAAGTCAAACAGAAAATCAAAATAAGAGTTTTTTTTTTTTTTTAACTCAACCTTATTAATTTATTGGGGGTTTTTCCTTGCCAAAGAGCAAAGGATGCGTAGCTGAATGAAATCAAATGCCTCTCCTTGACAGCACAGCACCGACGACCATGGTGAAAATGAAAATTGTATTTTTCTTCTTTGTAATATTCGATCTTTCCTTTTCATTATCATTTTGTTATATAAAATAAAAATATTAGTAGTTTCATCGTAAAAAATATGTATTTTATTTATTTTATATTTAAAATTTAAATAACATTTTAAACATTTATACATCTATTTATGTTCAACAGTATTGAAATTCAGCTACAAAGACAATTGGCAATTTTGCACAATATTATTGGTGATCTTAAATTTTTCATATATATTAATAATCTTCATCTAGGATATCAATATCAACTGCGTTGGCTTTGGCGTTGCCTTTTCAAATTGAGTAGTTTAAATTCAGTAATTAATAAAGAAAAGAAGAATCAAGACTAAGATTGATAATAGAGTAAGTACTAATTTCTATTGCTTCAGAATCTTTTCAATTTCTTTTTCTTCATCTTCAAGAATATAAAGAACGTGTTACGTGTCTGCAGGGACATTCATTTCTAAATTTGGTTGAAAAATGTACAAGTAAGTTGCTTTCACGGTACTTTTTTACTGGTTTGGCTGGAAAAAAAGGGTAGTTTTTTTACTTTCATGTAAATAAAAATAGAAAATAATAAATCGTCCATTTCATTAATTTGAAGAATTTTACTTTTTAATAAGTTTCCAGAGAGGATACCATTGACGAGGAAAAAAAGTATTGTACAAACATCGATTATAGAATATTTAAATATATATATAGATTATATAGGATGTATCTATCAACAAAAAGATAAATATATGTATTCATCATTTGCAGGGAAAAAAAAAAAAAAAGATAAATAAATGTATTCATCATTTGTAGAAAAAATCTCCCTCAAAGCTAATAAAGCTTGACCAAAAAACAAAAAAAACTAATAAAGTGAATGTGTAAGTCATATATATATATATATATATATATATATATATGAGCCCTTCAATAAATTATTATAACTATAAAATAATTTAAATTAATAATATTAATATTATTATATTTTTAAATTTTAAATATAATGATAAATTAAAAAATTAAAGATAAAATTAAATCAAATAAAAACATATATTCACCATTAGATTAACATAAATCAATAGTTAAAATTAATTTCTCAAAAAATTTGTGTAAATCATTTATAAGGAGAACGATCGCTACACACATACACATATATACTAATTAAATGCACATGCGTTGCACGTATTTTATTTTTTAATTAAATTTCATTTATTATTAAATTAAAAATATCTCAATTTTTAAAAAATTTCAGTATCGCTACTTGTATAAAATTACAAATAATAGTTAAATAAATATGCATTTAATAATCATAGTTACAAGAGTTTTAATTATTTAAGAACTTTTTGAGCTAATGATAAGTTCAAAACTAATAGTGAAGGGTAAATAAGTATTTGATAATTATTTGCTAATAAAAACTTTAATATGACTTGTCGATATAAATTAGAAGGAAAAAAAAAAAAGAGTTTTTGCATAATATGATTTTATGAATACCAAGTATTTTAACAAATTTTATAAAAATTCAAAAAAAAAAAAAAAAAATGATATCGTATGACAAAAAATATGTTGATTTTTGAGATTCAATAATAAATATTAAATAAAAAAAATATTTTATTGCTTATAAGTTAATATTTTTAAATAAATATTAGACATTAAGGTCACAACATTAGAGAAAAAAATTAGAATTATAATGATAATATGATTTATTTTTTAATAATTGGATAAAATTGTAAAAATATAAATTATTAATGATAAAATCATCTAAAGGAAAAAATTTAAAATTATAATAATAATTTAGTTTATTTTTGAATAATTGGATAGAAAAATTACTAATAATAAAATCATCTAAAGTAGCGAATAATATATATATATATATATATAATTTTATAATTTTAAATTTTTTAAAAAAAATAATTTCTATTTAATGATTAAAAAAATCAAAAACTATCTTCAAATTTTTTTTGGTCGTTTGTGGAATGAGTAGGGTTTTGTTGGGAGGGTGGAGAACAAGCCGAGGAGACACCGCCTGAAGCAAATCTCCCGTAGGCCAAAGAAGCGAAGGTCATCGGGAAGATTGAAGGAACGAGGTTGCAAAGGCCTCGAATGGCACACCAAAAATTTCAACAGTTTTTGGTAGCTTCGATTAATAGAAAAATAACTGAACAACGATACCACTAAGTCTGCGATTTGATCAGGGATTCAGTGGAAGGTTTCCAACTATTGCCAAGGCCCAGCAAGATAAGGCCTTGTCGGGACTCGGCAGTTGCCACACTTTGTGAGTTTTATCAGTATACCTTCGCTTTTGTGTAGAGAATGTTGGATATTTTATTAGTATTATATGAATGACGAATTTTATCAAAAAATAAGTCAAGATGGCCGAGTTGGTCTAAGGCGCCAGTTTCAGGTACTGGTCCGAAAGGGCATGGGTTCGAATCCCATTCTTGACACTCGTTTTTCGCTTCGCTCGCTTCGCAGTAGAGGTACAAATTACAAGTAAAACATGAAAAGGCATAAATTCATTTCATCATACGAACTCAGCAAATACTATAATTTTTTTTTTTGATAAGAAGCAAATACTATAATTAATCCTGTAATATAGCAAAATTTTGAAAGAAAAAAATCTCAGAGTTACAATCAGCTCATCTCATTATTCAAAACGACCATTTTATTATCAAAACAACTAGTTTGGAATTAGACAAATTTGCCATGTTCAAACAAGACAATAGCATTTTGGATTTTAGGCAAAACAACAAACAAGACCTAACTAGAGCCAGGGCCAGGCTAACTTAACTTGCACCAAAAACAGGGCTAATTCTTCCGATAAAAAACTGTAAGTTACTTTTTTATAATGACTGTTATGTATTAGGATCTAGAAATAGAAAGGGAAAAAAATATGGTTAATTATTTTGTTGTTCTTTAATTTTTATTTAAAAATAGACTTTAGTTTTTAATTTTTTTTTTTTTTTTTACAAAATAGTTCCTAATTTTTTAAAATTTCACACTTTTAATTCAATTTGTATGAAATAGACCATTTTATATGAAATTGAATTAAAAGTGTAACATTTTAAAAAATTAGGGATTATTTTGTAAAAAATTGAACTAAAATGTTGAAATTTTAAAAAATTAGAAACCATTTTGTATGAAAAAAAGTTGATAATCAAAGTCTATTATTGTATAAAAATTAGGGACAAATAAATAAGTTAACCCAAAAAAAACAATTACAAGTTACAAGAATAATATATATTATATCAGCATGGAAAGAGCAAGAATGAAGGTTGTACATGTATTTTTCGATTTACAAAACTGATATTTTCTAGTTTATTTTGACACCAAATTAGTTGTTCTGAAGTTATTTTTGACATATTTAAAACCCTTGTAACTAACTTCATATCTACTTGTGAGAAAAAGTAAAGGTGATCTGTTCCCTCTTCTTCTTCCTGCCTTCGGAATCTCTATAGTATGCAGCTCCCACTTCTCTGTAAATCTTTAAGCTTCTTCGCCTTCTGCATTTCAAGTCAAAACCACAACTTTAACTTTTCATGCTAAAGTACTATTAGCAAACACATTAAACTTAAAAAAAAAAATACTATTAAAAAATAGAAGTTCTTATTCATTAATTCTCTTAAAATTTTAAGCTATTAAAAAAGCTTAAATACTTGCGATTCAAAATAAAGATTAATGGGCCTTAAACACAAAAAGCTCAAATTTAACAAGACTTTTAGCTTTGAATAAAAGCCAATATTACTTTTATACATCTATCATTAGCAAATACAATAAGAGAAATGAAACTTCAATGAAATAATGTCACAATACAATAATTCAACTTCAATGTAATAATGTGACAATAAAACCAAGTACCTTTTGGACCTCAGTTTGAATCTCCACTAAAAGCCTTAAATCTGCAGAGTCTCCAAGTTCTGTCTCGGTTCCCATTTTACCCTTTAGGATTGTATTTTGAGCATATTTATCGGCCCTTATGAATCTCCAAATAGTTCTGATTGATTCCTCCAATATTTCCAATAACATGTCACTTGTAATTTCCCCATTTTCTCTTCCTCTTTTCCTTGTTCTCTTTCTTTCCCTTGAGTTATCCTCTGCAAGGTCCAAGCCCTTTAAATTTTTTTTTTCTTCTTTTCTTTCAGTTAGACAATACATAAACATCTTAGTCTAAGTACATATTTGGTCATCTTGATTTGAAAAATTAGGACAACCATATAAATTCGACTTAAGCATGCAAAAGCAAAAGGTTTAAGGTGTGTGAGTTGAAGTTGTATATATATAAAATAAAAATAATAATAATAATATTAACATAAATCTCTCTTTTTAACATGTACTAGTCGTACAAAAATAATAACATAAATAAAATTGTAAAAATTATTACCTCTAATAACAGGGACTTGAAGAAGATTACGAATGAAACAACGATTCTTGACATAGTTTTCAACCCTAGGACCTTGAAAGGGTTCATTTTCTATGAATCTTTGGAGGAGCACTTGAAAGTGTTGAAACTCACCAGCAACTTCATTGTATTGACGCAATCCATAAGGGTCAGCTTCCCAAATATCAAAGGCTTTCTCGTATTGCCACTGAAGGAATTCCCATGAAAGACACAGTTGTCCCACGTAAACCATTTCCAAATCACTGTGCATTTCTCTAATGAAATTCACTGCTGGGTCTGAATTTAGCTTTTTTCTTTTGCATAATAGCTTGAGCTTGGATTTCATTGTTGGGCCTGGGCTTGACGATTTATGGGTTGATGAGAAGGATTTAAATGGATCCTTTGATTGAAGAACTCCTATTCGTTTGTCATGTCATTCAATAAGATTAGTTAAAAGAAATATCACAAAAGGATATTAACTTTTCATCTATAAATTTACTTATGCCCAAAAGTCACTATGAACATGATTGTAAAGTTGATATGTTTTAATCTAAAACAAATCAATTGTGGATACAATTGGTGGAACAAGTTAAATAGTTTTATATAATGATAAAGCAGAGGAAACAAATGGTTAATTAAAGACATTCCATTATGAAATAGCGACAAAAGGGGCATTCTTTTTGGGAGAGAGGAATGCTAATTATAACATTTTTCTTTATAGAGATGGAGATTTTTTTGGATTGTTTTTTCACACATTTATAATTACATCATTTTACTCATTCTCCTTTTAATTATAACATAATAATATAAAAATTATATTCATTAGATTTTATTTCAATTACATACTATAGCTAAATCTACTATTGCAGAGATAATAAATAAACGTCTCTAACTAAGCATCCCATTTACATGTAAAAAAAAAAAAGTCCTACCATGAACACTCTAAAATCATATTTATTCAAATCACATTTAATTTTTGGACTTTAAATTTGAGTTCAAGTCTAAGTTTGTAAATAGTTTAGTTATTAAAAAAAAAAAATACTCAAAATGCTTAGCAGGTTGACGCTTTTCCCAAGGCTATCAAACCAGATTGAGTAGGTCCATTGTCCCAAACTTTGATAAAACTACCTATGGTTGGTTGTCGTAATTATGCTAATATGAATTGAATGACATATAAGAATAGTATTAAAAAAAAAAAAAATCACAAAATTCCTTAATTATGTTCCACATAGACTTAAGGTAAACAAAAATAATAATAATGAATAAGAACTGACAGATAAGACTATGAACAAGTTGTACATAATAAGTAGAATAATGGAGGGTTAGAAAGAATTAACTGACCTATTGTATACATCTTCTGGTAATTCAAAATATCAAATTTCCTCATCCTTTCTCTATAACTCTTATAGAATTTATGAAGCTCACCCAATCTATCTCCATGTTGTAGTTTCTCCTCAATTTTCCATGGCTTTAGATCTTCCATTATCTTTGGCGAATCGGTTGATTCCTCAAGAATTGTGGGTAGACCTGTTGCTTTGACCTTTTTCAATTCCATCTTTAGTTGTTCTATTAAATCTTGATGTTCCCATAATGTTTCCAATCTATTTGAATCCTCAGTATCATTAACTGATGAATTATGTTTCTGGGTACAATCAATTGGTTTTTCTTTTTCAACATTCAAAGTTTTGTAAGAATGAGAATCGTTTTCACACACCTTTTCTGACTCCTCTAGCTTTTCAAATTCTTCTAGTATGTCTTCATCTTCTTCGTCAAAATCATCAGGTTCATACCCAAAATTCAATTTCTGCAAATCATAATCTTCTAAATCCAAATGTTTAAAGTTCCCTCTGTTATTCATTATCAGAGTACCCTGTTCGTTTGCTTCTTCAAAATCGGCGTCTGACATAAAACCATCACTTGTAGAACCAAAGAAATCGCTAATAACTGAGAACTCATGGCTTGAGATAACAGACTCTGAGTCTGAATCCGAAACCAAAGAGCTCTTTTCATCACAGATATCTGCTTTTTCAAGGAAATCTCTTTCGTGATCATCCAAATGCACTTTATTAGAATCAGAGTCTTTTTGTATAGAAAGCTGCTCTTCCTCTCCAGAATTCAGAGAAAGTGCTTCTGCGTCAGAATATAATACTTTGACAGCAAAGTTTTCAGCTTTTCCGTCCTCCATAAATGAAGTGATGTTCTTCTTACCCTGAAACTCATATTTTTTTATACAACTTGCTGCTTTTGGTTCTAATTTCATATTTTCACCTTTCTTGGTTGCAGGAGAAGAATCCAAACTAACGGAATCACAATTCAGCTTATGGCTTCTAGTGAATTCCTCATAACTAGGAAACTTAAATGTGAAAGCAAAATTTGATTCATTCATATGATTAATCGGAGAACTTGGGTCATTAGGTAAACTTTCAGACACGATTGGCTTGGAATAAAGTTCGTCGCTTTCTTGGGGAAGAATGTCAGCAGAACAAGAATTTTTCATTCGGGAATGGACTAATTTGATTAATCTGTACAATGAAGAAATATACTTAGAAATTCATTAAAAAAAAAAAAAAAAAACTTCGATGATCGAATTAAATTAAGACTTGAAATACCTCGAGCGAATTCGGTTAAAGTATCTGAACAGAGAAAGCGAAAAGGAGAACACAAACACCCAAAATGAAGCTGAAGGGAGAGCCATCTTTATATGAAAAGACACACTAGCAGAACATCGAACAAATCAAACAGTGTATTAGAAAATGGATTGCCTCCGAAAACCCATCGATTCAGCCCATCAATCGCTTTAATTTTGTTTAAAGCAAAAACAGAGCATGAGCAGAGTAGTCAATACAAACAATTATAGCTGCGTTGAATTTTTAAAGGAAAAAATGGGACTGATCACCTTACCACCAGACACCAGTGATGTAGAACAAAAATAATCATAACCTTAAAAGAATAAAATTGCATGAAATTGAGATTCAAGTAAGTTGAAATATGACCTAATCAGAAGGGCGAATACAAATACAAGCAAAAGTTAAGCGGAGAAAAGAACATGTGAGCGACTAATGACTATTGCTTGAACTAATCTATGGTTGTTTACAGCCTTGGAATTCTGAGGCCCGTTATGTTCTGATTCACATATCTTTATCGAGAAAATTAAAAGGTAAACCATTTTAAGGGGTTTCGCAAAAGAAAAAATAAATCATTTTGAGAGAGGTGTCTTTAGAGTTTTTCTCATTTCTTTTTACACGATATATATAACTTAATTATTTAATTAATTTTAATTTTAATTTTTTTTTAATAAAAAACATATATTTTTTATTTTTTAATACTAAAATATATATATTTGTAAAAAAATAAATATTTTTTCAGACTAATGAGTTATACTATAATTTTTTTTAATACTAAAAAATATATATTCATAAAAAAAATAATATTTTTTTAAGTTAATGAAATTATTCCATAAATTAAAAAAAAAAAACTAGTTTTGTACTTTTTGTGAGCGTGGGACAAGTTAGGTCAAATTGGTATTTAATGTGGAAATTTTAAAATTCATTCACACTTATGGGAAATGGTCAAACACCGACTTAATAAAAACGAGTAATTATCTCTGAGGGAACTGTAAATGGGAAATTGCTTACTCATTTACGTTTGGCAATAAATTTCATGAACAATTTGACAACAAATTAGGCTGCCAAGCTTTTAATTGTGGGTTTGACAATAAAGTGAAGCTATATTAATTCTAGACCTAGTACCTGTAGTGGAAAAACTGGAAACTACGAGGAAAAAGATGAATTATTTTTAATATTTTTATAGTTAATTATACTTTAATATAATAATATTATTATATAAAATTATTATTAATAAATAATTATTATGATAATAATAAATTTAATTATCACTCAATAATTATTGTTTATATTTTCGATCAATTATATTACTTTATATATAAATTACAATTATTTTTTAAAATAAAAAGATGGTAAAAAAAAAAATTCAACAATAATAAATAATTTTTGAAATATTTGTTAAAAATCCATACAAGACACCAACTTTTAATTGACACCAAAGTATTACTCCTCACAATAACAAATTAAATTATATCCATATATCACCCAAAAAGAAAACTTATATTACAGGCCGTAAACTAAATATGTAACTAAGTTTCCCTTCAAGTCTTTAGTTTGATTTTTAAATAGTAAGTAATTTCTATTTTCATAGAACTAATATAAAATAATTAAATATTTTATAGAATAATTTAATACTTAAATGTTAATATTTTTTTTTTTTTTTTTGCTGTAACATTAACAAAAATTTCTCTAACAAAGGGCTACCAAAGATATATGGACTTATCTCCAAGCGGAAAAATCAGTAAAAAGTAAATATAGTAGCATGTCCTTATTTTAATTTCAGAAAAATATTTTTAGTCGAATAATATTTGTTTTAGAAAAAACGATTGGCCCAAAGTTTTATCTAGTTTTATTTATTAAAAAAAAAAAGCCTATAATTATATGTTCTTTTTCCCTGAAAATTATTGACTTTAAGTTGATGATACTCATTTCTTAAAAAAGATAAATAGTTTGGACGAACTTTAATACAACATTAGTATTTTGTGAAATCAAATCCGATGAAAAGTTTGTACAATGACTAATTAAAATGGAGCTAAATAGTATGAATGCTAATTGTTCACGAAAAAATAATTTATTATTATTATTATCAATTATTAACTTTTAAGTTTATTTGTGATATATAATAATATTTTATGTTTTGACTAAGCATTTTACTTGTCCAAAGTGCCAAGAAATCGACTATAGTAAGTCGTTTTAACTTGAAAGAATCACACCATTATTGTTTGTTTTAAAAAACGATTGGTTAATTCAAGGAAGTAAATATTATCCGTATTACGTTATATATTTTTATAATTAAAAATATGATAATTATATTATTTTTTTTAAACGTTATTTTAATTAATCATCTTTTAAATTAAACGTCGTTCAATTAAATATTATTTAATGTTAAATTCGTTTAATTAAATATCATTTAATATTATTAGAATGATATTTTTGTCATTATAAATATTAAGAATGTTATTTTTTTGTTAATTTTTTTTTCTATTTTTCTATTTTTTTTTTTTGTTTCTTTACCATTTTTTTTAATTACTGTTTAAGAGTACTCACCAATACGTACGTACACTTTCATTTTGTTAGCTAGAGACCACGGATGAAAATTAGTTCGAGCACAGCATTAGTGGTCAATACAAAAATTTATAATATATTTATCACAGTTGGAGAATACCTAATTAATTGCTCTTTGTCGTTTTGAAAGAGGGTCTATAGCAAGTTGCTAATTTAACTAAACTAGTTTAAGCTTCCAACTTTGGAAAATGATTATTTTGAAACTATTCATTGAAAGTTATTGTAAATGACTTAAAATATTAATAAAAGTATTTGATAATTTTCTTAATAAGTATTTTTAAAATTTTGATAAATATTATTTATATTTAATAAAAAGTAAGATTTTTTTTTTTTTTTAGAGAAATAATTTAAGATGTATGCTAATATCTTTGTTTGTGATGTATTTATTACATCATTTTTCTTTAAATATCGTCCACTAACTCTGAGCTTTGAATAGGGAACAAGCTTTCCTCAAATTGATCGAACGATAGTCAATTGATCGGTCAACGGAGACTTGGCTAAGAGGTCGTACATGAACATATCAATGCTCTAATTGTCTCGCACTTTTCATATCATATTCATTAGTTAGTCGTACTCTTTCTTATTTGAGAGCTCATTCAAATTGAATTGTAGCAAGTTAGATTCATTTAATATTAAAAGTAGTCTAATTGAACATCGTTTAATGTTATTAGAGTGTTATTTTTATTATTAAAAATTTTTAAAATATTATTTTTAGTAATTTTGTATAAAATTTCACCAACTACAACTACATTATCTATCTATTAATCTATACATGTAAAGCTGAAGTTGAACTTCGCAAATGACTAATAAACTTATAGATTTAATCGGAGAAAAAACTAAAATAATCTAATTCGTGGTATAACATATAAGTGAATTATTGGGCATCAAACTAATAGACAGAAGTTTCCACTATAACCATCCCCATTTTGTCAGGTCATCGATTTACACCCATTTTACTTGGATTTATATTGTAATAATTTAGAAATATAAGTGAATTGGTCAATCATCAAGTGAACAAGCAATTTGGGTGTTCAATTTTTCTAATATGGCGAAGTCTAGCAGGAATTCTCCTGTTGGAATTAAGGATAGTTAAAAAGAAAATCTATCTATTAATATATTATAAGTTTAATTTTATAGCATAATTACTTTTATTTTTAACTTCATTATATACTAGTGTTGGTGAGTCTTTTTCTTATAAAACAAAAAAACATATAATTTATGCATAATTAAAAACTTATATTTTTTATAATGTAAAAAATATTTTTTTTTTTGGGAAGCTAAAAGGAAAATAAATTAAATAATGAAATTATATAAAAATTATCAGATCTAATTTTTTTTGGTTTGATGGGTCTTATATATGTTTTGTTTCGAAAATTAAAAGAACTAGATAAAGAAACATTATTCATTGAAAGCCAAATCACAGAAGTCAATTAGTCAAAATGGGATTGAAAATTGTGGAATAGTTTAGTTGGTATTGAAATTATTATTAAGGTATCTTGATGGTAACTTTTAGTGATTTGGAGTGAATAAAGAAATGTTAATATTATACAGTCTCCTTCTCGAACATCTTTTTTTTTTTGTTAAAAAAAGATGAAGAAGAAGAGGGATTTCGAGGTTTCTTCCCTTCTGACTTGTAAATATATTATGACAACATCTAATTAATTATAAGATTGTCATCTTTTGTTTTCGTCATGGAATGTTAAAGAGTCAGAGACGAAATTGCCTAGCCAATTTTCTGTTACTTCAATTTCTATTTTTTTAGAAGAGAAAAATATAATATCTAATAAAAAAGCCTAACTTTTAGTCCGTCAAAATCAACCTCCTTCTAGAACACTATAAAACTCTAGAATCCAAGAATAATATGAAATTTACCAGACACGTTTTAATATTTAGATAATAAAAAAATTAATTATTTATACTATTAAAATGTGGACGTATATTAATAATACTCTCAAGATTTGTTATAAATTCACAAATATACTAAAACTTTTAAAAATAACACAAATATTCTCTAAATTTAATAAAAATTGAATAATAATATGACAGAAATAATAAAATATCAAACAAAAAATTAAGACATAATGAAAATAGAAACACAAGATATTTTATGATATTTTTTACAATAAATAATATTTAATAAAAAAATTTGAAGAAATTTAAAAATCAAAATTAAACCTTAAATAAGGCAATGAATTTAAATAAACATCTTTTTTTCAAAAATAAGAAAAATGTTTCATAAAAAAGATATAGTTTATTATAGAATAAGTAACAAAAAATGAGTATTACCGTAAGAGATGCAAATGGAAGATTTAACATACTACTAATTGATAAAGAAACAATTATAGATAAATTATCAAAAATTTCACAAAAAGATAAAGACAAAATTGGATATATTTATCTTGGAGAAATACAAATTTTAATTACAACACATTTTAGAGAAAGAATTGATACACCCATAAAATTAGCATTATTAGATAACAGAAAAATAAACAGAAGATACACTTTATTAAGAATGATCCATGAAAATTTAGGATATCATAAATTAAAATTTACAGCATAACCTAAATTTACAGTTAATATTAACGACAAAAACTTAAATTAAGTATTAAGTATAGCCATGAATTGAAAGAGAACATCTAATGAAAGAAGAAAATCATTCATTTTTAATATATTACAGAGTATGATATTCATTAACTAATAGTCATAACAATTCAATATAGAAGAAGCAATAAAATCGGAAGTAATGACAAATTTTGAAATACTAAAACAATAAAAATTAGATATTAAAGAAAAATCTCTTATACAGGAAAGAAAAAGTAGTATTTCTAAAATTAAGTTTACTAAAGACCAAGCAAGAGTTAGCAAACTTGAATGGAAAGAACAAGAAGAGATAAAAGAATTAAAACAAGAAATTAAAGAAATTAAAAATTTGTTAATACATGACATAATAGGAGATAAGAATGTTAAAATTAAAATTACAAAAAATAATGAAAATATAAATGAAAGTATAAAAACCATAATGAAAGTGTTAAATCTTTTAGCTGAAGAGTAAATGCAACATGTAAATTATTTGGTATCACAATGATGCGAACCTCGCAACACGATTCCTACGAATTATGGCCCACAAGCGACAAAAACTTAAGAACCACAAGAGATTGGATTCAAGACCCAACAACAAATTAGCATGAAATTTCTAAGCACAAAACCAGATTTTTGGTTGCAAGATACTCACCTCAACACATGGATATTACGCACCATGCACTAAGAAGAGAAGAAACGCCACAAAGGGATGCAAATCTTTTGATAAATTTGGGTTACAATAAGTAAGGAGCTTTTTGGCTCTCAAATTTGTTTTGTGGAAACAAATATTTCATTTATGACAAAAGTTATGTTTGGGCTGCTACAATTTCTCCTTATATAGAGTACAAACAAAACCTAAAAGTGAAGAAAAGATCCTAGCAATCCAATGGTCAAAATTACATAAAATTAACTTGTGTCACGGCGGGTAAAATAATTGTGCAGCGGCAAGGAGGCTTGGGAAATAATTAAAAATAGGTGGACTGCGGCGGATGAAATTCTATGCCAGTGCAGGAAACCCACAATTTCAATTCGAGGAAGTTGTGCTGTGGCGCCCCAAATTCATGCCGCAGCGCGCACGTCCTTCTTCCTCTGTGCGCAAGTCGCCCATTCTGTGCGCTCGTCTGCCCAGCCTTTTTGCCAAAAACAGGAACCCTTGGGCCGCAGCGCCCCACAAGCATGCCGCGGCGCACATCCCTTGCAAAAATGCCTAGGTGTCTTGTGCCGCAGAGCCCATAATTCATGCCGTGGCGCAACACCAAATTTAGATTTTCGTCCTTTTGGCTTGACACTTCCATGCTTCACATGCTTGCACGTTTGCTCGTGTTGGGACGTGCCTTTTTGCGCTAATATTTCACCCCTTTCTTGGCCTTGTCCTTGATACGTGTCGTGCCTTGTTTGTAGCACGATCTGGTTCGTATCAACATTGATATGACAATCAAACTTAGCAAGTAAATAAGGATTATATGGAATCACCCATTGATTATCTAAATTACTCCCTCTTACTTTAACAACTACACCATCATTTCGTCTTCTATATTTTGGGTATGCATTTTTTCCTTGAGTTGTTTTAGGAGAGAATATTTTTGGATAATGATTTTTACAAGTTCCATTTTTCTTCATACATACATTATTAGGATTTAGGTTTCCACAAGGACCGTGTATCATGTGCCTAACAACTGTTGAGTAGAGATGTGAATTACCATTTTTGTTCGAAATTTCAGCATACACAATATTATCAAAAGCTTTTGGTGCAAGAATTTGTGAGTTTGACTTTAAAATGATAAGAAAATGAGCATGTGGAAGGCCTTTTTTTTTTGGAATTCAATTACACACACATATCCGACCACAGGCCCAAATATTTGTTTCTTGAATAAATCAACTTTTAATTCTTCTAACTTTGCTCGAAATACTCTTGTAATGAGATCAGGTTTATTTTGAGCTTCTTCAAAAGGCATTAGTTCTTTTTTTATTTCAAGCCAATTAGGATTATATGTAATAGTAAGAAATATGTCTGGTTTTCCATATGTTTGAACTAAAGTCATTACATCCATATATCTCTTTCTCATATCTCTAGGTCTACCAATAAAAGAAGCTGGCAATATAATTCGTCGTCCTATTTTTGAACCTTGAGTTTCACCCAACTTGAATGCTATCAATAATTCCTTGGTAAAGTTCAGCTCTAATTTCATATTGTTTTGCACGAAAATAGTCTAATCTAGATGTTTCAAGTTTAACATACATATCAACCACGTATTGTTGGAGAAGACGTCCTGCTTTAAGTAATAATGATTTTTCGAGAGATCTTGTTTGTAACTTATAGCAATAATACTCACGGCAAGATACCATGTTTCTCCTTTTCTTCCTTTCCAAAACTGAAAAATGTAAATGTATTGAAATAAGAATTAATGATATTTTATTTGAAATTACTGCCTAAGATTATTGTTTATGAACATTACCCAATTTTTCCTTTTCCAATAATTCTGTACATGAACGCATTCCATGTGCATCCACAATCATCTCTCCTACACAAAAGGATTGTCTCTTTTTTTTCTTAATCATTTCTATTCCTTGGTGCCAACCACTATCACCGTGAGGGAATAATAAAGAATATCGTAAAGGGTCATAGCAACCAAAATAGTACTGTACTTTATGGTTGTGTCCAAAATGACTATAAACAACAATATCACGCTTTTTATGTTCTACAGTAACATCATTTGCTACCCATATTGCAGCTACTTGTGAAGCTAATGGGGCATTAAAGACTCTTTGATTTAACCCAACATCAAATCTTATCAAAATTTGAAGATTTTCTAAATCATGCATGTTTTTTCAGATTTCTAAAGAACATAGAGTATGGATTGATTTGAAGGATGTCAATTATTTTGCTCAAAATAGCAGGATTCAATTTTTTTGACTTAAGTAATCGATTTCCTAATTCATGCTTAGTATCATAAAAGTATAGTTGTAAATAAGAAGGTTGATCGTTTGATGGTAACAAGTCATTATTATAATGGTAAACTTGTCCTTGGACTTGAAATGTATATATGCCTTTGTTCCTCCTACACAAGTCTTTATCATATTTAACACCAAAAGATGTAAAGGCGAATGTGTTATTATAGGTACGGATATATTTATGGAACTCTTGTGACTCTTCTGAGTTTGAGGTAAATAACTCATATAATTTTTTAGGCACATTATTTGAAATCAATAATATTTCTCCATCACAGCAACAAAATCCTTTAGGTTCACGGAAAAATCTTTTAGCATAGCAATGCATGCATGGTGGTACCGGTGGCAATGTATAAGGTTCAAAAGGTACATTACATATAGTGTACCTTATGTCTTTCCTCTCGTTGCATTTATTTTTTGCGGAACCAACCTTATGCGCGCGTACCAGGAGCTTTGGTTTGCTTTGATGTGGACCCTAAAAAATATAAGTTAATTATTTTTTTTCATTTAGAAACATTTTTTTTAATTGAACAAGCCTAATAAGTTTTAAAACAATTCTTACCAACATCATAGATCGCATAAGCGCTCATTTGTTTATTTCCTTTACCAATTGTTTTTGTGGATAAAACTTGACATGTTTGACTTTCTACAACATAAATTGATGTTATATTAGAGTATATCCAACAATGAAAAGAACAGTTACTATTTCCTCTAAGGAGTAAAATCCATACCGTTTGGACCTTCATGAATTTTATTATTGATTTTGATACTTTGTCATTTAGAATGAAGGCATTTATCAATGTTATGTAAGATTTCAGAGTCCATTTTTTTTTCTTTGTTCTTTGATAATTTAGAGGTCCATTCTTGCATTTCATTTTCTATTATTGTTGGTGTTTGATTACACTGTTTTTTTATAAAAGCTTTTTTTTTTTTTTTTTCTTTTGTTCATGTGAAAGTTTTATGTTCTAACTTTTATTTATTTTGTTTTGAGTTTCTTCAGCACTTTTCTTACGTGAATTTTTCTTTAAAGCATATGCTTCTCTTTGCCTCTTACGTACTTGTTCCCGTTTCTCCTCAGACAACAAAGAATACCAATATTTTCTAAATATATTTTGTACATTGTCATTGATATTTCCAGCTACTTCCCCTATAAAAATTATTTATAGTGTAACTTTAATGCTTGATAGAGTAATAGTAATAACAGAAGCGCATGAGATTGTAAGACCTACATTCCCATTAATTTTTTTACAAATTGTTCCATTTTGTCCCGCGAACTTTTACATTTTTCTCCATAGATGTGGTAATCCCTTTTCTTTAGTTTTTTTCCTTTTGTAGTAATCCTTTCTAGCTCAATGCATATGAAACATATCCTAAAACTGAAAGTATTTTCCTACAAATTCTTTATGAAATATAGAAATGTAATCTACTACCAGTGTTTTAACCATGAAAAAAAATTGAATAATCATTATTAATTGAATAAATTGTAAAGTATTAGTACCTATTTGTGTCTCTTCAGCGGCATCTTTCTATGTAGCTTTCTTTCGAGAATACGTTTCTCTTTTTTTCTTACATATTTTTTGTGTCTCTACGTCAGATAAAATAGAATACCAATTTATTTTCTGACTCCTCTTTGTCGTTTCACTCAATTGTTTGTCTCCTATGAGTTTCTGTCCTTCTAATAGACATGATATATATATATATATATATATATAATAATAATTGGTGGTTAATGGGAAGAATGAGAACAAGAGCTTACCGTTGTGGCCGAAGAGAAATGCAAAACACTAGAGTCCCTGTCGTTGGAGAGGAAAAATCTCCTCTGCAGGCGGAGATGAAAGCGTGAATAAGAGATGGGGTCAGAGAGATCTATAAAGGAAGGAAATGAATCACCGTTGTGGCCAGAGAGAAATGAAGAACACTAGAGTCATAGTGGTTGGAGAGAAAAAATCACCTCTGCAGGTGGAGATGAAAGTGTGAATAAGAGATGAGACAGATCTATAAAGGAAAGAAATGAATCCCTCTATCTTATTCTCTTTCTAAACATAAAAAATTATGTTTACCTAATGATATTGAAATTTTTTTTAGAATTTTTATGAATTTTAAATATTTTAAAAAATTTAAGTGTATTCATTAAAAAAAAATTAAGAATTTATAAAAGTGTAATAATATTTAATTAAAATTTGTAAAAACTTTTTAAAAGTTTATAAAAATATTATAGTATTCAAAATGATAATAATTTTTAAAAACTTCACTTAATTAGATATTTTTAAGAATTTTTTCTAATATATAAATCAAGTATATCATAAGTAACATCTTTTTTCATGCGATTTTTAATGATTTTGAGATTTTTATAAATTTTTATATATATATAAAGTATACCAAAAGCAACGTTTTCTCCTATAATATTTGTGGAAACTTCTTTTTAACTCTCGTTCTCAACATTATTATTATCTTCTATAGCAATAAATCTAAACATTACTATTTTTATTGGTAAATGTTCTTGTAGTAAAGGAGAGGAAATTATAAATAGTAATGAGAAAAATTGGTTATACAGAAAAAGATAAAGATATTGTCATCTTGTAAATTTATTATAATATAAAATTAATTTTTTTAATACAAATAATCTATCTTATTAATTATTTTTTCCTCTTAGGAGAGTGAAAATATACAATTTTATTACAAAAATAAAATAAAATAATATAATATATTTTATAGATGATAACAACGTCGCAAAATTTGATTTTAAGGATTTTTTTTTTTTTTTTTTTTTAGAAATCAAAGAGCTTATGAACATATTAATATGAATTAAGTTTAAAATTTATATGATTTTAAATTATTAATTTTATTAAGGTGTATTTATTTTTCTCTTAATTATTTTTTATTTTATTGAATACTTAATATAAAATAATTGTATTATTGATGTTTTTCAATATTTCTTTTACATTATGTGTCCATTCACACGTTTACAAGAAATAATTAAAGCCTAAGTATAATATAAATACAAGATAAACACAATTAATTGATACAATTTATCATCCGTACTTAAATGTAAATAAGTAAATGAAATGGTTTTCTAACCTAGTAAACCTATTATTTTTTTAATTTATTGAATTTTTAACATAAAATGATTGTATTATTGATATTTTTTAATATTTTTTTTACTTTATGTGTCCATTCACACGTTTACAAGAAATAATTGAAGCTTAAGTATGAGACAAACACAATTAATTGATACAATTTATACAAATAAGTCAATGAAATGGTTCTCTAACCCGATAAACCTATTTTACATAAAAAAATTTCCATTTAATGTTTGAGGTTTTTGACTTCAAATTTAATTCAAAATTTCAAAGTGTTTTAAATATATCCAAGAAAACAACAATATGTCTCATATAATATATAATTTTTTTATAACAATAATAGATATATATTAATCAGCTCTGGTGGCTGTTTTTGCTTTCTGATTTCTCTCTGAAAATATATTTTTCAATCTCTTTATCCCTATCTTTGCTATCTCTCTTTCTACTTTTCTTATTAGAAAAAAAAAATTTATCTCTCTTTTTATCATTTTTTTTTATCTATATTAACATTTATTTATTATTATAATCTCAATCTTCTGTCTAAACAAATAAAACTTATATTTTAAATATAAATTAATAAACATCTAACAAAATAGTATATTGTGTTTGCGGAACAAATTTTTCTTTTTATTATTAATAGATAGATTAATTGGAATTGAAATAAATAGATAGATTTCCAGAATATAGTAAAGTGCGTGCTCCTTTTTCTTTTATATATAAAACAATCATAACAAAGAAAAGCACAAAAGAGATAGATTTTAGCATTAACCTTGACATATTCAAAATATTATATACATCATAGAAGCTTCATATTACATATTAAGAACACAATAATAAAATCTTTACATTTTTTGAAGCCTCAAAATATATTTACATAATACTTAGCAAGTTAATATTATCTTAATGCCTTTTAGAGGCCATAACTTATCCAAGAATTTCAAAAGTTACTGAACTTGATGTCTCTACTGATCAGGTATCTCAAAGAGTGATACTACATTATACTTATAATTTGTTACAACTTGCGTCTCAAATTTATTTGCTTTGACATAGACGAAAAAACTTCTTTGGTTTGTGACCACAATAAGATTTTTCAATTCTTTGACTTCATCTTATACAATTAAAAAAATCATTGAAATTTAGCAACATTTAAATAATATGAAATATGCTAACATCTCATTAATTTGAGATTTATAATTGTGTGCATTCAATAAAATAAAATGAATTTAGCTTTTAATTACATCACTTGACACTTCAAAGATTTCAAACAGGATCGTATAACTTTAAAAAAATTCAAAATTAACATAAACTTGGTAGAAGAAATAAACCATACCTCAATAGTGTTTTCCATTAACTGTTTAGCAGAGCATGACATAAAATATTCTGCATATTTTTCAAATAAGGCAGCAATCATGGTTCCAGATTTATCTTGTAACTCAACTTTAACACGACACCTAATGATATTCAAATAAAAAAATTATTTAATAAAATCATCAATGAATTATAAAAAAACTAAATATTGTGATAGTAAAATCATGAAATTTATAGTCACCTTGGCACAGCTTTAGCCTCTTTTCTCTTACAATAATTACAAGTAAAAGATTCATCATACTCTGCTCCAGTAATTCTATTACATTCATTGCAAGCCATATACCAAAAATTATGATTTAAGTTTGTAACTGAGATTGAAGCTTTGATCCAAAAAGTCATAGTCAAATATACTATGAATGAAATATATTTCTTATTATATTATTACCTCAGGATAGAGGTATATATAGAAAATAAAATACAAGAGTCCTAAATAAAATAGAACTATGTACAACCTAAAACTCTATTACAGATAGACACATATACACTAATTACATGACTCACGCTAACATTCCCCCTTAAGTTGAAGCATACATATCAACTACGCCCATATCGACCATACAAAGACTTCCTCAATTTGCATACAAAATTACTAGGAGAATCAGCTACATATCCAGGTGGAAGACTCATATACACCTCCTCGACTAACTCTCCATGAAGAAACACATTCTTAACATCAAACTGTCGCAGTGGCCAGTCTAAGCTAGCAGTAAGAGAAAGCAGAACCTGGATAGTATTCATTTGCCAACGAGAGCAAAAGTCTCATTGTAGTCTACACCAAGTCTGAGTGAACCCTTTTGCTACAAGGCGGCCTTTCTATTGATTTACAGATCCATCAGCATTGTGTTTCATAGTAAACACCCAGCGACAACCAACTGCCTTCTTGTCCTGTGGTGGAGGCACAAGTTACCAAGTATCATTTTTTTGTAACGCCTCCATCTCTTCATCCATTTCCTTCCTCCACTTTGGATCTCCTAAAGCATCCTGCACTTTGTTAGGTACTGATACAGCAGATATTTGATTTACAAATGATTTATATGACTTTGATAATGTTTTAGTGGACATGTAGTTGGCTACTAGATACTTTGATTTTGCATGAATATTTGGTTCATACCTTTTGGCTGGTTGACCACGAATATACCTATTTGGTAACACATACTGTCTAACATTAGACTTAATGCTATTAGTATCAGTGGGTGTACATACCTCATATGAGTGACCTTCAGTACTAGGGAGTTATTGATCAAGGGTAGGAGAGGGAACAATTGTGTCTTCATTTTGATTTTCAGTGATCGGATTTGGTGTTTGGATACTTGAAGCATCTACTTCTTCTACTACTGAATTCAACGGGATAAGAACTTCAACTGGACCAATCGAAATATCTCCTGATTACGTTACCTCCACATTTTCTTCTAATTCCTCCCCCTCACCGTGACACAGCTCTTCAAAATATGAATTCTCTCCCTTAAGAGCAGTATCAGATGAGGAAAAATAGCTCATATCTTCAAAGAAAGTGACATCCATAGTGACATAATACTTTATGGTAGGTGGGTGGTAGCACTTGTACCCTTTTTGATACCCTCCATAACCAACAAATACACACTTAATTACTCGGGCATCTAATTTAGACCTCTGATTTTTAAGAACATGGACAAAAGTAATACAACCAAATACACGGGCAGGAAGATTATGAAATGATGACACGGATACATGAGATGCAAGAACCTTAAATAGGATTTGTCCAAGAAGGACACTAGATGGGAGACAATTGATGAGATGGGAGGAAGCTTCTACAGCATCGCCCTAAAGATATTTTGGCATATTAGCACTAAATAGGAGAGTAAGAGCCATATCAAATAAGTGATGATTTTTTCTTTCGAACACCCCATTTTGTTTTGGTGTTTGTGGGCAAGTAGTTTTGTGAACAATTTCATGTGTTTCGAAATAATCTTGAAAAATAAGATTAACATATTCTTCCCTATTGTCAGAACGTAGGACTCTAATGGTGCTATCGTACTGTGTTTGAACATGAGTACGAACATTTTGAAAAGCTTGAAAAACTTCATCTTTGTTTATATGAATTGCAACCCATGATAATCGTGTACAATCATCAAAAAACAATACAAAATACCTCATACCATATATAGTAGGCTCTCTAGACAGTCCCCAAACATTATAATGAATTAATTCAAAAGAAATTGTACTTATATTAGAAATACTTGGAGAATAAGTAGTACGATGACTCTTGGCCAGCACACATGTCTCACAACGTAAAGTAAATTCACTCACACCAATAAACAGAGTAGGCATAGATTTTTTCATAAGACTAAAAGATGAATGCCCTAAGCGACGATGCCATAACCAAATTTCACTTAACTGGTCAGAACTTGAAGTCAAAGCGGTATGGGACTGTGCTCCTGGTTTCTCTCCTGTGTAGTTCTGATCCAGACAAAACAATCTATTCCTTAGATACCTCCGACCAATTATTTCATTGGCTAGAAGATCCTGAAAAATTACATATATAGGATAAAATGTTACATAACATTTAGACTCAGTATTCAACTGTGGGACATATATTAAGTGATGAGATAAATTCGGTACATATAAAACATTTTGGAGCTGTAAGGTTGGGCTAATACGAACTGGCTCCATCCCTAACATAGGAAAAGCTTCACCATTAGCATTCGTGACATAAGATACTAGTGGGAAAGACAAGTAGTAAAATAAGATTTATCATAAGTCATATGATCTGATACACTAGAGTCAATAATCCAAGTATCAAATCCAACAGAGTGAGAAACGTTTGAAACCATACCAAACTTACCACGACCAGCTATAGAAGCTGTAGGGTTACCTCTATATGTCGTATAATGATCTTGTCCAGCTACTCCATAAAAATCTGGTATTGATGACCATGCTTAAATAGCTAGGCTAAATATTTCATTTGTTTGGGAATCCTGATTTTCTTTCGAAACTTCCATTGAAAAAGAGAATAATAATATGCAGTGGAATAAAAGTTTTTTTTTTTAAATTTGCTGATTGGACAGTTGACTTGATTGCTGACTGTCTATTGATTGAACTGATGAGTGTGTGTTGGCGGCTGACTGGACTGGTGATGTGTTTGGGCTGAAATGGGCTAATGATGTGTTTGGGCTTGCTGAGACCAAATGAAAGGCATTTTTTTTTTTTGGGTGTGGGCTTAGGGTTTTTTGTGGGCTAAGCTGATGGGCTTAGGGTTTTGGGCAGTGATGAGGCTTTGGGCTATGGTTGTGGGTTAGGGTTGTGGGGTTTGATATCAGGGAATTAAGGGTTTGTTGTTTACTGTTTGGTTTCTTGTTTGTAGGTGACGACGCGAAGGAGGAGGCAACAATGAGCAGAGAAACTGCGGTGACAAAGACAGCCGTGCGTGGGAGACAGGCGCACGTCACTGGAGACAGGTGTGCCCGGGAGACAGGCATGCACGGGAGACAGGCACATTGCCCCGGAGACAGCCATGTGCAGAAGACAGGCGGACGGCGCTAGAGATAGCCATGCGCGGGAGACAGGCGGACGGCGCTGGAGACAATCGAACACGCGCTACAAATAGCCAGACTGGAGTTGGAGACAGGCGAACGGAAGACGAGGACAGGTGGCACTGACATTGACACTGACGGCGAACATAGACAAGCGGCGCTAACGGTGGTGGTGGTGGCGGCGGCCAAGAGACGAGAAGAAAAAAAAAAGACATTCTTTTTGAACACGCTCTAAAACCTAATCAAAAATACTGTGAATGAAATATATTTCTTATTATATTATTACCTCATAATAGGGGTATATATAGAAAATAAATTACAAGAATCTTAAATAAAATAGAACTATGTACAGCTTAGAACTTTATTACAGACAGACACATATACACTAATTACATGACTCATGCTAACAGTTATTTGCTTCTTTTTTTTTTTAAGGAGAAAGGAAAACATATTAGTATATTAAAATTGGAAGTAAAGAAATAAATATTAAGAACAATTACCATTTCAAGCAAATTAGTTTTGGAGCCAATTTTTGATGCATTCTTGAGTTTAGAAGAAATTGTTGATGAGCTTGGTGGAGTCAAATTCAAATTATTTCCAATTATGTATTTAGCTTTGCTTTCATTTTCAAAATACCTTTATTGATCAAATAAAATAAAATTATGATTTCTTGGTTGCAATAAGAAAATGAAGAGATAGAATAAATATTGAATGAAAATAAAGTGTTACATTAACTATTTTTTTCAAACATAATGAAACATACTATGTAGACTACTACTTACTAAGCTAGCAATGATGCAGTTCCTAAAGTTTTAGGATTTATAATGAATGAACTTGATGATTTTGTGGACAGAGACATGCCTAAAGATATATCAAATTTATCGAAGTTAGTTGAAATTTTGAATAATAAACAGCCACATTAAGGATGCACAATTTAAAATATATAATAATAACTATAGATAATTACTAATCATTAAAATAGATACTTTAATTGTGATCAACATATATATATAGATTGTACCATTATATGAAACAACTTTCATACGCATAACTATAATCACAGGATTGTTGTTGGCAACTTTAGAGATAGCATCTGATTTATTGCTAACAAATTAATCCCACATTGTCAGCATAATAAGTTTGAGCCTAAAAATAAATATTAAACAATATCAATATTATTATCAGCAATCCCAAAAGGTAATTATATGAATTAATTTTTAATGTTTTTGAGCTTTATATAAAAAGGCTAATTATATGAAGTAATCATATAATATACGTTATCTTTTCTTTATATAAAAAGTGGAATGTAAAAAGATAAATTCATACACTTGATCAATTAAAATAATTTCTTGAATAGGAAAAGTGCCTTCTTTATATATGCCTGATTGGTAGAACATCAAGTAAAATTGCTATAACATTTAAAAAAAAATCAATAAAGTATTAGTTTTGCTAACAAGTTAATTAAATAAATAAGTAGGAAGATTTATAAATCTCACCAACTTGGGCCTAACAATCCACGTATTTATACAAATTCGAAAATGGTACAAAGTTATGACCTGTTTTCACAACTTCTTCATCACTTTTGTCTACTTCTATGATTACAGTTTAACCATGTAATATTCACTGATATTCATTTTTCACAATTCTATATGTCAATGAGTCTCACAGTTGCATTAAAAATATAATAATTTTTGTAAATTGCCAAGTTATCTTGAAAAAATTGTATATTTTTGCCAAAAATCCTTGCTTGAATTCTAGTGTCCTATTAGTGTTCACCAAAATTTTAGTAACATTATAACATTGTAAAGAGAGACATACTAGCTACAAAATATATAAACACATAAACAAAACTATACAAAATATTACTAAGTCTTTGTTTTCGAAAACTAACTCAATTGAAACAAAAACTAACTTATTCTTCAATTGAATAACATTTAGTACCTAAAAAGCCGTCAAATATAAGAATTGAAAACTATCTACAATATAATTATGTCTTTTCAGAAATTTAATTATTCAATAGAAGACAATAATTTAAAAGTTCATTTATTATTAGTAATAACAGTAATTAGAGAAAGAATAATTAGTGTTAAATTTATATAATACATAATTTTACCTCCATATCAACCAATACCAATCTTTGATACTTAGATGGGCTATGTTGAGGCGTTCTTGGCGTGGGTTTTTCAGCAACTATAACTTTGACAGTCCAATTCCTGCTTGCAGGAGCAATTTCTCTCAATGTTTTAAGTTTCTTGACCATATTGCTCCTAAAATTTAAGATTAAGTCATAAGTACAATGAAACGTCCACAATACTTTAAGAATAAATAAATTAATCTAAAAATTTTATATTTTATAACAACAACATATAATCACAGATGAGTGAGTGTAGCCAAACCCAACCAATATTCATTATGAATGTCCAAAATGAAGCAGAGCAAACATTTACAAATTTTATATGTATGATGAAATACAAAAATGCTTACTGAAATACAATTGAGATTTAGAAAATTATTGTAGATCTTTTTAGCTTGACAATATTTAACAGTCCATTGTTTTCTATCTAATGAAGAAGCAACCCATCTCCATTTATTATATAAATAGCTTTTATCCTACCTTAAAATTTGGATTTCACCATACCTAAAATTTGCTGATTTGCCTGCAAAAAAAAAATTAAATGTAAAATTGAGAAATTTTGTGCAAAAGAAGAAAATGAAAGAGAGGAGTTGTTTTTTGTGTGTAATAAAACGAAGTGTTTGATATTTCTCCTTATATATATTATACATGGTTTGTTTACATTGTTTCGAAGCCGTTGAAATTTTTGAATTTGAAGATGGACAATTTTGAATGCATGAGCGTAAATAAACATCGACCATAAGGTGTTCTGAATCAAAGGTTTGTACTCTCACCTTAAAATTTGGATACTACCATACCTAAAAGTTGCTGATTTGCTTGAAAATTTTTTTTTTTTTTAATGTAAACGAATTGCTTGCACAGAATGAAAAATAAATTGAAAAGACATGGTTTGTTCAGATTGTTTCGATGCCGTTGAAATTTCTGAATCTAAAGATGGACGATTGTAAATGTATAAGCATGGATAAACATCAACATAAGGTATTCTTAATCAAATGTTTATACTCTCACCTTAAAATTTGGATACTGCCATTCCTAAAATCTGTTCATTTGTCTGGAAAAAAAAAATAAATATAAAAGAATTGCTTGCGTAGAAGGAAAAAAAAAAAAAAAAAAGAAACTTGCACAAAGGGAAAAGAAAGAGAAAAACTGCTTGCTTTTTAACTTAATAAAACGTGTTTCATGTTTTTGAATTAATGGGTTGACAAGACATCCAAATCTAAAGTAAATAAGTTACTAATAAAAAAAATAAAAGAAGCTGCTTGGAACACACTTCAGGCTTCTAAAGTAAATAAGTTACTAATAAAAAAAATAAAAGAAGCTGTTGGAAGCAGTTGGACCATACTTTAGAATATCAAACAAAATATAATCAAATAAATTGAGAAAAGTTAATAGCAATATAAGTTGAGAGAAATTAATCAAGGAAAATTGTACAAAATATCAAGCAAAATATAATCAAATAAATTGACAAATACTTGAGGGCAACTCCCCTTTTTAGTTAAAGGTAATAAATGTATTTACTTTTCAGCATTAATAAAATCTTTTTTAATTAGTTAAAAATATTTGTATTGTATGTGATTTGTTTTTTTTTTTATTTTATTATGATAATTTTTACAATTTATTTAAAATAAAATACAAAATTAGTTTTAACATATGCATACAAAAATTTCTAAATATAAAAAGCAAAATATGTCTTTAAAGCAAAAGGCATCATTGACTTTTTGTACTCGCGTAATTTATTATTAAATACGTTTTATTTGCATATACTTGATTATTATATTTAGAGTTTTAATCATTATATAATTAAAAATTTTATTGGATGCAATTATTATTCAATCGTTATATATTAAAATTTTCATTAGATATGATTCTTATTCAATCATAGTATTTAGAATATTATTAAATATAATCCTTATTTGATCTTCATATTTAGAATATTTATTAGATGTAATCATTATTCAATCATCATATTTAGAGTCCTTATTAAATATAATTCTTATTCGATTATCATATTTAAAATCCTTATTAGATATAATAATACAATCTTATAATAATAGAGTCCTTATTAAATATAATAATGGAGTCCTAAAAGGACAACTAATTCAAT
Organism: Elaeagnus macrophylla; assembly: GCA_029378325.1. Classification (NCBI taxonomy): domain Eukaryota; kingdom Viridiplantae; phylum Streptophyta; class Magnoliopsida; order Rosales; family Elaeagnaceae; genus Elaeagnus; species Elaeagnus macrophylla. The sequence continues at coordinate 103,886,183 of CM055640.1, forward strand.
AACTTAAAATATAGAATAATTTTGTAAAAAGAAAAAAAACTTTTTTGCATGATTTAGATTCTATATAAAATATAGATAGCTGATGAAAGAGTAATGTTAATGACACATTAATTTAAGCTTATTTTTATACATAGTTTAATTATATCATGATACATGATAAAATTATTTATAAAAATAAATTACTTTTTTATTTTTTTAAATAATTATGTTAGGTATTATAATATAAATAGTTTACCTAAGAAAATGGATATAAAGTTGTGATTTTGATGGAATAGCTCTTTTCAATGTATCCAACTCAAAACTAATTTGTATTTTTTTCTGAAAAACAATCTAATTTGTATTTTTTAAAGTTTCTCTATTGAACTTGGACCAAGAATGATACGATTCATATAGCCCATGCTACTTGGTAGTCATATGAACCCAAATTAATGGAGAACTAATCTAGTAGGTAGCCCAAAACATACGAACTTTGCCAAACAAGTGTGGCTCTATGATATGATTTGTTAATCAGCTGGGCTGAAGAATTTGACAAACAAAAAAAAAAAATATCTAGAACATTTCAATTTTTAGCTTAAAAAGTAATTATTACTTTTTTTATATATAGATAAATTGATCTTTTTCTTTAGAGGCAATACCATAACTCAATCAAATGAATTAAAAAATTCAAATTAACTACAAATTAAATTAAATTCATGCTAGATTAAATAATCCAAAAATAAATTAAATTTAGTTAGAGCCATCCAATTAACACGAAATAAAATAAAATAAAATTTTAATAAAGAAAATAAAAGAAAAAAAAGGCTAAGTTAAAATTAAAATAGTTACTTACAATACAAACATACCCTATATTTATATATATAAATATTTAATGACTAGTAGTGTTGCATACCCTATATAAAATCATGTACAATACAAAAATATATAAATATTTTTATAATTTGAATGTTAAATTTTAAATATAATATATTTATTTTATAGTTAAATTTATTTTAAATGTAGATTTATTTATATTGTATTATAAATTTGTATTTAATTATAAATTTAATCTTTATCATATATTAGATTCAAAATTCATATCATATCTTGTAAATCATATAATAGGGTATTTAGCAGTGTAGTATATATACAACAATTAATATAAATTATTTCTTTTATTTATTTTCTCTCTACTTTCCGTCTCTTATTTTCTTTAATTTTATAACAAATATTTAATTGTTTTCATTTTAAATAGATTTTATTTTTATTATTTACTAAAATATTATTACAATAAAAGTTTTTATAAAATGAAAAGTACAAAATTATCATCTAAATATTAACTTTAACATATTACATATAATAATACATTTATAATCATGTAAAAATTGTAAATTTTTAAACTGAAATTTTTATAAATATTTGTTATTAATATATCTGATATTTAGAAAAATAAAACATCTGAATCGAAATCTATACTACCAATACTTCCACCAATATTTCTCGCTATTATCGATACTTTTGAAGAAAATAATTTCTATCTTATTTTGTTATCCACACCTTGATTACACAGATATATCGACTAAAATATGAAAAACTATTTGCAATTTTTTCATCCATTCATTATTGATATAGCAAATAACCCAAGGTGCCTATGGTGTACCTTTCTTAAGGTGTTACAATCTAGCGGTTTAATCATGTATTTCATCACCTGTTGATTACAATAATTATTTTTGAAGTTTTAATTTTAGATCCCAATAAAAGGAAAACAAAAATGACAACAAACGAAGGGGAAAACAGGGAATAAAACTTAGAAGGTTGCTCTGCAGCTCTGGATAAAATTTAGATTCAACATTGATTTTGAAGAAGTTTGGTGCTTCCATTTAGTAAAATTAATTTTGAACTCAACTCTAAATGCACATGGGATTGCTTAACGAAGGAAAGCCTGTCATCTCAGCTATCGTTAATCATTAGGTTGATTATTGGGTCCATGACTCCATGTGTTTGGTGGGATCCCAATTTCTATACTACTATCTAACAATGGTAATTATACTTGTAAATACTAAGTACTAACAAACTTATACGTCACTAGAACAAAGAAAAAGTTTTTTCGAGACGTTGTATTTTTGGTATCTACGTCCGATATCTCAAAAAGTAATGTTTTTAACCGTTATTAAAAATAAAATATAACTGTTCTTAAAATACAAACAGCAGTCCTTAGATTTTTTTTTTTTTAATTTTCAATATACTATTTTTTATCATTGAATTAATTTTCAATATACTATTTTTTATCATTGAATTATAACCCCTTTTATAAATTTTGAAATATATATATATATATATATATAATCAAAATTAATATTAATAATATCATTTAAGTAACATTATCAATTAATCACTATAATATATTTAGTGATTAATTACAAAATTATTAGAGTAATTCTTAATATATATCTCCAATATTTATATTAAACTAAACATAAAAATAGTTCACAAACTTAGTTAATTACTAACAATTAGTAATTAATTACAAAATTTGGTCTAATGTTTATCCTAAATATTAATTCATAATCTCAAGTTTTACTTATTTTGTTAATGATAAATGTATACCCTTCACCACGACAAACATCAATATTCTCTCTTGTGTATATTTTTTTTTCCTACAAACTACATAAATAAATATATAATAATTAAGTTAGAAAATAATTACATAATGTCGTCAAAGGATACAAATACACATATGAACTATAAACATCAATGTCATTATATATATCCAAATACACATATTAACCAATCTTCATGCATTCTAAAATCAAGGTTGTTATTAATCCGACAAAAAATAACAATTATATTTAATACCTTTGGCATAATGGTAACAATGACAAATTATAAAATTCACATTCCAAATTTTGCTTTCATATTGTACAATATTATTATTGTTGATAGCTTAGTAAACCTAGTACAATCTTTCCATAATGGTTTGCTGGTATCTTCCAAAATTTTATTAAACTTTCACTAAATTCTTTACCATCAACACCTTTGTGCACAGCATCTAGTACCATTTCTACGATGTTAACAAAAGCATCATTACTATGTTTTCTTATTGGGGTAGGAGATGCACATGACTATTCCTTATGACTTGTAATCCTCTCTCCATACCAAATCTAATTCTTATAGCTTTTTTTCTATACAATTCTCAAATACATGATTATAAATTTCATTCACATTGAATCTATTTATATTCTCACACTTAAGATAAGGGTACCTAATTTTTTCTAAATTTTTGGCATTTTTAATAGAAATTTTTTAAAAAAAATCAAGTCCTTCACTAAATTGAGTAGACTTCCTATCCATATATATCTGAGACTTATCCATCACAATACCTAATTTTTTATATATATAATAATGTCAATATTAAATTCAAATGAAGTTCGTTACTAAAAAATCAATTAGCAAAAAAAAAAAAAAAGTTATATATATATATATATATATATAATAATAATAATAATAATAATAAAACACTTATTGAATGCCAATTTCATTGGTTAAATAACATTAATATTTTTGAATTAATGAAAAAAAATAAAATTAAGTAACAACACATTAATTAAAAACTAGCTAGCACATAAAGGACTTGGTACCTTTTTAGTATCCATGTTTTATCAAAAGTATCTTAAATTGACCATATTTTCAAGTAATTTCAGTTTAATACCCACGTTTTTCAAATGGTTTCAATTTAGTACCCATGTTTTTAAAATAGTTCTGTTTTTGGATTTTAAACAGTAAATGTCAGATTTTAACATTAGGATAGGGTTATTTCTGTTATTTTTTACCTTTCTGCCTCAAATAACGATCTGAGGGTATTTGGCCGCCATTTTTACTAGATAAAGGTATTTTTCAGATTCAGAAAACATATTTACTTCAAATTTCTTCACCCAATTTCTTCTTCTTTGTTAAGCTTATCAAGTAATCATCCTTTAATGGTAGAGTTATGGAGTGAGTTTGTGAAATTTTTTTTTGTTTTGTTTACTGCACAATTATGGAGTGAGTTTGTGAAAAAAAAATTATGTTCTAAAATGCTTGTGTTGTTTATTACATATTTTAAGTGTGAATTTTTTTTGGACAAACTGAAAAAAAAAAATTTGTATTCTAACATGCATAAATTTGTGTTCTAAAATGCAAAAATTTGTGTTGTTTACTGCACAGTTGTGTTGTTTACTACACAGTTTAAGTGTAAATTTTTTTTTGGACAAACTGAAAAAAAAAAAATTGTATTCTAAAATGCATAAATATTGTGCATAAATTTGTGTTCTAAAATGCAAAAATCTGTGTTGTTTACTGCACATTTTAAATGTGAATTTTTTTTTGGACAAATTGCACAATTTTTGTTTTTAATTTGTTTCTTTAAGAAAAATAAAATAAAATAAAATTAACTGATTTAAAATAAGCGAATGAAATGACAAATATACCCCTGTCTAATTTAATGAATAGTATAAAATCTACCCTAAATCCTAAAAAGGAATAAATTGGAACCATTTGAAAAACATGAGTATTAAACTAAAACCACTTGAAAACATGATTAATTTGGAATACTTTTGATAAATATTGGTACTAGAAAAGTACCAAACCCACACATAAATATTATAACTTTAAATTTAATTTTAATAATTATGCGAACACAATGAAAAGGCTATCACACATTAATACATATTCTTACACTTGTATATATACACATTAAATCCAAATAATATTATGGTATATAAACTCATAAAAATAAATAAATAAATGATATGAATAAACAATATAGAAAAATAAAATAAAAAAATAAAAAATAAAAAATAGAATAATAATAATTAAAAAAATAAAAAAAAAACCATTATAAAAAATTGCAGGAAAAAAAATTAAAGAAGAAGAACCTAGGACGAGTGAAAGGTGCGTCGTTGCTGACCATGGAGGCTGCATTGCTCGAGTCTGCTAACCGTGGAGGCTGCGCACCGGTGCTTGAGTCACTGCTACTAGAGTCGTTGCCGTAAGAGAGGTCGCTGGAGGGGATGCGTTGCCTCTAGAATGAAAACAAGTCGTGCGGGGAAGGGGACTGTGATGCACTGGAGCTGGCTGTGAGTATTGATGACAGCTAGGAGGGGCACAGTCGTCGAATCCACAGAGTGGAGGATGTGTGTGTTTTAGTTTTTATTTTTTATTTTTTTGAGGTTTCTGACAAGTCTCGTATAGGTGGTGGGTAGTTTTGTGCTTTAAAAAGACTTTTAAGCATCCCAAAACTTTTTTCAGAAAATCAATGCTTAGCCGTCCTAGAAACATCCATTTAGGAACTGTTGGTCGAATTTTTTTAATTTATAACAGTACCAAAAATTTCATTATTGTTGTAGTGCATGTAAGATAAAATTAGTATTTAATGCTCTTTCATTCTAAACTTAAAATAGGAAATAATGCCGATCTAACACCAAGTCTACCATTCATTCTGACTAAGACCATGAGTGTGCACTATTTAATTACATGGTCTACTTCAATTTGGGGATCCAAAGTGTTTGCACAACTTAATGCAAATTAGATAGTGACTCTGATACTACTTGTTTTGCTTGAAGTTCCAATATAAAGAGTTAACTTATTAAGAAGAGTAAATTATTTCAATTATATACTTAATTTATTTTTTATATTTATATAATATGATATTCATTTGCATGCTCAATTATATAGCTATATGGGTCCCATAGTGGAGGTCATAGAATAGGTTGCATACAATATATATATATATATATATATATATATATATATATATATATATTTAAACTAGTTAGAAACTTTTTAGTAATTAAAAAAATGTAAGGTATGTAGTTATTGGCAATTTTTGTAGACAAAATAATTGATTGTAATATAGTTTTTAAACTCATTTTTAAGTTAATCAATCAAAGCCAAAGAAACTATCGAGCTCTCAATACGTACGTGTCATGTAAAAATATATGTTTTATGCATAAACCATCACACGATAATGTATGTACACTTAAAAGACTTTTTGTGTACATCATTAGATCGATCGAAGTTTGATGCACATATAACTTGAAGAATTTTTGTGTATATGGTTAGATCGATTTAAATTCGATTGATCAAGGTATCTAGATCGATCGAGCATCGATCAACTTTGATCTAACTGCTCTCAAGTTTAAAAAATGCATGGTTAGATCGATCAAATTTTGGGTTTATCAATTGAGGTTTTCTCATTATTGCTAGATCGATCGAGCCAAGGTAGTCGATTGATTAAGCCAACTTTTCAATTTTGTAACAACTTGTTTATAACTTGACTAATGTGCTATTTTTAAAAATTTGACCTCATTTAATTATCAAAGTTTAACTATTTTATGAGTATAATTTTCATTTACGAATAATTCTCATTTATGTTAAATTGGACTCTATAAACAAAATTTAGGGTGAAAAAATTTACTATAGATATTCTAATACTTTTGCATCTGTTTGAGTTTTAACAAAAAAAACCTTTTTCCTATTCATCTTTTAGTATTAGGCAATTTTCGTTTTAAAGTTTGTTAGTTGATTTGGTTTTAATTTTATACTACTGTTAAATTTGCTAGTAAAGGTTTTTTTAATATTGAATCAGCTCTAAGACACACTTTGTACTTGTATTATTTGTGTTAATCTTTCAGGTACTAAGGGTGACTTGTTTGATATTTTGTGTGACTCAAATTTATTGAAATTGACTTGTTCGATTGTTCTTGTAGGACTTGAATATATCGGAACGTTTGTCACATCTGCATACCTAGTATATGGAGACTGTAAAAGGAGCAACAACTCATAAGTAAATTATATATAAAACTTTTTATTAGTATAGTCTAAAACCAGACCTTATAATTAAACATTTGATTTTCTTAGTAGATAGTTATGTGTTCCGATGGATCGATAAAACATTAAAGTAATTTAATTTGTTTTTACTTAAAAATTTTGTATGTTATTTTTTATTTTTGTATTTTATTTTTATACACGATTATATAATTGATCGTTGTGTTTAGGTTATATAGTTAAAATTGATTAAAATTTAAAATGATTTATTTACCTCTTTTAAGTTAATTAAATTTGTAACTTAAAGTAAAATAAAAAAAAATAAAAAATAAAAAAAGGTGTTTTTCACTATTAAGGAGAGAGAGAGAGAGAGAGAGAGATTATTTTTGCGAACCAAAAAAAAGAAAAAGAAAATATAATTTGGTTTTAATTTTGAGGGATATTATTGCTGATAGATATTGATATAGGTCGGGCCAGGGCTTCACAAATATCAATTGGAGCAACTAATGATCATGTTCGTCTCACTATCTCTAATTAATCAGAGACAACCTAGTGGAGTTGTTAAGAACTTTTAGTCTTACACATTGACACATGCTCCCTTGATTTTTTTCATACGAATTAATGATAAAAACCAACTTGCTGTAATGTCCATGTCGATGATTTGGTCTGAGGCAGCTAATCTGGCGGTTCAATATATTTTGTTATGGTCGCAAAGTAATACTTACTAAGTTGAATATTATTTATATAAATGGAATACATTAAATAACTGACAACAACTAGTACTGATTTTAGTACTAGTCTCAGTATACGTTTTAATAACAAAATTTAATAAGCCATCATAAAAACCATAGCCATTTACTCTGCCTTACAAAATAATTAACGATCTCATTTTCATTTTAAGAAAACTTATTTGGACTTAGTACACACAAACTTCTAGCTTGCATGAATTGGAGCGGTTTCATTTTAATTTTATTTACCAAAGCATAATGCTAACTAAGGCACTTCAAAAAAAAAAAAAAAAATTTTATATTTTCTAATTAATTTTTTTTAAAAAAGTAATTAAAAAAAAACTCGTTTAGTAAGAATTTATATTTTCTTATTTTTTTTCTACTTAAGTCACGGAAAAAAAAAAAAAAGTAAATGTTACTAATAATAAAAAAGTAAACTTGAAATATGATTTTTAATTTTTTTTTAAGTTTTAATAATAATAAAAAGTGAGTAAAAATTCCACTTAAAATTAAAATTAATTATTAAATAATACTCATTTTAAAAATTTAAATTCTAAAAATAAAATATGTTATAAAACATGTGATGTGTTTTTTTTTTTTCCTTTTAATTTATTGTGAGCACAGTGTCAAAATAACAATGGTATTGAACTTATCTTCATTATGCATTAAATGATAAGTGCTATATATCATAAAATACGAAAGTGGTAAGATAGTAAAAACATTTGTAGGTATGTACAAATATCATAGCAGTACCTTATTTGGGTAAAAAAAAAAAAAAAGAACATTTATAACAGCATTCAAAACTTAGTAATCTAGAAAATAAAATTATGTCCATACATTTTTCTTTATGTGTAATCACATTTAAAAAACATAAATTTAGGCAGGTATATAATTTGTCATTGATTAAAAATCAAATTTATATTTAAATGGTGCTTTGATAAAAAAAGAATTTAATACATTTTTATTACAAAATAAAACTCCAACCCAAAAATATTATATTAAATATTATTTTATTAAATATAATTTAAATTAAATTTTAATAAATTAGAATATTATATGAATATTAAATTTATTATTATAAATTTTAAAATTATTGTTTTATGTAAAAAAAAGAAAAACAAAATTAAAGTCAAGTTTGTATGGAAAAAGCCAAGTCTGACAAAAAAACAGAAGCAATAAATTTAATTGTCACACAAATCAAGGTTAGTTGCCTTGTATAATTATGAATTATGTAAAACAATTGAATTTTTTTCCCTCTAAATAGCAAATACCTTCACTTTAACAAAAATATAATTTTTTTATGGACTGAACTATATAAATGGTTCATAAACTTGTAAACATTTTAATTTTAATCTCATTATTTTATTATGTTTGGTTTTCTAACTTTTCATTTTAACACCATGATCTTCTTATTTTTATACAATGTTGAAGTTCAAATATTTTAAATTGGTGTTAAATTTTAAATTAAATGTACGAAAATTAAAATAAAATAAAATAAATCAAATTTATAGTAAAGGGACTAGGTATATATAAAATAAGAAAATGTTAATGGAGCACTTATGAAAAATAGGATAATAAGAAAAAGTGAACGTACAAAAAAAATTGTAGAGTAATGGCAAAAAGAGTTTTATATTGAAATAATATGAAGATCTAAAAAAGATCTAAAAGAGTGTATAAATATTTAAATCACTCCTCCCAATAGGATTAACATTTTAGATAGTAACTTATAGTAATTATAGGAGGCTCATTAATCAAAAAAGGAAAAGAAATGAATAGCATTTGGAGCTTCTAGAACTACTGGATGTAGTAACCAATATATATATGTAATACATTACAAAGTAACTGCCTTTAAAAAAAGGTTGTTGCTAATTATCTTCACAGCTTTCTGGTTTAATCATCAATTATTGCATATTAAAGATTACTTCCCAGTATAATAAGCACACCACATGGCTATTCACTTTAATCTCACTATATTATTTATTAATCATGCACAGTCTGTTCAGCAATATACTGAAATATGAATAAAAAAATTTCTAAGAATTATTACGCACTTATGTTTTAAAGGCAATTGCCACCAAAGAAAGTTTTTACGAATTTGAATTTATTATTAGATAGAGAGGATCGAGAAAGGATATTATATAGTATATCATGTGGAAATTAAAGAGTATTCTAACAAGAGAAAATAGAATGTACGTGTGAGTGATATTGATCCAAGTGTGCTTAATTTATTGGTTGCTGATAGAGGTTTGATACTTGAATCTGGTTGAAGGCTGTTCTGTTATAACAGAGTTCAACTATCTCTATTCGTTCATACATGTAATTAATGGAAGAATAACATTACCAATCTATTTCGTATCTCTAAATTCATTTGGCAGTTGGTCTGATTAACTGGTTACCAAACCCTTGAATATATCTTGCTAAGTTTGTCAAAAAGATAACGTTTATCTTTTCCATCAAATCATAGTATGGATATCCATTAATTAATATTGATAAATAGCTTTGTTATTTTTTTTAATGTCATCATAAACTTCGATAATATCCATAAAATATCAAGAAAATATTAGTTAAGAAAACCCGATTTGCAGTTACCCATATGCTAGCTAGGATTTATTTTTGTTTGTTTGTTAGTAATTGGAATATTTATTTAGTGATTTTTTATCTACGAGTATTATTATTGGTAGTTGTGATGATCCAAATGCTTAATCTATACAATACGAGTATTATTATAAAAATTGGATTAATCCATAATTTCTTTTATATGGAAATATTATTCGGAAAGATCAAACATCCTATAAGTAGCACATGAATAATTATAAGCAAAATTATTATTATCTAATGTCATGATTAATATGTCGTTGATGTTTTTAGCTCAAAAATTTGAGCCAGTGAAGTAAAGTTATTTTAATTAAGTATTTGTATAGGTTTGTATTGCATATAACTTAATATATTTAGAATTATGCTATATAATATATATTTATATTTGTTAAATAAATATTTTAGTTATGGTCATTATTACTATATGTTAATTTAGTATGTTATATATGTCAAATTTTATTAATTTAGAAACAAAATAGCTAAATTAATATATTATGGTTTATTTTAATATTTACTAAAATTTTATAAAATATTTCAAAAAATTTATAATAATTTCACAATTTTTTAAAATATTCATCAATATCAATAATATTTTTGGACGTATATAAGTTTGATAATAAAATATATAATATAATAAAATTGATAAATAAATATTTTAATAAATCAAACAATAAATATGGCACAGAATCCAATGACATATATTCAATTAAATTTTGCTACATAAGTGGTGATAAAGTCATAATTCAATTTAATAGTTATGAATATTTTCTTTCTTATGTGTAGTTTTCTTATCTATGAAAATAATTTTATTATAAAAATTTATTTAAATTAATATTTAATTAATTAATATTTTAATTACATTTTAAAAAAAATTAAATTAAATTTTAATTTCAGATGAAAGAAAAAGTCAATACACATAATTATATAATTTAAAATTCAAGCAAACTAAATTAAGTGTTTAGTATAGTTTAGGCACATATTGTCTAGGCATAGAAAATTTCTATATGACTAATATTTTTATATTATACGATATAATTTAATTTTGCTATCAAATAAATAACTACATAAAAATTATACACTTATAATTTTAATACTATCGAACAAACATATCTTTAGAGTTAACTTTTGTATAGGAAAAAAATAACCACGGTTATGTTACAAAATTTACAATATTAATCCAAAATCATAGGTAACAAATATATATTAATATCATGTTTTTTTAAGACAATATATTTTTTTTATATTCATATAATTACATAATAAATTTAATATTTATAATACAATTTCAACAGTAAGATTCAAATTGTTTTGTTCTTACTTGAATATTTTTCCTATTTAAATTATTTTTTTGTTGTTGCTAAATTCTAGAATTCAAAAGTAATATATTTTATTATTGTAAAAATGAATTCTTAATAAAACTAATACATGACAATAACTTGTATAGTAGAATATTACACTCTATATATTACATTATATTAAGATAAATAATATTATCATATAGTATAACAACTCCCTTCAAATTAAAAAAGCTAACAAGATCATTAGTTTGGAAAATGTTGGAAGACTGAAATATCCAAAACCTATTTCACACCAAAACCCAATCCACATTGGTGATCTCAAGGATGAAAAAATAAACTGCATTGGTGGAGATATATTATTGATGAAATCTCCAAAAAAAATCAAATGTAACAATATAGCTCACACATGGAGTAATCTAAGAAATAGGAGAAACGAAGACACCTTTTTGAAAATCAATCCAAAAATTCTGAAAAATAGAATGCCAACACTTGACTCACCGAAAGAATATGAACTTAATATTGCTCAGATACCAGTGGTACTAACAAAACATCCATCAAAGATAACATGTGTCAATTATTTTGACAAAAAAATACTCACAAGAAAATTAAAAGCAACATTCTAAAAAATAACCCCAAGAGTCTAAAAAACAACTGAAACACCAACACTCAATTCACTGATAAAGGTCCGAAAACAACAAAATGGACACTGGTGATGTAAGAGATAAATCAATAAAAATGTGTAACAACACTAGATGACGAATTAGAGATGACATTACATCTCATACGAAATATTACCAAGACTCTTAATCATTATCAAAGAATCAACACAAATAGAGAACTTATCACTGTACTCAGCCAATAGAATTGCACAAATAGTGAAAGATTTGCTGCTTTGCCATGGATACGTAACACCCATGTCGATTGAAAAACTTTGCATATCCTTATTATAAGGTTTATGAGTGTTGATAATTTTTATGGATAAAATAATTAATTGTAATTTGGTATCTAGGTTTGTTGTCAAGCTAATCAATCAAAGTTGAAGAAATTACAAAGCTCTCAATATGTATGTATCAGGTAAAAATATATGTTTTATGCATATATCCTCACACAACTAAGCATGCATACTTAGTATGAGCTAAAATGGAAAACTGTGCATGTGTTGATCGATTGAGGTATTAGTTCGATTGATCGAGACATAGATTGATAAAGTATTGGTCGAGTTCAATTTAGAGGCTCTTGGGTTGATTTTTGTGCTAACTAGATAAATCTAATATTTGGTTGATCGATCGATCGAGTGAAGCTCTCGATCAATCGAGACTTGTTCGATCGATCGAATGCTCTCGGGTTGATTTTTTGAATTACTGATTGTGGGTAGATCGATCGAGTATGTGTAGATGGATCGAGATGAATTATTCGATCAATCGATGCGTTTTGATAATTTGTTCCATTTTCTTGCTTACCAATTTGACCCATTTAATGTTAAAGTAGAATTATTATATGAGTAGAATTGTTATGGAAGTATAATCCTTGTATGAGTAGAATTGTTGTGAAAGCAAAATCCTTGTATGAGTAGAATTTAGATTTATTAATAACTCTCCATTAGGTCACATTAGATTCTATAAAAATAACTTTTGTTGGAGAAAAAGACACCACAACGAAATAATATTTTTCACTTCTGATTGAGTTTTTAAAGAAAAATCTTATTCTCTTCATCTATTAATCTTAGTTAATTTCTTGATTTAATTGTTCAAACATATTGTGTGGTTATGATTGAATAATTTATGCCTAATTGTTCTTCATGATATTGAGATTTACATGATCGTTCTAGAGTTTACTAGCTAATTTATTTTTTATATCGTATGCTATTCAATCTACTAGTTGGGATTTTTCATTGTTGAATCTGCTTTAGGACACACTTTGTATTTGTGTTATTTGTGCTAACGTTTCAGGTACTATTGATGACGTGTTCGGCATTTCGTATAACTCAAAATTACCGAAGTTGATGGTTTCGATTGATCTTGTGGGACTTAAGTAGATTGGAATGTTAGTTCGGATCCAAACACCTAGCTTGTGGAGACTATGAAAGGAGCGACAACTCGTAAATAAATTATATAAGGGGATTTATCTATGAAGGGTAGTCTAAGACCTGATTTTGTAATTGAACATTGATTTTTATAGTTGATAGTTAGGTGGTCCGGTGGACTAGTGGTTTTCTTCTTCAGTCATTGTTATGACCTAGGTTGTTTCCATCTAAAAATCTCACGTGTTATTTTTTAATTCCATATTTTATTTTTACACGCGATTGCATGTCTGACCGTTATTTTTATGTTACATAATTAATATATGTTAAAATTAAAAATAACTTATTCACCCCCTCCATATATTTGTTCTATAACTAAAAACTTTCACTTATAAGCAACAGATTGGTGATCAACATTCACCAAATCTACATCAAGAGGACCAAACATAGTTAACAAAGCCGAGTCTCATTATAACCCATCAATTGATAATCAAGAAATATTGCTACCAATATAGTACCAATTAGATTGAAGTATCCCACTCACAACTTATACCAACACTACAACAAAATATACCTATAGGTACGGTTGTTAAATTAAAAATTTGATAACAACAATACCTAAATAGCTATAGGTACGGTTGCCCGTGTATTCTAAAAGAATTACCTATGGGTACAGTTGTTAACCGTACCTAAAAGTGAACCAAAACGCGGAACTTTTTCGGAAAATTACGGAAACTTTTAGGTACAGTTATTAACCGTACCTAAAAGTTGACCTACGGGTACGGTTGTTAACCGTACCTAAAAGGCTACGGGTACCCGTAGGTTAATTAAAAAACTTTTAGGTACGGTTGTTAACCGTACCTAAAACTCTACGGGTACGGTTAACAACCGTACCTAAAACTCTATGGGTACGGTTAACAACCGTACCTAAAACTCTACGGGTACGGTTGTTAACCGTACCTAAAAGTTTTTTAATTAACCTACGGGTACGGTTGTTAACCGTACCCGTAGCCTTTTAGGTACGGTTAACAACCGTACCCGTAGGTCAAATCATATATATATATCCACGGGCTCCACACATATATATCTTTCTTTCTCACCCCCTTGTCCCCAGCGCCGCCTCCCTCTACACAAACCTAATTAATATTTCCCCCTCAGCTATCTCCCTCGTGTTTGAGCTAGTGTTTAATTTTCAGAATCGTCTCCTGCCCGCAGATCCACCGCCAGCTTCATTTCTCATTTTTGATTTAGTCTTCACTCTTCTCAGCTCCAAGCTTCAGGTTTTTCTATTTATTTTTCATTTCTCCAGTCTCTACTTATCAATAATTTTAGTTTTATATGACAATGAGAGTAGTTTAATTCTTATGTTCTTTCCTCTGTCTCTCTGGATATGTATAAATATTATTTTGCAATCTGCATTTATATTATTGACTGGAATAAAGAAGGAAGCTGGAATATTAAGGCTTTGTAAAGATTTCATAGTCAGATTTTTAAATAATATGGGTTCATTATTATTATTATTTAAAAAAAATTATGTGAATAGTATAATTATTATAAAAAAAAAATCCATAAATCCCATCTCAAAGAAAATATGATAAATCGTGCAATTTTAAAATTTGGATAAAAATGTATCGAATTTGCACATTACTCATTTATAAATATAAATATAAATGTGTTTTTGTTTTTTCCCGCTCAAACTCTAAAAACCAGCAATTCGAAAATAAACTTTTCATTAGATGTATTTCATTGTTTTTAGCAATTTGATGAATCTAGTTCTTCTTTGTTGTAAATATTTTATTACATATATATTTGAACAAAACTGACGAGAATCAAACATGCCACAAAATAAAGGAGTTCATGAGTACCTTAGTCAGCTTTATACTATGACACTTTATATGCCTTAAGCTTTATAGTTAAGATTTAGCTTGGACACTTAAAAAAAAAATAACAGGGATAAAAATAAAGGAGTTCATGAGTACCTTAGTCAGCTTTATAATTAATATACATAATTGTAATAGAATATTTGTATGCTTGTTGAGATATGTATATAAATGTCTGATTAAATTCTGATAATATAGTGAGCATGGATAAAAATAGGTAAAAATATATTCACAGAAAAAAATTATTAAAAAAAAAATATTTTTAACCTATAGGTACGGTTGTTAACCGTACCCGTAGGGTTTTAGGTACGGTTGTTAACTGTACCTAAAACTCTATAGGTACGGTTACGCAACCGTACCTAAAATCCTACGGGTACGGTTGTTAACCGTACCTAAAACTCTACGGGTACGGTTGTTAACCGTACCCGTAGGGTTTTAGGTACGGTTACAAATACCTACGGGTACAGTTGTTAACCGTACCTAAAACTCTACGGGTACGGTTAACAACCGTACCCGTAGGGTTTTAGGTACGGTTACAAAACCCTACAGGTACGGTTGTTAACCGTACCTAAAACTCTACGGGTACGGTTAACAACCGTACCCGTAGGTCAACCTATAGCGACACGGGCTACGGGTACGGTTACGCGCTAAAAGACAACCGTACCTAAAAGCCTATAGGTACGGTTAACAACTGTACCTAAAAGCCTTTTTCCTTATAGTGCAAGAAGACATCAAAAAACTCGCTTCACTAATTCAAGAAGTGAAAAATAGAAACCTTCAAATTTGATAACTTGTCTCCAAATACGACTATCTTTATTAGAACTAAACACAAAAGACAAACGAAAAATTGTGAGCCCCGAAGATTTGAATCCCTAAAACCCAGACTCGACCCTATTGTTCTTTCAAATTTCCCTCTAAATTTTCTCAAGAAAACACAATAATCATGGAGAAGGGTCCAAGTCTCTATTCTGACATCAACAAGAAAGCCATAAATCTTCTTTACAAGGATTACCAGTGTGACCATAAGTTCACCACTGCTACTATCGCTTCCAATGGAATTGCTATCACTACAACTGGAATAAAGAAAGGTGAGCTAATTTTGGTGGATGTGTGCACTTAACTAAAGAACATCAATTGGGATCGAATGGCCAAACTTATTTAGCAATGCTTTGCTATCAAGAACAAGGAGGACAGAGAGAGATGGCAATATGACTAGTAGTGGTACAAACCTTCCTTTTTCAATAGAACAAAGTAAACAAATAGAGAACTTGAAGCCCTTTAATGAAGCATCTGGTGATAATGGTAATTGCAATGATGATAATTACAAATTTTGGTACTCGTTGATCTTTGTTATTTTTTCCTTAACTGGAAAGAGGAGGGGTGAAGAGACTGATTGGTAAAGAATGTGTGAACACCATACTCATATGTCAAAGAATCTTTAATGCTTTGAAACCATTCTAAAATTTAAGAGTTAATATATTTCATTATTGTAAATTAAATTATTAATAAAATTAATACAAGATAAGATAATGTTTTATATAATAAATATAGTACACTCTTATTTACTATATTATATTAAAATAGAAAATATTATCCTATAATCTAACACTAAATACCTAAAAAATACTAATAATATTAGACAAATATTAATTTAATAGAATAACTATTATGTTAAAATATTATTGTATAAATATTAAAAAAATCTTAATTAAACCTTGTAAATTATTAATTCATTACCCAATGTTAACCCATAGTTATCTTCCAAAAGAAAAATGCTAATTATTATCATTAAATAAAATAATAATTTTTGTAGTAAATAGTTATATGTTATTAGAATTTGTCATATTTATTGCTTAATTTATGCCTTAATCAATTAAAATGTTACCTAGCATTACTTTTTCAAAAAAGATTTAAAACCAAAATAAGTTTAATATAATTATAATTTAATAACAAGATTTTTTTTATGACGTAAATAAATATATATTTGTTTAATATTGTAAAATTAATTAAATAAATAAATTAGTTATGCAACAATTATTATCTCAGGCTTCCCATAATCATTCCTTCTCGACCTTTTTTTTATTTATTTATTTATTTATTTATACAATAAGTAATTATTTTAATTGTAGGGTGTAAAGGGAGAATCGAATCTTATACATTTGGCTAAGAGTACTACAATTTTACTAAAATTATCCTTCTTAGCATTACCCTTTTAATTATTTTAAACTAAATAATATTTATTTTATGATAAATTATTTATTATTTTAGAAGAAATAATAATGTAATATTTTAACTCAATAAAATATTAAATTATTATAATTAATTTTTTGAAAATGAGAGAATAAACAATATAAAATATGTAGATAGAATAAATAATATGATTAATGAGGCGAAGAGAATAATAAATAATACTTCTTTACTATAGTTGTCCTTTGAAATAAACAATAAAACATAATAAGAAGAAGAGAGAGTCTGGTGAACCACTCTTTTAAAAGGGATAATCTTTTTTATTATAAATTTATGACATCCAGAAATAATATGATATAAATTTATTGAACGATGTAGTTAAATTTATTAATTTTTAATCAATAAAATATGTTGATCATAAATTTATAATGAATAACAATTTTTTTTTAACATTGCTGCTCTTAAAAATTTGAATCTAACTACTCTGAAAAGGATGAATGAGGGGTTTATATTTTACACCCTTAACTCAGATCTACTGAAGTGCACAGCTAGGTGAGAAAATAGTATAAGACAGAGTTGATGGAATTAATGTTTTGACTTAAAAGAAGAAGAAAAAGGATTAATAAATGAAAAAGTTAAATGAGAAATTAAGGGACGGCAATATAAATAAAAAGTAGAAATAAAATCAGAGAGAGAGAGAGAGGGGTTTAATTTCCAAGAGCAGCCACATTGAATGTGACGCGGTATTGTGAGAGCCAGAAAAAAAAAAAAAGAGAGAGAGAGACATGAAGAGCATGCTGACTGAGGCATGTTCATGGAGTAAATGCTAATCGCTGTCAACTTGACTCTTTGGTTTCTCTTTTGTTTTCTTTCTGCTCTTCGCTTTCTATTTATGCACCACCTTCCTCCTTTCCTACTTCCTTAACCTTTGCTCTCTTGTCTCACCTTATTCTTTCTTACTTACACAAAAACAAATCCTTTAATTATCACTAATACCAAAATACACATATAACTCATTATTTATATCTCTCCCCCTTTTTTTTTTTTTTTTTTTTTTTTTTCATTTAACAATTTGGGTACTACTACTGAAAATTAAGCAATTCTTATATATATGATCAGATAGATATATATATCCCTTCAGAAAAAAGTTGAAGTGGAAAAATGGGTAGACCTCCTTGTTGTGATAAAGAAGGTGTTAAGAAAGGACCTTGGACTCCTGAAGAAGATGTCTTATTAGTGTCTTATATCCAAGAACATGGTCCTGGTAATTGGAGGGCTGTTCCTACAAATACAGGTTTATTTTCAATTATCTCTTTGTTGTTTTTATTTTTCATTTACTTACTTGCATACCCTTTTTCCCAAATATCAATTTATCTTAATTTATTATTAAAGTTTTCATTTTTACCAAGGAATTTAATTTATTAGTGCTCTAGCGCTTAATTTGGGTATTTTAATTTTAGGGTTGCTGAGATGTAGCAAGAGCTGTAGGCTTAGATGGACAAATTACTTGAGGCCAGGGATCAAACGTGGTAATTTTACTGAACAAGAAGAAAAGATGATCATCCATCTTCAAGCTCTTCTTGGCAATAGGTATTTGATTGTTTAATTTAATTTAATTAATTTTAAAAAAAAAATTACAAATTCAGATTTTTGTAAATTAGGGCTTGTTTATTCACTCAAAATAATTATGACCAATTATTTGTGAAACTCAGATGGGCTGCTATTGCTTCCTACCTTCCTCAAAGAACAGACAATGACATCAAAAATTACTGGAACACTTATTTGAAAAAAAAGCTGAGTAAGCTTCAGACAGGTTCAGAATTAGGCCAATCTAAAGGAAATTCATTTAATTCTTCACATCAAGTTTCTAGAGGCCAGTGGGAAAGAAGGCTCCAAACTGACATTCACAAGGCTAAGCAAGCTCTTTGTGATGCCCTGTGTCCAGAGAAACCATTAAGCTCTTTGTCATCTGAGTTATCCTTCAAAGACTCAATAAGCGCTTCTGGGTCTTTCCCAAAACCAACTAAAACGTCAAATACTTATGCATCAAGCACTGAGAACATAGCAAAGTTGCTTGAAAATTGGATGAGAAACCCACCACCAAAATCAGCAAGGACAAAACCGGAGTTTACTCATCAAAAAGGTTACTCAACATCAAGTGAAGAGACCCCAAACAACAATGGGATGGAATTATCAGAGACATTTGAGTTCTTGTTTGGGTTTGAATCTTTTGATAAATCTTCAAATAATTCGGATCAGTTTTCTGGGTCTATGTCACCTGAAGGTGGTTTGTTCCAAGGTGAAAGTAAGGCAGAATCGACCAACCAATTGCCACTTTCAGTGCTTGAGAAGTGGCTGTTTGATGAAAGTGCCAGTCATTTTAAGGAAAACCATTTAACCGATATGAATATAGATTATCAAAATCCAAACTTTTTCTAAGTAGCTAGCCCTCTTTTATTATACGTCTTGTTTTGTTGATCTCTAGCTAGACAAAGTTCATAGTTCTATTACGTTGAAGTTTATTTGTTAGTAGCTAGCTAGTTCTTCAATGTAAGGAAAAGGAAGTGTAAATTAGACATTATTATTGTATTATGTCAATTAATGTTGTGATAATGTGATATTTGAGAATAAATCTTATATATATTTAGTTAAAACGAAGTGTTACAAGTATTGGCCAACAAATATTACTAGCTAGGTTTGAGAACACGGGATTCTCAACATCATGTTTAAAATGATTTTGGTATCAACTTTTTAAAAAATGTATGAAGTATTGTATTTTATTAACAAAATTATAATATAATAATGATTTTTATATAGATATCATTTTATGATCTAGCTTGCATGTTTATGAGATTGTTGAAGGAAGATAATCCGGTTCAAGAGATTAAATGTATGCATGCCCAAAACTACACAACTGGTAGTTGTTTTCATGTAATGGATTATGGAAATCCCAAGTCCAAAAATATGAAAAATACTTTAGGTTAAAGCCCATATTCAAAAATTGATTTAGCACATATGGTGTAGCTAGCGAGCTAGAGTTTTTTTTTTTTTTTGCTTTGATTCAATTAATCATGTTAATTAGGTATCCATTGGGATTAACGTTAAATTGATAGTAATGTCGAATGCAAGGAAGACTTTTATGTAAGCGTAGGTAGATTAGTGGAAAATGACGCTATTGACAAGAAGTGACCTCAAAAAGTCAAAAGTATGCAGCATGCTTAATTAATTTTATTAAAGCTATAAGACCGATCCAGAAGTAAAAGAGATTACTCAATCTTTACTTATTAAGTTGCATGTTCTATTATGTCAAATAATATCAATTTTCTTTTAAACGGATTGAGGGAGTGTTGAGATGGAATCATCTTATCTGGCATTGTAGTCTTTTAAACAGGAGACATGTGTTTAAAGCTTGGCATATACATGCCTAAAAACACAGGCTGCATCACAACCCAAATTGCTTGCTCTTGACCCGTAACTCAATAAATTGTCGATCATCCATGAGGTTTGATGTTACCTCTCTTGGTGCCTTTTTTTTTTTTTTTTTCCCTTTACAAAAAGGACAAGAAAAAATAACAAAATTAACACCTTTTAAATTTATAATAACAAAACTAACACCCATTGTATTCAAACTTATATTTTCACAATTAAAAAAAATGATTAATATGTCATTTTTCTTTGAACACTCATTCAATTAGAATTGAACGACGATAATTTAGACTCATTCAATATTAAACGTTCAAATTAAACTTTCAATATTATTGGGGATGCTAGTTTTATTACTATAAGTTTTAGTGGTGTTATTTTTGGTAAATTTCCAAACAAAATCAAAACTTCAACTATTACATTACACATATTTAATTTTAGGGAAATAATATATAACGAATGTTAAATATACATTTATAGTTATATTAATTAATGTGTAAAGCTTTGCAAAGTAATTTTTGAAAAATTATGTTACGAAGTTAATAAGTACGCTAACATTTTTTAAAAATTTTAAGCTTGTGCCTTAATGGCACTCTTTTGGGAAATTATTATAAATAACATCCTTAAAACATATAATAACAAAACTAGTACTCTAATAATATTGAACGTTCAACATTGAACGAGTTTAAATTATCGTCGTTCAATTTCAATGGAATGTGTGTTTAAAAAATAATGATATATCAATCATTTTTTTAATTGTAAAAATTAAATTTAAATACAAGAAGTACCATTTTTGTTATTACAAATTTTGAGGAGCGTTACTTTTATTATTTTTTCCATTTTTTTTAATTAAGAATGTAAAATGTATAAGGTTTAAGTAAGGTGCATGAGTTGTGTAATTATTTAAAAAAAATATTTATTAAACTTTAATTCTATATATGTTTCTTATAAAAAAGAAAGAATGATAGAAGAAAAAGTCTAGCGGCGAGCTGTATCGATGAATTATAATTATTAAAATCACAGCAAACTCGGCAATTTGACCTTCTTCCCCTTTCGCTTTATGCAATCTGTTGGGTGAATAAAGTTTGCTAATTGAATAATTTTAAATCAAATGGGTCATAGAAGTAGATGAACATGTGAATCATATCGATGTTTCTTCACTTGCAATCCTGGCATGTCTTTTAGTTAAGCAATAATTTAATCCGTTAGATAATTAATCCACATTAAATTAGATATAGTAACTATAATTTCAAAAAAAAAAAAAAAGACATAATTAATCTCTTAATTAAAATTGATCACTCCACTTATTAATTAATTATAATTTAATTAACTTTATGAGTTAAATTGATCACTCCACTTATTCATTAATTATTCTTATATTTAATTGTATAATTTTTATATAATCATGAATTTGATTGTAAAATCAGACGATATTGTATAATATAAAAATACTACGATTATTTAAAAAATTTGTATGTTAAAAAAATACAGGTCTAAATTGTACCAAATATTTATTTTAATCTGTATGAATTTTCAATTATCAAATTATTTAACTTGACTTTTTTTTTCATATTAAATTAAAAATAATTTATTTTATTAAAATATTTATAAATAATTTTATTTAATTATATTATATAATTTATTATTAAATACTATATAAATTAATAATAATTTAATTTAATATAACTCAATACGATATAATTATTCATAATTTATCATTAGTGTTGACGTGTATATTCAATTGTTGAGGCAGTAATGTGAACCGATGGTTAATAATCAGGCTGAATACATACACTTAGATATATGCACGTGGCAAGGTAGCGTTGGACCACATAACTCTTCTCCTAAGTGTCTCATCTATTCTTTCAGATTATACTCATCTTATTCGCCTGGCTTTGTGCTCTCGATTCCATTTGGTATCGAGTATCCCTAGGATTATTAAATTGGCAAATTTGGAGTATTTAGTCCTATTGTGGATTAAATTTATAAATTTGGAGTATTTATATGCTTTTAATTAACCTTCAAATTTTAGATTTTTCTATATTATGTACTTTATTTTAGCTTAAAATAAAGTATAACTTGGCTTTTAATGGGATAAAAAAATATTCACTTAACTTATCTATTTATTTAGTTCCTAATTTATTTAAAAATTTATAATTTAATCTCTAACATTTCAAAATTTGAAACATTTAATCTAAAATCATAATTTTTCGTTAACTTGATTTAATGAAATTATACTTAAAATATAATAAAACTTGATTTTTTAATTTATTTGATCCTCAATTTATTTTAAAATATATAATTTTATCTTTAATTTACGAAAAAAATTATAATTTAGTCCTTAATTTTTTAATAATATAATAGTTATGTATAACACAGTTAAATCGATTTATCAAAAAATAAAAATTTTGGACTAAATTTGTCAAATTTATAAATATTATGGAGTAAATTATGTGAATTGAAATGTTATGGACTAAATTGTAAGATCTTAAATAATTTAGAGACCATATAAACAAATAAGCAAACTCTCCTTATTAATAAGAGTAGTACTATATACATTAAGTAACGTGTTAGTTATTGATTAAATATAAAGTTGAAAATATAGAATAAAAAAATAATTATAAAATTTTTTATTAATAAAAAATTAATTAAATTATATTATGTAAATTATGATATAAATTAAGTTATAATTAAAATAGTTATTTTATTAATAATAATGTGACAGTGATGTATGGGCAGCTGATCACTTTTCATTTTTTTTAAGAAGACTGTTTAATGTTTATGTTTTAAAATAATATTTTACAATTAATTTATTTTTATAATAAAAACATTAACCTTACATTTATTATTTATATAATATATAAAAATTTGAATGCCACTGAGCTAAAACTACAACGCAATATTATTACTCAACTAGCTATATCAAAAAACCTTGTCTACTTGTTCGGATATAATGTAAGTTGTGACATATTTATTAAATAATATTGTAATTATTTAAAGAAAAAAAAAATCATACTTCATATCATAGCCTAATTGACACTATTATCTTGTCAAATAATAATAATAAATAATGATTGGAAACAAAAGCAATAATAGTAGATACTATCATTTAGCCTCCCTTTTTAGCAAAATGAACTATCATGTGGGTGTGTCTTTCAGACATCACCTCAAGCTGCACTTATTGGGTGTATACGTTTAAAATGAAAAAAAAAAAAAAAACAATATATTTCAAATTTGATATAAATTATAATTAATGTATTATATTATTATCAGTAAGTATAATCGCACTTACGAAACTATATTCAATAAAAAATTTACACTTTAGTTAAAATTGTGATAAATTTCTAAAATATCAAATACTTCCGTATTCTTATTAGCAGCAGTAAAAAAAGATAAAAATAAACACTTTTGTGTTCAATTGACAAATATAACATATACGATATATTTTGATGCATCGTATTAAATAGATTAAGTATAGTCGTATTGGATTGAACTGTATTAAATTGTATTATAATTAGTTTATAAATTGTTTGGTGAAAAATTGTATAATATAATCGAATTAAATTAATTATATATATTTTAATAAAATAATTTATATTTAAAATAATTTTTTATTATAAAATTTATTTAAATTAATATTTAATTCATTTTTATATTTTTAATATATTTTAAAAAATAAAAAAAAATGTTATTTTTAATTTGAGATAAAAGAAACAGTTAAGACGAATGATTTTATAATTGAAATTTTAGGTAGACTAAATTAATTATTCAGTACAGTTTAAACACACACTTCTTGATTGTACAAAATTTTTACATAATTGTTTTATTTTTATTATGTATGATATGATTTAATTTTATAGTTAAATGTATTATTAAATATAAATTATATAATTATAATATTTGATATAGTGTAACTAATATGCTGATATATGACATTTACTCACTATCTGACTGAACATTTCAAATAATAATAATAATAATAACTCGTTAGAAATTTTAAGCTATTTTTATATGGTAAGAACATGTCAAACTATGGTTTGCTTTTGTATCTATCTATTTTAATTAGATGTAACTTATACTATGCGTTAGTAATAGCCGTTGATTAAATCTCAACTTTTCATACTTTTTTTTTTATTTTTATAAAAGCGAAAAGCAAAAATAAACATGTTCCCTGTTATATTGTTAAATATAACGAATCTCTAAATCAGTATAGCTTATTTTTTGGCATCATGTTCGAATTTTAGAGCTCATTTTTTATGTCAATGGTAAATATAATATTTGTGTGACAAACCCTGAAAAACATATTAAAGTGCTAAAGTTTATAAAGTACAGCTAACCAAAAAAAATTATAAAGTACAGAAACAAACATTTCTGGATATTAATTACACTCAATGTTCTTGAGATATTATGTTTAGTCCCTAAAATTTTTATTAATTACATTAATGATATTATTAGTGTTTATAAATGTATCTATTTATTTAAAATATTAATAAATAGAGAGGTTTTTTTACCTCATACAAAACTATTAACAAGTTAATGTGCAGTTTTATTTTCTCTAAAAAAATTAATTATATTTACTTTGCAATTTATTAGTATGGAGTATCATGTAAGTAAAAATTTGGCCCTAAATAATATGTATAATATGTAAATAATCAAATTAACGTTAAAATAATATGTACATAAACAGAGGGTACATAAATTAAATAATTTTTTTTTTGATACACGAAGAAAACTTCATTCAAGCAACAAAGAATTGATTACAACCTCTAGTCTTTGCTTCCTACAAATCACATGCACCCAAAGGAGTAGGGATGGCAATTTGACTTGACAGTTCAATTACTTGATCTATTTAGGTTAGATTGGGTCCGGAAAAATTGGATCGAAAATTAGACGGGATATTATCTATTTATTTTAAAAAGTTTGTGGCAAAAATGGGGTGGGGTCGAGTCAGGTCGGGGTACCATTGAAGTACTCACTTTTTTTCCTCTACTTAAGTACTTATTCAATTTTAACAATTAATAATTTGCATCTTTTGTAATTAAAAGTATTTCATAATTTACATACATACTAGCATTTGTCTTTGTAATTATTTACTATTAGATTATTTATGAATTATTTTAATTTAATTTTTATTAACTAGTATTGTTTTAAATAATTATAAAATTAATATTTTCAATTACATACGGTTTATATAGTAATATAATGGTAGGACTTCTATCTCTCTAATTTAAGTCATAAGTTTGAATCAAAAAGTATTATTTGCTTAAAACTTCAATTATATAAAAATTATATTATATTTTTTTCATTTAGAAAATGGTATAAAAAAAAATAAAAATAAAAAGGCCAATAGTTCGGGTCTTTTGAACCACGGGTTAAAACAGATCAAGTCAGATCTGACCCCGAACCAATCCATTTTTATCTCTACAAAGGAGCATCATTTTCCCATACATGCTTCCTAGATGCATCTAAAGCAAAAGAGGCTATACAATGAACTACCTGATTTGCTTCACTATTTCTAAACACAATACATGACCCATACACTTTCAATAACCTCTTTGCCTCCTTCATCAACACACCTTCCATTGCCAAATTCTCACCATCTTTCTCAATCATATTAACATCAAGTTTTGAATCAAATTCAATCACCACATTACACAAGCCACACTCCTTAAAACAGCCCACCGCAAGTAAAATTGCTTACAATTCAGCAACCAAGATTGATATGTAGCTCATACTCATCTCTACAACAACCAAAGTAGCACAACCCATTCTTGTCCCCCCTAACAACAACTTCAACATTAGCCTTAAGCCACCACTCTCTTAGCCTTTCCCACTTCACCTTATTCTTTACAACCATCGTCCCACCACCAAGTTAAAAATTAGCTTTAAAAAATTATTTACACAAAAAATAAAATCATTCCAAAATTTCCATCACCCTAAGCCCTTTTCGTCCATGCAAAATCTCATTTCTATTGTGTCAAACCAACCAACATAAAAAACAAAAATGTCACAACTCTTTACTACTCAACAACCCCCACATTCTATTAAACACATCCACAAAATATCCACCGGTAGACGACCCCAACCTGTTAAAGAAAACAAAATTTTTCCAAACCTTCCTAGCCACTTAGCACCCACATACTCCATGCACCACATCCTCATACTCCCCATTACAGATAGGACACCACCCAAAATTTAACACTTTACACCTATTCTGATTTTCCATGACAAGTAATATGTCTTTACGAGCTCTCTCCATATAAAAATTTTCACCTTGTTAGGCACCCTTAAGGACCAAATTCTACTCCACCACACATTTTGAGACCTACAACTCGTCCCAATCCCGTGGTGCCCCTTCAAATCCATCAACCTCCAATCCACTACCAACCAATACCCATTTTTCACCTTATATTCACCATCCACATATCTCGCCCAAATTAGCCTATACTAACTCGTATTTCCACCTAAAGGAATAAACTTAATCATGCTTCTTTTGCAATAAAAGACTTCTCTATTAAAGCTTCATCCCAATTCTCATTAGCATAAATTAAAGCTACTACACTCGTACCATATCAAGGATCTTTGGGGATAGCACACTAGGCACTAGACCAGACAACCATTTATCATTGTACACCAACACCTTCTTAACATTCCCAATCCTCCCTCTAGTTCCCATTCTTTTTAGCTCCCTCCCCCAAGCCAAACTTTTCCACAAGAAATATGCATAGGAAAGAACCTTGGCACTCAAAACATCACTCTAGGGAAGTACTTCCCTTTCAACACCCTAGCCACTAAAGATAAAAGGTTATTTGTCATCCTTCAAACCTGTTGGAAAGTAGAGCTTGGTTAAAACAAGTCATATTTCTAAAATCAAGATCCTCAAGCAATTTTTCCTTACACAAATTATCACAAGACAACTAATGCAAAGTCCTTTTCTCAACATCACCACCCAACCAAAATCTATTCATTAGCCTATTAATATCATCACAAAGCCCACTTGGAAACCTAAAACAACTCTTGGGGTCCTTACCAACCTTTGATAAGGTTCTTTCCTTCCACGTCTTAAGATTCTTAAAGCGCTCTCCTTTAGTTTTCCAAACATCCTCTTCTTATTCCTTCCCTCCACAGTTGAAAACCCAAGGTATTTCTCACGACAGTTTACCACAAGAATGCCCAAAACTCCTTGCACCAACCCTTTAACTTATTGGCAAGTATTTGGACTAAAACATGCTATGTGTTAACAAGCTATATGAACATAAATTAAATATGTACACTCTATATGTTAACATGTTATTTTGGGAACAATTCTATTATATACAAGGTAATACTTAAAGAGTATATAATTAATAATTTCTCAATGTTATGTCCATCTTTCTAGCACTATATAGTCGTTGCCACCATTATTATTCAACAATAGGTTATGAGTTTTTAAACAAAACATAATTGAACTTATATGTAAATAAAAAATACTTAAATTTTTATACACTTCGAACTCCTATATATAAAAATTAGAAGGCGTAAATTGGAGGACAAATAGGAGAAATATTTTTGGCCTTTGTTTTCTTTAATATTGTGAAATGATGGATAAGGTCCTCTTGAAACCATCATGTTAGTGAAATTGTTTCTAATATACATAATACACTAAACCTACCTCAAATTTGATATAAATTCCTAAATTAGCTAGTATATATGTTAGAGTAAAGACAAATATCATTCCATATTAAAAGATAAAATAATCCAAAAGGGGTTTATAAGTGCTTGGGTTACTCTTCCTATAAGGTTGACCTTTTTGGGTTGGAATCAAATAGCACATATAGGAGACCCATTGGCTTGTTGGACTTCAAATAATTGGTATCAGAGTTTATGGTTGAAGGATTGTTGACACATGCACGCAAATCTATGTGAGTTTGTGTCCAAAGATGGGCTTTGTTTGGTGTTCCCAAAAGAGGTACGTAGTGGACCTTTACACGTTGTTAACAGACCTAATCAAATAGAGTGTGCCTAAGTAAACTAGGTGGTTTATGGAGGGATCCCCAAATGGATTGGGCAAAGTTTATGGATGAACTCGGAATAATTCCCAAGATGCTAGAGACATGGCTATCATTACCATGTAGTGATCTTGGAGTGTGGGTTTAAGGGTTATTATTGGGGAATGTGGTATTTCAACCTCTGCCACATTAACAACAAGGTAGACCACATGTTGGGTTCAATGGAATGCGTTGTGGTTCAAAGAGTCACGTGTGATTTGTTTGAGGGATTGTTTGTTAGAATAAAGAAAAATATTGTCCTACATTTAAAGCATTAGAAGTTGTTGGTCACTAACTTTCCTAAAATTTTAAGTTGTTAGGAGAATGACCAACAATTTTATACATCTATTACTCCCCCATAAGAGTGAACTTTATGCAATATGTAGATCTAACACTTGCAATTCAACAATTGGGATCATTAGATCTTGAACATATGACCCCAAGCTCGAATACCTTGTTAAAAGTTGTTGGTAACCAACTCTCATAAAAGTTTAAGCTGTTAGAAGGATGACCAACAATCATTTCATGCATCTATCAAAAAGATAAAATAATACAAAAAAAGTTTATAAGTATTTAGGTTACTCCTCTTATAAGATTAATATTTTGGATTAGAACCCCATAGCACTTATTGGAAGCCCATTGGCCAGTTGGGATTCCAACAATATATTATATATAACCGAATTTTCTTAAAGTAACATCTTAGTTGTTACATAGTGTATATATATGTAATATACACTCTGTAGATAAATTAATATACATTATGCAAATATAATATATATATATATACAATATTATAATTCACAAAGTATAGTCTTCAAATAGCATATATATCTTGTAGATAATCAAATTGATACCAAAATAGCATAACAATTGTACATATGTGTACTTATGTTATATTTGTATATTGCACTCAATGTATACTTACACTAAATAAATACAAGTAATATGCTATTTTAGGGTTAATTTCATTATAAATGTGCAATTTATGTAAGTGTTCGAGTTACTCCTCTCATACAGTTGACCTTTCTCCTCCTATAAGGTTGTCTTTATGGATTGAAACCCCATAGCACTTATAGGAGGTCAATTATAGAATCCCATTAGTCGGTTAAGCTTTCAACAATATATTATATATAATTGAATTGTCTTAAAAAATAATATCTTAGTCTGTACATATACACTCTGTTGATAAAAGAATGAATATACATATTATATATGTATACGCTATATACAATTCAAAAAGTGTAGACTAAAATAGCATATATATATATATTGTAAATAATCAAATTAATAGTCAAATATTATATCAATTGTACATACATATATATATGTTATATTTATACACTGTTACTTAATGTATACTTACGCTAGATAAGTCCAACTAATATAGTATTTAGGTTAATTTCATCATGTATAATCTAAGTGTGCTATTTTTAAGCTTGAAAATTGAAATCCAACTCACGTTATTTTTTAATCAATCTAATTTTATACTGTAGATGCTATCTAGATAGCTTAAATTTCACAAATTAGTCATTAAAAAAAAAGTATGTTGATTATGTTAAGCGCTCAAGACTCGACATTAAATTAAGGCTTTATTTTTATTGATTTTATAACGTTGATATATAAGATTGTCTCCATTTGTATGGGTATTTTAAGTAAATATCTAAAAAATTAGGAGTTTAATTTGGACTTAAATTTAAACTTTGGGTCTAAATAGCTTACATTTAGATTGTAAGCTAATATTTTTTAAAACTAGCAAAAATATATCAAAAATTGTGAATTTTGATTAAGTAAAAATTATACAATTTACTAAAATACCCTTTAGGGCTAATAAACTAATACACTGAAGCTTTAGTGACTTTGCCAGTAAACTGACTGGAACTCCAGCAATCTTGTAGGAACTTTGGCCACCCATCGAATATATGTGTAATATATTACATACAACGAAAGAGGTGTATGTAACGTATTACATATAACGACAGAGATATATGTAACATATTACATACAACGACAGATGTGTATATAACATATTATATAAATAATTTTTTTCATTTTGTACATGATGTATAAAAATTTGAATCATAACAAAAAAATTCTAAATATGAAAGTAAGATTCTGTATATGGTATGAAAATAACATTTTTATTATTACATGTTACATAAAAAATCTTGAAATCATAATAAAAATTCTAAATTTCTTAACACAAGAAATGTTTGAATGCAAGATTTTGTAGAATACAAAAATAACTTTTTAATTTGTTCATGTTACAGAAAAAATCTAAAAATCATAACAAAAAAATTCTAAATATAAACACAATATTTATACATCGTACAAAAATAACATTACAACATAAAATTCACAATTGATTTTTTAGATCAAACAAAAAAAATCAAAAGAAAAAAAAAATTAGAGGCAGATGACGAGAAAGGAGATGACTGACCAACAAAATACATATGAACATTCCTCCATAGCAAGACATTTTAAAATGCTGATTGCAAACACAAATGCTAAGAACTTACAAAATCTAATATACAAAACATGAGAAATCATAAAAGAAAAGAAAGAGTAGAGGTAAGAATTCAAATATGTGAGTTACTGATAATACCACTGGTGGAACTATTTTTTGGTGGTGATATCGACCAATGATATGAGAAGAAATAATGAGAGATTAGAAGGAAAGAGTAGCGGAAGGAAGGACTTGAATTTTGGAATAGAATACCTATATGTATAGCCAATGTAACTAAGAAGACTGAAGGACAAAAGCGTAAAATTGTTTGAACAAAATGAAGCCATAAAACAATATAGGAAAAATTGATCGGTTTAACAAATATGCCTTTATATTGAGTAATTAATTCCTTAAATTTGACATTGGGACCAAATTGGGCTCCATTATGTTATTGCTTAAAATTATATTATCAATGAAAGTTCTCCGCTTTAAAAAACAAGTTTGAATGAAAATTTAATCTTATATATATTGTTTTTTAATCAAAAAATTTTCTATATCTATTGTGAGTTTATGCTTTGTTTTAGGTAGCATGACATCTTAACCACTTTACTTCACTAATTGAGCATATTAATCGCATTTTTTACAATTAGTTAACTTTAATTACCTTAATTTTTTTATATTTTTGGACACTTGAGTAATTGTTTGTCAATTTTAGTTTTCTTAGATCATTTCTTTGGTAAAAAAAATTTAAGTTGAATTGAATTCAATTTTATTAATAAGGGATTGATAGAGAGAAAAATGTTTTAAAAGATAATAAAAAAAAATTTGAAAATAAAGTGAATAATATAATAAAAATTAGCCAAAAATAAATGCAATGTTTGATAACGATTATGATTTATGATGAAATAATTGGTTTCATGGTTTTTGATTATTTTTATAAAAATAATCACTAATGTGTTTGATAACAATACTTTGCAATTTTTAAAAATTAAAAAAAAAAATAGCTACAAGTTGTTTGGTAATGTTTTCTATTTTTGATTTTTTTTTTAAAAAAACTTTGAAAATAAAGAAATTAATTTTATTATTATTTACAAATTTTATTTTTTTAATCATTTTTTAATACGAAATAATAGTATTGGTACAATAATTTTCAAAAAAGTGCAACTTAGTAATATATTGATTAACATAAGTTAAATTGGTATACTAATTTTAATAAAGCTCAGAAGTGATACAAAATGGTATTTTTAGACCATATGATAGGCACATGATCACTTTAATAAGGGTAATTTTGGGTTTTTTAAAAAATTAAAAAATCCGTCGTATGTGCAATACCCAAACCCCACTAAACAAAAAACTTTCATTTCCCTTTCTTCTACCAGCAATCATCGAACCCTAAAGCACAGCCAATCCATTCCACCACCTAATTTCTTCAATCTCACACTCACCCACTTTAATTTGCCCCATCATTGTACCAAACCCAACAAATCAGAAAGGGGAAAAAACAGGTTGAGGTTGAAGAAGGAAGTTGAGGATTTTTGAAAGAATAAAATGAAAATGTGGAGAGAAAAAAGTAAGGAAGGAAAAGGAAATGGAGGAGGCCAACTCCTTATAAGGTTGAAAATGGGAGAAACGGTGGTGGGGAGAATCTTGGAGGGAAAAGAAAATGGTTTTTGAATATTCCAAAAATACCCCTAATTAAAATGATCATGTGTATATCACATGGACCAAATATGATATTTTTTTTCCAATTTGAAACTTTTTTAAAATTGATTTACTTATACACAAACTAGACTTTTCTTAAAATCACAGTACTAATTTAGTCTCGAACCCTTTTTAATACTTATACATACAAAAATTATAGAAAAAAATATTTTTGGAGTTACTTAGTTTTTACAAATTGAACACATTAGTTATTTTTTTTTAAATTGATGCAAATTAGTCACCAATTTTTGTCATTTTAATTACTTTATTTTTTTTTAAAATTTTAACTTTTGAGGCATTGTCATCTTCAAATATCTACAAGTCTCCTCATCTGCTAATAACGTTTAATTAGATCCAATTTAAGGTTTTTTATCAAAAAAATTATTTAAAAAAATAAAAATTGGCAAAAAATTACTAAAATATTCACATTTGTAATAGTTAATTGATAAATGTGTATCAATTTAAATAAAAGTAACAAATGTATTCAATTTGTAAAAGCAAAGTTACCAAATTGTTGTGCTATCCAAAGTTATATTAACTTGATTTATACTTTAGAAAAAATATTTAGTAAAAATGAAAAATATCATAAATCTTATTTAAAAAATTTTCTTTTTAAAAGTTTATGGATCATCCCATATTTGGTAATGATTCTTTAAAAATATAAAAATTAAAAACATATATCATTATAAAATCACTTGAAAAAAATTTAAAAAATTAGGCATCAAAATCGTTATAATACAAGAAAAAATATATATATTTACCAAAATTATTATTATTGCCTTGTATGGTCTTTGAGGCACAAGTTCATTTAAAAGAACCTTACGGACGTAGGTAGACACCTACAACTGGGGTGTAATATTAGAGTAAGAATTGTAAATATGAATTTTTTATTTATTTTTTGTATGTTAAATTATTTTTCTTAGGAGTAAAACAAATTTTTATTTTTATTTTTTGCTAATAAAAAATAAATGTTCATTAATATTCAAGCATTTTACCGCATTTAATAGAAAATCGTCGTCTTTATTTTTTCCTAGCTACTATGTAATCTACGCCAATGAGTCGTGCGGTTGTTGGGCGATCATTTCACAACGACCATTTTATGGTTCATTTGCAAAATGTCAAAATGACAAATGAAATTTTTAAAAAATATATATTTCACAATACATAAATTTTTTAATAAAGTGGTCACACATGGTGTGCTCACTCGGTAAGTTTATCGTTTTGATTTGAAATTTTGAAATTATATGCTCTCAATAATTCATTTTCAATTTCCTTTTTGGAATTTGTAATTGAAATTTTAATTTGGGTTCCATGCATTTAAAATACCACAATTCTTAACTTGATGCTTCAAATTATCCCAAATATCTACTTTCATACACCATCGATCCAAATTTAATTAATTGGGTTGGAT
Organism: Elaeagnus macrophylla; assembly: GCA_029378325.1. Classification (NCBI taxonomy): domain Eukaryota; kingdom Viridiplantae; phylum Streptophyta; class Magnoliopsida; order Rosales; family Elaeagnaceae; genus Elaeagnus; species Elaeagnus macrophylla. The sequence goes on from CM055640.1 coordinate 103,920,676, forward strand.
ATATTTTTTGATATATATTTTTTTATTATTGAGTTATTTCCATTTAATTAAAAGGTAAAATAAATAATAATAATAATAATAAATAAATAAATAAAAGAGAACACTAATCGTAAAAAAAAAAAAAAATTGAATGCCGTTTTTCTTAATATATTGCGGGGGTGTGTATTCGATCAAAGGGAATTTTTAAAAGGATATGTTAAGTCTCTACCAAATTTATATATATCTATACTATATATAAAAGTCTGAATCACACTTATTTTTTTAAACAAAGTTATCTCTATAATTTATGCTATTAACGTTAATTGTTCTTTTAATATTGATTATCATATTCAATAAGACCTCTAAACATGATAAGAAAATAAATATTACTTCGAATAAGAATTCTAAACATATGATAGTTACCACATCTAATAAAAACTTTAAATATTATTCTATTTTTACAATTAATTTAAAAATATAAAAAAATTAATTTTATATTTATTTCAAATATATTGTAGAATTAATCAAGCAAAACAATTAAAATAAATAAAATAATTAAAGTTCAACAAATGTATTTTTAACTAAATAACATTGCTGATATTTTAAGAGTTTTTCGTTAAAAGAAGAACCTTACGAAAACTGATCATGTGCTAACCTTGTGTCAAAATTCACAATTAACAATTAATTAAATATCAATGTTCACTTTGGCTCAAAGGAGTAGCAAAAATTTAGAGTGATTTGAGACACTAATGTAAGAATTGAAGTATTTAAAATTTTAATGAAATTGAGACACGAATGTAAGAATTATACTTCAAATTTTAACATCGTAGAGTTAGACTAAACCACTGGTAAAAAAAAAAAAAAGGAGTTAGACTAAACCAAAGCTATGCTTTAAATGAAGGCTAAACTATTTCAAATGCCCACAAAATTTTATCTCACTAGATCCTTTAATTTTTAATTTGCATGATTTAGCTGTTCAACTTTAAATATTTTTTCATAATTAACAGGCGTTATCTTATCTCCTTTCAAAAAGCTTTTATTTTGTTTCAAAAAAAAAAAAAAAACTTTAAAATTTTTCATGTAAGTGTAAGAATCTACATACAAAACAAGTCAAAATTAAAGTATCCATGTAGTATTTAATTCCAAAGAAAATGTTAACTCATTTCTTAACCTAAATAAATTTGCTAAGGATTTGTAACCAACAAACCAACATAAGTAAAAGGTCTTGTGTTTAAATCTTTAAACTCCAATAAGGTCAAATTACATCCTAAGTTGACAACTTAGATGGTAGAATCATTTGAGTGATTGTGCAAGGTCTTTAGTTTCGTTGGACAACAAGACTTGAGTTCAAATCTAAAAATCTACGTTCCAATGCCTAGCCTAACACACGGGCCTGTATAACCTGTGGTAAGTATACACCTTTTATAGGTAGAGAGTCATCTCACAGCTAATAAACTATGGTGGTGTGGGTATATGATAATAGCTCTATTCTTTAAACTCTAATAAAAAAAAATTCGACCAAAATAAATAAATAATGTCAAATTACAACTTATGAGCCTAAAATATGTATAAAGTTTTGAGGGGAGTAATAGACATTAAATAAATATTGGCTCATCATGAGTGTTGACCAATACAATCTAGTCAAATATAATGGTCAATAAAATGTATATAGCTCACTCTTGAGGTAAATGTTTTACATTAAAAGATATATTAACATATTTATTGTAACTTAATTTTTAAAAATAGTAATCAACATATTCTAACACTAAAATTTGTTCAATATATATTTAGGGTTAGGGATTGCCTAGGTACCAAATAATTAGCGACCACAAATATAATAAACGCCAAAGGTAAATTATAAGCTTGTTTCTTCTTTCTTCTTTCTTCTTTCTTCTTCCACTACTGTCTATCTCTGTACCCATCAGATCGACAAAAAATCAAAAGGAAGATTGTGAAGAAAAAGAAGTGGAATAATCCATAAAAAGAAATGAGGAAGAGACAAGTAGTTGTAAGGAGAGAACAACCTTCAAGAAACACAAATAATTCATCAAATACAATAAGCAGGGTGAGATATAGGGAGTGCCAAAAGAACCATGCTGCGGATGTTGGAGGATATGCTGTGGATGGATGCAGAGAATTCATGGCTAGTGGTGTGGAAGGCACAAGTGGAGCACTCACTTGTGCTGCTTGTGGTTGCCACAGGAACTTTCACCGAAGGGATGTGGAGTTGGAGACCGAGGTTGCTATAGCTAGCTAGCTAGCTAGTTTGTGAATTCTCTACCTTCTCTTTATGGATCTTTGAATATTATTAATTACTTTAATTGATTAATATATAATTTGTTAATTTAGAGTGATGTTTAATGGATTTGAAGTTTAATTCTTTTTGGGGGTTTTGTGTGGCATTTTATATTTATTTAATTTTTTTTTCTTCATGAATAGCAATTAATCTATATGTTGAATGAAAGATTGGTGTGGGGGCAAAAACAAGAGCATTATGATTTTTCTTAGTCATTGATAAAGCATCAAAGATTGGTGGAACATATTTGAATTAGATAGCTATTTGTCATGTCAAGTTTAAAATTTGTGGCTTAATGAGGAAGATGCAGATTCTTTTTTTTTCTTTTTCTTTTTCTTTTTCTTTTTTTCTTGTTCTTGTTCTTGTTCTTTTTTTTTTTTTTGTTGTTGTTGTTTATTGACTACTTAAAAATAGGTGATGAAATATTTCATGATTATTTAAACTACCTTTGTATTTTTATGAACAACTCTCTTTGAATCTTCTCTTCTCTACATATACATCCCCTTTTGCATTCTTTTCATGTATTTGCATGTGCATTTCTATAGGATTGACTTCATCAATTGATTAGGAGTTAAAAAAAAAAAAAAAACAAGAAGAAGAAGAAGAAGGCATCTTAAGTGATTAGACACCATCATGATGATAGACTGGAATGGTATCTTCAAAGTAGTACACATATGTGATACTTCTTGGCCCTATATAAACATACAATGTTTCATTTATTGAGTCTACTTCAGGCTGCACCATGAAAGCAAATTAATGTGAGTCTCAACCTTCTTTTTCACCTTCTAGTCTCCTTCAAATATGAAACCTTGATTTTCTTTTTCTAGCCTATCTAATTTAATAGATCCCTACTATACATATCACAAATCAATCATAATCTCAAATGATAGTAGTCATTTTTTTTTTTTTTATGGAATATAATTTTATGTGTTCAATTATACTCACCAATAATAATGTTGGTAAATATATAAACATATAATTGACTATTCTCTTAATAATTTAAATTTTTTAAAAGTTGAGACCAATACTTTTACATAATATTAAAGTTAAATATCTTGTGTTAAAAATCAATAACCTCTTTTGAAGGAGTTGAAGATGTTAAAGGAATTACCTCACATTGATAAAAGATATAAATACAATGAAAGAGTTTATAAGAAGTATGAGTGTTTCTATTCATTTGGTTAACCTTTTGAGATTAGAGTGCTCGTGATTTTTATAGACTTTTACATGATATTAGAGCTTTAATAGATCAATAGGTCAAAAATATTGAGTCTCATCTCGCAAAAAAATAAATGAATAGGCCCTGCCAAAGAAAAAAAGACAAGTGATTCAAATAGAATTAAATAGGTTAAAAATACAAAGTAATGGGTTTTGCAAAAAACAAAGACCCACACTTTGAGGGAGATGTTAGAGAAATTATCACACATTGATAAAAAAAACAATATTAAGAAAAAATTTATAAGATATATGAGTATTTCTATTCATTAAATTAAGCTTTTAAAATTGAAGTATTCATAATTTTTATATACTTTCGCATGTGACAAAATCAAAGCATCATAAATGTATAAAAGTTGGCCCAATATATAGAATTTTTTTCCAAGTTAATATTGATCGACTAACTTTCAATCCTTCCACTTTCTTCAATTCTCTTCTAACTTATACTATGGAAAACTTCAAGTTTTATTTTATTTGTTCATTTTTCCACATTGTTTCTTGAGTCTTGTGGTTCGGATTAATATTTTACTTTTATTAATTTCTTGTCATCTTGAATGCTAAAGTGACGACCGACAAAAATTAATGTTGGTTGGATGCTTAGCAAATTTAAAATAAATAAATAAATAAAATCCAAGAGGATAATACATATAAATGTAGGTAGGCTAATGCCTTTGTTGATGGAGATTATAAGGCCCACTTTTTTCTAATCATGTTTGGTAGTTATAGTGGAGTTAATCTTTGTTTTTTGTTTTACTATTTTAAAATGTATTGGCTGTTAGCTTTTTCATCGCTTAATGGAAAGAACACTAAGGATTAATAAAAATAGATATTCCACCTACTTGTACGTTCTACTGAATTTTTTTTAATTAATCTCTATTATATTTAAAGTTTTATTTTTAATTTTTTTAAAAATAAAAAAAAATATATGTTTATTTTTCTTACCATGTAAATAAATATATAATTTTTTTTACCAAAAAAATTAAAAATAAATCAGTTAAATAAATCAATCATCAAATAAAAGAAGGGAGAGAAAGACGCATACAAAAAAGAGCACTGTTGTTCGAGTCTTGCTATTTTGAATGAAAGTTGCTTACAATTGAGACAACCACCACGGGGTTCTTACTTGTAATTAATATTGTTTAATTTTTTTTTAACCAAATAACAGAGTTGTAACAGTTTACTATAATGCAACTGTTTAGTGGTTATACTGATTAGTTAAATAGGAAACCATGGTGTTTATGCGTCGAGTCTTTCAAAAGGCAAAGAGCACTTTGAAACTATGAAGAGTAAAATAGTTAAATTTTACCTTGTAATTATGAAATGGTTTTTAGAAAGATATGTGCAATATGTTTTGTAACTTGTAGTTAAGCATACTTTATCTGAAACAACTCATGAATGCGTGACCTTAAGAAGTGTCATTATAGAAACTTAAGATTTCATCAAAAAAAATAGTAACTTATTAGGTGTAGTACCTCAACTTCTTATTAAATCATGAATTACTTTAATGAGATTTGCTTGTACATTCCTAATCTTCTCGCGCCGCCACCCCCGCGAATGAATTGAAATGCTATACGGCTTGCCTTCAATTCACCTAGGTGCCCACATTACTAAATTTGGGTACATCGTAGAAAACGAGTTCATTTCAAAAAATTAACATATTAATGTGAATTAGCTCAAGTAGTTAATAATCCATTCTAAACCATGTAAAACTTTTTCTGCGAATTCCCAACAATCTCAATCCTGCAATATAATGGTTAAGAATGTGATGAAATTAATCAAAAATTGGTGGGAATATTTGAATAAAGTTTCAAGATGGACATGAGTACACTCCATAAGCGTTTCCCTTCGACTCCTTGTAGTTCATAAACACACAACAATATATAGAGGATCAAAATGCTGAATATGAACAAAATTTGTTCATCTCATTATTATCAGTAGTATTTTATTGAAATTTTGATATAATGAATGTTGATATGGTCAAAAAGTAGCCACGAGATCAAAAAAGTTAGGCATGGAGTGTAGAAGGGAACAAATTAGGTTAAGGTAAACATAGCATTTGAATTGGGTACATGTCAAATCTGTACCGAACCCTCTCAGAACTATATGCAAGTTTTTGGCTTTTGCATGTTTCTAGTGTAAATGGGTCTGCAGCTCTGGCTTTACGTTTTGCACTAATATATGATAACAAGTCAATTTGTCCGTTTGATGCAGAGCAACGATATATTCATAGCTCGTCTACTTTTAATTTATATATTAATTTTATACCTAACTCGATACTAATGTTTACTTTCGTTAAAAGTAGCAGACTTATAATACCATTTTTCTTATATACCAGAAAGAAGCATGTGCACGTAATGTTATTTTTTTAATAAATTATTTTATAAATTTTTAAGTTTTATTCTTAATAATTTGTTGTATTCACTTGTTAAAAAATAAATTTTTATTAATAAAAGTTATAATAATAGATGTAAAAATAAACAATTAGTTTATTATATAATAATAATAATAATAATGAGTAGTAATGGTAATAATATAATAATAATAATAATAAATATCTATTTACATATTTTAAAATTAAGATATTTTTTGTAAATTTTGTCTGATTTTGATATTAAGCATATATCAAAGTTTATCCATCTTTTTCTATATTATGTTTCTATCTAACTGAGTCTGCAATTTAAATATTTTTATTATAATTGCTTTAAAATAAAGTATAATTTGAATATTTGTATTGTAATTTTCTAGTTTATAAGAAAAAGTAAATGGTGCATACTTCTTTTAATAAAAGTTTTGTTGTAAAATAAATTTTTTCTTTTTTAAAAAAAATTATAATATCTTATTAGGAAAAAAATTAATCTTCTTTAAGAAAATTGTATTTGTATCTTATATAAAATTTTATAAAATTAAGATAAAGGTTAAACATTTTAATAAATTACTATTGAAGGTAAACTAAAAACACATAATAAAATTATTTATTTGGTGAGTTTTTTTAATTCACAAAATAAAATTATTATATATAGAATTTATTATTATTAGAATAATTAGAATTAATATTATTTTTCATATTTTATTAATTTATTTTAAGATTAATAAAATAAAATAAAAAATTATTTTATTTAACATTTCTAAACTACCTCAGATAAAGTAAATTTAATAAATTTATTATTAGTAAAAAAAAATAGAAGTTAAAAAATTTAGTAAAGTGAAATAATCATTTTATACATGAAAATAAATATACCCTTAAATAAATACTTTATGTTCTTAAAAATATACTTGATATCCAAAAGATATATAATTATTAAGAAAAACTATTTTTTTAATGCAAATAAGTTTAAATTATGGACCCCATCTTAAAAAAACTTATAAATTAAATTAAATTTTTAATTTTATTTAGCTATATAAAATAGGCAAAATAATATCATTGGTATCTAAAATTTTAATCAAATTTATACTTAAGTCAACAATTATCTCACAATAATTCATAATTATTATTAATTTATGTAACTTATTAACATTTAATTTATTTTTTTCCTTTTTTATTATGTGTGACTCTTTAACTTTTGCAAATAAAAAATTAATTTTATAACTATAGACAACAAAACATAAACCTATATATATATATATATATATATAATGAGTGATTTTTTTTTGTGGGAATTTTTTTTCAATATCATAGGTAGAACAACTCTTGTCCTTAAATTGCTTATCACTTGTACACCAATTAAGTATACTTGCGTGACTTTAAGCGTGTCAATAATAGAGAATAAGACTCGCATGAAATTCATTATAATTGTAAAATAAGCAGATAGAAAATGTAGGGCATAAAATAAAAAAGGGTAGAGTAAATAAAATTGATAAAATTAAGCAAAAATTCAATGTCACAATAAATTAATAATGACTAGTAAATTTATTTAATTTAATGTTATTATTTATGTTATAAAAATTCATAATCTTTGTAACTTATCAATTTTTTTGTTATAATGTTATAAAATATCACATAAATCTATTAAAAAATCTCTTTAAGACATAACAATTATCAATAATATTATAATAAGTAGACAAGAATTAACAAATAATAATTTTTAATAAAATTCAATGTCATAAAAAAATTATTAATGTCTAGTAAATTTAGTTATTTAATATTATTATTAATGTTATAATAATTCACAATAATTCTTAATTCATGTTATCAATATTTGATTTTTTTTTTTTACTTTTTATTAATTCAATGTCATAATAAATTAATAACGTCTAATGTATTATTTTGATATTGAATCATACCATTTAACTCATGTAAAATATAATTAATTAATTCTTTCATTAAAAAAATAATATTTTTTTTTGCTTTACATATAGTTCCTTATATCTTATAAGTAATAATAAGTAAATGCTATCTTTTATGTCATGTTTAAATGTTAATTAAATAATTAATATATGTCATATATTAATACTTGCAAATAAAAAATGGAATAAGTGTTTATAATAATTGATAATTTTAGTTAAAAATATTCAGCCATTTTATTAAAATTATACTCTAAATCATTTTTAGTAATTAAAAAATAATATTAACCACTTTACTACTTGTGATTTTGCCTAAATACTAAATATTTATTTATTGTATGTATTTTAAAGTAATTTATATTTTATTTTTATGTGAATTTATTTATTTAATTTTTTAATTTTTATTCCTTTATATTGTCTTCAAAATAATATATTTATTTTTTTTAGAGCAAATCTCTCAACCATAAAAGCGGTAAATGGAAATACAGGAAGAGTAAAACTACAACAAGGAAAAATTAAATATAGAATTTCAAAATAATAGATGAAACTAAATGCAATCCAAAACGTAAAGAATAACGTTCTTTGCTAATAAAATACACAAAAAGAAAAAAAGGAACATTACCAATACATAAATAGTAGCCGGTCTTGCCAAGATGTCGAACTAAACCAAAATTTCGTCTTGATTAATTAACCATACTGCATCAATAATCAAAAAAGAAGTCATCTAAATTTTAAGCTCAAAAAAACAATCTAACAAAGGAATGCATGGACCAAGTTCATGTATGGATGAACTAAACAATAATCACACAATTAATATATATGAATCAACAAATATATATGAGATTTTTTAACAATAATAATAATAATAATATAATGATGAATAGTAATAACAATAATAATAATTAAAATAACTGTTACAAAGTTAATTATAATAATTTAAAAAATTGTCCGTATTATATTAATTTAATAAATTATCGATTTTTAATTTTAATAAATAATTATTTTTAATAAATTATCAATTTTTAATTTTTAATTAAAAACATTAATAACATTTTAAAGTTATAGGAGTTACAAAGATAATTATTAGGAAATAAAAACTAACTTTATTAATACAAAGGTTACACATTAATACTAACTTTATTAATTATAATAGATTTTTAAAATGAAATTAACTATATGAGTTACAACTTGTAATTATAATTTAAAGAATTATAATCATTAATTTATATATAAAAACTAATTATGATTATTATTTTAATAAACTAATAATACAATGTATAAAATTTGAATAAGTCAATAAATAGAAAAAATATTATTTGAATAATTAGAATTAATATTATTTTTTATATTTTATTATGGCTCATGTTATGATTAGATATAAAAAATATTAAATTAATATATAATATAATAGTGTGTTAAATTATATTATATTAAAAATGTTGGACAAATATAAATGAGATTTTTCTAACAATAATCATAATCATAATAATAATAATAATCTAGTGATGAATAGTAATAACAATAATAATAATTGTAATAATCGTTTTAAAGTTAATTGTAATAATTTAAAAAATTGTTCGTATTATATTAATTTAGTAAATTATCGATTTTTAGTTTTAATATATGATTATTTTTAATAAATTATCTTTTTAATAATAATAATAATAATTGTAATAGCTGTTACAAAGTTAATTGTAATAATTTAAAAAAATGTTTGTATAAATTATCGGTTTTATTTTTAATTGAAAATATTAATAACATTAAACTGTTACAAGCACTACTACAATTTGGGCAATATAGGACGGCTTATAATTTAGAGTGAGAAACAAATAGGACGGTTTCAAGTATATGGCCGTCCTATAAGAAATATAGGACGGCTATTACGGAAAAAATTAGGCGGAACTTTATATGACGGCTATTAGCCGTCTTAAAAAAAATTCTTTTAGGACGGCTAATATGTTACTATATAAGACGGCTATTAGCCGTCCTATATAGTTTCAATACAAAAAAAAAAAAAAAAAAAAAAAAAAAAAAAAAAAAAAAAAATTAATTTCTTTTAGGGCGGCCAGTAGCCGTCCTATAAAATTCTTATAGGACGGTCACTGACCGTCCTATAAGAATTTTATAGGACGGCTACTGGCAGCCCTAAAAGAAATTAATTTTTTTTTTTTCTTTCTGTGTTCGTCCTAAAAGAATTTATAAGAACGAGTGTAATTTTTTTTACTTATATATCTTTCTCCTCGCAAGTGAACCTAACTCATTTTAAGTTAAAAAAATTTCAATCCCTCATCCTCCATCCTCTCCTCCTCTTTCTCACCACTCTTTCATCTCCTCCTCTTTCTGACCACTCCTTCCTCGCCTCCTCTTTCTCACCAGGATACTCATCCTTATCCCCATCCCCTTCAATATCACCACTAACAATAATTTATTTTTGCTAGCAGATCTGGTAGCATGTGAAGGCTTTGATTATTTATTGTGCACTTATTATTTATTTTATTCTCCACTTTGGGTTGATATTTGTATTTTGCTCGACTTTAATAATTATTTTTTTCTTTAAATAGTTAGACATTTGATTTCTTTGTTTCCTTTTGCTCACTCTGATCATTCTCCTTTCTTGATTTTTGTTTGCCATTTTTTCGTCCATCTTTGGCCATTTTCTTTGCATTTCTGTTATGAGAGTATTAATGATAGTTGGCTTGTTAGTTTCTTATTGTGAATCTATGGGTTAAATTTTTATTATCAGGTTGAGTCCTAAAAAGAAAGAGGGAATTGAAAAACTAAAGCGGGAAAAGAAAAATTGAAAGCCGCGCCAATTTTTTTTGAACCATATATACGTATATGTGATGTAAATTATGGATTTTTTGGAATGAAATTTATTCTGAAATCATGTTTCTAGAATAAAATTAATTTATATATGTGTTATACATAGATTTCAATACTGAACGAACACATAAAAAAAAAAAAAAAACCAATTTCTTTTAGGACGGTCAGTAGCCGTCCTAAAAGAATTTTATAGGACGGCTACTGGCCGCCCTAAAAGAAATTTGTTTTTTTTTTTTTTTTTTTTTTTTTTATGGCCGTCCTAAAAGAATTTTATAAGACGGTCAGTGGCCGTCTTAAAAGAATTTACTGGCCGTCCTATAAAAATTTTTTATAAGACGCTCCGTGAACGTCCTATTTTTTTCGATTCTTTTAGGACGGGACTTTATAGGACTGCCACTGGCCGTCCTATAAGACTTATAGGACGGCCAGTGGCCGTCTTATAAAGCCAAATTTGTAGTAGTGAAGCTTAATTGTAATTAAAGTATTTGAAACAAATGTTTATAATAAATATTCATACATTTTATTTTTATAAATATTTTTAATAATATTGTGAAATATTTTAGTAATTGCTTTTGCTAGCTACATATAGGATATTAATGATACTAATGTCCAAGTATTAATATGAACAACATTTTGGTCTTTTTGTTATTTAAAGTGAAACTCCTTCGTTTAGAGTAGATATAGATATATATATATATATAATTATATATGAGATATGATCATTAATCCAAACAATTTTCTAACTTCTCAAGAGCCTCTTGATAACTAGTTATGTAAAAATTTATGTAATAAATTGTGTCTCTTGATGTTATCCCAGTATATATAAGATCAATAGACACAAATTACTACAAATTTTTTTTAAGGTAATTTTCTCTCTCTAACTCTTTATAAAGATCAACCTTCAAAAAAAAAAAAAAATATATATATATATATATATATATACACATACATATATTTCGCTGTTTGTTAGCATGTTCTCCTAATCTGGTTTTTCCAAGTTCATAGCTGTAAAATGATGGATATTTGTCATTTTGGATCAACAATTTTGATTTTATATCTAAGGTTGAGAGGGATGTAGGTCCAGACACATAACAAAGTCTATGACGTTTACTTACAATTGAGCGAAGATCTGTATACTATCTACAATTATTTGTGGGTCACGGTGATGTTGTGTTAAACCATCTGTGGATTGTCGTAATGCGAATGTAATTTATTGTCGTAATGCAAATGTAATTTGTTGATCAGTCGTCGATAATCTTGAATGGTATAATAAGGAGTGAGTGTGTGTAACTTGAGGGAGTGTTGTAAGAGTAATTGATGTGATTGAGTGTTTGTAAGTGGATAGTGACATAAGAACGTTGAGTATTGTATTATTATTAGTAATTGGGTGAATTTATATTGTTTGAGAAGTTTTTAGGTCGTTTTAGGTGTGCTTTTAATCACGAAGCCAAAATTTTGTTAAAGCTTCTAACAAAAGTTGTGTACAATCACAAAGAATTGCAAAATATTTTTCAAGTCACAGTAATAACAAACCTATTTTTTTTTATCTCAATAAGGCTCCCCTCAGTTTAGGCCGGATAGGGCTATTGCCGCACACCGCCGCACCACCGAGGATCATATAGCCAATGTTGTATTGTATGCCACAAGCACAGAGCTGGCTAGCGGCACCTGGCGGACTGCAGTCCGACTCAGCAGAGCATCAAGTTCGATCGGTGGTAGTGCACAAAGGCCACACCCACACAAACCCGGAGGCCGAACTTATAGTGCGCCCCCCAAGCTTCGAACTCGCGCCCTGCCTTGTGAAGACAGAGGACCAGGTGCTTAGCCACAGGAGTCCGACCACTGGACCACCCTGTGATAGGCAAATAACAAACCTATTTAGGTAGGAAAAAAGCTCAATAATTATTATTATTATAGCATGTGGTTATAACTTTATTGAAAATTATGAGTGACAATAAAGTCACATTATTGCAAGATGTCAATGCTCTAAAGAAATGAAAGATTAAAGTAGGCAAAGATTATTTAAATAATTACAACCTCAGTCAAAATCAAATATTAGAGAACATCAAGCATTGTTATACGCCAAAGACAGCATAAGACACTCTTGCAGTACTCTTTTCAAAGAAGAATGATACGAGATTGCAACTTATGAAAAACAAACTCCTGTCAATCAAGTAATGAGATATGTTAATTAATGATTATTTTAATAAGATAAAATATTTTTGTAGTGAAATTTTTGAATTGGATTCTACTACTAATATTTATGAATCTAGAATTAGAAGAATTGTTATCTATGGGTTAAATCCCAACTATAGAAGATTTATTACTGTCATGCAAGGTTGGCCGACCCAACCTTCTCACGTAGTATTACAAAATTTTATTGTTGATTAGTAAGCATTGGTAAAACAAATATCTGAGGTCTCACTAAAAGGTAATTAGAAGGCACTCTTTAGTGATTAAAGAAAAGATCGATGCAATTGGAGACCTAATAAAAGATGTATAGAGGATAAATTTAAAGTATTGGTAAAACAAATGTCTAAGGTCTTACTAAAAGGTAATTAGAAGGCACTATTTAGTGGTCAAATAAAAGATTGATACAATTGGAGACCTAATAAAAGATATAAAGAGAATAAATTTAAAGTAAGCATTGGCAAAACAAATGTCTGAGGCCTCATTAAAGAATAATTACAAGGTACTCTTTAATGGTCAAAGAAAAAATCGATGCAATTGGAGACCTAATAAAAGATGTAAAGAGGATAAATTTAAAAGAAGAGATTTCCAAGAAGTAATTATGACAAAATAAGACAAAGCCTTTAGGGATTCTAAAAAAGTAGTGGCATTCGTTTAGTGTGCGGTAAGAAGGATTATTATGCAAGAGGCTATCAATTTAGAGAGAGGTTACTTAAAGATATTACTATAACATGCATCAATCAAGAAGAATATTAGAGTGAGGAAGAGTTAGATGTCATAGCATACCCAACAAAGATCAAAGAGAAGCATAGTACAAGCAAGAAAAAAGTTGTAATAAATATGTAAATAAAAGTTTACATTTTATGCAATAAAAATTTATATTTTTAATCATTTTTATTCATATACTTATTATATATTAATGACACATATAAATAACGAATTAAACTCATACAGACTTCAATTATACGAGAAATTTTTTTTCAACTGAAGTTCGAAATCATAATCGCCATATCAAAACCCTCCATGGGCTTTATTTTAAATTGAAGCCCTTTTGCTTTTCCCACTGTGGACCAAACCTGTATTACTTTTATTTTAAGGACAGAATATTTATATTATACAATTATTTAAATATAAATATCGTTTTATTTAATATATATATATATATATTGTATTTATGAAAATTCATTTAAAATATGTTTTTTATACTATAAAAAATATATATATGGTTAGTGCTTGTAAAGAATTAAAAATGAAACTATATTTATAAAAATACATTTTTTTATCCACCTAAACTAATAGTTGAGGCTCATAACTTAAAATCACTAATTACGATTATTGCTATTTTCACATATATTTGAAAATTAATTTTACAGAAATAAAAAAGAAATGAGAAAGAAGAAGTTTTTTGTAAATTCTAAAAAATATTAAATTTATTTTGTAATTATACGGATGTCTTTGTAAGTTGTAACTTGTAAGCGTGAAAACATATTCGATATTATAAATATTTTAATTAATTATGTTTAAAATTCATGTGTGCGTCTCACAAATTCTGAAATTACAAGGTTAAATTAAGTTTGATCTTAAATAACATATAAAGTATATAAATAATTAAACTAAATATATCACAAGCATTAATTCGTAAATATCATGATTATGTGTTTAGTAGTAGAGAAACGAATATTAAAAGACAGATTGTTAAGGTCGGTGGTGGCACTAATCTTGAATTCTTTATGCATCTAGTGGTCCTTCCTTGATCGACTTTTGCAATAAATGTGTCTTTAAGCTTAATTTTCATGCTAATCATTAATTCAAAAAATTAAGCCTTTAAATCACATTTGTACCAACCTAGCTAGTTTATACACCAACAAGTCTGTGATTATCCTCGTGCCAAATCAGCTCGTTCCAAAATTGCAAAATAACTCGTTTTAAAATTGAATTTATATTAAATACAATGAGCTAGAATCATGAATTTATTCTACTTGCTTTCAAAGTAAGAAGTAGTAGGATCGAGTTCACAATATTAATATACCCAACAACATAAATAGGCCATTGTGGTTGTTATACTTTAATTTGACAAGTTATGTGTGAATATTTAACATCATAAAATTACATATAAAAAAAAATGTACCTAATAATTAGCTCATGAAATGAAACTAACCAACCTTGTTCGATAATTTTCTCTTTTCACTTCACATGATGCCATGTTGCTTGGATTGTTTTAAAAGGAAGCCTTAATATCCCACGTTGAATTTTGACACGTTAAACATTATCAAATTGTGGCTACTTATTTAGCCAAACAAACCATTGCAGTATCTCTCACTTGGGTCACAGTTGGATTTGCAGCTTTTTTTGCAATATTAATGGAAGAAAACTACGAAAGTTGGTAAATAAATTACAAGTACGACATCAATCATATTCATATTTTTTCAAATATTGCCTTCATTATTTTTAAAATATAAATTTTACTAATTTTATTACTTATATTTTTTTTATCAATTATTAAATAATTATATTTTATTAATTTAAAATATCATATTATTATTTACTTTAATAACTATTTATAATTTCATTGCACATAACAACCTCAACTAGTCTCTATTAATTTGGTTCAAACAAATTGTTCTATCATGGTTACAATTATAATATTCCATTCCCAAGAATCCCAACCACCTAGGATAGATAACGCTTGATTTAAAAGAATAAGTTACAACTCAACTTACTCAATTACTTTTTATGTAATAAAATAATAATAATAATAATAATAATAATAATAATAATAATAATACTTTTTATGTAAAAATATTTCAAAGCCAGACTGCTTAAGCATTAGCATTGTATCTTTGGGAAGTGTTAATATATTTCTAAGTAGTTTATTTATTGTATTGTGATATATTTTGATGTGTTGGGTCTTATGTGTATGTAAAAAATTGTTAAGAGTTCATTACCTTAGCCCTTTATTTCTGTCATGTGTATGCGTTGGTTTGTGTCATGTGTTAACATAATTTTAAAAATGATATAATTATTTATTTTTTAAGAAAAATTTAATATTTAACACACTATAATTAATAATAGATGCAAATTTATATTTATTTAACATTTCTCAAATTTCTTGAATTGGTTTAGCATATTAGCTATGTATTAATATTTTTTTTTATATGAATATAAAACGTAGGCTAAACAGCTTTTTAAGTACCAAATTTTGTGTATGTCCGATTTTTTTTCCTTATGCAAAGTTACCCAATTTTTTTTTAATCTCATTTACATACATATAAATACTTTTTGTGATTATTTTTTCCACATCAACTAATTGCAATTAATTAGCTCACGTTGTATGTGTTAAATTTTTCTACATATTAAATAGTTGATGTAAAAAAAATTAATTAATAATAATTAATTTATATACCAGTGTTTAATTAAGTTGAATCAATTAATCAAAGGTACCTTTACAAACTGTTTAAGCCTAGAACATATGTACCAACTATTCATGGTATCATATAATATTACAAAATTATAAAAAATAATATCATTAAAATTTATAATAATAAAAATAAAATTTTAATAATATTAAATAATATCTAATTAAATAATATTAAATATTAAACGAATTTAAATTACAGCTGTTTAATTTAAAAAATGTTCAAAAAATAATGTAATAATTATTTTTTTAATTATAAAAATATATTATTCAAATATAATGATTATTATTTTTATTATTACAAATTTTTTAAAATGTTATTTTTTGTTATTTTTTAATATTAGCACTGTTACAAATAAAACTTGTAGGTAAAGCTCATTTACCATTTACATTTAAATACAATTTTCCATTATTTGGTAGTATTAAAATATTAATTTATAGAAATAGTATTACAAAATATTATATTATTATTATAATTTTTTTAATATAATTAATTATAAAGTATAATAAATAATATATTTTTATTGTGAATTTAGGGGTGGCAATTCGTATGGATTGAATTAGTTTGGGCTAGCTCGAACAAACCTGACTTGAACACGACCTGAATTTAATTTGGATTGATATTATGAATCCGAATACAAAATATTAAAGTTCAGGCTGGCACGAATTAGGTTGAATTGACCAAATATATCAAAATAATCATAATATTTAAATAAAGATTTTTTCTCATAGCATATTTTATAGTAAGTTAGCAGCTAATTGACATACTATTTAAAGATCCAAAAAAATATAAAAGTACAGGATTTAAAAGAAAAAACATACATGATAAATTGACATATTACAATACAAAAGAAAAAATATACATGATAAATTGATATATTACAAAACAATTTAAAGAAATTTAATTCAATAAAATAATAAAATTATAATTTTTATTCTTGTACGCTCGTTAGTCAAGAATCAATGTTTCACTTAATCCCATAAAATTTAATTTTTTTTAATTTTATTTTTAATTCAAGTTAAACAGATTAGCCCAAATTCGAACTAAATTTTTTTTCTTTTTTTTGTTGTTTGGATCAACCTAAATTTAAATCGTGTTCATTTCAATAAATTTTTTTTTGGCTCATTTATTTAAATTTTTACGCGAATTGATAATAATTTATCATTAATTTATTAGTATATTAATGATCACTGAATGAGGGGCATTAAAGACTTGAGGACGTACCCCACATACGCCGCTGAGTGATTGCACAAAGGGCCCAGTAAAACAATTATTTATGACTTCATCAATGAGACGATGACCAAATACCTAAACAAACGCAAGCAACGGAAACAAATAAATAATTTAAAAGTACGCATAAGAAATGCTCAGGTTTAAAAAGATTTTATCTAAATTTAAAATGTTTTCATTTAAGTAAAACTGTAAAAGCATTTGAAAAAGTAATGATAAATTATTAATAAAATAATTTTAAATTTATTCACAATTAAACGAAGAGAAGTAAAAGGGCGTGATAGAGAAGACAAATATTTAGTATCATGACAAATAATTCTCTGTTACCTTAAATAATATAATTAAAAAAATTAGATCAAGAGTCTGATATCTGCTTACCTTAAAAGGAAGGTTACCTTTTTCTTAAAAAAAAAAAAAAAACAGAAAAACCAACAAAATTAGCACCTTTAAATTTATAATAACAAAACTAACACCCTTTGTATTCAAATTTATATTTTTATAATTTAAAAAATGATTAATATGTCATTTTTTCTTTGAACACTCATTCAATTAAAATTGAACGACGACAATTTAGATCCGTTTAATATTTTACATTCAAATTGAACGTTTAATATTATTAGAGGTGTTATTTTTAGTAAATTTCAAAAAAAAAAAAAAAAAAAACTACTTCACAAGAATTTATAATCATTATAAATAAACTTATAAAATTTAATTTAATAAAATAAAATTTATTTTTAAATTAATGATTAATTCTATCACAACAAATCACTTATAATAATCATAAATTTTATGATATCTAACCTACTTTTTTCAAAAGTAAAAGAAAAAGGTATTAGCAAATGATTATCTTTGATCTTGTACTTCATCCTCTTATTAAGCTAGTTTTATATTAGGAATGTTTTTTTCTTTCCTAAAAGGCAGTACTGCTTAGGCCCCCGAAAAAGGGCTTCGAGTTCTTTTAACAAGAATATAGTATTCTTTTTTATTCTCTTAAATATCAAGAATATAATAATAGAAAAGTAATTATAAATTTACCCCCCACACAAAAAAACTAACTTTAAAAATCACCAGAAAAAGTAATATTGAAATAAATAAATAAAACAAAATAATTTAAAAATATATATATATATACTCTCAGTCTCTCGTACAAGCACCATATCACGATCTTCTACTTGTTTATTTCAGGTATTATCAAAGATATTATTTCAAATATTTATTCAATATTTAACATATTAAATAAATAGTAAACATCTCAAATGAAGAAATACTGATATTATTTCATAAACTGATGATGAAAGGCTGCGTGTAGATCTCTTACCCTTTAAGTTCATTTTTAAATATGTTGATAAAATAAAAAAGTTGAGCATTTTGTAAAGCATCGTGTGTATTCGATATTAGTATTGTGTATTGAAGAAGTTTCAAGTCTCAATTCATGTTTAACAGATTTCAATAAATTAATTCATCTAGGATTCTTTTTTTTAAAGAATTTTATTTTATTTTTATAACTTCACAATCTCGTAGATGTGATTCAAATTCCAAAACCTAAATGAATTTGATGCCGTTGAGCCCAGCATTTTGTAAAGTTTAAGAGTAACAGAGAAACTAAAATAATTTGCAACCATTCCAATCTTTGAAGTGACACTTTCTGCTACTTTCTCTCAGACACCAGATATGAAGGTCTCAATATTGTTCTCTCTGATATTCAGACATTAAGACTCACTAATTTTGCATATTCCCTTGCCGATAATTACTTCAAGCATAATGGAAGAGAAAAAAAACAAAAAAATCTACTGTACAATAAAAATGGAAGCTTTATTATTACCTATTTGATCTGTTTAAGCCTTCTGTGTTTAAATAAAGCCATAAACAACGATTACCCAGAACCAGGAGTAATTTTGCTGATCAATTGAAATATTGCTCCATGCTTCATAGTCTCAGCTCAAATTGAGATGAAAGTGGGTTGGGAAAAGAAAAAGGAATGGGAAAAGTAATAAATAGTGAGGCTTGGTTCCATAAAAGCAAAATAAATTATGGAAATTAAAATCTTTTCTGATTAATCAATCTCTCCCATGTTATAATATCCTCAAATCTCAATTACTCATCATCAACAATCTGATCATATCATTAATTCAAACTAAAGAAAATAAGAAAGAGAGAGACAAAGTAAAGAAGGAACTAATTAATAGCAGTACTCTTAATCTATTTAACACCTTTATTAAGCCTCTTCAAAGATCAAGAAGAAGAAGAGGAGCCATTAGTAGTAGCTTCGTGATGTTCCCAGACAATTCCTTGCTGATAATGATTCTGATTCTGAATTTCATGTTCATCCTCATTGTGGGCGTTGTTTCCATTTTCATTCTCAACATTGTTCTTGCTAGTACTACTGCTTCCATTGTTTTGGGTAATTTGCTCAAGAACTGAATTCGTACCACTACAACCATTAACTTCTTTCTTACCAACGGTGCTCTTATTATTATGCATCCAAACCTTAAGAACACCTTTATCAACCCCAACTTCATTACAAAACTCATGAACCGTGTCCTCATCTCTCTTCTGAATCTTCCACCCAACTTTCTCTGCAAATTGGTACATCTTTTCTCTCTGCTCCAGACTAAACTTGGTCCTGAACCTCTTTTTAGTAGGATTCCCAATTCCAACCCCTGAATTAGAAAAGTTACTTTCCTTATGAAGAGCTGACAAACCAGTAGAAAGTGCCAGAAGCATATGGGGAGCTGAAGATGGGTAATAAGAAGAAGAGATCGGAGGTGGGGAAGCTGAATTTGGGCTTCTATTACCTTGTAAAGGAGGCGGTGGGTGATGCCGATGGTAAGGTTGATATTCAATCAAATGGTTTGTGTTGCTTGCGAGCAAATTAGGCTTTTCTGGCTCTCGGCGGTGGAAATTTCTGTGACACCCACAAGCAGCGCATTTCAGGGAAGTTGGGTCAGTTGTTGTGGCTGCATGAGATGGCATGAATTCGCCACAACCATCTAAAGCATGACCACCTAAGCTTGCTGCGTGATTCTTTAAGCATTCTTTGTAGCTAACAACTACTGGGTTGTGATGGTGGGACTTATGGCGTTTTAGTACACCGTTACCCAACGGTAAAGGTTTAGTGTGTTGGATCCGAGTTGGGATTTCACCATCTGCTTCTGGGGATTTTGGATTTGGAGTTATGGTCGTGGTGTTGTTGTTGTTGTTGTTGGTGGTGGTGGTAGTTGGGGTTATGTCCATGGCTCAAACATCTATGGGTTTTCAAATTTAATAAAACAGAGAAAAAATTAAAGGGAGAATATTAAAGTGCTTTTTTATGAGATTGTCAAAGTTTGGTGTTGTTTTTGTAGATTATAAATATGAAAATTGTCCATGGAATTCCCCCTACCCCCCCTAAATACTGTGAGTCGTTCGTGAAGAAGTGGATGGTATTTTTTTTGTTGTTGAGCTGATGGATGGAAGAAGAAAGGTTGAAGAAGAAGAAGAAGAAGAAGAAGACGTGAGGAGCAGTGATGAATGTTAATAAAAATCTTGATTTTGTGGTTGTCCTTCTTAACCACTAGTTTTTTTAACGCCGTTTCTAATATATGGTTAAGTTTCTGACCCCACCTTGAGGTTAGAGGCGAGACTATCAGACCATTTAATAAACACATCCCTCACCCAAATTGAGGTTTAGACTTGAGAAATTGAACCTGGTAGTCCATAAACTAACCTACCTTATCCAAATTTAGCAGAATCAAACTTGAGTTTTACATGTTATTGATCCAAATAAATTAGTTTTGGATTGGTTTTAAAAAATTTAAAAATTGACAAGAATCGGTCATTTAAATTAAGTTTAAAATTTTACAAATTTATTCAAACTAAATTATAAAATTTATATAATATATAAATAATATAAGACATTTATTATTCTTTAAAAAAAATACTTAAATAATATAAGACAACAGTTCTAACATCCTCTCTCAAAGTATGAGTATTTATTTTTTACAAAACCCATCGTTTTATATTTTTAACCTATTTTATTATATTATATTTAAATCACTTGTCTTTTTTTTTTCTTCAGAAGATCCATTCATTTTTTTTTTTTGCAATATGAGGCTCAAAATATTTGGCCAATTGATCGAATAAAGTTCTGATACCATATAAATTTTAAGAAAACGGCATAAATAACTTCATATTGTTTATAAGTTAGAATTTCCAGAACTAGCAAAATTTGGGTCAAAATTGTGCATTTTAGTTACCTATAATTTAGATAAATTATAAAAATGCCTTTTAAGGCTAATAAACAAATATAACTAAACAGATATACCGCGCTATTCTCTATATTTGATGCTCTCGCGATTTTCTTATGATGAATTAAATCAAGAAAATTATCACATGTAATCAGCATGAAGGAAAGAGCACTTGAAATCATCGCATCTCGTTTCCTTCATTTCTTTTCATAGCAGATTAATTTTGGTTTTACACATCACCATCTCACAAAAAGATTGAGAAAGTATTACTTAACAGCTATAAAAATTGGAAGAAAATAAATTGTACAATTTTTTTTACAAAAACTATGATGTAAAATCTGATAAAGGCACCTTCTATAAGTAAGAATCACCAACATTAAAGCATATATAAACTTGAATATAACTATGTTCATATGAAATAATTCATAAAAAAATGTAAATGAAATAAAATAGAATAATTTTCTTCTATAAATACTTGTGTCAATCTCCTCATAATTTATTAGCACTCTTGTAATGCTGAATTCTGAGATTGTAGTAGAAACATATATATATTTCTTTCTCTGATTATGCAATTATGAGATTGTAGTAGAAACATATATTTCTTTCTCTAACTATGCAACCATTTTCATGTTGTATCACAAGTATGTAGCTATATGTGTTACATGCCCTTTTTTACATATAAGTATGTAACATGTTGCATATTTAACTATTTATCTACACTATCAATATATAACAATTTACATATGATATAATATATAATATGTTGCTTACTCATGGTATAGGTATGTAATACATATTACATACATGATAAATCATATATAACCTACTACACATCTATACCATCAATATGTAATAATTTATATATAACAAATGACATATTATGTAATCTGTTACATATAATGTTAGAGAAGTATACACTTTTGTAGGTTACAAGATGTAAGCTATTACATACTTGCTACTACCTATTACATAATTATTTATAACATGTAATTTTATGTAACAAGTTACATATTTAGCTTATGGATATGTAAAATGTTACATATCACAGATGTAATATGTCACATAGTACTTTTATATTTTCAAAGCCAAAAAGAATAAATATATATATATATATATATACACTGAACAATGTTTTCAAAGTAGTATAAGTTTTCAAACCAAAATTATCTGAATAACTAGCATTTTATGCTCGAATCTCATATAAAACAACGTTTATATGCTGCAACAAAATACCTAATACATGAGTAAAAATACTAAAAAACTAAAGTAAATGGAATAAAATATATTAGTTGAACGACAAATTTGAAAAAATAAATTACAGAATATGTTAAAAATAAAAACTGTAGAACTTACTATACTATGTAAATCTTCAAGTCCACTTTTCAACAGAACAAATAAATACTTTTTACCAACAGTCAAGTTACGATAATGAAGTTTAATAAGTTTACTACAAATAATAGTAAAAATTAAAAAACTGTCAAAAGCTTTAAAAAATAATGCAAATAATATAAATAAATAAAAATACATACGAAATGTTTCCTAAACCAATTCATAAAATTATTTTTCCATCCAACAAGTAATGGTTGATATGGCCAAAAAAGTCGCTCCAAAATTTGATCATCCTCACATATATCTAAAACTTGAGCTGCAATACCAACACATTTAATTGAAGCATCAATACCAACTTCAATTCTGTCATATGCAAGGAGAATACTTTCTTATCAAGACACAAATATGGATTAGAAATAACTCATTATGGTTTAATTTTTCTCTTATCTCTCTTCATTACAAAACTATGTATAGCTTTTGAACAATGAATTATAAGATCAAACCTTAATTTAAAATCATATCTGTACAATTTTTTAAAATAATCTAACTAATCAATAGTGTCACTGTCAAAATTGGGGTCAAAAGAAGTTCAAAGAGATTTAGTCACCAAAATATGCAAAGATGCAAATTTTATCCAAAGATCGAAAGACTGCCTATTTACATCATTTGCTTTACTTGTCTTCTCATATATATTAAACTTTTTAAAAGGAATAGGTGTAAAATAAACATTTGATGGAGACCTATTAGATCTAGCTGTATGCTGTGATTGCAAAAAAACAAATGAATAATATATGTAATTAGTTACATAAACATTTGAATTATAAGTAAGCTTTAATATTAACCAAAAAACGTACCGATTTAGAAAGTTTTGATGCAAAAAGATTCATATTTGCAAACAGATTGTTAAGAAGTTGTTCTTAATGGTAAAACTTCTCATCAATAGATGCTTGTTATTTCTCAAAATATAAGATGACAACTTTTCAACCGCTCTCTAAAACATTCAAAGTTAGAAACTTTTGCTCATCTTTTAAACATTCATTAACAAAATTGTAATTAACTTTCTTAGAATCCAATTTCAGCTTCAAGACACCTCATCAATTGGTTGTTCTTGAAAACCAGCCTTTGACTTTGATACAATCAAAATAAACAGTTTCAACATGCAAAAGAAGAGATCTAAAACAAGGAACATTCTTGTGTGAGATAATACTATTCACATGAACTTACAAATAACAAAATACACAAACAATAATCAAACATAATCAACAAAAAGTGAAGATACAATAACTATTTTAAATATGGTATAAAAACTATTACATATTTGTACCATCAATATATAATTTAGCCGAATCAAACTTGAGTTTTACATGTTATAGATCCAAATAAATTTGTTTTGGTTTAAAAAATGTAAAAATTGACATGAATATGTCAATTAAAATTTTAAATTTTACAAATTAATATTTAATCAAATTCATATGTTGACGAGACATGTCTTTTTAAAAATTTCTTAAGTAATGTAAGACAATATCTTTAATATTTTTCCTCAAAGTGTGGGTCTTTGTCTTCTATAAAGTCTCATCATTTTGTATTTTTAAATTATTTTTATTATATTATATTTAATTTGGATCACTTGTTTTCTTTTTTTTCTTTCACAAGACCCATTTATTTTTTTTACGAGGTGAGATCCAAATCATTTGGCCTATTGATTGACTGAAGCTTTGATGCGATGTAAATTTTATATAGTATATAAGCAACATGAGACATCCATTTATTAAAAAGTTAACCTCCAAGATACTAAGTCTCATAATTACTTATAAATTTTATATTAGTATCATGTTTAAATAATATAAGATAATATTTTTAACATAATAATTTAAATGTATTTTAAAAATACGTCTAAACATTAAATTAAATCTATCAAACTAACACAAATAGATTAATATAATATTCTTTAAGAAACATTTTATTGGCAGATTTCAATCTTTTAATCAACAAACTAATATATATTAATTTATTTAGCATTTAAGTCCAAAATTGAATTGCATCAACACTACTCTATCTTAACTTCTCACTAAAGAGTGAGGTTCAAATTTACTTTAAAACTGAAAGATAGCAATTGATAAGAATCCATCCCATTTAATAAAAAACATAAAAGCAATTCATGATGAATTTTTTAGATTAAGTTAGTTAGGTTTTATTTTTTGTAATTTTTTTTTGGCATAAATTTTTTATGTTTTATATTGATTAAGTTTAGTACTTAATATATATATATATATATATATATATATATATATATTGTTTTTTTTAGAATATGTTTGGTTTGATAACATACTTATATTAGTACTTTGATATTTATTCTTATTCATGGTGTTAATTTAGAAGTGAAGTGCACCTATTGACTTTTTTTTTTTCCTCAAACTATAATAACTCATAATTATAGTTAAATAAAAAGAGGTATTTTTGAAATTTACATTATTTCATTAAAAAAAAGGTTATTGAATTTCTTTTAATTGTTAACCACATAAATATCTACGAGCCTTTTAATAAGGTGAAGTAGCAGGTTCAAAACATATTTGTGAATGAAAAGTCCACTTTAGCAACAAAAAAAATCCACATAAATATATCAAAAGAAAAATTATTTTTTCAAAGGACTTTTGTATAATTTCATGAATAAGGAAAAAAAATTGTATGATTAAGAATAGACATTTTATTGAAGAGAGGCAATAATCCACAAAATAGATACATGACAATATTTTTCATAGCTATGTTACCCCTGTAGTTATTGTTGTTGATCAATTTTTGTTATTAACAATTAAAAATTCACAATTTTTTTATAAAAAAATTTGTTGTTAGCAATTAAATTACCAACTGTCATGTAGTGTAAGGGTGGACATTGTTTTTCGAAAGCCGATCTACCAATTCAAGTTCATGATCAAACCGAGCTTATAACTTTTTTTTAGGAGAATTAAGTTGTTCAAATCCTACAATTATAAGTTTTATATACTTTCATCACGTAATTATTGAAGCAAATTTATTTAGTCATATAATTTAAAAGTATGGTTAATTAACTCAAAATTTTTAAAAATTGGGATTTTTTTTCATGATAGAATGAAAAATATATATTTTATTAATTAAAAAAAAATAGCGGCAACAATGTCACTCTTCTAAACTAGGAGTGTCAAACAGGTTATAATGTGTTGGGTCAGCCTGGCTATCGACCTCTTTGATACTTCTATCCCCAATTCATCATTTTCTCTCTCCCCATTTTATGTCTCCCTCTCTCACTCACCCTATTCTCTCTCTCTCGACCTTGCTCGCGGCTCGCCCAACAAGAAGTTATTTTTAAAATTTTTTTATTTATAAAATATAAAACAGAGAGAAGGGAGGAGAAGAAGAAAAGAGAATGGTGCATTTTGAGGAAAAAAGGTCATTGTTATTATTATAATAATATATTATTATTATTATTATTATTCTTTTTTGTTTTTTTATTAATGAAATATATTATTTTCATTTTACCTTTGAAAAATTTCAATTTTTGAAAATTTTAACTTAATTGACCTTACTTTTAAATTGTAGGATTAAATGAACTCGATTCAATAATCACAAGATAAAAGAGTATGAAATCTTGAGATAGATGTAGGTTGGTTATTGAATCATTTTACAAATGGACATTATTTTAGTAGTTTTGAGAAACATAAAACCTTAGCCCACTTATGATTAAAAAAAATCATATAATTAAGTCAAAATGATGGGAAAAATACTATTGGCACAACATGATTTTCTGGAAACAAAAAAAAAAATGTAGTTTATTAAAAATTTCTTTGAAATTTCACATGGTCACTAAGGGTTAATCCATTCAATAAAACATGATTAATAGATGATATGATCCCTTCAACATTATCTGCTAGTATCGTCAATTTTACTAAAAAATGGGAGTACCATGCAAAGAAAAGAAGTTATAGAAAAATAAGCTAAATATAAAAAGAAGACTTCAGTACCCTCAAGTTTAAAACATTTTGTTTTATAGGTGTCATTGTAAATATTAGCTTCACTTTAAAGAATACTTGTTAATACTTATGTAGAATATAAAAGTTAGATATTCCTTAGATAACACTCTAAGCCTTCATTTAGTTGTTTAGATAAAACATTATATAATTATAATTATATTTTAATAATAATAAAAATTATAATAAATAAATATATGAATAAAAAATACTTAAAAAAGTGTAGGCTCAATTTTGTTTTGTTGGTTTTGTCATTTTTAAAACGTACAATCGAACCTACTAAGTTAGTTTACATAATTTTCGAACTTATTGGATCAACCAACTTTTAAAAAAAGTATTAGGCTCGATTTGATAATGAAATTGGATTAATTGGTCAATTCTTTTAAAAAAAATGCCCATCCCAAATGACAACTATAGTTAGAGGACTCAAATAACTCTGAACCATTTTTAAAGGTTGATCAGTTCAAATAGGTATAAAAATTATATAAATAGTAGATTTAAGTATAGTTGTCAAACCATGTACTAAAAATTTTGGACTTTAAATAACATAAAAATTAAAATTAAAATTTACTATTTAAGTCTACATTAATTTAAACATAAATTGTATGCATAAAGAGGTACTAATAAGTTGGATAAAGAAAAATGAAGAAAATCACAAATTGAGTTATTTAAGCATATATCTCTTCTAAAATCTAAAATGTACACAATTATAATTGATATGATAATTCTTTATTAAATATAATTATATAAATTTAATTACACTTATTAATAATATTGCATCATATTATTTAAAATTTATTTTAAATTTTACAGGGGTGTATTTAATTGATAATTGTTATGGTTTTTATGAAAATTTAAAATTCAAGTGTATTAAATTATAATTTTTAAAAACTCTTTAAAAATTTAAGGATATTTAATTATGATTTTATAGAAGACTTTTTAAAAAGCTATAAAAGTTTAACTATATTCAATTATCTAAATATATTAAAAAAGTTTTAAATTTTAAAAGATTTGAAATACCGAAGAATTTTTATGAATTAATTTAAATAATTATATTAAACATTCTAACTACATATTCTATAATATTTTGATTTATTGAGCAAAGTAGGTGTGAAATGTATTTATATTTATATATATTAAATAAATAATAAACTGTTTTGATATTTTTGAAGATTTATTAAAATTTTCAAAAAAAATTTTGTATATAATTTTTAAGAAATCTTTCTAATATTTCTAACAACAATGATAATATATTTCAAATATTTTTTTTGCAATCAATAATTTCAAATGTTTGAACTTTAAATTTATGGCGTACATGGTGCATACTCTTAAATGATATATATATATATATAATTTTTTACACTATAATATGTTAAAAATTGAAATTTGTAAAGAGGGTGAGAGAGTAAACTATTCTTCTGATCGCAACCATTAAAAATTAATTATGTAAAAAATTATATAATAAATTATACTTTTTAATTCTATATATATATATATATATTGATTATTCTTCCGATTACTTAAGATTTTATAAATAACATGTAATAAATATCGTTGACTTTAAGTATCACATATTACATCACCAATACTCCATGAATAATAAAAAAGTGACCAAAGGTAGATAATCACCATAAATTTATCTCGAAGTATCTAGGTCATTTATAAATATATAATATTTACTATGTTAATAAACTTTTGTCTAACTTTATTTAACGAAGATTTAAAATTATTTTCTTATCTTAAAAATAAGTACCTATCATAATTATAATAGTTTACATAATCAATAAATAAGAGCTCAATAATACAAGAAAGTGTCAAAAAAACAAACAAATAAATAAAAAATCCATCAATAATGGGGTGTTAAAACCTAAAACATAACATAAGAAGTAGTTAATCAACATCATCATAACTTAAATTTTTAAGAGAAATAATCGTTAAAAATCTTCGAACACCATGTAAACCATACAACACATGCAACTTTTTGGAAGTTTATTTGATTAAGTTAGTTTTAATCTCTAAATTTTATTTTAAAAGTAAAATATATTTTTAAGTAACTGCCGACAAACATGAGTGGTAATTTAAGAACAGGACACATTGAATTAATAGATATTTCGACTCAAAATCAAACCAGAAAACTTTGCATGCTTCTAGGGATTGCAATTGTCTTTAAATTACTTGTATTTTTTTTTTTATGTATCATTAATAATTAATAAATATATAATTAAAAATATTTAAAAAAATTATCAAAAATAATACCCCTAAAATTTATAATAATAAAATTAGCGCTCCAATAATATTAAACGTTCAATTTGAATGTAAAATATTGAACATTCAATATCGAACGGGTCTAAATTGTCGTATTTTAATTTTAATTGGATGAGAGTTCAAAGAAAAATGACATATTAATCATTTTTTTAATTGCGAAAATATAAGTATAAGGGGTGCTAATTTTATTATTAAAAATTTTGAGGGGTATTAATTTTATTATTTTTTCAAATATTTATATGCAACAAGAATTTATATATATTTTTTTGTTAATACATTTCCAACTATTTTATAACATATTCATCATATATTAATGCCACGTATACTTTCACAACAAAACAAAAGGAAGAATTATACCTTAACAATTTGATAAGTGCAATACTAGTGATAGTGTCATACTACTACTTAGACAAAGGGGCGGGTAACCCACACGGGCTGAGACAGCACTAACCCATAACTTTTTTTTTTATATTTTAATTGGGCACCCTTTCAACTCTCACTTTCGAATTTTTCCGCCAACAACCTAAAAAAATAAAATAAGTTTTTAAAGAATAAATACATAATAAGTCATCAGGGTAGCGGTGGTTGCTTAGCACTCGCAGTATTGAAAGTTAAGGGGACTTGAGAGGAGGAGGACAAAGTAATGGCGGAAGTGTTGGATGGCGTCAATGAGGATCCACAGGCAGAGTTCCTAGGATTTTCATCAACAAGATGATCATGCGCAACTTCAAATCATACGCTGGCAAACGTCCCGTTGGCTCTTTTCACAAGGTTCTTTAGGGTTCTATTTTTTTTATAATTTATAATTGAAATTTTGAAATTAACTTTAGTTAAAGGTAAATCTTTCTCTGACCTGCTATTTCATCAATTAATTCTACAATTTTTGCTGTGGTGGTCGTATCAGAGCTTCTCAGCAATTGTTGGACCAAATGGAAGCGGGAAAAGTAATGCCATAGATGCAATGTTCTTTATATTAGGAAAACGAACTAAATAGTTTCTTGTTATTTTATTGGATAATTATTTGTGTAGAATTCTAGAGCACAGATTTGGAGAGAAGAAAAGAGGATAGATTTTATTATACATACATTAAATGAAATAAAAAGCAAGGATTTATGTATGCTTACAACTAAAAGACTATAATATCCATAATAAAGATAATAAAATAGACTAATTAAGCTAACATTTCCTTAAACTCACAATGCAGCAAGAAGCATTAAGAGTTTGCTAAATAAAAAACTAAAACAAAAAGTTGAGTGTGCCATCTTAAACAAGTTTGCAATCTGCATAAAAGAAAAAACAAAAGGTAACCTAAGATTGCCAATTTGAAGATGATGTCAGATAATATGACAATCAATCTCAATATGCTTAGTTCGCTCTTAAAATACTACATTACGTGCAACTTGAATACATTTTTGTTGTCACTATACGTAGTAGTAGTAGTAGGAGGAAGAAGAAACACACATATTACCAAGCAACCAATATAACCAAGCTAACACACAAGTAGTACATGCTATAGCATGATACTTTGCCTCTGTGGATGATCTTGAAATAATATCTTGTTTCTTGCTCTTTCAAGAAATAAGATAATCACCCAAGAAGATATAAGTTAGATAAACCAAACTGCCAACAACAATACGATATAAATTAGGATCTAGCATAGGGAAACCATTAGAAGGAATGTAATGAGCATTAGTCCTAATAGGAGTATCCACAACCTTATTATGAGAAAGACAAGCATAATCAAATATGTTTGATATGTACTTAGACTAGGAGAGAAGATAACCTTTAGGAAGAGGCTACTTCAATACCTAGAAAATAACGTAATAAGCCCAAATCCTTTATTGCAAATTGGCAGGCTAATGCTAACTTCGACACTGTAATATTGTCCACATCATCTCTTGTAATAATCATGTCATAAAAATATAAAGAAAGCAAAATACAACCAACAAAAGTACATTTGTAAAACAATGCAAAATTATGATAACTAGAAGAGAAACCAAGGGAGGTAATTACAATAGAGAACTTCTCAAATCAAGCACGAGGTGCTTGTTAAAGACTATAAAGAGCTTTTTTCAACTTACAAACTTCACCAGGTATATGAGGAACACTAGAAGGAGGTACCTTGTAAATTTCTTCTTAAAGGTCTCCATTCAAGAATGCATTTTTAACATTTATTTGAGATATACACCACTTACGAGTAACTATAACTGTTATTGCAATAAGTGTGCAAACTGTAGTCATTTTTATAACAGGTGCAAAAGTCTCCTCATAATCAATATTACTCTGTAGTATCTTTTTGTAACCACTCGGAACTTGTACCTTTTAATAGACCTATCAGAATGAATTTTGATTTTATAGATCCAAAGAGAACGAATACCTTGTTTACCTTGCGGCAGAGATAGCAATTACCTATATGTTTATATGATGTAAAACAATAAGTTTCTCCGCCATAAATTACTGCCAAAAGGGGTTAATAACTGTCTCCTTATAGGACATAGGCTCAAAGACACATGAATAATTGCTAAAACATAAACAAATGGGCTAGAGTAACAAGTGTAAATGAAATTTATAGCTTTAATACCATGTAGAATTCAAGAGCACAGATTTGGATAGAAGAAAAGATGCTAGGGTCTATAATTCAGAAGTTAAATGAAGTACAAGCAATGTAAGTATTTATATGGGCTTATTACTAAAAGACAAAAATATTATAATACACTCAATAAAGATTAATATAACAATTTGTATCTTTAGAATGTAATGGATAGCATCTAAACTTCGAGTGAATATTTAAGGTTTATATTTTGTTTAAGCTATTGGGAGATGTGCCACCAATCATTTTATACATCCAAGAAATTTTGTATTTCCTATTGAAGCAATTTTAAATTGTTAAGATGCGACTAAACAAGGTTTTAGAACTCATCCATAATTCTACAAATCACCATAATCTTTATTATAATGCTGGTGTCTCTGTAGTTTTCAGGAGATCATTGATATGGTAAATTCATCGTTATCGTGAGATTTTTTTAAAAAACATTTAGGCATTCTTTGTGTCTTTATTCATTTGTTAAAAACACAAGTTAAAAACAGTAAACTTTTCTTGGCTTTATGTGCCTTTTACTTGGTTACAGTGCTACTTAGCAATGGAGAATTCCTTTAACCAAATCTCTCCTGGGATCTATATATTGTGTGAAAAGTTCCTTGTTTCCTGATATTTAGTAATAAAAGTAGGTTCAGGGCTTCAGGTAAAATTTCAGGAAGATGGACCTATAAAGTTGTCCAAGTATTGATTTCGTGGTGGCATATTGGGACAATTCTTCAAAATATTATATAAATGACCGTTCCAGCAATCTTATCAAGTTACAAGGAAATTGAATGGGGAAGAAATCAACCTACACAACAATCGGTTTTTAGTTCTTTAAGTTTGTTATTTTTTTCCTCCGGTGTATAAATAATTCAATTATTTAACTGATTTCATTTTTAACACCTTTAGTAAAAAAAAAATGTTTTCATTTTTTTAAGTCGTTAAAAAACAAATGTTTATTTATGTTGTAAGAAAAATGAACATATTTTTTTTCCTGAGAGGGTTATGAAACACATAAAGTTATGCCATACAACTAAACCTTATTTTTATGCTATTGATCTTACATCAGATTAGAAAATTGTCATTTGAGGGATTGAGAATTTGCAATTTGGTTATTGTCAGGGCAAAGTAGAGCAGATTTTACTAATGAATTCGAAAGCTTAGGGGCCACATGGTGAAGGTTTTCTTGAATATCTTGGGTACATTATCGGAACTAATAAATATGTTGAAAAGATTGACGAATCGCATAAGCAGGTGCGTATTTTTTGAGCCACTCAATACAAGTAGAGGATATACGTATGCATATTCTTTATAAGTATGAAATTATTTCTTGTTAAAATTTGAAGAAGTTGACCCTGTGTCTGCTTATTGCATTCATTTTTGTTCAGTGAGATTATATTGATGCATGCATACATGCAGATAACTGTTGGCCAATGCTTAACAAGCACTCGATTATTCCTTTCCTAACATTTTTCATAGTTGGTGTCTCACGTCATATGTATTTTCAATTTTTGTCATAGGCTAGAAACCCTTAATGAAGAAAGATCTGCTGTGGTGCAAATGGTTAAGTTGGCCGAGAAAGAAGGAGTACTGGGTTTCGAGGTATGCACAGACACAATGTTAATTAGCCGTTTTGAATTATGTTCCATCCAATACCTACCGGCATGTTAATTTGTTCCTTATTTATAAACTGGATGGCATGCTAGGGCTTGGAAAGTAGATGTGGTTGAGGCTTATTTTCCACCTTGGATAGCTGAGAAAATTTTATTGATCCCTCTGGCGAGAGTTCCATCTAAAGATAAGATGGGCACATTAAAAAAAATGGTAATTTCTCTGTCAAATAATGTTACCTTTTTTGCATGAGTATAAGGAGGGGTATGGAGCTGGGGTAGCAACTTCCTCAAGTCAGGTTCAACCTTGGTTTTGGAAGAAGCTTTGGAAGCTTAAGGTCCCTTTAAGGATCAAATTGTTTGTGCATGTGGAAACCCGTGAAAAACTACCTGCCTACAAAGTCAAATTTATTTCAAAGAAAGATTGTTTCTGATAGACTCTGTCCTATATGCATGCCACGGTGGTGATGAAACAATGAAGCATGTTTTGTTGGGGTGTGAGAAAGTGTGGTTCCTGTCTAGTCTTTATCACAAGCATGACTTGAGGGAGGTTACAAATTTTGATGGCTGGATTCAGGAGAGGTTTTCTGAGATTCTGGCACATCTGGATGGGAGATGAAGATGTTATGTCCATTTTATGCTTTCTGCGCTGGAATATCTGGCTTGGAAGAAATAATTGCTTGTTTTCTCCTAAGTGTCCTGATCCGATTAAAGTGGTGCATGCTTTTAGGAGGTTTGCTGAAGAATATTCTTTGGTGTCAAAGAGCGAGGATGGAAGCCAAATGAAGAATCTGTCATGTGGTTAATTCAGGTCAGTTTTCTTGTGGTTTTTTAAAACTTAATTATGATGCTTCTTTTAACAAGGTAAGTAAGGGTGGGACAATTGGTGTTGCCGTGAGGAATAATTATAGAGGTGATCTGGTGGAAGTTCTTGGCATGTCAGAAAAAGCCATGTCCATAGAACATTTGGACCTTCTTGCTGCCATGAGAAGACTTGAGCTTGCTAAGGATTGTGCTTTGGATGACTGGAGGTTGGATCCAGTATTGCAGGACATTATTTCTTTGATTTGTCTTTTTAATTGTTGCTATGTGCAATGGATTAGAAGGGAGTTTAATTGTTTGGCTGATTTAGTAGCTAAGCAATGCTTTTTTTTTTGTAGTTTTGATTTAAATTTGGTTAATATGTCATTTGTAATCTTGGAGAAGGCTTTGTTTGAGCAAGCTGTTTTGATTGTACCTGAGTTTTAGTTATATATATATATATATATATAAACAGGATGGAAACAATGAATCTGAAGCTTAAATGCTGAAAGAGTTATTAATCTTAAAATGGATAGAGAAAGCCACAAAGTTGGCTCTTGAAGATACTGCTACTAAAATGGCAGAGTTACAAGGAAAAGTTTCTAGTTCATTCCAAAATGTGTTAAATGCATTATCCAGATTCAGGGGAAAAAATCCGAGAAAGGATGCTTTGAAGGATCTTGCATCTGTGCACCAATAAGTAGATGAAAAAACAAGAGTATAAAATGGATATTTGTTCCTTTTAAATATATATATATATATTTTTGCATTATTATACCAGGCTTAATTTTGTTACATTTTAAAAAAGCCTTGTATAATATATTCTTGGGGAATTATTATCCAATCAAACTGTGGATTATTTTGATAAAAAAAATAGAAATTATAACAAAACCAACCCTTAAATCTATGATAATAAAAATAGTACCTAATGATATTTAAAATGTTCTAATTGTATAGAGTTTAACACTGAATGAGTTTAAATAACCATAATTCAATTTAAACGGTATTCAATTGAATAATATTTAATATAAATTAATGAACTAATTTTTTTTAAAATAGTAAAATTATATTAGCAATATATTAAAAAAGTTATTTTGTTATTATAAATTTTTAAAGTTGTTATACTTTGTTGTTTAAAAAATATAAGTATTGAGAAGAAAATTAAATGGAATAAATGTCTCTCGATCGATATGTCCAGCTAATAGGGCCGTCAGATTTGGTTATGGGTCGTACAATTTTTTTTAAAATAATATTTTTAAACTTATAAATATAAAAAATATATCTATATTATTAATTTGATATTTATTACATATAAATTTAGTTTTCAAATTTATTTATTGATATTAATTTTATTAAAAAGCTATAATATTCAAAATTTTAATTAAAAAAAAAAGGGATAATTTTGTTATTTAAGATTTTTTTTTTTAAAGCTAAATGAATTTTTTTAATTGTGAATAATATAAATATACAAAAAGAAAAATGATGTTTTAGTGGACTTGTATAATTTTCAAAATATGCAAATGACTTTTTTTTTTTTTTTTAAATAAGAACAGACATTGTAGGAGAGGGAGTAGTAATCCTCAAAGCAAATACAAAATCATTTAGAGCAGTAGGTGGATATTAAATATCTTGAAGTACAAAATCATTAAATACAAAATTATCCCTAATTTAAGTAAATTAATCTCATAATTATTACTTAAAGTATCAAAAAATTTCATAATTTTTTTTAAAAATATCATAATAGTTTTATTATTATGTATAAATGCACTTTAATTCCACAATTTTTAAGTGAGACACTTGTAATCTCTTTATTTATGAAAGTTAAGCACAATAAATCCTCAATTTTAACGTTTTGGTAGATTAAAAGTGCTCATTTAAAAAAATATATATGAATAAGATTGCTTACTTTTTATAATAATAAGATATTGCTTACTTTTCATAATAACAAAACTTATAGTACCTAACTCATAAATTACGAAAATAAAGTGCTCATTTTAAAAAATTATAGACTTGTGGTACTTAACTCAATAACTATAAAATTAATGTACTTATTTGATAAAAAATAAGAATTATAGCATTTTTTTTCTCTTTTTAGAGCTATATTGTTCCTATAGTTGTCGTCACTTTCTTTTAAAAAATATGTCAATAATAATTAAAAAAAAATCATTTGTCACATAGTACAATAATACATGCTCTTGGGCATTGAGAGAGCTTTGGTACAAACACGTTTAATGTATATGTGTGTATAGGTGCGTAAGTGTGTAATTATTATTTTAAAATAAAAAAAAATTATCACCTAAATTTTTTTTAAAAAAATAATTTTAAATATTAAAATTATTTCTCTTTATTTGACCAAATTTTAAGTTGCTATAACTTTTTAACCAAAAAAACGTACCAATAAAGAACTTTGGGTGCTAAACTGACATGTTAATAATACGGGTAATGATAGATATCAAAGTAATAATATGAATATCATTAAAGTATTGAACCTAAAATAACACTCTTTATATATAATTATTTTTATTTAAATTAAATTATAATTTTATTTAAATTAAATTATAATTATTTAAATTTAATGTTAAAATTAATTTAATTAAATTATATTAAATATTATAAAGTTACTAATTTTTTTATAATTTCTTACTTTTCTAAAACAATAACAAATCTTTTACTAGTGTTGTCAGATTGCGGGCTTGATTGAGATCCGCATCCCACATTAAATATTTGCCAGAAGGGGTGAGAATTCCCACATTAAATATTTGCCAGAAGGGGTGGTGGTGGAATGGTTTCACCGCCGCTGGTACCTGGCTTTTCTGATTTCTTTCGCAATCTCGCGGGATTCTGGTTTGTCTGGTTTGTTTGTTGCCGACTCGTGCTCGGTGTTTTACCGGAATTTTTTTACGGGGTTCTGTTAGCTATAAAATGCCATTTTCGGCTTAAATGCCATGCTTTATTATATGCTATTTTAATAAGGCTGTTGTTTTTTAGTGTGTGATCTGTCCTAAGCTTTGTGTATTCAAAGCTTGTAGGTGTTTTCTGGTTATTAAACCGTGATTATAATCCAGTTGGTTTGTTTTTCGGTGTCCATTTATGGCCTTTGGGAGTTTTCTAGATTTCAGATCTTGAGGTAATTACGCAAAAATATAGGGAAGTTTTTAATTGTTTTGAGTACTATCCTTTGCATTGGCTTAGCGAATCACCACGTTTGATGATGGAGGTTGGTCGGTTGAGAAAGCTATCAAAAGCTCAAGGTTCACCACCAATTCGTGATTTTGGTCACATTTTTCCTCCTAGGGATTTAGCTTTAATTGGGATGAGCTTTTGTAATGTTTGGATCGGTGTTTCAAACGAGAATTTACTACCTGATGTAACTTTGAAATTTGATTAATGAAAATTCTTATGATCAAAAAAAATATTTGCCAGAAGGGGTGAGAATTCCGAATTGGAGTTTCAAATACTACAGAGATTCGAAGGTTGCTACTAATAAAATGTGTAAGTTTATAGGATAATCTAACAAATATACAATCAAACTATCACGAATTACAAATATATTATTTAATTTTATTAAGTAATAAAAATAGCATTAAAGTATAACAGACTAGTAGTTAAAATCAAATACTGTTGTGAAAAATTTATCACCGAATATTTTATCATTAGTATAAAAATTTCACCAAATATTTTATTAATGATACAAATTTATTATTAAATTTTTTATTAATTATATAAATATACCACAAAAAATAATAAAAAATATAAAATAGTGGTATATTTGAACTACTAATAATCTTTGAGTACTATTTTTATCACTTGATAAAATTAAATGATATGTTTGCAACTTTCGTAATTCAGTAATATATTTATTAGTTTTTTTTAGTATATATGCTCAAAATCAATAAATTTTTTAATGTAAAATAAAAAAATTTGTAATTAAAGTTAATAAATATTATATTTTGGATACAAATAATAAATATTATTATATTATTTATTTTGTTTTATTGTCAAATAGCTAAAATAAAATTTATTTTTAATTAAAAATAAATAAATTTATAAAAAATATATAAAAAAAATATGTATAAAATTATAAGAAATTAAAATTTGAAAAATAGACGAGACAAAGAGTGTGATCTCTCACCTTATCTTATAAAGATATTTCTTCCTTCATATTTTTTTACTATTACCCACCCAAAAAAACAACCCATCTTTAATTTGCTTAAATAATTTTTAGGTGATTGAGCCAAGTTAATCATACAAATATTTAACCTTTTCGGCTTTTCTAGTACAGATTTTGATGAACGGTGAAAACCGAACCTAGGAGTATACATCCTCATATTAACCTAAGATTATTTCGTTAGGTTCTCATAAAACAAGATTTAAAAAATAATAATAATGATATTATCAAAATTATTTTTATTAAAATTAATCATTTTGTTTTCACAAAGAACACATATATTATTCTCTTTATAAAATTATGACACTTAGTAACTTTTTAAAACTTTAATAACTTTTTAAAAAGTAAAATATTATTTTATTAATAAAAAATTATTAAATAATAATAAATATAATTTAATAGAGACAAATTTATTATTTTATTTTAACAATTTAAAATTAAATTTGAACAGTATAATATTTTATTTTTTATTTCTTTGGTCAATTTTGTTGTAAATTTTATATTTTATAAAATATTTTTGTATTTTTTTGAACACTTTTATGTATTGCATTTTTCTGTAGGTATTGTGTTTGTATAAAAATTGAAGATTTTATAAAATAAAAAATAAGGGTTATACATGTCAGAAAACTTAAATATAAACCATACTAATAAGCTTTTTTTAGTCCATCATCTTCAGAGACTAGTACTATAAACTGAACTGTGCACATGTATTGTGTTATTTAGAGCTGTGCAGTGATTTTTTAGTCTGTGTGGTCTTTGATAATAGTAAAATGGAAAGAACTTATTTGTGTGATTTTAACGCCACTGATCTTGTAATTTTTTAACTTGTGTAGATCCTATTTTTTATATTGTAAAATTTACAATTTTGATCTAAATACGATATATATATATATAATAAGATATATAAAAGTGCTAAAAAAATACAAAAAAATTTATAAAATATAAAATTTACAATAAAATTGACCAAATAAAAAAAAATATTGTATTATTCAAATTAAATT
This sequence comes from Elaeagnus macrophylla, assembly GCA_029378325.1. Lineage (NCBI taxonomy): Eukaryota > Viridiplantae > Streptophyta > Magnoliopsida > Rosales > Elaeagnaceae > Elaeagnus > Elaeagnus macrophylla. Next base: position 103,960,088 of record CM055640.1, read on the forward strand.
TTAAATTGTTAAAATAAAATAACAAATTTGTCTCTATTAAATTATCTTTATTATTATTTTAAAAAAATTTATTAATAAAATAACATTTTATTATTTAAAATGTGACTAAAATATCATAGTTTTATAAAAAGAGTGATCTAAATATTCCTCGTAAAAATAAAGTAATTAAAGGGTTTATTTAACACAAGTAAAACGACTTTTAGAACCTCCACCCAATAAATTATATATTTTGCTCTTACAAACAATTACATTTTAATTTTAAATGGAATAAAATTATTATTAATAAATTAATTGTTATATTTTAAATTATTACATTATCACCACTTTTTTATTTGGAAGAATTACAAACTTACAGATTTATAAATTATACTCACTATGATTTTATGTTTGTTGTTATTATTTAAATAAATTATTTTATTTTTTAAATAATTTTAATTGCTAACATTGACTTCTAAGATATATAACTCTCTCTATATATAAAAGAGTAAAAGGGGAATGGGATTTTGAACATTCTCCTATCATTCAATTACAAAAATGCCCCTACATTTATGCAAATAAATATAAAAAAGTTAAAATAAATATATTTATTAAGAATAATTAGTTTAGTAGTTTTATTATGTATTGGATTTTGTAAGGTTTATTTTGTATTGATAATTTTCGTGGACAAAATGTTTGATTGTAATCTAGAATAGGAATTCACCGATTAATCAGACGATACATGGTGATGGAGTCATCAAGCTTGGAACGCTCATATGACAGGTATAATATTATATCATGCATACATCTTCACACAATTAAGCACGACACTTAGTATGGATCGTAACGAAAAATGTAATTGTGCACATGTTGGTCGATCGATCGAGAGTATTGATCGATCGATCGAGTGGTCGATCGATCGAGACTGAGACAACTTCGATCTAGGTGCTCTCTGTTTGGACTGGATCGATCGAGCAATTGGATCGATCGATCGAACCCTTGTCGATCGATCGAGTATAGAACAACTTCGATCCAGGTTCTCTCTGTTTGAGTTAGATCGATCGAGTTTTGTGTATCGATCGATCGAGACCTTCTCGATCGATCGAGACGGCCTGTCGATCGATCGAGCCAGTATTATATTCCTACTCAAACTCTTTTTGTGTATTCGACCCATGTGTTACTTTTATCAATTTGACTCATTTAATGAGTAGAATCCTTGTGTGAATAAAAGTGTTTTGGAAATAGAGTCCTTATTTGTGTAGGATTATTTTAATTGTGGAATCCTTGTATGAGTAGAATTCTTGTGAGAAATAAATGCTGATGTGAATAGAATCATTGTATGAGAAGAATTCTTTTGAGAACTAAATCCTGATTTGAGTAGAGTTATAGTGAATTGCAAATCCTATTTGAGCTAGGATTGGACTCTATATAAGTGAAGGGATGTTTGTGCATAATTAATCAACTTGAGCATTTAGAATTATACAGCACTAATACTTTCTAGCATCTGAATTGTGCTTATTCTCTTCATCTATTGTTCTTAGGCTTTCTCATGTTATATTCATATGCCTAATTGATTTGCATGATATTGAGCTTAATTGAACGTTCTAGAGTTTGCTAGCTGATATTGTTTTTACATCGTATATTAGTTTATTTGCTAGTTAGGATTATTCATTGTTTGAATCCGCTCTAGGACACGCATTGCACTTGTGTTATTGTGCTAACGTTACAGGTGACGGCTTCGGTATTTCGTGTGACTCGAAATTACTGAAGGTGACGGGTTCGGTTGATCTTGTGTGACTCAAGTAGATCGGAACGTTGGTCCGGATCCAGACATCTAACTATTGGAGGCTGTGAAAGGAGCAAGCGGCTCGTAAGTAAATTACAGAAAGGGGGATCTATCTGCGACGGGTAGTTCTGGACTCTATGGTTGTAATTGAACGTTATTTTCATAGTGGATAGTTAGGTGGTCCGGTGGACCGGTGGTTTTCCTCTTAGGTCATTGTTGTGGCCTAGGTTGTTTCCACCTAAAAATATCGTGTGTTGTTTTATTATTCCGCATTTATCTTTACACGCGATTGCATGTCTGGCCGTTGTGATTAGATTATATAATATTTGTTGAAAATTGAAAATAACCTATTCACCCCCCTCTAGGCTTATTAGATCCGTAATTAAAAACTTTTTCAGATTTATATTATTACTATTTGATATTTATAATTTTTTAATTTTTTTTATATTGATTTTTTTTTTTTTTTTATATTATTACTATTGATGTGATTATTATGATCAATTATTGTTATCCAAAATTTGAAACAATATCTCAGGAAACAAAGTTACATGCAGAAAAAATGAGTTAGGGCTATTTGCCTTATTATTAAATATCCATCTTGAACCTAAAAGATGATTCCTTTTTTTTTTTTTTTTTTGATATATAAAGTATTGGGTTTGATTATTAGGAAATATTGAATCCGACTATTTGTACTTACTTCAACGAAGGAGGCATGAGCCTCTTCGATAGAATTTTTTTGTTTTGGTTTCAATTCAATACTAAACAAGTCTCAACTAATTGAATACTTGTGTCAATAATTCTCCAAATTGATTTAACATTATCATAAAGGATAAAATTTACAAATCTAAGTTCCAACGGATCCTCTGGAAAAAGTTTCTAAATTTATACCATCCTGTATTTTATATATGATTACTGGTCGATCCAAAAGACTTATATAGAGATATTATAAATGTTCATATATCACTACAGGATATGCAGTATAATGCTTAAGAACCGGATTAAAGTAGCATCAGCAATGAAGCTAAATTAAAAGCAAATGAAATATGATGAAAGCACGTCCAAAACAGTGTGGGAAAAAAAGACAGGAAAATAAAATAACAAATGAAAAAGAGAGAAAACAAAGAAGATGGGCCCTTTATGATAAACTACATTCTTGGGGGAAAAAAGAAAATAAAAACGTAAACAGATTCATGTTGTTCGCACATTTGATATCTACTAAAAGCCAAAAATACAAACAAATTATTTTCTCAAGGAAAAAGTATTTAAATGCAATACTGAAAATTACTCAATCCAAATCCAAATTTGTAGTCTTTCTTCCAATGATCCAACTGCAAGGCATTGAAAATGTAGTTTCCATGAGAAATTTTACGTAATACATTTCAATGAGTTAACCAAGCTGAACAATGCAAATTAAACTCTCAAGCACAATATAATGATGAACATCAAACTGCCAATATATGCAACAAGGAGAATAAGACTTGATGAAATATTAGGAAACATTAAGATATCATTTACGGAAATCAGGTTATTCACTTTAAAAAGAAAACAAAACCAATGATATTTCGAGATAGGGACACCAATAAATCACTTGTTGACCGCCCTATTTTTTTTTCTCACACTACAAATGAGGCCATCCTATATTGCCCAATTTCTTGTAATGATCTCTGTGTGCATGAGAAAAATCGAGACTCCCTTATTTTTTACCTGATAAGTATAAAAAAGAAAGATAAACAAAAAATTAAAAAATTCCTCTGAAAAAATCACAACTTACATATTCAAACTTTGCTTTCCCTTCCCATTCTTTAAACTCCAATGCATGTCCCCGAGATAGGACGTAGTAATCCCATGTTACTCGGTAACGAGTTGCAAAGACATATAGATCCATGCACATCCCAGCCAATATAATGGTAAGTTATTAAGGGCAGTAGCAATATTACTAGACATAAGCTTTCAAGAACAAAAATCCCATCCAGGTAATATGAGTTAAACAACTTCGGTGTCCACTCACATAAAAAATGAAACAAACGTATATGCAAACAATTATATTAACTTTGAAACTAAAAGCAACATATTACTCATAAAAGTGCAATATATTACTCATAAAACAAAAACTTGCGAAATAAGAGAGGGATGAACTTTATCAAAAATCCAATACCTAGATTTGCAATGCTCCAAAACTCCACAAAAGCAACTAGAACTGGCAAAAAAGGGAAAGTACGTAATTAATACATCACACATATCACAACTCACGAATAAACCACCATAGTTCAATTAGAAAAATATCAAATTCGTTAATAACATAAAGAAAAATATGAGGGGAGATGGACCTAACTCGAAGATAACCAAAAATTTGACAGAAACCATCATATAATCATCAAAAGAAGTCAAAATAAAACTAAAAATAAGTTCAATGGAAGACCTTGAAAAATAAGTTCAATACCTAATTTTGACATTCTTTCAATACCTAGATTTCACGTTCTTTATCTCATAATAAAAAAAAAAGGTAAGCTTAAATAGTGTCAAGTATGTGTTAAAAAACAATGAATGAAATAACATATTCATGCATAAGTTCGGACAAATTACAATATTGAACATTGTGGCATATGATCAGTGAACTTACTTGCTAGTGTTTGACGGAATGCTTGAATGCAAGCCCTGCCTAAAATACTTTATCCATTATTAGAGTAATTAATATTTTATTATAAATTTATTTTAGTCTTTTGTTTTTCTTATTTATTTTGCCTTTAAAAGGTATAGCTTGTAACATTTATAAATACTTTTGCATTCTAATAAACCCTAGTCTCCTTATTTCCTCTCCCTTTTTTTCTTCTTTTGTATCTCTCTTAAATGTTAGTTTTGAATAAATATTATGGTATCAAAACATGGTTATTGAAGTAACTGTAAATTCAAATACAATTTTCCACGAGTTTGCAATTTTCTTCATCACCAGATAGGTATTTTCTTCTATTTTTGGATGTTTTGTTTGAACTGCAATTTTAGGGTTTTTGTTTGATTTGGCAATTTGAAAGATGTTTTGTTTTCATAATGGCTAGTAATAAAGATGACTCGCTATAGTCAATTAGTGTGAGGTTAGATGAGAATAATTATTCGTATTGGAGTTATGTGATGAAAAATTTTCTCAAAGATAAAAAAATGTGGGGTTATGTATTTAGAATTGTGAATAAACCTACAGCAGGGAAGATTGATTATGCAACTCTGCTAGATACTTGGGAAGTAGATAATTCAAAAATTATTACTTGGATAAACAATTATGTTGAACACTCAATTAGCAAAATATGATACAACGAAGGAAGTTTGGGAACATCTTACAAGACTATATACATAGTCAAACTTTGCAAAGCAATATCAATTAGAATCATATATTTGAGCTATTGAACAGAAAACATGAGTATTCAAGAGTTTTATTTAGCAATGAAAGACCTTTGAGATCCATTGGCTTTAACAGAATCAACAAAACTTCGAGCTTGTGTACCTTATATTGCTCATAGAGAGGAACAATGCTTGGTTCAATTCTTAATGGCACTTCACGATGATTTTAAGGGCCTTCGTGGTTTTATTCTACACCGTAGCCCACTTCTGTTAGTTGATTCGGTGGTCAGTGAGCTTTTGGATGATGAAATATGCCTTAAGTTTCAAGCAGGAAAAGGAATTCTCCCACCACCTAATCCTTCTATTTTTGCAGCTTTTTTTCGACCTTATGCTCACTATGTGAACAAGACTTATACAAAGGTTGGGTCTGATACCTACAGTTTTGCAAAGAAAAGGGTTATTGAAAAATTCAGTGTCCTAAATTGAATTGAGCACAACATCAGTTTGGCAATCAATCACAATCACAATCACAATCACAATCACAATCACATCAATTTCAACAAAAGCACCAATTCAAGCCTCCACAGTTTGGCAATCAATCATAACCACGTCTGTATCGCCCTCCACAATTTAATACTGCAGCAGCTATACCTCCGTCAGAATCCTCTTACCTTTCAGCCTCATCCTCCAATTCTACATTGGCTGCCCTCACCTAGCAGTTTTAAAGGTTTCTTGATATGCAGCCGCATGCCATGTCTGCCTCTTCTACGATAGGTTAGTCCTTCTCTAGTTCTCCAGGTATGTTCTCTTCAATTTGGGTTTTGGATTTTGGAGCTTCCCACCATATGTCACCTAATTCAAAATTTTTGCTTCCTTGTGTCTTAAATCATCTGTACTTGTCATAACTGCTGATGATACTCCTATGCCATTAGCTGGTGTTGTTTCTGTTGTCAATTCTCATTTATCTCTTCATAATGTTTACTATATTCCTAAGCTTTCACTAAACCTTGCATCTGTTGGTCAATTGTGTGATTTTGGTTGCTCAGTTTCCTTTTCTTCTACTTCTTGTTATGTGCAAGATCTGCAATCCCAGAAGCTGATTAGGATAGGCCATAGGTAGGGGGATTATATGTTTTGGATGATTTGAGATTACCAGAATTTGTAGCTCCTAGTGTTGACCTTTCTTCTTTTCGATTGTGTTCTTCATCTTCTAGTTTTTATTTATGGCATTCACGTCTTGGTGATCATGTTTTCGCTTCCTGTTTATGATACTTAGCTTATACTAGAGTTTTAGGAAATTTGTATGCTCATAATATTTCTGATTGTAGTAGTTGTAAACTTGCAAAATTTTCTGTATTACCTTTTAATAAAAGTACTTATTCTGTTGCACCTTTTGATTTAGTTCATTTTGATGTGTGGGAACCTTTTCCTGTTGTTTCAAAATGAGGGTATCGATATTATGTCTCTTTTATTGATGATCGTACTCGTTTTTGTTGGGTATACCTTATTAAACATCGTTCTGATTTCTTTGATAATTATAATAACTTTAAAGCTCTAGTAAGAGCACAACATTCTGTTGTTATTAAGTGTTTTAGATGTGATCTAAGTAGTTAATATACTTCCAATAAATTTTATGATTTGCTTGCTTTAGATAGAACTATTCATCAAACCTCTTGTATTGACACTCTTGAGCAAAATGGTATTGCTGAAAGGAAACATAGGAACATTGTTGAAACTGCTCGTTCTCTTTTGTTGTCATCTTCAATTCCTAGTGAGCTTTGGGGAGAATTAGTTTTTACTGTGATCAACTTAATCAATAAGACCCTATCATCTATCACTTCAAGTTTGTCTCCTTTTGAAAAGCTATATGGACATAGTCCTGACTATTCCTCCTTTAGAGTCTTTGGTTCTACTTGTTTTATCCTTCATCCTCATGTAGAACGTACCAAATTATCGTCACGCTCTGGCATTTGTGTTTTTCTTGGTTATGGTGAAGGGAAAAAGAGATATCGTTGTTTTGATCTATCTTCACAACAACTATATGTATCTCATCATGTTATCTTTCTTGAGCATATACCTTTCTTTTTTATTCTTGTTATTGTTCATGATTTGACCAAATCAGATCTTATTCATATTGATCCTTTCTCTGACCATATCGATGATTCTTCTCCACAAGTTCCTCTAACTACAGATTCTGCAGATACTGGTACACCATAGCTTGACACTTTTAATGCTTCCCCTCCTCCTACAGTTGCCCCAGCTCCTAGAATTATGGATCCTCCTCACTATTATCAAAGCATTTGTAAGTCTATTAAACTATCAGATTTCGTTTACTCGTCCTATTCCACTTTTTTCACTTCATTTTTAGCATCTGTTCATTGTCTCTTTAAGCCATTATTCTATAAAGATGCAGTTCTTGATCCCCTTTGGCAACAATCTTTGGTTGAGGAACTTACTGCTTTGTATCAAACAAACACATGGTTCTTGGTACCTTTACTGCCAGGTAAACGTGCTATTGGTTCCCTTTGGGTATATAAAATTAAACTTCATTTTGATGGATCTATTGAAAGGTACAAGTCCTAAGTAGTTGCAAAGGGATACTCTCAAATGAGTGGTATTGATTATGAAGAGACTTTTGTCCCTGTTGCAAAAATGACTATAGTTTGCACACTTATTACAGTTGCATCTGCTCATAGGTGGTGTATATCTCAGATGGATGTTAAAAATGCTTTCTTGAATGGTGATCTACTTGAAGAAGTTTACATGGTTCCCCTGCCTGGTGTCCCACATAATCATGGAGAAGTTTGTAAGCTTCAAAAAGCCTTATATGGTTTAAAACAAGCACCTCGAGCATGGTTTGAGAAGTTCTCTTGGATTTTCTTCAGGTAATTATGACTTTGCTATCTTTGTTAAGCATACCACTATAGGTTGTGTTTTGCTTTCTTTATATGCTGATGAAATGATTATTATGGTGATGATGTTGATGGCATTACATTGCTAAAGTCTGAATTAGCCCGTCAATTTAAAATGAAAGATTTGGATTCTCTGCGGTATTTTTTGGGTATTGAAGTTGCATTCTCTCTAAAAGGTTATCTTCTCTCTCAATCTAAGTATACTGCTGACATTCTTGAGCGGGCTCACCTTACTGATACTAAAATTGTTAATACTCCTTATGAGCACAATGTTCAGTATTCTCCTTCTGATGGTTACTCCTTTGTAAAATCCTACCTTATATCGAACTATTGTTGGCAGCTTAGTCTACCTTACTATTACTTGTCCAAACATTGCTTATGCTATTCATATTGTTAGTCAGTTTGTTGCTTATTCTACTACCATTCATTGGACAACCATTTTACGTATTTTGTGGTATTTTCGGGGCACTATTTTTAGAGTCTCTTACTTCCATCAACCTCTTCCTTAGAGCTGCATGCATACTCTGATGCTGATTATGGTCATGATCCCACAGATTGCAAGTCCATCACTGGTTTTTGTATCAAGAAGCAAACTGTTGTTTCTCAATCTTCTACTGAGGCAGAGTATCATGCTATGGCATCTACTACCAAAGAAATTGTTTGGTTATGTTAGCTACTTGCAGATATGAGTGTTCTTCTTTCTCATCCCACCCCTATGTATTGTGACAGCCAGAGTGCTATCCATAACAATTAGATTAGTAAGAATTTTTGCAGCTTGGGCATATAGATGAAAGGGATAGTTAAACAAGAGTAATAATACCCTTTTGTTTCTGATTAAAAAAAAAATTAGAAATCAAGAACCTGAATACCAAGCCTTCTTCGTCAAACCCACACCGCTTGAATCGCACCACTCAACACCTCTCAATAGCCACCTGAAATCGCCAACAAAACCAACCTTCGCAACACCCACTTCCTCCCACGTGACCCTCTCACCAGCTTCAAAACCACTTATCACGACCCACAAACCACCTTTTTGCGCACCCAAACCAGGCTGACTACACCCTCTGCCACCTTTCCCACCGTTTATGTTACCCACAGCTACCGGCTTTCCACTATCCGACCACCTATACTCAACTTCTCAACCTCCACAACCACTGCGAACCCCAATTTCGTACCATGTGTGGAGTATTGATAAAATTAGAAATTAAAGCTGGAATAATAGAAATGTCGTAACTTTAAACCAGATTGCTTGTGACTGTTTTAAATATTTTCACATAAGATAGTTATTAACCATTTTATATGTTAAAAAATAGTCTGATTATTAACCGTATTATATATATAAACAAATAGAATAGTTAGTGTGCATTTTATAAAAATTGCATACTTTTTTTCTAATAAGATGGTTAATATTTTTTTTTTCTAATGCTCGACTAAAAATATATTAGTGATGATAAACTAAAATATATATTAATTATTTATTTATTTGGATGTAAATGCCTAAAAATAAAAGTGATAATTTTTATTTAAGTATTTTAATATGAAAAATATATAATGCTCTGATTTTATTTTCGCCTTAAGCTTTTAAAATCCTTAAGCTGCCTTTGATAGTTGAGTTATATATATATATGATGTGTTAATATTAAATTGAATGTTAAATTGATAAGATGAGATGTTAAAATAATTATGATATCACTTACTAGTTGAATATCACGAGATTAAGAGAATTAATTTTTATTTTATTAACCTCATAATAGAGGTATATATAGAGAATTACAAGAAAATATAAGTCTCTATTCTCTACCATACATAAAAAAAAATGTAAGTATTAACTACGATATACTTACAATTACACATATTCCTGTATATTTTTCTAATATGACTCACGCTAATAAAGTAAGTATAGTTACGTTATAATTACAATTATACACATTCTTAATATTGTATACTTTTTTAATATGATTCATGCTGATGCTTCCCCTCAAATTAGCGTATACATATCGACCATGCTTAACTTGCTTAGTGAGTCATAAAATGCCTTCTTAGAAACTACCTTTGTAAGTATATGATAATAGTATAAAAATGCATATTTAAATATGTTAAATTAATTAACATTTATGATTTAATCGGTTTAAAATTAATCATTATCTATATTAATTTTATAAATGTTATTTATATTTATTATAATGATTTTATGCTTGTAGAATCAATGAAATCAACCAAAATAGAGCAAAGAAATCAAAATTGGATTTGTGCGATATTTATTCTCAAGATCTCAACAACCTGCTGCTGTATTTTGTGGATAACTTTGGACTCAAATATTCAAATGAAGTGATTCAAGATAATCTGAAAAGATAATTCAATTATGCATGATTTTGCATTTCACGAAGAATATCAAAATAGAATTATTTCAAGGCCAAAAATAAGATACAATCTGAAATATCTTGCAGTTGGACAGCTGTTAGTATATTTGATATAACTTTCTTTGTACAGCTCCGAATTAAATGATTTTTGATTCTCTAGAAAGATAAGAGATTTATCTACGATTCATATTCATAAAATATTTTGAAAATCAATTATCTTCAGAGATAAAATGGCATGATATTATTATGATTCAGCAAATCTTCCTACTCCAACACTATAAATAGGTGGACATTCAACATTTGGAAGCATGAAGAAAATTACAAAGAGTTCTTGCTTTTATTCTCATTCTTTCTCTCTAAAATTTGTGGGAATGATTTGTAAGTTAGGCTAAATTTAGAGTAAGGCTAGAGAGGAGCTTAATTATGTAGTTTTTTTATTCATTATTTTATTCCTATGAGTGCTTTATAGTTTATAAATTTGTTTTGAGAAATTATTTTGTTCATCTTCTTGCTACATTCAATAAATTATATTTTTCAGTTTCATATAAATTCAGTCATGCTCTCTTTATGTGCAACTTTTAGTTTATAATTATTTTATTTATTTTATGAGTTAATCTTCTACTGCGATATTGTCAATTTGATATATTGTCGATGTTAGATAGCTTGTAAGAATAAATTAAATTATTCTACCATGACAACATTATTTTTCTTCAATCAAATACCTTTAAATTTCATCTTAGATCTTCAATTCTAAATTTTCCAATTGTTTGTTTGGGATGTGAAACATGCAATTGAGTAGTAACTAGGAATAAAAGTTGGTAATATTAAAACAAAATAATTAAGTGAATCTCGAAGCCTTTTTATTTGCATATTGATTTTATTTTCTACCAAGATTGCTATATTTAATTATTGCCAATTTCTTTTTCCAATTATAAAATTATTTCTTCTATTTATTTTGTGATAACTTTTATTTTGTTGGTTTAATTAGCTTCTCTGTGGATTCGATACCTAAAGCTATACTGCAACAACCGCTTAGCCAAAGGTAATAATTTTGAGCGTGAACTAGTATATCTGCTAGTTGCTCTTTAGTAGAAACAAAAAGGAAGCTAAAAGTTTGGTATCTAGCTTCTTTTTTATAAAGTGAATATGAACTTTCACATGCTTAGTACAGTCATGCTGTATTGGATTCTATGATATATCAATGGTTGCTAATACAACTGCATACTACTTTTGAGTTTGAAACCAAATTCATGTAATAGATTTCTCAACCACAACTATTCATACATCCCATAAGTCATACCTCTATAATCAGCATCAGTACTAGATCGTGCCACAACTTTCTATTTTTTACTTTTTCATATAACCAAATTATCTCCCATATAGGTGAAATAACCTTATATGGACCTCCTGTCTGTAATATTTACAGCCCAATCTACATTTGTGAAGCCACACAAGCTTCAAACATGCTGTTGTGTTTAGAAAACATCACTCTTCTCCTTGGAGTTGACTTCAAGTACCTTAAAATTATCACAACAGTATCCATGTGAATCTCACTCAGGTTATGCATGAGCTGACGTACCCCACTTATTGCATATGCAACATCTAGTCTAATATGAGCCAAATAATCAAGCGCCTAACCAACCTCTGATAGTAAACCTGATCTGGATACTCTGCTAAATAATAGTTCGATTATATACACAAGTATGTATTTTATATTGAATATATTGAATCATATTTTGTATCATTGAAATAAGTTTATTATTGTTTTGCTGTTCTTGATGATTATTTTAACGATTTATATATATAAAGGTTTGTTAATGTTTAAAATTATAGCTTTAACTTTGCATTACATTAATTCTATTTATGGTTACATATATTTTTTGCTTTCTTTTTTCATATATTTATAAATCATTTTTAGTACGAGTATGGTGTTATTTTAAGACTATTGTCAAGAGTTTTTTTTTCACTCTATTTTTATTATGGTCAAAGTTTAATATTATATATGAGGTAAAAAAAATTAATATAACACACTCACACACTTACAACAGATCGAATTTGAACCGCATTCTCAACATGTTCACTATGAGTAAATTTTATTGCACTACAAAATAATTTAATCCCTTTAATTTTTAAAAATCAAGTTTTATTTTATTTGGCCCCCGTTAATTTTTATTTTTGATTTTGTCCCCGATTTATGTGTACCATTTTCTACTCTCTCTTTTTTAGTTTTGTTATTTTTTTTTTTCACAAATAAATATCAAAATATCTATATAATAAAAATGTTTATAATAAATTATTGTTTTGTTAGTTTTATTGTGTATCGTTTTTATTATTCTTTTATTCTTCTATTTTTACTTTTATTTGTTCAATAATAAATATCAAAATATCCTTACAATAAATATATTTCTTATGAATAGTTATTTTAATATTTTTATTTTATATAAAAAACAAGAATCCATTTTGATAATTCTTCATTTTCCTTTTATTCTAATTCTTTAGTTTTTATGAGTTTTTTTAGTATACTAATAAATATCAAATACTTTTATAATAAATAAATTTTGCATACATAGTTGTTTTGCTAGTTTTATCATGTGTACTACCTTTATATTATTATTCATTAATAATTATTTTTCATCAATAAATACCAAAATATCTATGTAATAAATACAATTTTTATAAATAATTATTTTGATAGTTTATTATTATTAAAATTTACATTATTATCCTTGATGAATTAATTATTTTATGTTTTATATAAAAACCAAGAATTTTGTTATGGTTATTATCCGTTTTTTTTCCTTAAAAGTTGTTATTTTTTTAGTATAATAATACATTTTTTATGAATAATTGTTTAGGTAGTTCTATTATATATTAACTTTATATTATTACATATGGGTAATTAATTTACACCAATAAATACTGAATTGTTATTTAATATCATATCAAATCACTAATGTTTGGATTGTAGTCATTGTGTTTTTGTTATTCTCCATTTTTTTTTTAGTTTTACTTATACACCGGATAAATATTAAAATATTCTTATTGATAAGTGCTCGAAAAGTATTAATATTTTCGTGATTTATTATGCTTAATTGTTTAAAAAATAGATTTGTTATGATTATTTATTTGATTATGTTCATAAATCTATCAATTGGAAATTACAGGTATGTTTTAGTGTATTTAAGGTATTTTTAGCTTTAAATGAGTTGAATAATGCAAACACGCAAAGACGGAACACTTACGGCGCTCGGATCACAATTTATGGGTAAAACGAGTCAAAATATGTAAGCCGTACATGATGAGCCAACACATATGTAAGGGGGTACATGTGAAGAAAGGAAAGGCATCGAAAATATTAGATTACGTCTATGAATATTAGATTTAAGACTCTAATTATTTAGAGTTTTAGTTTCACTAGAATTCTATATATTTAGTATTTTAATTGCTTTATGACTTTAATTAGATTAAGAAAAAAGTTGTTTAAAACCATTGTAATTGCTTGAAAGATCGACCTCGGAGATTTTCTTATCACTTGTCATCACTTTCTACAAGTGATTCGTGACTATATAGAATTCTATATAGTTAGTATTTTAATTGCTTTATAACTCTAATTAGATTAAGAAAAAGGTTGTTTAAAACCATTGTAATTGCTTGAGAGATCGACCTCGGAGATTTTCTTATCACTTGTTATCACTTTCTACAAGTGATTCGTACACTTGCGAGTATTATAATTTGCACATCACTTATATAAATACATTTCTTTTAAATATTTGTTTTTATTAGTTTATGTGTATTATTTTAGTTATTTTTCATTTTTTTTAGTTTTTGTTAATTTCTTTGTCCACTAATAAATATCAAAATACTCATATGATAAATATATTTATTATAAATTGTTATTTTGTTAGTTTTATTGTATAATGTTTTCATTATTCTTCATTTTTTTAGTATTTTTTGTACAATAATAAATATCAAAATATCTTTATAATAAATACTCTTATTATGAATAAATATTTTGGTAGTTTTATTGTGTATAAAAAGAGAGAATCCATTTTAGTTATTTTTAATTTTCTTTTTCATTTAGTTTTTTGCACACTAATAAACATCAAAATATTTCTATAATAAATAATTTTTTTTATAAATAGTTATTTTACTAGTTTTATCATGTGTATTTACTTAACATTCTTACCCATTGATAATTATTTTCATCAATAAATACCAACATTTATCTATAATAAATATACTTTTTATAAATAATTATTTTGATAATTTTATTATTTTTAATTTTACATTATTATTTTTGAATGATTATTTAATCTTTTATATAAAAAGGGAGAATTTTGTTATGGTTAACTTCTCCATTTTTTTTTTAAAGTTTTTGTTAGTTTTTCTAGTATACCAATAAATATCAAAATATAGTTATATTAAATATACTTCTTATAAATAATTATTTTAATAATTTTATTATATATATTACAACAAGTACCAAAATGTCTCTATAATAAATACATTTTTTATAAACATTTATTAAATAAACTTATACAAGTTTGGTTAGTATCATATCAAATCATTTATGTTTGTATATGTTTGAATTGCATGAAACAATCATAAATTATTAAAACTGCTTCTCGAAAATTATTACTGTATATCTATTTTTAACTAAAAAATAATTTACTGTTTTTTTTAAGAGTATTCCTTCAAACTTTTTCCAAAAAATTTTAAAATCAATTTTTAGGATGTTATAATGAAAATAACTTAAAACAAATTTATTTAAGACTTTTTTTTTCTTCAAAATAAATAATTTTTAAACAATAGTAATTATTACTTGGCCATCTTACTTATTAAATTTGAATTGATCATTGTTTATGTTCTTTTTAGAATTAATATAAATATTTTAAATGAAGTATTAAAATAGAAACATAACACATGAGATAAAAATTTAATGTAGAACCTAATAATTTACTTGTAAATTATATATTGATTCAAACAATTTTTTCAAAATAAATAACTTTAATAATATAATTATAGCCTCCAGCCTCCGATTGATGCAATAAATGTGAGTACTCCATGAATAAAAGATCGTGAGTTTGAAACTTAACATAGATAATAATCCCTCATTCATACCCAAATTAAGTGCTTAAGATTGATCCCAAAAAAAAAAAAAATGTAATTATATTATATGCTGTGACCATCCAAAACTAGTTATCTTATAAATGGAATAAGTACCTTATGAGACATTTTAGTAATTTTATTTTTATAAGTGACATTTAAGTTACCCTCTTACTAAAAATGAGATAATTTAGTCACTTTTGAAATATTAAAATTATTTTATTAATTAAAATTTATGACATAATAAAAAAGTGAATTTATTAAAGGTAAAATTATCATTCTATTTTTACAGTTTAAAATTGAATTTGAACAATATAACATCTTTTTTATTAAACCATTTTTGTAATTTTTTTTATATTTTTAGACACTTTTATGTATATTTTTTTTGGTAGGTATCATTTTACATTGAAACTATAAACTTTACATTATCATATCAAAAATAAGGATCTATCAAAAAATTACAAGATCAATGACATTGTAATCACACGGATAAACTCTTTTCAATCTACCATTGTCATAGACCACACAAATGGCGCAATTGTTGTCCAAGCTTTGAGTAATATAATAAGATGTACTGTTCAACTTTTAGTACTAATATTTGAAGATGGTGAATTAATGAAAGCTCATATGTGTGGTCCCAACTCTACTATATTATAATTTTCTTATATTTGTAATTCCTAGATTTAGACACAATAATTACAAAAAATGCAACGCATAAAACTGCAAAAAAAATTTACAAAAATAGTTGACTAATATATATATATATATATATATATATATATATATTATATCGTACTATTTAATTCAGTTTTAAACTGTTAACTAAAATAATAAAATTTTTTCAATAAATTCACTTTATTAATATGTAATAATTTTTTAATAATAAAATAATATTTTATTATTAAAAAATGATTAAAATAATTAATTTTTATATAAAGAATAACATAAATATTTATTTTAAAAGAAAAATAATTAAAGTACTCGCTTAATACGAACAAAAGAATTTCCACGGGAAGTCATATCATATGAATGTTATAGCTGTTAACTAAAATTGTCATTAACGCCGTATCTCCACGCCCCTTTACTTCGTCACAGAGAATTCCTTCTTGGTTTGGCGCCTTGGCCCCATCGATAAATTATTAAACCAAAAGAACTGTGTCAATTTTAGCTTTCAATTTGAAGTGTGTGAACATTTCATATACAGTACTTAATTTTAGCGCTGCTTGCCCATAGATAAATAATAAAGAAAAGCTTTATTTGGGCCATGGAGGCTGAACAGCGCAATGGGTTTTCAGCAAACACTAGTTTATTGCTTCCTTATGAAAGGCATGACAAGTTTGACGATATAGAGTCAGATTATGATTGCGATTTAAGCACTGATTTCACCTCTTTTTCCACGACTTCTTTCAATGGACTCAATGCTCTCTCAGGTTCTTCCTTTTTCTTTTCGCTTATAAACTTTGTTGGATTGTTATTATCTTTTGTATAATTGAATTTTTTATGTTTCAATATAACTTAGGGTTTTGCCGTACAACCTTAAACACTATCTCACTTGGATAATACATAAACTAGCATGGGATAAATTAATTTAGGGTTTGTTTGGGTACGTAATTTAAAAATTATTTCTTTTCTAAAAGTAAATTAAAATATTTGATCATATTTTTAAGATATTATTTTTTAACATAATATGTTCTAAAAAAAAAAAAAAAATTTGAGAACAAGTAATACTTGTTTTCATTATTTTTTAAAACAAATTAAAACACGGAAAACATTATTTTCGAAAAGCGAAAGTTAATGTTATTGACTTACAGTTACACTTGAAGTAAACAACGCGGTCAAGTTTTTTATTTTAATTTTTTAGAAAATCGAATTATGTTATACTGCATACACGTACAATGGAATTCTTTTATTTTTCTGTTTTGTAATGTTGCTACTTTCCTTAAATTAATATATATTGCTTGGATCAATTATCAATGTTGAAATCTAAAAACTTAGCAGCAAACAAAAATAAAAAATAAACTAAAATAAAGACAAATTGAAATCCAAGATATCAATTTTGATATAAAAAAAAAATTTATAATTTTTTTAATATTTATTTAAAAATATATTTTATTTTAAGATAATGAAAAAAGTTAACATAATAATTGCAATATTAAACTAATATTTTTTTTTTTATAATGTGGACATTATTTTATAATTTTTAGTTATTCAAAAAAAATTTAAGGAAAAAAGAAATATGTAATAATAAAGAAATTTCAATCTAATTACTCAAAATGTTGTAATTTTAATACTAAAAATGTATTCTACTATGTAATTATATGTATACATAAACATAATATTAATATATGTTTGGCTTCGATGAACCACAGTTTTGAATTTGTTATAATCATTCACTTCACACCTAATCAGTTATAATTAATTTCGGAAGAAAATCAAGAATTTTTTTACAAACAACTACAATTTTAGTTATTCGCGAATAAAATGTCCATTGCTAATTGTGTGAAAGTTATTTGTTAGAATATGTGGCGCAGTAGAGTGTTGGACAGATTAAGAATAATGAATAATAAATATACAGTAATAAATATAAAATGACAAAAATATTTAACGTGTAAAAAAAAAACTCACTTAATGTGAGAGGGAAACAACCACGAGACAATTCCGAAAAACTTCCACTATATCAAAAATGGGTACAATAATTCTCTCAAGTTTATGCCCAAACTTGAGGTATTAGGATGTTACACTTACAAAGTGTATCTCTCACACTCACTATTGTGTGACAAATCTCTCACTATTTTATCTCTATCACTCTCTGCAAGAACACCTCACTTTTATCTCACAGCTTGAATTTTGCTGTGGTATTCTCTCAGCTAATATATTTTTCAGCTCTTCTCTATTTCTCAGTTTGTGAGCTCTGAGATTATCTTCCTCTGCTCTTCTCCATCTCTATTTATAGAGAAATATAAGCAGTGCTTACATCACTGCTTACATATGATTTTCCTTTACATTTCAAAAAATGTTGTATCGCCCAATTTTACCTGCAAAGTTTCTTCTTCTTCATCAAAGATGGCTGCACCAAACACTATCTCAAGAAAGAAAACATGAGGCGGACCCCATCAAATCTCCCCCTCTGTCTCATGAAGGGAGGAATAACATTTTAGCTCCATCATTTGGAGTTCATTCCAGCTAGTTTGGAACATAGCTTAAGTTTCTGTTTAGGAACAATCTTTGTTAGCATATTAGTAGCATTCTTGTCTGTATGAATTTTCTTCACTTGAATCAACTTCTTTTCAAGTGCTTGACATATCCGATAATACCTTACATCAATGTGCTTTGTGCGAGAGTGATATGTGGCATTTTTGCTTAAATCAATAGCACTCTGGCTATCACAATCAACCACATACTCATCTTGCATCAAACTTAATGCTTGGAAAAAAACCTTCATCCACAACAACTCTTTTCCAACTTCTGTGATTGCAATATATTCCGCTTCTGCTGTGGATAATGCAATACATTTTTGTAGTTTGGACTGCCAAGATACGGCTCCCCTGCAAAAGTAAATAGATATGCAGATGTAGACTTTCTACCATCAAGGTCATCAACCATGTCTGCATCTATATATCCTTCCAAGATTGGTTTTCCTTTTCCAAAGCTTAATCACAACTTTGATGTACCCCTTAAATATCTGAAGATCCACTTCACTGCTTCCCAATGCTCTTTGCCAGGATTTGACAGAAATCTACTCACAACTCCTATTGCATGAGCAATATCTGCTCTAATACAGACCATAGCATACATAAGACTGCCAACAACTAAAGAATATAGAATGACCTCCATCTTCATCTTTTCTTCCTCTGAAGATGGACATGATTTATTGGTGAGTTTAAATTGACCACTAAGAGGCGAACTAACTGGCTTTGCTCGTTTCATGTTGAACCTTTCAAGAACTCATTCAACGTATCTTTCTTGTGACATCCATAATCTCCTGGATCTCCTGTCACAAATTATTTCCATACTCAAGATTTGTTTGGCTGGACCTAAGTCTTTCATGTCAAAGATTTTTGATAATTTCGTCTTTAGCTTGTTGATTACTTTAGTGTCTTGACTGACTACCAATATGTCATCCACATATAGCAGCAAAATAACAAACTTTTTACCAGGTAAATGTTTGACGTAGACACAAGAGTCTGCATTTGTTCTTCAAAACTCATTACTTACCATGAAAGCGTCAAACTTCTTGTAACATTGGCGTGGGGTCTGCTTCAATCCATACAAGCTTTTCTTCAACTTGTAGACTAGATGTTCCTTTCTTTTGACTTCAAACCCTTCTAGTTGCTGCATATAGATGACTTCTTCTAGATATCTGTGAAGAAATACAGTCTTCACATCCATTTGTTCAATCTCAAGATCTAGGCTAGTTGCTAAGCCCAAAATTACTCTAATTGAGGACATCTTTATAACTGGAGAGAATATTTCATCAAAGTCATGCCCTTCTTTTGTTCAAATCCTTTCACAACCAAGCGGGCTTTGTATTTGACTCGGTTGGTGATGTCATCCTCTTTCAATTTGTATACCTCACTTGTTTCTTAGAGCTTTTTTGCCTTTTGGAAGTTTTACTAACTCATAAGTCTGGTTCTTATGGAGGGAATTCATCTCTTCCTCCATTGCTTTCATCCACTGCTTCTTTCCCTTATAAGTTTCGACTTCTTGGAAGCTTTCTGGCTCCTCCTTTTAAGTAATTAGGATATACTTATTAGATGGATATTGTCTGGATGGTTACATGACTCTGTTTGACCTTCTCAATTGTTGTCTACATTCTCCAGTTCTCTTCTCTGCTCCCCCTGATTATTATCCTCTTGTACTGGCATATCTTCTTCAGCACCTTCATCTTCTTTTGCTGGTAAATCTTCCTCAGCATCATCTTCTTCCGATATAATTCTGTTATTTCAACATGAGCCTTTTTTGGTTGTTGCTCTTCTTGTTGATTTATTGTTTGACCTTCCTAAAAGACCACCTCTCTACTTCTTAGAACCTTCTCTGTTTTAGGATCCCAAAATTTGTAGCCAAATTCTTCATCTCTATAACCAATGAAGGTACATTTAATGGCTTTGTTATCTAGCTTCAACCTATGTTCCTTTAACACGTGCATAAAATTTTTGCACCCAAACACCATCAGATGAGAGTAGGAAACATCTTTTTCTGTCCAAACCCTCTCTAGAATATCAAAATTTAAAGGAACTGAGGGGGTTCTATTGATGAGATAACAAGCGGTTTGAACAATGCTCCCCAGAATTCTTTTGGTAGCTTTGCTGCTTGTAACATGCATCATACTCTTTCTACAATTGTGCGATTCATCCTTTCAGCTACACCGTTGTGCTATAAGGTACCAAGTACTGTCTTCTCATGTCGAATACCATGTTTAGAACAATAATTTCTAAACTCATAGGAAATATATTCACCTCCGTTAGCTGTTCAAAGGCACTTCAGCTGCTTTCCCATCACTCTTTCCACCATGGCATGAAATTGTTGAAAATTAGCAAACACCTAGTCTTTCGTCTTCAATAGGTACACCCATACTTTTTTCGAAGCATCATCATTAAAGGTTAGAAAATACTTGGCTCCTTTAAGTGATGTAACCTCAATGGGACCACAAACATCAGAATACACTCGTTCCAATAGTGTTGACTTCTTTGTAGAGGAATTACTGAAAAAAACTCTATGTTGCTTTCCAAATAAGCAATAATCACAAGAGTCAAGAGAGCTACCTTTGACAAAGAGAATAAGTTTCTTCTTTGCCAGAATCTATAATCATTTTTCACTCATATGACCCATTCTTTTATGCCACAAACTAGGTGAAGATTGACTGCCACATTCAACCCATTATTACAAACCATCCCATGGGTTTTGTACAGCATGCAACAAGCTTCTCCTCTTGCAATAACCAAGGATCTCTTGGAGAGTTTCCACTTTTCATTACCAAAATGGTTCTGGAAGCCTTCTTTGTCAAATACATTGACAGACATCAAATTGAGATGTAAATCATGAACATGCCTCACATATTTTAATGTTAATTGGAACCCAACATTTGTCTTAACACAAATGTCTCCAATTCCCACTATGTTTGAATATGAGGTGTTTTTCATCTTCACAGTATCAAAGTCTCCTGCTTTGTATGTAAAAAATAACTCTTTATGGGGCGTGAAGTGATAAGAGGCACCAGTATCAACGACCCATTCAATCATGTTATCACCAACATGTAGACATTCATCAACAATTATTGCAATATCTTCATTTTCTCTTGTTGCTATTGCTGTTGTTGTATGGTTGTCATCTTTAATTTGCTCTCCTTCCTACATCTGTTTTCATACTCGTCAATTTCTCTTTATGTGGCCTGGCTTGCCACAATGGAAGCAATTATTGTCTCTTCGTTTTGACTTTGATCTTCCTCTGGACTTGTCTGTCTGACTCCTCCATTCTTTGTTTTTACTTCTCCCTATGTTCTCCATAATAAGGGCTTGCGACTCACTATCTTTTGTCTTATTTTAATTGTAAGACAAAAGTACTCCAATTTTTTTTTCAAAGACCCATTTATCTTTTCTGTATATGAGAGTCGTCTTAAGATGGTGGTACGACGAAGGTAGGGATACCAATTATAAAACTGATTTTTCTTCTTCTGAGAAGCTGATGTCAAAATTCTGAAGTTGGGAAATCATATTGTTAAATGTACTCAAGTGTTACATGAAGTTACTATTTTTCTGCATCCGTAGTTGATATAAATCTTCCCATATCATAAACTTGTTTGACAAGTTCTTTGTCATGTATAGGCTCTCTAACTTGTTCCAGATATCTAAAGCAATTTTGCATCCCTTCACATTAATGTTCTGAAGAACATTATCAGAAATATTTAGACGAATTATACTAGTGGCAATTTCGTCTATCTCATCCCAATCTTCATTTTTCATTACTTTTGCCTTTTTGGCTTTACCCAATAAAGTCTTGCGAACTTTCTGCTGAATGAGAACATCTTTCATTCTGCTTTGCCAGAGAATAAAATTGTTGTTGCTGGTAAACTTCTCAATTTTGTTTTACCACCAAACATTTTTGTTTGTTGTGAACCAACCTTGCTCACATTCAAATTTTGTAAAATTTACCGTTGTAAAATGGTGTCACATGAATAGCACCTTGTGAATAGTACTCGTAAATAGTACCTACTTAATTTGTCAGCGATGTGAATAGTACTTTTACTATTCAAAAACTTGAAGCAATTTCACTATTTGTAGTAATCACCTTTTGCTCTGATACCAGTTGTTGGGATATGTGGCGCAGCGGAGTATTGGATAAATTAAAAATAATGAATAATAAATGTGCATTAATAAATATAAAATAACACAGTATTTAACGTGAAAAAAATTCACTCAATGTGAGAGGAAAATAACCACGGGACAACTCCGATAAATTTCCACTATATTAAAAATGGGTACAACAATTCTCTCAAGTTTATGCCCAAACTTGAGGTATTACAATATTATACTCACAAAGTGTATCTCTCACACTCACTATTGTTTGTAATTCTCTCACTATTTTATCTATGCAGATATTTATCACTCTTTAGGAATACCTCACTTTTATCTCACAACTTGAATTTTGCTGTAGTATTCTCTCAGTTGATATATTTTTTAGCTCCTCTCTATTTCTCAATTTGTGAGTTCTAAGATTATCTTCTTCTGCTCTTCTCTATCTTTATTTATAGAAAAATATAAGTAGTGCTTACATCACTGCTTACATATGATTTTTTCTTACATTTCAACATCGTCCAATTTTAACTGTAGATTTTCTTCTTTGTCTTCTTCTTCGTTAAAGATAGCTGCACTAAATACTATTTTAAAAAAAGAAATCATGAGGCAGACCCATCATTATTCACTTAAAAAGATCAATATTACCATCTTTTAGATCCACCAACATGCTTTACTATAATTTTCCTTAGTTAATGTTGTTTAAAATTGTATGTCCATGAAAAGAAAGTTGTGACCTTTTTTTTTTATTATTATTTTTTATTAATGGTAATAGTCTAATAGAGACTCGAGATGCGCATAAATATATAACTTAATTTGAATTAGACATATTTTATAATGTAGATTTCTGAATTTAGTTACATACTCGTGAAATAAATCTAACTCAAATTAAATTGTAAATTTTACATATCTCAAAAATTTATAAGCAATATATGTGTGGTATATATATATATATATATGATCACTTATTAGGTTAAATATTTATACTTAATTTTTTTAATTTATTTAAGTTATTGATGTGTTTTAAAATTATTGTAATATATTAAATTTGAATTAGAAATTCAATATGAAAACAATTTTTTAGAACTATTTGGCCAAACGCATGTGTTTACTTTTTATTTTTTTTAAACAATTTTTAAAAATAATGGCCAAACAAGTTCAATATTTTTTAAAAGTAATTAAAAATTGGTTTTAAATAATGGTTTAAAAACAATTTTTAAATTAAGCGGTTAAACAGATGGGTAGTAATTCAGTTAAGAGTTTAGACTTGAATTTCCTGAAATTAATTAGGGAATAAAAGACAGAAGAACGAATAATATTGCAGATAATATAATAGATTTAACCAGACAAAGCCAAAATGAAGATGATGTTCTTTTGAATGAATTGAAAATATATGTTGCGAACAAGACAGCTTATCGTCATTTTGTTAGTTGTCCGTCCCTTATCATATTCGTATATACTTGATTGGTTTTATCCACTTGGAGTTATTATCAGCTATCCCTGCTTAATTTGGTTTTATCCACTTGGAGTTATTATTATATTCGTATGTACTTGATTAATTTTATAGTGTCTTATATTCATATTATGCCTATTAAATACAAATATTTTATAAAAAAATATGAGTAAATATTGTTACATAGCCCTAAAAGGCCTTACCCCTAATTAATCTTATTGCACCTTTTACGGAGAAAAATTGAGAGATTCTACTTTATTTGTCTTATCCTATTTAGTATTAGCAATTTGACCAGTACATGTATCTATTAACATTTAATGTTGGCCATTTTCTGTTGAAAGCTATCCCTTAGTCTTGCGTAATGGAATTTGATTTAGGAACTAGAATGATAGCACTTTGAAAAATTGAAATAGATGATACGTATGGAAATTTCTCATCTAAGACATAGTTTTAAATTGTTATTTTGAGACTTATCTTTGTAAGTCTCATTTATCGAACGAGTTAAAAAAAATCTTACATCTTATTTGATTGTGGCTTACGCAATTAAGTGAAGTGTGTGTGCTCAATTATTGAGATTATATGTGTCAATTTCTTTGTTTTTGTACATTATCTTTTCATGGATGGGTCAAAAATCCTTGGTAACATAGTACCAACTTATACTATGCCAAGATTAAGTTTATAGAAAACAAAACAATCAATGAAAATAAGTATGATCTCTGTGCCTGCTAACATTCTTAAAATCACATTTTGATTTGTTTTTTTTATGATTATGTAAACACTAAATTATGATGATGTCAAGTATTTTATTTTATTTTATTTTATGATTATTATCTTATTAGTCTTTTATTAATCGTTGTTAGTAACGATAAAATAGTTTGAGAAAATTGTCTTAACGCTTAATAGTAAAGTCTATACCTCATACCATTGTGAGGTTTACGTCTACTTCATGGAAAAGAAAAAAAGGCAAAAAAGAAGAAGAAAACCCATTTAAGACTCCCAATTATATCAAATACTATTTAATCTATAAAGAAAACCCATTTAAGTACATACCTTTTTGTGTTGTAAACTATAATTAGCTAATGCTTATATTTGGTTTACAGAATAATTAAAATAATAATAATAATAAATTTAAATAAAAAGTAAATATTATTATTATTATTATTATTATTATTATTGTATTTAATTAAAGATTGAATTATTATTACTTGCTTTGCAATTAAAGGGAAATAAAATTTGTTGTTTTTTAGCAAAAAGTGCAGTGGATCATGATTCATTTAATACATGATTCAAAAAGTTTGGGCAAGTAGATACAAGTATATTCATTTAATACACGTGTCAGAATATTTGGGTAAGTAGATCGAAAGAAATATTGTTTACACGGTTGACCTTTATGTTGGTACCAGTCATGATAGACTTTTAAGTATATAAAAGTAAAGATTTTCATTACCACTTTTTTGAAATTTTATAACAATTTTTATAATTTTTGTAATTTTTTTTAAAAATATTTTTAATATTAATAATATTTAAATATATATATATATATATATATATATATATATATAAAAGCCACTACATAACAATGAGAAACAAGAGATGTAGAAATAATAATGATATTTATTGGTGTTATCACTTATCAGGTCACCATAGACAATTATTAAATGTACTAGATTTGAATCCGTACTTACTATGTGTGGATCACCGAATAAAATATAATTATATTATTAAGTATTTATTTTGTAAGAATTATTATACCAACATATAATTTATATATAATTTATTATATTATATTTTTTATGTTAATATTTTAATGTTTAATTTAAAATATTAATATTATTTTTAAAATTAATATAAATAAGAGTTCAATTATTTAAATTTAATAAGAATATAGTAGTATTGATAATCGAATAATAATTTATATTGTAAAATTTTTAATTTTATTTTAAAATTTGTTCTATTATAATGAAATGAAAATTTGATTTTGAAATTTTGTAAACAAGTTTGTAGTAACACTTTTAAAACAAATAATTAATTAATTTATTACTTTAATAAATAATAAATATACAATAAAATTATTTTATAAAAAATATGTGTCATAATTTGTAAAATAACATGCAAGTTAATTAAACAAAATAAGGATTTATATAACTATTTAAAATGAGTGTATTTATTATCAAATATTTTGATTTTTATTTGTATAAAAAAAACTAAGAAGAGAATTATTCATAACAAGTATATTTATTATAAAAATATTTTTTATATTTTCATTAATATAAAAAAAATTCATAAGAAAATTAATTGTTTTTAATTATATTTTTATATTTATTGGTGTACTAAAAAGATAACATAAAATAAAATAAAAAGTAAAAAATACAAAAAATTAAAAAGATAACTATCGGTAAAAAGTGTGTCTATCATAATAATATTTTCATTTTTATTAGTATAAAAAAATTAATTTATAAGAAAATATATTTATTTAAGTGTACTTTTATATTAATTATTATACTAAAAAGTAAATAAATTAAAAAAATTAATAAAATAATTACTTATAAAAAGTATATTTATTTTAAAAAGTAAATTAAAAAAATGTAAAATATAATTAAAATTAACAAAAATAATTATTTATATTTTATAATTGTATTTAGTTTTAATATTTTAGTGTATTTTTTATTTATAAATTTTTTTTTAAAAAAAAAGTGAAGAACGACAAAGTCAAACAATGTTTTTAATGTACGGAGATAAAGATGTCACGTGATAATCGATTATTAAATTTGTACCGTGTAGACATTTATCAACTTGTTTTTTCTTTCGATTAAATACATACCACGTGATAAACATTGGTAGCTGTGTTTCAACTTTTGTAGCGTTAAATTTTTAAAGCTAGAGCTAATTGTTTTAATATATAAAGCATATTCTCTATTTCAATAATGTACACTTCCCTAGATAGTATTTACTATTTTCGACTCACTTATGAGAGTTTTTGCTTTTTAGACTATGAAATATGGACGCGTGTTTCCCAGATATCTTTTCTATTCTTCTATCCAGTATTTGAATACCTGAACACTCAGAATATTTACTTATATTCAGTCTCCCCTATTCCCAAAAGCTGGTTCTCCAATGAAGGCTTATAAGGGAGATGATTTTTCCTTGACTCTGCCTCTAGTGCTTGATGAGAAGCAACAAGAAATAAGATACAAAATAGAGGATATAGAATTAAGCCATCATAATAACAGCTTGAAATCCGCTTCTTTTCTGAAAACTTGTTTTAATGCAGTTAATGCTCTTTCAGGTCATAATTTTGCTTACCTTCATTTTACTTAAATTGTTGCCGTCATGCAATTTTATCTTTTCTCATCTTTGAGATGAAAATGCAGATTTCAAATATGGTTAAAAATGTTCAGATTCACAGACGTAAATGTGGCCCTTAACAGTATTTACGGAGAGTTTAAGAACAAAACATCATTCTTTATTGGTCAAAGTCAAACATTCAAAACATAAAAATACTATTCTAATGCTATTTTGCTATATTAATTGCATTTGTTTAATTTTTCAGGCGTAGGGATACTTTCAGTTCCTTATGCTCTAGCTTCAGGAGGATGGCTAAGCTTGATACTTCTTTTCGCTATAGCATTTGCAGCCCATTATACAGGCTTGTTAATCCAAAGGTGCATGGAATTCGATTCTGGTATAAGAACATACCCTGACATTGGCAAAAAGGCATTTGGAGACATTGGAAGAATAGTAATATCTATTTTCATGTACTTGGAGCTGTACATGGTGGCAACTGGCTTCTTAATTCTAGAAGGGGATAACTTACATAATCTATTTCCAAATCTGGTAATTGAAATAACAGGATTAACAATTGGTGGAAAACAATTGCTTGTGATATTGGTTGCCTTTGTTATTTTGCCAACTGTTTGGTTAGATAACTTGAGCCTTCTTTCATATATCTCGGCCAGTGGTGTTCTAGCCTCTGTTATCATTCTAGGCTCCATTTTGTGGACTGGTGCTTTTGATGGAATTGGATTCCATCAAAAAGGAGTGCTTCTTAATTGGAATGGAATCCCCTCTGCTGTTAGCTTGTTTGCCTTTTGTTATTGTGCTCATCCAGTGTTTCCTACCCTCTACACTTCCATGAAAAGCAAAGGACATTTCTCTAATGTAAGTATAAATACAAAAGAAATATTTATTTCCAAATTATGTCTACTGTAATAGGCCACATTTTTAACATGTAGTTGTTGTTGTTGTTATAAGTGTTATTACAAACTCTCAAAAGCATAAAAATGCCTTAAACTATGTTGATTAATACTTACTATAAGTCTTATGCTTAATCAATGCAGGTTCTACTTCTGTGTTTTACATTGTGCACCATTACTTATGCATCAATGGCCGTTTTTGGGTACTTAATGTTTGGGTCAGAGATACAATCACAGATTACTTTGAATCTTCCAACAGGAAAACTAAGCTCAAGAATAGCAATATACACTACTTTGGTCAATCCCATAGCAAAATATGCATTGATGGTAACACCAATTATTGATGCTGTCAAAAGTAGTCTGCAAAATAGGTTCAATACAAGACTACTCGGGCTATTAGTAAGTACCACCTTAGTGATCAGCACTGTCGTAGTGGCCTTGGCTATACCACTTTTTGCATCTCTAATGTCACTGGTTGGTGCATTTTTGAGTGCCACAGCTTCTATAGTCCTGCCTTGCTTATGTTACTTGAAGATTACGGGCAAGTACAGAGTATTTGGATGCGAATTGGTGATTTGTGGGTGTATAATATTAATGGGTGTCATGGTTGTTGTATTTGGGACCTATACATCACTCTTAGAAATATTTGGTCATTTTCAAATATAAAAAGGCTAAAGCCATTATTTCTAGTTTTGTAGTATAGTTAGCTTCCTTCCTTCCTCTCAGCATTGCATCCACTTGTGAGTTAGACTACATTATACATACACCTTGTATTTACTATCCGATGCAATTCAGTTTAGTTTGTGCTGTTTTAACATTTTACGTCTTTGTTAGTATATTTTAGATTTAGCTTTATGTGGTATAATATTACAGATTCACTATAGCAATATCATATTAAATAAGTATTTTTTTTTAGCTTTTTTATTTATAGTATAAATACATGTATTTTGTATTAATCAAATATCAAAAAATACACAAATATTTTGCTCATATCATTTCAACATGGTATCAAAGCCGACGACTACAGTTCTGTAAACCTATATTTATCAACCAAAAAAAAAAAAAAAAAGCTCCGGCCACCATATCTACCACCCAAACAGCCAACCAAACACCTCCCCCCACCATGTCAGCCTGTTACCCACCATCCAAAAACCCAGCCACCACCATACCCGACGCCAAACGGCAAAATCGACGACCCACAAAACTCGAAACAGTTACCACCAGTCATCTCATTCTGCCCCTCCACCCAAACCAGCCACCCAACTGGCCCCCCCAAACCCCTCGCAGATCCACTCAAACCCAAACTAGCCCCCATCGCGCCCCTTCCACTCAGATCCACTTAAACCCAAACTAGCCCCCATTGCGCCACCATCCAATAACCACAGTCGCTTGCCTGAAAAAAAAAAAAAAAAAACCGCAGCCCACAAACAAATGCCATTGCCGCCACAATTGCTCGTCTCCCAAAACTACCTGATCTAAAACCCGACGCCGCTCGTCGCCACCAGCGCCCGCCCAGCTCTTGTTGCCATAAATCCGCCAGTGCCAAGCCAATTCTTTTTCTATTTGTCTCTAAATTGAAGTAGAGACTTATTTAGACTGCTAAATACAAAAAAAAAAAAAAAAGATCCAATGAGTGATGGAATTGAATACCCTGACATCAAATCTGTTTCAATTGTTCAAACCAAGGCAGCAAATAATATTATTGACAAAGCTTCAGCATTGGAAATCTATGCAGACCATATTGGTAAAACTTTAAATATTTCTACATTTGTTTTAAATAATATATGGATAATTGATTCTGGTGCAATTGATCACATGAAAAATGATGCTAGATATGTTTCATCACTTCAACCCTCTACAAAATAATTTGTTTCTATTGCAAATGGTACTTCAACCCCAATTATTGGGAAATGATTTTTAACTCTAACTGATACATTAAAATTAGAGTCTGTTTTAGTTGTTCCATTTTTAGATTATAACCTGTTGTCTGTTTCTCAAATAACCACTGCATTATCTTGTGTTGTAATTTTTTGGCCTGATTGTTGTGTGTTTAAGGACATCAAAACCAGGAAAATGATTGGCTGTTGTATTCGACGGAGGAAGCTATATTACTTAGATTTAGACCCAAAGAGTATTGAAAGCCCACAACAAGCACTGACAATTGTTGGTTCTGAAGAAAGAAAAAGGAAAGAAATATAGTTATGGCATCGCCGTTTTGAGCATGCTTCCTTTGGATATCTAAAGAGGTTATTTTCCAATTTATTTTTAGCAGCTGATGTTTTAAGTTTTCACTGTGATGTTTGTGAACTTGCACAAAGTCATCGTGCTTCGTTTCCATTACGATCGAACAAAAGTTTACTTCCTTTCATGACTATTCACTCTGATGTCTGGGGTCCATCCAAAGTTACTACTTTGGATTGGTCATGGTGGTTTGTAACGTTTATTAATGATTGTACAAGGATGACATGGCTATGCTTGATGAAATCTAAGAGTGAAGTAAACTCGTTATTTCAAAGGTTCCATAAAATGATTGAAACTCAATATTGTACAAAGATTCAAATTCTTCGGAGTGACAATGGTGGAGAATACCATAGTATTGAGCTTCAACAATTTTTGGAGACACAAGGAATGATTCATCACACAACTTGCTCCTACACACCACAACAAAATGGGGTGGCAGAGCGCAAGAATCAACACTTGTTGGTTATGGTCTGAGCTTTGTTAATTGAAGCCCATATGCCATTATCTTATTGGGGAGAAGCACTCACTTTTGCAGCCTATTTAATTAATAGGGTCCCCTCTAGCACCATCAATTTCAAAACACCATTCCAAACCCTAACAAATGCAGTTGTTGCCCCAACTTTCTCAAATTTACCCTTTCGTGTCTTTGGTTGTGTGGTGTTTGTACACCTACACAAACATCGAAGCACAAAACTAACTTCTCAAGCATTGCGATGTGTTTTTGTTGGGTATGCTAGTCATCAAAAAGGATATCGATGTTACCATCCCCCATCTCGAAAATTATTTGTCACAATGGATGTTGTCTTTCATGAAGATACAATGTAATTTTCTGAAGCTGAATTTCAGGGGAAGTACTAGAAGGAAATTCAAACTCTCCATTATGATGAAAGTGAAAACCAAAATGTGAGCAATTTAGATATAAGTGGCCTAGCATTGGATTACACTATTGATGACTCACAGACTGAACCGAACCAAGCAATATATGAATTAAATTCAAATGGTACAACATTAGATCAAAATGTCAATGAGAACCAAATAACTGAAGAAATAAGTGATGAACACCCCATTGACGAACAGTAGTACTTCTCAGCTTGAAATCGAGTCATTGGATAGTATGACTCTATCTCCTGTCGATATATCACACCAATCGTTTACTGAAATTGTTCTTGAGCCAAATAGAAGATAGCTACCACAACGTCACACAAGAGGTATTCCTAAACCCACATATGAACCCAAACTTTATAGTAAAGTAAAATATCCCATAAGTCACTATGTGCCTAACTATCGTTTGTCAAAATCAAACATGTCATTTGTGAATCAATTATCTATTGTATCTATTCCTAATAGTGTATAAGAAGCTTGAGCTAACCCAAAGTGAAAATCTGTTATGAATGAGAAGTTGAGATCCTTACAAACAAACAAGACTTGGGAACTTGTTGATCGCCAACCAACAAAAAAAGTTGTTGGATATCAATGAATTTTTATAGTAAAGTACCGAGCAGATGGTATGATTGAACGTTATAAAACAATATTGGTGGCAAAAGGATACACTCAAATATATGAGATTGACTATACAGAGACTTTTGCACCTGTAGCAAAAATGAACATCGTTCGAGTTATGTTATTCCTAGCTACAAATCTGGATTGGCCATTATATCAGTTTGACGTAAAGAGTGCTTTTCTACATGGAGATTTATCTAAAAAAGTCTACATGGATCTCCCACCAGGGAGTATGATATCAAAAATTCATAATGGAAAAGTGTGCAGATTAAAGAAATTACTGTATGGATTAAAGCAATCTCCAAGAGTATGGTTTGATAGGTTCACAAAGTCTATGAAAGAATTTGGCTATCAGCAGAACAATTCAGACCATACTTTATTTCTAAAGAAATAACACAGTAAGATCACTATACTTATTGTATATGTGGATGATATGATCGTAATAAGAAATGATCCTGAAGAAAGAAAATTTCTTCAAAGTTATTTATCTAGAGAATTTAAAATGAAAGACCTTGGGTTCTTAAAGTATTTTCTTGGGATCGAGGTTTCTCGATCAAAGGATGGAATCTTTTTATCTCAAAGAAAATATGCCTCGGATCTACTACAAGAGACTAGTATGTCAGTATGTCAACCAGTTGATACACCAGTAGAAGAATGTCTAAAATTGTGCGTTGAATCCAACCAGGTACCAGTTGACAAAGAAAGATACCAAAGACTTGTAGGGAGGTTGATGTACTTATCTCATACTAGACCAAATTTGGCTTATGCTTTAAGTATTGTTAGTCAATTTATGCATAATCTTGGAGAACAACATATGAATGCAGTTATTCACATTTTGAGATATATAAAGTCTGCTCCTGAAAAAGGAGTATTATTTACCAAAAATACAAACTATCAAAGTATAGAAGCATATACTGATGTTGATTGGGCTGGTGATAAGGGTGGCAGACGATCTGCTTCTGGCTACTTCACCTTTGTAGGAGATAATATTTTGATATGGAGAAGCAAGAAACAAAATGTTGTATCTCGCTCAAGTGCAGAAGCTGAATTTAGAGGTTTAACAAATGTACTTTGTGAGACACTATGGCTAAGACTTCTCTTACAAGATTTGGATTTACCTTCTGAACAACCTGTTCAAATATTTTGTGACAATAAAACAGCTTGTGAACAGGTTGTTCAACATGTTGAGGTAGATAGATTTTTTATCAAAGAAAAGTTACATGGAAAGATTTGTGGAATTACCAGAGATTCGTTCAGAAGATCAATTAGCTGACATTCTCACCAAAGCAGTCTCAAATCGAGTGTTCTTAAAGTTTTTAGACAAGTTGGGCATGTGGGACATGCATGCACCAACTTAAGGGGGAGTGTTGAGATAAATAAGAAAGTTATAAATATTTAAGGCAAAATAGGAAAGTAAATCAAAACCTAATATTGTAGCAATATCATATTAAATTAGTATCATTTTTTAGCTTTTTTATTTCTAGTATAAATACATGTATTTTATATGAATCAAATGTCAAAAAATACACAAATATTTTGCCTGTATCATTTGAACAACTCTTACCCTTTTAGATCTCTCTTTGATAAATTTGCCAATCACAATAAAGTCTATCCTTTTGTCAAAAGCTCTCATTTACCATCTGCTACTAACTGAGTAACTTACTAAATTTCAAATTTAAAATTAATTAAAAATAAATAAACGTACCCTTCAATTTACACAATCCAAAAGAGATTATAAAAGATGGAGCAAACTGATCAAGGAATTGGAATCAAAATATAGAATGCATCTGCCAAAACTAACATTCCACCATAACCTAACGATTCCGAAGACCACACTACTGACCATTCGTTGTCTCCTCCACAAACTGCGTACACACATACACATTAAAAAAAAAAAAAAAAGGTAGTAGTAGCAAAAGGTGTACCCAAGACCCTATCAAAGACCTAAATGCCAACCAATTTTCTTTCGACATCACTCTCTTAACCTTTGAAATGGTTATTTCTTTAATCCATGTACTGAAAATTGTACTATCTTAGCGAAAGAATTATCCTTACAATTGAACGAGTGAGATAGTAGTCATTGTGTCATGAGCAAGTGATGAATATAATATAATAATGTATAAAACTAACAAAATAATATAAATAACAAAAATTAGTATCAAATACATTGCTTTATTTTATAAAAAAATATTGATTCGTAAAATCATATTTATTTTATAAACGCTTTATAAAATACATTACGCCTTAAATCTCACTATTTTATGTCATTCACTCTCATACTACTGCTTCAAAAAAAGGGCGGGTAAGCCACTTGGGCGGGGTGCCCAATCACTTCTCGTGTTATAATTTGCATTATATGAGAAAATTGTCTTTTAACTCTTAAGAATAAAGTTTATACCTCATACCGTTGTGAGGTTTTCGTCTCACTTCATGCAAAAGAAAAAAACAAAAAAGATGCATTAAAGTGTAAAACTGCCTTTCAAACCTTTTTTCTTAGCCTAACAATTGACTTTCCTTTCTTTTAAGAACTTGTAATTTTTTTCCCTACTTTCTTAAGGATCTACGTACTCTTTTTTGTTCAAGTAACTTCGTCTTGTACTCACGGGTATAAGACTCCCAATTATATCAAATAATATTTAATCTTGTCATGGACCTATTGTATTCCTTTTTGTGTTGTAACCTATATTCATTTAATACACGTGTCAGAAAATTTGGGCAAGTAGATCGAAAGAAATACTGTTTACACGGTAGACCTTTATGTTCGTACCAGTCGTGATAGACTTTTAAGTATATAAACGTAAAGATTTTCATTACCACTTTATTTTTAAAAGAAGTTGTACTCTATACATCTATTGTTTTTATAAAAAAATATTTTTTAATTTTTTAAAGTGGTATATTTTATAATATTTAATTTAAAAAATATATATTTAAATTTATTTTTTAAATAAAAAATTTCAATTTCTCAATTTTTATTTTAATTTTTTAATAATAATTCTCACGTGACTTTTTAAGGAAGTAATTTTAAAATTAAAAAAATGAAATTAGTAGACAGGAAAAAATAATTAAAAAATTGATAATATTTTTTCAACAAAATTAATTATTTTTTTTAAAAAAAATTGTTTTAGGAAAAAAAATTAATATTTTAAAATTATCCCTTTAAAAATTTACATGAGAACCAAATTCTAAGAAATTTTTAATTTTTTTAGAAATTGAATTTAATTGTATTTTTTAAAAA
Organism: Elaeagnus macrophylla; assembly: GCA_029378325.1. Classification (NCBI taxonomy): domain Eukaryota; kingdom Viridiplantae; phylum Streptophyta; class Magnoliopsida; order Rosales; family Elaeagnaceae; genus Elaeagnus; species Elaeagnus macrophylla. The sequence continues at coordinate 103,995,469 of CM055640.1, forward strand.
ACTAGGAACCTAAAATATATTATTTGAAAGAAAATTAATTAAAATATTTCAATAAAAAAATAAGAGATTAATAGAATACTAAATTCATTTTAAAACAAACCAAACGAATAAAAATAGAAAACTTTTATAAAGATATTATTAGAAGAGATCAATAAACCTTATGATGTTTTCATAACTTCAAAATTTGAATCAGTCAAAAAAGTTATTATAATTAAATATTTATATATATTTGTATTGTATTAATTTAATGCATTTAAAGATATATATATATATATATATATATATATTATATATATATAGATGTTATTTTAATGAAAAAGTTTGTTAAATTAGTATTTTATTGTTTATTTTAATATTTATTGAAATTTTATAACAATTTTTATAATTTCTGTAGTTTTTTTTAAAATATTTATTAATATTAATAATATTTTTATAAAATTAAAAAATCAATATATATTTGTTTATGTGTATAAGAGAAACAAGAGATGTAGACAATAATAATGATATTTATTGGTGTTATCGGGTCACCATAGACAATTATTAAATGTACTAGATTTAAATCCGTACTTACTATGTATGGATCACTGAATAAAATATAATTATATTATTGAGTATTTATTTTGTAAGAATTATTATACCAACGTATAATTTATTAGATTATATATTTATTTTTTATTTTATGTTAATATTTTAATATTTAATTTAAAATATTAATATTATTTTTAAAATTAATATAACTAAGAGTCAATTATTTAAATTTAATAAATATATAATAGTATTGATAATTAAATAATAATTTATATCGTAAAATTTTTTATTTTATTTTAAAATTGTTTCTATTATAATAAAGTAAAAAATAATAAAATCAAGTAATTTTTTTAATGTATGGAGACAAAGATGCCACGTATAATCAATTATTAAATATGTACCATGTAGACATTTATCAATTTATTTTTTCTTTCAATTAGATATATACCACGTGATAAACATTGGTAGCTATATTATGCAAGTTTCAACTTTTCTAGCGTTAAAATTTTTAAAGCTAGGGCTAATTGTTTTAATATATAGAGCATATTCTCTATTTCAATAATGTAACACTTCCCTAGATAGTATTTACTATTTTCTACTCACTTATGAGAGTTTTTACTTTTTAGACTATAAAATATGGACGTGTGTTTCCTAGATATCTCATCTCTTATTCTATCCAGTATTTGAATACCTGAACACTCAGAATATTTGCATATATTCAGTCTACTATACTTATTGTATATGTGGATGATGTGATCGTAATTGAAAATTATCCTAAAGAAAGAAAATTTCTTCAAAGTTATTTATCTAGAGAATTTGAAATTAAAGACCTTGGGTTCTTAAAGTATTTTCTTGGGATTGAGGTTTCTCGATCAAAGGATAAATCTTTTTATCTCAAAAAAAATATGCCTTGGATCTACTACAAGAGACTGGTATGTCAGCATGTCAACCAGTTGATACACCAGTTGAAGAATGTCTAAAATTGTGTGTTGAATCTAATCAGGTACCAGTTCACAAAGAAAGATATCAAAGACTTGTAGGGAGGTTGATGTACTTATCTCATACTAGACCAGATTTAGCTTATGCTTTAAGTATTGTTAGTCAATTTATGCATAATCCTGAAAAACAACATATGAATGCAGTTATTCGCATTTTGAGATATCTAAAGTCTGCTCCTGAAAAAGGAGTATTATTTACCAGAAATACAAACTATCAAAGAATAGAAGCATATACTGATGTTGATTGGACTGGTAATAAGGGTGACAGGCGATCTACTTCTGGCTACTTCACCTTTGTAGGAGGTAATCTTGTGACATGGAGAAGCAATAAACAAAATGTTGTAGCTCGCTCAAGTGAAGAAGCTGAATTTAGAGGTTTAGCAAATGTATTTTTGAGACACTATGGCTAAGACTTCTCTTACAAGATTTGGGTTTGCCTTCTGAAAAAACCTGTTCAAATATTTTTTGACAATAAAACAGCGTGTGATATTGCACATAATCTAGTTCAACATGACCGTATAAAGCACGTCGAGGTAGATAGATTTTTTATCAAGAAAAAGTTACATGGAAAGATTGTGGAATTATCAGAGATTCATTCAGAAGATTAGTTAGCTGACATTCTCATCAAAGCAATCTCAAATCGAGTGTTCTTAAAGTTTTTAGACAAGTTGGGCATGTGGGACTTGCATGCACGAACTTGAGGGGGAGTGTTGAGATAAATAAGAAAGTTATAAATGTTTATGGCAAAATAGGAAAGTAAATCAAAATCTAATATGGTAGCAATATCATATTAAATTAGTATCATTTTTTAGCTTTCTTATTTCTAGTATAAATACATATATTTTGTATGAATCAAATATTAAGAAATATATAAATATTTTGCCTATATCATTTGAACAACTCTTACCCTTTTAGATCTCTCTTTGATAAATTTGCCAATCACAATAAAGTCTATCCTTTTGTCAAAAGCTCTCATTTACCATCTGCTACTAACTGAGTAACTTACTAAATTTAAAATTTAAAATTAATTAAAAAAAATAAACGTACCCTTCAATTTACAGAATCCAAAAGAGAATATAAAAGATAAATAATAAAAGATGGAGCAACCTGATCAAAGAATTGGAATCAAAATCTAGAATGCATCTCCCAAAACTAACATTCCACCATAACCTAACGATTCCGAAGACCTACTGACCATTCGTCGTCTCCTCCACAAACTGCGTACACACACACACATTAAAAAAAAAAAAAAAAAAAAAAAGGTAGTAGTAGCAAAAGGTGTACCCAAGACCCTATCAAAGACCTAAATGGTAGCCAATTTTCTTTCCACATCACTCTCTTAACCTTTGAAATGGTTATTTCTTTAATCCATGTACTGGAAATTATACTATCTTAGCAAAAGAATTATCCTTGCAATTGAACGAGTGGGATAGTAGTCATTGTGTCATGCTACGAGCAAGTAATGAATATAATATAATAATATATAAAACTAACAAAATAATAACAAAAATTAGTATCAAATACATTGCTTTATTTTATAAAAAAATATGATTTCGTAAAATTATATTTATTTTATAAACACTTATATAAAATACATTACGGCTTAAATCTCACTATTTTATGTCATTCACTCTCATACTACTACTTCAAAAAAAGGGCGGGTAAGCCACTTGGGCAGGGTGGCCAATCACTTCTCTTGTGTTATAATTTGCATTATGTGAGAAAATTGTCTTTAACTCTTAAGAATAAAGTTTATACCTCATACGTTGTGAGGTTTTCGTCTCACTTCATGCAAAAGAAAAAAACAAAAAAGATGCATTAAAGTGTAAAACTGCCTTTCAAACCTTTTTTCTTAGCCTAACAATTGACTTTCCTTTCTTTTAAGAACTTGTAATTTTTTTCCCTACTTTCTTAAGGATCTACGTACTTTTTTTTGTTCAAGTAACTTCGTCTTGTACTCACGGGTATAAGACTCCCAATTATATCAAATACTATTTAATCTTGTGATGGACCTATTGTATTCCTTTTTGTGTTGTAACCTATTATTAGCTAATGCTTATATTTGGTTTACAGAATAATTAAAATAATAATAATAATGAAAAGTAAATATTATTATTATTATTATTAATTAAAGATTGAATTATTATTACTTGCTTTGCAATTAAAGAGAAATAAAATTTGTTATTTTAAAGAGAAATAAAAAATTTCAATTTCTCAATTTTTTTTTAATTTTTTGATAATAATTCTCATGTGACTTTTTAAGGAAGTAATTTTAAAATTTAAAAAAAAAAAATGAAATTATTAGACAGGAAAAAATAATTAAAAAATTGATAATATTTTTTCAACAAAATTAATTATTTTTTTAAAAAAATTGTTTTAGGAAAAAAATTAATATTTCAAAATTATCCCTTTAAAAATTTACATGAAAACCATATTCTAAGAAATTTTTAATTTTTTGAGAAATTGAATTTAAATGTATTTTTAAAAAACTAGGAACCTAAAATGTATTATTTGAAAGAAAATTAATTAAAATATATCAATAAAAAAAATAAGAGATTAATAGAATACTAAATTTATTTTAAAACAAACCAAACCAATAAAAATAGAAAACTTATATAAAGTTATTGTTAGAAGAGATCAATAAACTTTATGCTGTTTTCATAACTTTAAAATTTGAATCAGTCAAAAAAGTTATTATAATTAAATGTTTATGTATATTTGTATTGTATTAATTTAGTGCATTTAAAGTTATATTATATAATTTATATTTTTGCTGTTGTTTATATATATATATATATATATAGATGTTATTTTAATGAAAAAGTTTGTTAAATTAGTATTTTATTGTTTATTTTAATATTTATTGAAATTTTATAACAATTTTTACAATTTCTGTAATTTTTTTAAAAATATTTATTAATATTAATAATATTTTTATAAAATTAAAAAATCAATATATATTTGTTTATGTGTATAAGCCACTACAGAACAATGAGAAACAAGAGATGTAGACAATAATAATGATATTGATTGGTGTTATCGGGTCACCATAGACAATTATTAGATGTACTAGATTTAAATCCGTACTTACTATAGTAGTGTTGATAATTAAATAATAATTTATATCGTAAAATTTTTTATTTTATTTTGATGTTATATTATAATAAAGTAAAAAACAATGAAGTCAAATAATTTTTTTAATGTATGGAGATAAAGATGCCACGTATAATCAATTATTAAATATGTACCATGTAGACATTTATCAATTTGTTTTTCTTTCAATTAAATACATACCACGTGATAAACATTGGTAGCTATATTATGCATGTTACAACTTTTGTAGCGTTAAAAATTTTAAAGCTAGAGCTAATTGTTTTAATATATAGAGCATATTCTCTATTTCAATAATGTAGCACTTCCCTAGATAGTATTTACTATTTTCTACTCACTTATGAGAGTTTTTACTTTTTAGACTATGAAATATGGACGTGTGTTTACTAGATATCTTATCTCTTATTCTATCCAGTATTTGAATACCTGAACACTCAGAATATTTGCATATATTCAGTCTCCACTATCCCCAAAAACTTGTTCTCCAATGAAGGCTGATAAGGGAGATGATTTGTCCTTGACTCTGCCTCTAGTGCTTGATGAGAAGCAACAAGAAACAAGATACAAACTAGAGGATATAGAATTAAGCCATCATAATAACAGCTTGAAATCCTCTTCTTTTCTGAAAACTTGTTTTAATGGAGTTAATGCTCTTTCAGGTCATAATTTTGCAATTTTATCTTCTCTCATCTTTCAGATGAAAATGCAGATTTCAAATATGGTTAAAAATGTTCAGATTCACAGACGTATTTTCGGAGAGTTTAAGAACAAAACATCATTCTTTATTGGTCAAACTCAAACATTCAAAACATAAAAATACTATTCTAATGCTATGTTGCTATATTAATTGCATTTGTTTAATTTTTCAGGCGTAGGGATACTTTCAGTTCCTTATGCTCTAGCTTCAGGAGGATGGCTAAGCTTGATACTTCTTTTCGCTATAGCATTTGCAGCCTATTATTCAGGCTTGTTAATCCAAAGGTGCATGGATTTCGATTCTGGTATAAGAACATACCTTGACATTGGCAAAAAGGCATTTGGAGACATTGGAAGAATAGTAATATCTATTGTCATGTACTTGGAGCTGTACATGGTGGCAACTGGCTTCTTAATTCTAGAAGGGGATAACTTACATAATCTATTTCCAAATCTGGTAATTGAAATAACAGGATTAACAATTGGTGGAAAGCAATTGCTTGTGATATTGGTTGCCTTTGTTATTTTGCCAACTGTTTGGTTAGATAACTTAAGCCTTCTTTCATATATCTCGGCCAGTGGTGTTCTAGCCTCTGTTATCATTCTAGGCTCCATTTTGTGGACTGGTGCTTTTGATGGAATTGGATTCCATCAAAAAGGAGTGCTTCTTAATTGGAATGGAATCCCCTCTGCTGTTAGCTTGTTTGCCTTTTGTTATTGTGCTCATCCAGTGTTTCCTACTCTCTACACTTCCATGAAAAACAAAGGACATTTCTCTAATGTAAGTATAAATACAAGATAAATATTTATTTCCAAATTATGTCTCCTGTAATAGGCCACATTTTTAACATGTAGTTGTTGTTGTTGTTATAAGTGTTATTACAAACTCTCAAAAGCATAAAAATGCCTTAAACTATGTTGATTAATACTTACTATAAGTCTTATGCTTAATCACTGCAGGTTCTAGTTCTGTGTTTTACATTGTGCACCATTACTTATGCATCAATGGCCGTTTTTGGGTACTTAATGTTTGGGTCAGAGATACAATCACAGATTACTTTGAATCTTCCAACAGGAAAACTAAGCTCAAGAATAGCAATATACACTACTTTGGTCAATCCCTTAGCAAAATATGCATTGATGGCAACACCAATTATTGATGCTGTCAAAAGTAGTCTGCAAAATAGGTTCAACACAAGACTACTCGGGCTATTAGTAAGTACCACCTTAGTGATCAGCACTGTCGTAGTGGCCTTGGCTATACCACTTTTTGCATCTCTAATGTCACTGGTTGGTGCATTTTTGAGTGTCACAGCTTCTATAGTCCTGCCTTGCTTATGTTACTTGAAGATTACGGGCAAGTACAGAGTATTTGGATGCGAATTGTTGATTTGTGGGTGCATAATATTAATGGGTGTCATGGTAGTTGTATTTGGGACCTATACATCACTCTTAGAAATAATAGGTCATTTTCAGATATAAAAAGGCTAAAGCCATTATTTTTAGTTTTGTAGTATAGTTAGCTTTCTTCCTTCCTCTCGGCCTTTATCCACTTGTGAGTTAGACTACATTATACATACATCTTGTATTTACTAGCCGATGCAATTCAGTCTAGTTTGTGCTGTTTTAACATTTTAAATCTTCAGTTGTATGTTTCAGATTTAGCTTTATGTGGTATAATATTACAGATCTATTATCACTATTACCCTTTTAGATCTCTCTTTGATAAACTTGCCAATCAAAATAAAGTCTATCATTTTGTCAAAAGCTCTCATTTACTATCTGCTACTAACCGAGTAACTTACTAAATTTCAAATTTAAAATTAATTTAAAAAAATAAACGTACCTTTCAATTTACACAATGCAAAAGAGATTATAAAAGATGGAGCAAACTGACCAAGGAATTGGAATCAAAATCTAGAATGCATCTCCCAAAACTAACATTCCACCATAACCTAACGATTTTGAAGACCACACTACTGACCATTCGTTGTCTCCTCCACAAACTGCGTACACACACACACATAAAAAAAAAAAAAAAAAAAAAGGGTAGTAGTAGCAAAAGGTATATCCAAGACCCTATCATAGACTTAAATGCTAGCCAATTTTCTTTCAATATCACTCTCTTAACCTTTGAAATGGTTATTTCTTTAATCCATGTGATGAAAATTGTACTATTTTAACCAAAGAATTATCCTTGCAATTGAATGAGTGAAATAGTAGTCATTGTATCATGCTACGAAGTAATGATTAATATAATATAATAATATATAAAATTAATAAAATAATATAAATAACAAAAATTAGTATCAAATACATTGCTTTATTTTATAAAAAAATATGATTTCGTAAAATTATATTTATTTTATAAACACTTGTATAAAATACATTATGCCTTAAATCTCACTATTTTATGTCATTCACGCTCATACTACTACTTCAAAAAAAGGGCGGGTATGCCACTTGGGCGGGGTCCAATCACTTCTCTTGTATTATAATTAGGCACCCTTTAAGCTCTCACTTTCGAATTTTTCGGCCAACATTCTAAAAAAAAAAAAAAGAAATAAGTTACCAAAAAAATTAAAAATTAAAAATTAATAAATGAAAGTCGGCGGCCCTAATGAGTTAAACATAATGAGTAGCAGGAGCTGCCAAGCACCATGAATGAAAATATCTCTATTTTTTTAATATTTTATTGAAATTTTCATAAAGCGAAATTATTATTTTTTGGGTCCAATAGAGCGAAATTATTGATATGATAATGTTGTTTAAAAATATTATCCCAATTTTCATAAATTTCTCAATATTTTTATGAAATATCAAAAAATGTTTTTTTTTTTTTATAATATTGTGTTGTAATTTTTTAAAATTTGGTTGGAAACTTTGAAAGCATTAAAATTATCATATGATTATATAGCAAAATATTAGTCCAAATATTTAATTTTTTCAAATTAAAAGTAAATAATTTATTATTTTTATTATGTATAAGTCAATATTTATGTAAATGAAATTAATTTTATTTTTCTCAAAATTTTCACATTTACTTTGTAGTAATTATTTAATTATAACTCATTAAATTGTTATACATTTGTATTACTTAATTATGTAGTCTTTTTTTTTTTTTTCAATTATCTATTTATCATCTCCCGTGCTACTTTATATTTTTTAATTTATGTAATTCTTATTTTAAATTATTATTTACTATTATTATTATTATTATTATTATTATTTAATTTTAATACAATTTGTATAGATATTATGAAAATAAAAAATTATTTTAATCATTATATATATATATATATATTTGAATCACAAATACAATATTTAAATTAATTTTTTTAATTAATTTAGATTATTTATTACTTATTTCAATAATTTTAATAAAAACATATAAAAATTTAAAAATAATATAATTTTAATAATTTTAACAAATTTTCTTCATATATCAATATTATACTCTTAATATTTTCGTAAAATTAAAAATTAAAGTCTTTCATATTTCTATAATATTTATATGTTCGTCCATGCTTAGCACTTGCAGTAATGAAAATTCAAGGGACCTGATAGCAAGAAGTTGAGATAATGGTGGACGTGTCAAAGGGGTGAGTGGGAGATCCCCAGCCGAAGGTCCTAAGATTTTCATCAATGAGATGGCCATGCATAACTTCAAATCATATGCCAATGAGCAATGCATTGGCCCTTTTCATAAGGTTCTTTAGGGTTCTATCCTTGTTTTTTTTTTTTTTTGAAATTTTTAATTGGAACTATGAAATTAACTTTAGTTAAAGGTAAATTTGTCTTAAACCTGCAATTTCATCAATTAATTCTCTAATTTTTGTTATGGTCGTTGTATCAGAGCTTTTTAACAATTTTTTTTCCTGATGAAAGTCAAGTCGCACTTCATTTCAAGATAAATAAAATATAAATATAATATAATACATTTAAACGATTAAACGCTTATAGCATTTTAACCAAGTGAATAGAAAATGAAAATTGTTCGAAACTAGCTTATTAAACACAACAACTAACTTAACAAATCTCAAAAAAGAGCAGGAAAAGGTGTACCCATTACCCAAGACCCTATCAAAGACCTAAATGCTAGCCAACTTTCTTCCAACATGCACTATCTTAACCTTTGGAATGGTCATTCCTTGAATCTATAGTAATGGATGGAAATTGTACTCTCTTAGCCAAAGAAGTATCCTTGCAATTGAACAAGTGGGATAGAAGTCATTGTATTATTCTAGGAGGTAGTGTAACTAATAAACTGACATAAATAGTAAAAATTAGTATCAAAATACATAATTTTATTTTATACTAAAAAATAATTTTGTAAAATTATATTGAAAAAATAACAAAAATAACACTTTTTAAAACTTGTAATAACAAATATAACACTTCATTGTGTTTAAACTTATATTTTCACAATTAAAAAAATAATTGATATAACATTTTTCTTTAAACACCTGTTCCATTGAAATTGAACGATAACAATTTAGACTTGTTTAATGTTGAACGTTCAATATTATATGTTCAAAGTTAAACGTTCAATATTATTAGGGTACTAGTTTTATTATTATATATTTTATGGGTGTTATTTTTGATAATTTCTCAATTATATTTACTTTATTAACACTTATTGAAGTTATTTTTGGTAAAATACATTACGCCTTAAATCTCACTATTTTATGTCATTTTGCTCTCATACTATTAGGGGTATCCAAAAATCGAACAAAACTATTTAAAGTTAAAAAATTGGATCGAATTGGATAGTTTTATGAAACATATGGTCCAGTCCAGTTAAAATTAACTTAAACTTTTGATGAAACGATCCAGTCCAATTTTGTAAATTTTTTAACCTATCGAACCGGACTGGACCATTATAAATAATATATTAAAAAATTATTTTTAAAAATATATTTATATTATTACTTTTTTAAAAATAAAAAAGTTATATATTATAATTTTGATTTAACTTTTAAGAATATTATATATTATATAATATATATATAATATATATTATAAAAAAAAAATTGATTTAAGAGAGATAAGACTTAAGAGTATCAAAAAGCAAAACATTTCTAATTTCTTCTCTATTTGGGTTCCTATTTCCTAGGCACGAAGAAAAAATCTTAATTGATCAATATTGACATTCCTAATTAATAAATTATTATGTGAAATTTTTTTTTGTTATATATATCACATTATAATTTGATTGCATTCTTAATTATGGAAAAATGAAAAAAAAAGTTATAGATTAGGAAAATAAAAAAGTTTTGAAAATCGTTAATTAAATTGGATTAACCGTTCGATTACAACATTTTTATTAGTTAAACGTCTGATTTGATTAAATTCTTTTTACTATAAATTAGACCAACACTCCTACGTAGTTCTGCTTCAATAAAAGGGTGGGTAAGCCACATGGGCTGAGTGCGAACCACTGGGGATCACTTCTTTTGTATTTTGATTAGGCACCCTTTTTTTTTTTTTTTTTTAAGATAATTAGGCACCCTTTAAATTGTACTCTCTTAGCCGATTACTTCTTAAAAATTTTGCTATTTTTTATTATTATAAATAAGTAATATAAAAAAATTTAAATAAATTTTTTAAAGTGTTAATTAACACAAAAATACGATACAAATAACACGAATAAATACGATACGATTGATATGCCGACTGTAAACTCACTTTCGAATTTTCCTGCAAACATTCTAAAAAAATAAAATAAAAGAAATAAGTTACCAAAGAAATTAATAATTAATAAATCAAAGTTGGTGGCCCTAATGAGTTAAATATAATGAGTAGCAGGAGCTGCTTAGCACCAAGAATGAAAATATCTCGATTTTTTTTTAATATTTTACTGTAATTTTCATAAAGCAAAATTATTAGTTTTTGGGTCCAATAAAGCGAAATTATTGATATGATAATGTTGTTTAAACAAAAATTATCCCAATTTCCATAAATTCCTCAATATTTTTATGAAATATCAAAAAATGTTTTTGTTGTTGCTGTTGTTGATGATAATGTCATGTGTTGTAATTTTTTGAAATTTGGTTGGAAACTTTGAAAGCATTAAAATTATCGATATGATTATATAAAATATTAGTTTAAATATTTAATTTTGTTAAATTTATTTTTTGTATTATGTATAAGTCAATATTTATGTAAATAAAATTAATTTTATTTTTCTCAAAATTTTTTCTCAATACTTTTTTTTTTTCAATTATATATTTATCATCTTCGATACTGCTTTATATTTTTAACTTATGTAATTTTTATTTTAAAATGATTATTTACTATTATTTTTATTTTTATTTAATTTTAATACAATTTATATAGATATTATGAAAATAAAAGAAAAAAATTTTAATGAAAAAATTATTTTAATCATTATACATTTATAATATATATATATTTGAATCACACATACAATAATTAAATAATTTTTTTAATTAATTTAGATTATTTATTATTTATTTCAGTAATTTTAATAAAAATATGTAAAAATTTAAAAATAATTTTAACAAATTTTCTTCATATATCAATATTAAACTCTTAATATTTTCGTAAAATTAAAAATTAAAGTCTTTCATATTTCCATCATATCTATATATTCGTCCATGCTTAGCACTGTAGTAATGAAAGTTCAGGGGACTTGAGAGCCAGAGAACGAGGTAATGGCGGACAAGTAGGAGGGCATCAGTGGAGGATCCACAGGCAAAGGTCGTAGGATTTTCATCAACGAGACGGTCATGCATAACTTCAAATCATATGTCGACGAGCAACGCATTGGCCCTTTTCACAAGATTTTTCATTTTTTTTGTCATTTTTTATTGGAATTATGAAATCAACTTTAACTGTAAAATTCTCCCTCACCTGCAATTTCATCAATTAATAATATAATTTTCGTTGTGGTTTTCGTATTAGATCTTCTCCATAATTATTTTTTTCCTGTCGGAAGGTCAAGATAAAATAAAATAGGAAGAATAACAAAATTAACACGTCTCAAAATTTTTAATAACAAAATTAGCATTTTTTTTATTTAAATTTATATTTTTATAATTAAAAAAAATGATTAATATGTCATTTTTTTTTAAACATCCATACAATTAGAATTGAACGACGATAATTTAGACTCGTTTAATATTGAACGTTCAATATTTTTCGTTCAAATTAAATATTAAACGTTTAATATTTTACGTTCAAATTAAATATCGAACGTTTGAACGTTTAATATTATCGGAGTATTAGTTTTATTAATATAAATTTTAGGGGTACTATTTTTAATAATTTTTCAATAAAATAAAATAAAATCGAGAAAAACAATGGATTAAAATGAAATAAAATGAAAAACATAAAATAAAATCGATTAAAATGAAAAACTCGAAACCGAGTAGGGGAGGATAAACAGAGCACCACTAGGAACCCCACAGAAGCACCACCAGGTGCTGGAGAACGGCACAACCAACACATCCCAAACAGAGCACTACCAGGAACCCCACAGAAGCACCACCAGACGTGGCAACCAGGCACGGCATAAACAGCCCACCAAACTTTACCAGATCTGCAATGATCAGACGATTGCGACTGAACTAGATTACACACAAACTGCACCAGACGGCACTGCAAACAACAAACGACACCACCACACTAGACAGAAGCCTCCTTCTCCATACGAAAAACAAAACTGTAAGCAATAAAATTGACAGTGACCAGCAACCAAATGGCAGAGACGACCAGACAGCAAGGATGGCCAGACCCCTGCCGACGGCCATTGAAACCAAAAAACACTAAATCCTAGGCATAATTGAAAGAGTTTGACATTTGAAATGTTAGAGAGAGAAACATTCTCAGTAGCTGTTGGACCTAATGGAAGCGAGAAAAGTAATGCCATAGATGCCATGTTCTTTATATTAGGAAAACGAGCTAAATAGGTATTCCTATTTTTTATTGACTTATCTATTTATTTGATTATTAACGTATTAAGTTAAAATATTGCTATTTAATTCTTAACTTTCCTATTCATAGAATTTAGTTCTCAATTTTTATGAATTTAATTTAAAATTTAAATTTTTGCTAAATTTATTTAACAATATTATATTTAATTATTATATTATTGAAAAGTTGAGAACCAATTTATAACTTTTTTCATAAATTAAGAGTTAAATTATGTATTTTTAAATAAGTTCAGGACCAAATGAATTAAAAAATTTATTCTATCACATTTTAAGTATAACATCGTTAAATTAATTTATTAAAAATTGTAATTTAGATTAAATTTGTCAAATTTTTAAATATTAGGGACTAAATTATATTAATTGAAAAATTTGTGACAAAATTAAATTTTAAATAAATTAGGGCACAAATAAATAGACAAGCCTTTCGTATCTGTTGTTATTTTATTGGATAATTATTTGTATCTTCGTAATGTAACGGAAAGCCTCTAAACTTAAGGTTTATATTTTGTTTAAGCTATTGTGATAGACAAACAATCATTTTATACCTCAAACATATTTTGTATTTTCCTATTGAAGCAATTAAAAATTGTTTAGATGCTACTAAACAAGGTTTCAAAACTCGTCCATAATTCTACAAACCACCAAAATTTTTATAATGTTGGCGTCTTAGTTCGTTTTCAGGAGATCTTTGATATGGTAAATTCACCTTTCTCGTGCGTTTTTTTTCGAAAACATTCAGGCATTCTTGTGTCTTTATTCATTAGTTGAAAACACAAGGAAAGAAAACACTAAATTTTTCTCGGCTTGATGTGCCCTTTACTCGGTTACAGTAGTACTACTTAGCAATGGAAAAGTCCAATTACCAAATCTTTCCTGGGATCTATCGAGTGAAAAGTTCCTTGTTTCTTCCTTAATATTCAGAAAAAATTGCAGGAGTTGTTTTAGTAACCAAATGGTACAAATAGGGGCAGAGCCAGATGCTTCCTGGAATCTATTGAGATCTTTCCTGGAATCTATTGTTTCAGTAACCAAATGGTATACATATACGGAAAATTTTCACAAAGGAGATCTATTCTTTCATTCCAAAATGTGCCTACCCATTTTATATGATGGACGAAATTGATGGTGCTTTAAGTTTTTTCAGTACTTCAGCTTAACCTTTTAACAAACAATAAATTAACAAAATTAATATTGTAAGGTTTATTTTGTATTGGCAATTTTCGTGGACAAAATGTTTGATTGTAATCTAGAATAGGAATTCAACAATTATTCAGACCACACGTGATGATGGAGTCACCAAGCTTGCAACGCCCATATGACAGGTATAATATTCCATCATGCATACATCTGCACACAATTGAGCACGATACTTAGTATGGATCGTAACGAAAAATGTATTGTGCACATGTTGGTCGATCGATCGAGAGTATTGTTCGATCGATCGAGTGATCGATCGATCGAGACTGAGACAACTTCGATCTAGGTGCTCTCTGTTTGGACTGGATCGATCGAGCAATTGGACCGATCGATCGAACCATGTTCGATCGATCGAGTATAGAACAACTTCGATCCAGGTTCTCTCTGTTTAAGTTAGATCGATCGAGTTTTGTGTATCGATCGATCGAGACCTTCTCGATCGATCGAGACGGCCTGTCGATCGATCGAGCCAGTATTATATTCCTACTCAAACTCTATTTCTTAATTCGACCCTTATGTTTCTTTTACCTAATTGACCACATTTAATGTTAAGAACAGTATTCTTATTTGAGGATAATTGTGGTAATTGGTAAATCCTGATAGGAAAAGAGTTATAGTGAATTGCAAATCCTATTTGAACTAGGATTGGACTCTATATAAGTGAAGGGATGTTTATGCATAATCAATTAACTTGAGCATTTAGAATTACATAGCACTAATACTTTCTAGCATCTGAATTGTGCTTATTCTCTTCATCTATTGTTCTTAGGCTTTCTCATGTTATATTCATATGCCTAATTGATTTGCATGATATTGAGCTTAATTGAATGTTCTAGGGTTTGCTAGCTGATATAGTTTTTACATCGCATGTTAGTATATTTGCTAGTTAGGATTATTCATTGTTTGAATCCGCTCTAGGACACGCATTGCACTTGTGTTATTGTGCTAACGTTACAGGTGACGGCTTCAGTATTTCGTGTGACTCGAAATTACTGAAGGTGACGGGTTCGGTTGATCTTGTGTGACTCAAGTAGATCGGAACGTTGGTCCGGATCCAGACATCTAACTATTGGAGGCTGTGAAAGGAGCAAGCGGCTCGTAAGTAAATTACAGAAAGGGGGATCTATCTGCGACGGGTAGTTCTGGACTCTATGGTTGTAATTGAACATTATTTTCATAGTGGATAGTTAGGTGGTCCGGTGGACCGGTGGTTTTCCTCTTAGGTCATTGTTGTGGCCTAGGTTGTTTCCACCTAAAAATATCGTGTGTTGTTTTATTATTCCGCATTTATCTTTACACGCGATTGCATGTCTGGCCGTTGTGATTAGATTATATAATATTTGTTGAAAATTGAAAATAACCTATTCACCCCCCTCTAGGCTTATTAGATCCGTAATTAAAAACTTTTTCAAACATCATACGTTATTCATTTGTATTGTTCATCTGGTGTACGTTGTAGACTTCAAAAATGTATCAATTGTGGGACATTGTGTGAAGGACCGGACAAAAGAAGCAATTTTCATAATCATCGATCAGGTAAATTTAAGTAAACATTTATGTGAAGGACCATCAACCCACGTAGTTTTTGGGCTTTGTGAAAAGGCTGCTGGATTGCAGGTTTCTTAATATGCATGACATGAAAGTAGTCAGTGAATTACTCAAATAGCAAAGATTTGAGTAAAAAAGCTTTTTAGACTTAAATAGCACTTTTTGAACCTAAAACGGTGAGTTTCATTTATATAATATATATGATTTTTACCAAAATATCCAGTATTCATAAAAACCTCGCCATTTCCGTGTTTCCTTTAAAGCTTATGGTTTTGTACATTCACATTTTGTATGTACAGGTTACATACATATTTATTTTGTATGTAACCTGTACATTCACATTTTGTATGTACAGGTCATGTGAATGTACAGGTTACATACAAATTTATTTTGTATGTAACCTGTACATACAAATTTATTTTGTATGTAAATTTGTATGTAACCTGTACATACAAATTTGTATGTAACCTGTACATACAAATTTGTATGTAACATTTACATACAAATTTGTATGTAACCTGTACATTCACATTTTGTATGTAATCTGTACATTCACATTTTGTAAGCTGTTTAAAACAACAATAACATACAAACAATACAATGCATTTCATGTGAATGTACAGGTTACATACAAAATAAATTTGTATGTAACCTGTACATACAAATTTATTTTGTATGTAAATTTGTATGTAACATGTACATACAAATTTGTATGTAACCTGTACATTCATATTTTGTAAGCTGTTTAAAACAACAATAACATACAAACAATACAATGCATTTCATGTGAATGTACAGGTTCACATTTTGCAGGAAGAACAGTTTGTATGTACAGGTAATCTGTACATACAAAATGTGAATGTACAGGTTACATACAAAATAAATGTGTATGTAACCTGTACATACAAAATGTGAATGTACATAAGCTGTTCTTCTTCTTCTTCTTCTTCTTCTAGTGGGTGATTGCTCTACTACTCCCTCTCTCCTACAAATTTATGTAACCTGTACATACAAATTTATTTTGTATGTAAATTTGTATGTAACCTGTACATACAAATGTGTATGTAACCTGTACATACAAATTTATTTTGTATGTAAATTTGTATGTAACCTGTACATACAAATTTGTATGTAACCTGTACATACAAATTTGTATGTAACCTGTACATTCACATTTTGTATGTAACCTGTACATTCACATTTTGTAAGCTGTTCAAACAACAATAGTCGAAATAATTTTGTATGTAACCTGTACATTCACATTTTGCAAAAAGAACAGTTCGTATGTACAGGTAACCTGTACATACAAAATGTGAATGTACAGGTTACATACAAAATAAATATGTATGTAACCTGTACATACAAAATGTGAATATACAAATTCCATAAACTGTTCTTCTTCTCCAGTGGGTGATTGCAGACATAGTCGAAAGCATCAAACTTAATCAGAATCATAAATAATCAAACTTAATTAGAATCACAAATATTTCGATCCACTTCCAATAAATATACGATAGATTTAATAATTCACAAAAGTTTACATCTTTAATGCAATTTATACCAGTTCCTCTATAATTCTGCGTTGGAAAATTTTATGAACCTTCAGTTACGACATTTTCGATTTCCTTCTGCGTTGGATTTGGAGGTTAAAAGTGTCACTTATATCTTGCCAAAACACAATCGTTTTGCTATATTAGACAAAAAATTAGTTTCCAGCAGATATATATCATTCTGGGTAATTAAATGGAAAGTAGTTCCGTGTTTATGATCTTGTATATAATTTACATTTATTTTTATATGTTTATAGTGGATATTTTGTTGGATTTTAGAAATCCTGTGTATGTTGATCAATCTATGTAGAGGAGCAATGTATGTTCTAGCTATTGATCGGTATGCTCCCTTTGGCCAATAAAAATAATAATAAATAAATAAATAAATTTAATCATATATTCTTTATTGTCCCTTCTCTAGTTAAAACAGTAAAATGATGAGCCTCATTTTTTAGATAGTATAAACATATTAGTTATATATTATTGGCATTATTTTTGTAATTATTAATGAGTTATTTTTATTATTAAAAATTTTAAAAGTATTAATTTTATTGTTAAAAAAAACACAAGAAAAAAATTGAGTATCGAGAAATAATTAAACGCTACTAAAAAAAAAAAACAATAAGAAGAAGAGAAATGTTTCTTGGCCCGTAAATCCATCTAATAGGGCCTGTCAAATTTGGTTATAGGTCCTACAAAAAAAAAACAAATATAACTATTCATAAAATATTATTCTATTATTAGTTAAGAATTAATCAAATATAATATTTTTAAGACAAATTTGTTACTCTTACAATAATAATTTAAAGTACAAATAGAGTTATAGGTAATATGTTCTTAAGATACATTGGATCCAAAATTTTCGTTACAATCTGTAGTTACAATCTATAATTTTTACATGTAATACAGAGATATCTGAACTTCATAATGAAAATAAGAACAATAATATTAGATGAGGATTTAAGAAAATAATTTTCTTAGAATTGGAATGTTTTTGATGTTATATTTTGCCATAGAATGAACTATATTTATAAAGTTCGAAAAGGTAGGAATTATACCCTTTCATTTATGTACTTTTATTTTCAAGACCTTCAAATTACACATGTATGAAAGGATATGTTTTTCACTAAGAGGCACCAAAGCTAACGGTATGACTTTATTAGACACAATGCTTGAATGAAATAACATTAGTTACCGTTGGTTTCGTTGAATATGTATATTTTTCTAACAATCCTCTATTTCAAAATAAATATAATTTTAAAAATATTGATATTTTAGAAAAATAAATACATAGTTATAGGTATTTTTTAGACTTTGGACCTACAGTTAGTATAAAGATGTCAAAGCTTCATAAGGTGCGATGGACCAAGGACCTTATGTGAGTAACCGGATATATTTATACATATTTATTTTCAAATCTTAAGACTATTGTGAAGTTTTTCGGCCCTGCACATTTATGGCCTCGTGCTATCCTAGTCATCAATGAGTGTCATCGAACAGGTCTTAGTATCTTAGGAAGAGGCCCTACTTCAACACTCACTTTAGGAAAGTCTATCAAGGATGTTCACGTCATACATCCCAATCCTAAGATTTACAAACTTATTAAGAGTTTGTACTCAACTTCAATAACAGACAAACCTACATTACTAGAATCAATAACATTGGAAATGGGATAAAAAAAAATTCTAACATTCATTCAAATCACTCATTCAACTTATTCTTCCATTGAACCTAGTCTGTATTTCAAAACCTAGGTTGGGTTTCTATTGGAGGTGATCAATATATTAATGAGACCCTAATCTCATTCCTTTTGATGTTTTTTTTTTCTCATTTCTCGAGAAAGTTCTTTTGTCAAAAGATCTGCCAGATTTTCAATTGACTTCACATATGTTACACTAACTACTCCATCTTTGATTAGTTCCTTGACATAATTAAGTCTAAAACTAATATGTCTTGAATTTTTATTGTATGTCTTACTTGTTGCAGGCGCTAGAGTGGCTTGGCTATCACAATAGATAGTAATTGCGTTAGAGTGGCTTGGCTATCACAATAGATAGTAATTGCGTTAGAATGGCTTGACTATCACAATAGATAATAATTGATGGAGTTAGCTTATTCCATAATGGAATTTTCATTAACAAATTCTTAAGCCTGTGCCTCTTTACATGCATCACTAAGAGCAATTAACTCCAATTCCATTATAGAATGAGATATACAAGTTTGTTCCTTGGAACCCCAAGAAACTGATCAACCACTAATGGTGAATATCCAGTAACTAATAGATTTGAATTCCATATCAGCATTCCAATTAGCATCACTATATCCTTCCAATATTTATGTGTATCCTTGATAATGCAATCTATAATCTACTGTTCCTTTCAAATGCTTAAAGATTACAAAATATGACATTCCAGTGCTGTTACTAGTAAATCTGCTCAGCATGCCAACAAACTTCTTGTTAGTATTTTTTACTAACTTCTTGTTAGGATCATAAGGATTAGAGACTGGCCTAACATTAAAGTGTCCAAATTTTTTCAATACATTTTTCACATAATTAGATTGTGATAATGCCAAAACATTATCTTACCTTTTGATCTTAATGTCTAAGATCTAGGAGTGTCCAAAAACCGAACCAAACCGAAAAAAATCGAAAAACTGAACCGGACAGTTTAATAAGTGAAATGGTTCGGTCCGATTTTTTATTTTTCAAACTATTTGACTAACGGTTCAGTCCGATTTTTCGAAATTTCAAACCGAACTGAACCAAACCGAACCAAAATTTAAAATTACTTTTAATATATATATATATATCAATTAACAGTGTTAATCCATCAAACATAACACTCTTAAAGTAGCCCAACGTTATAGACAGAACACATCCCTCCTCGTCCTCAGCTTCTCCGCCCTAATGGGCAGAGGAGAATCCTCTTATATGGTTCCATACATTATCCCAGAAACACTCCTAAGGTACCCACTTTTAATTTCCCAAATTTTCCATTTTTTTCCCCTAAATATTTGTTTTTGCTTGCAAAGCTTGCACCTTTTCCCCTACTTTTTATTACTGATTTATTTTGAAGAATGTGGTCTTATTTTAGATGTGGGAAGATCTGATAGAGAAGGCAAACGATGGAGGTCTAGTTGTTATCGAAACTTATGTTTTCTAGAATGTGCATGAGCCTTCTCTTGGCAATGTACTTTTTATCTTCACACCCTCTTATACTATTCAATGTTGCATGTATGCTCTATTTTGTCCATCTTACACTGATTTATTTGTATTTCAGTACAATTTTGAAGGAAGATATGATCTGGTTAGGTTCATAAAAATGATTAAGAAGGCTGGACTCTTTGCTAATCTTCGCATTGGACCTTATGTTTGTGCAGAATAAAATTTTGGGTACTCACTTTTTTTTTTCTTTCATTGGCTTATCTTTTTCTAGATCTGTCTATCCGTTTTACTCTCCTTTTCTTTTTGGAAGTGAGGGTATTAACTGAGAAATTTCTTATAATCTTGTTTAGTTACTTGTTATTTTACTTTTCTAGTGAGTAATTTTGTAGCATGGGGTTGGATGTAACTGAGATTTACTTTACCATTGTTGCTCTAAAATTTTCTGATTTATATATGTGCAGAGGGTTTCCTGTTTGGCTAAAGTATGTTCCTGGCATCAGTTTCAGAACAGATAATGAGCCATTCACACTGGAAGGTTATACACTATTTTTTATGTTGTGACTTGTGAGTAATACAACACTGATTCTATTACATCAAAATATACAAGCAATACTGACTACTTCAACAAAAAGTAAGTGGTCTTGATATCTTTTTAAATGTATTGTTCTTAATTATTTCAGATATCGAGCTGTGACAAGTGCATACTATAGAGATGTTGTTGGGGCTTTGTTAGTTTACGACATAACCAAGTGTCAGTCATTCTTTTTAATGCTATGACAAGTCTCATTATCCTTTGCATTGTTGTAACCATCTATATGAGTATTAAAACCGTTAACCAAACTAAACCAAACCGGACCAAACCGTTCGGTTTTAAAATTTTATTAGTCAATCGGTTCGGTTCGGTTTGGTTAAATTAATATGTTCGGTTCGGGTTGGTTATTTTTTTTTTACCAGAAATCGGACCGGACCGGACCGCGGACACCCCTATTAAGATCACATTAGCCTCTCTCGTATCTTTCATTTCAAAATTAGTAGAAAAAAATCTCTTGATTTTTTCAACATAATCTAGGTTAGTCCTAAATATAAGCATATCATCAACATACAAGCAAATAATAACACCACGATTTTTATCAAATTTACAATAAATACATTTGTTTGCCTCATTTATAGAAAAACTATTTGACAGTATTACTTGATCAAATTTTTCATATCATTGGTTAGGAGCTTGATTTAAGCGATAAAAGGTTTTAATAAGTGTATGAACTTTCCTTTCTTGGCCTGGTTGCATATAACCTTTTGATTGCTCCATATAATTTTTTTTTATCTAGATCTCTATTCAAAAAAGCTATTTTAACATCCATCTTGTAAGTCCTTTTATACCTTTGTTGGTGTTCCCGTGTGCAAAACACAGAGTTTATTTATTTTACTTAGCATTTTTGTCTACCTCTTTATATGGTAATTTGCTTATGATCAGTATCGCACACACTCATGTAGATTCTAACATTGTGTATGTTTGTATGTTACACACACTACAAGGTGGTTAGGAGCATGTAGTTTGCATGTTAAAATGTGTTTTTATATGCATGTATTTTCCTGAGTTAGTGGGTGTTTATGGATTTTTATTTGGTGAAGTTTTGGCTTAAAAAAATTTGTTTTTGTAAGCTCCTAAGGACCTCATAAGTGGTTATGGGTTAGCGATCATACACAGGGTGGTATTGTGACTTGTTGGACTTCACCAATATCTTTGGGGGGTTAGTGGAGGTGGTCTGCTAGGTCTCACGGTGGTGTGCAATGAGGTGGATGCGAGGGTCCGAAAAATTAAAAAATTAGCTATAAATGCCCCCTTATCCCTCTTATTATTCACACCTTTACATCTCTCCATACACCCTCTTATCCTTTAACTCACCACTTTCTCATATATTTCTAATATGACATATTTGGCGTTGTGTATTTTTCAAACCAGTAAAAAATAATTTTTGGCGTATTTGAAAATCATTTTATATTTTCGTTATCAATAATATGTTGAGTGTGGTTTCGTATTGTGATTAGGACGTGATATTCTCTTTGTAAAATATTTTCTAAAGGTGATTTCATATTGTTAATAAATCAAGTATTTTTTTGTAAGGAAGTACGAGATGGTGATGGAGTTTGATTAAATATTTTTATCAAATGGAGTTTTCATAATAACAATATATCGAGTGTATTTTGTGTTGTTATTACAAGGTAGAATTTTTGTGTCAACAATACGTCGCGTGTATTTTCATATTGTTCATACGAAGTGTTTATTCTAAAATCATACTTTGGGTAAACTGCATAAATTATATATTGTACATATATACTGATTACATATATTTGTATCATACTATGTAGTGGTGTGGCTTTGAAGATGAGCCAAATTTAGTGAGGATCAAAGTATTTGTGGAAGCAGCTGATGATAACAGACTAAACAGTTAGAACATGTGGTCCCTAGCTAATAGAGGTATTTGGAATTTTATTTTTATCGAGTATGTAGTAACTATTTATTACTTTTAGAAAATTTAGCTGTTGAGTAGTTGCCTTAAGCAACTCATATATGTTATCACTTATAATAGGAGCCTAATTGAGTTTACCATGTTATATTGTTGCATTTGATTGATCTATAGCATTAGTTAGTACAATCAAAGTATACTCGATATATGTGCCAACATATATAGACTACTTGAGATTAAAGCATTTATTTCTTTATTTAATTTTTGTTATCTGGCTTATTTGTATATGTGATTATCTACTATGTGTTTTTTGTTTCGCACGAGAGGGGCAAGCCTTAGATTTCTGTATCATCTAGACTTAGTTTTTTATTGAGTTGGGACTTTCTCAATTGGTATTAGAGCTAGTTCACCCTTGGTTGGCTTAACTGCTCTCGTGTTGATCTGTTTCTCGTACTTTTCATACACACTCACTTTTCACCAGGATGGCCTCTAGTGAAGGAGGAAACCTTAGTAGACCTCCCATTTTTAATGGGCATAACTATGCCTATTGAAAGTCTCAGATGCGTGCTTTCTTATGGTTGCTAGGAGATCGTGTTTGATATCAGGTAGAGAATGGCTGGATGCCTCTTACAAAAACTCTTGAAGATGGAACTATTATCCCCAAGCCCATGCTCTAATGAATGAAAGAAGAAAGTCGTTAGTGCGATTGGAACAATAAAGGATTGTACGCACTCACTCGTGCTGTCACCCCTAAAGAATATCGTTAGATCTCTGCTTGCACCACTTCTAAAAAAGCTTGGGATATTTTGGAAATCATTCATGAAGGTACCTTTGCGGCTAGAAAGTCCAAGTTAATGAGACTTAAAAGGGACTAAGTTTTTTCAGATGGAGGAAGATGAAACTTTGGATAGTTTTTATGACCGCTTCTCTAGCATAATCAACACTTCCTACAACTTGGGCAATCCAATTGATGAAGAACTTTAAGTTAAGAAGACTCTTTGCAGCTTACCTCCTCAGTTCAAAGAAAAATTTATTGCTATAGAGACAACATTTAAAAGCGAATCCCTTAAGGTCGATGAGATCATTGGTAATCTCCGAGCTTTTAAAATACATCGCCTTCTCCCGAAAAGAACAACTTCTTTTGATAAAGGAAAGAGTCTTACACTGAAGACCACCAAGACTCAAAAAGGGAAAGAAACCTCTTCTGTTAAGAGTGATGATTCATCCAGTTTGGATGAAGAATAATTTGTTTTTTTAGTAAAGTAGTTTAAAAAATTATTTAGGAGCAAGAAGAACGATCCCAGTAAATCAAGAAAGGAAAGCTCTAGCCGAAGAGATTCCAAAAATAGGGTTGAAGATTTTGAAGATGAAAAAGAGAGACATCTAGAATGACAAGTTAGGTGTTATGAGTGTGAAAAACTCAAACACATTGCTACCTAGTGTGGCTTGAAAGGACGAGAATTTGGCAAGAAATCCATGATGGCAGAGGTTACTATTTTGGATAGTTGCCATAGTTCAAAAGAGGATGAAAGAAACTTTATAGCCTTTATGGTGACTAAAGATGATCTTCCCACTACTACCTCTCAATCTTTTAAATTCTTCAATGAGGATGAGCATGATGAGCTCCTAGACACTTATAACGAATTGATCAGAGCACATAATAAAATCGAGAAATCTCGAAAGAAGGTTTTGGACAGCGTTGAGGCTAAAGAAAATGAGTTAAGTACTATTAAATCTGAGCATGACAAAAAGCAGTCTACTGATAGGGATGATCTCTCTAAAAAATGCGAGAGTATGCAAAAGAGATTCAATGACATGGTTGTTAAGTTAGAATTAAACAAGTCAAGGATGAGGTTTCTTGAAAAGTCTCTAAAGAAACTTCAAAGTATTGTAAATCAGCGGATAGTTATTCGGGATTTGTCAAAAGAGCATATTAAAAAATCTCACTTATAAAAAAGAAGGTTGAGATTCTAAAAAGTGAAAAGGCATACATTGCTCAGGCCTTATTTGAAAAGTAGGAGCGGTAATTTTTGGCACGACACGGACCTGAAATTACACGAAAAAAGAGGGTCGAATTTGGGTCGTTACCGGGTTGACCCTTTTTATAATAATAATAATAAAAGAACCTAAAGGCCAAAGGCCAAACCAAACCCATACCCATATCTACACCCAACCCAAATATATACGGATACCCTAAAAAGTACTCTTGTCCTATTGAAAACATCATTTTCGTAGTTTCATAATCACACACCTAACCACAACTTTACAAGCCTAATGAAGTCCTATTGATTCTAGGTAGTTTGATTTCTATATTAGTGGAGATGAGTTTGAAAAATGAGCATATGGAGTTTGCAAGTACAAAATTCACATTCATATTTTACTTGCACATTTATGAGATATTGAAATGTAATCTATGAATATCATGCATGACACGATCAGATAGTATAACTAACGGGTTTGTGGTTTGATTGGTTGTTCAAAATTCGATTACCATGATGAGTTTGATGTTTGGACTGTTTTTGAGCTTAGGTGATGTTTAACTATTTCATGTATCATTCGTTGTTAACAATTTTTGAGACGTATGCATGGATTGATTCAAGTACTGTTAGAGTCTTTATTAGTTTTGAGAGTCGTACGATGTTTGTGGGTATCATCACTGAAAACCCTCACGAGACTATAACTCGTCCACTAGGGCCACCTAGGGGTTTAAAGGCTTGTTGCATATGCTAAATGTAACCGTGACAATCTACGAAAGTGATTTAGGTTAGGTTAGTTTATTTTATTTGTTTTTATTTTAGTTTTTAGGTCGCTTCACTTGCTAGAGACTAACAAGAAGCTGGTTGGGGGTTGTGATGAGTGCTCGAAAAGCACTAATATTTCGTGATAAATTGTGCTTAATTGTTTGATATATAGATTTATTATTATTGTTTATTCAATTAATTTCATAAATCTATCCATTTGGAGTCATGGGTATATTTTAGTGCATTTCAGGTGTTTTTAGCGTCAAATGAGTCAAATGATGAAAACACGCAAAGACGGGACACCTACGGCGCTCGGATCACGAGTTACGGGCAAGACAAGTCAAATATGTAAGCCTTACATAACGAGCCATCACATATGTAAGGGGGTAAGCATGAAGAGAAGGAAAGCAATGCACGCCGCGGCGAAGAAATCATATGCCGCGGCGAGAGGCTCTCGGGTTGCATGCTAGGAATCCAAAAACATTGCGCGCCGCGGCGAGAAAAAGGTATGCCGCGGCGGGGAGCTCTCAGGTTTTTACACAATTTCCAGAATTTGTGTTGCGCCGCGGCGGGGAAAATGCATGCCGCGGCGCGCCTATTCCTAATGCAATCAGGAATCCCTTACATCTATAAATACCCCCTTAGACCCCCTTTACAATAGAATTCGACCAATTCGTACACAATTCTTAGATTTCACAATTTTGCGACCAAACACTACATTCAATCAGTTTTGAGAGCGTTGCCACACTCTAACGAAGCGAGAGACACTATTCTAAGGATTCAAGGAAGCCAACGACGATCGAAGATAAAGCTTACGGAGAAGAACGTTATCCAATCCATAAGCAGTATTTAGATTTAGGATTTTCTTGTTGTTATAGAATTAATTCTTCTTCTCTTTTTGTTAAAGTGTATGATCATATTTTATTTGTCTATGAATATTAATATGAACATGAGCGGCTAGTTTAATTATGGATGTTTAGTTTGTGTTGCCATGTTTGCTAGAATTGTGTATGGTGTATTTTATTTGGAATAAACGAATTACTTTTTGATTAAGAGCATGTTTAGATATTTGATTATGAATTATCATGGGCCCATTTGATGTTCGTAGTTAGGTTGAAAAATCTGAGAATTTAGTTATAGGAACGTTACCTTAACTTTATTCCGAAACACTTAATCAAAGCTTCAATTTAGTGACTTAGTCATAGCATTAATTTGATTGGCATGTTTTCCTTGCGCATAATTTGATTGCTATTTGATTTACCCCCGTCAAAGGCAGTTAATTAGTTAATCAATAAAGAGATTTACCCCCGCCAAAGGCAGTCTTGTAAATAAAAGAAAAGCCGGTAGTTTTGTTTATATAGGACGTTCATGTTATCTCACCATACCTTTTCGATGCAAGCATGGTCAACCAAGCTAAACGTCCATACATTCTCCATTGATATTTGATTTAATTGAATTGATTGTTTACTTGCGATCTTGTTTTCGTTTGATTGTCGTATGATTGTTCTCGTCACAAAAACAAACAACATTTTTACAGTTTTACTTGCTTTAGAATTCTAGTTACTTAGAGTTTTAGTTTCACTAGAACTCTATTTAATTAGTCTTTTATTTTCATTAGAACTCGATTTAGATTAAAAATTTAGCTATTTAAAACCACTGCAATTCCTTGAGAGACCGACCTTGGAAGTTGCTTATCACTTTACTACGAGTGATTCGTACACTTGCGAGTACACATTTTAACACATCAAGTTTTTGGCGCCGTTGTCGGGGAATTGGCGTTTTAAATAATTTTCTTTTTAACTTTTTCGAGTTTCTGATTTATTTTTATTTGTTTGTTTATTTTATTTATTTCTTTATTTTATTTATTTATTTTATTCTAAAAAAAAATCAAAAAATCAAAAAAATCAAAAAATAGTGCTTAATTTTCAAATTTCACTGCTGCCTTGATCTTTGTTTGCTTTTTATTTGTGCATGCAGGGTAGGAGATCACTTAACAAGGAACTCTCTCCTTTCATTGACAACATACATAGAGTCAAACACCGATCAAAGAAACTGGATATTCAATTTCAAGAGGAAGAAGTCCAACAACAATTGCAAGCAACAATGGGTGATAACGTAGCTAGGCAGATGATGAACAAAGAGTTTGCAAGACCTATCATTGGGACCGCCACATCGTGTATTCGACTTACAAAGGCGGCTAGGAATTATGAATTGAAAAATATTCATTATTCCATGCTTCCCTCCTTTTACGGTATCCCTAATGAAGATCCTTTAAATTTTATGCGTGAACTATATGCTACTGTGCAAACTTTTCCATTGCAGGGACTTAGTGAAGATCAACTACGCATGAGGTGTTTTCCATACACTCTCAAGGATAGAGCTAAGTCTTAGCTAATGACATTGGCACCCGGTTCTTTGGTCACTTGGGACGATGTTTACAATAAATTCATGGGTAAGTTCTACTCCCATCAAAAGACATCTGACCTAAGAACAAAAATTGCTACTTTTTCGCAGATGGACGGAGAACCCTTCCACGAGGCTTGGGACAGATTCAAATTGCTGTTGATACAATTTCCACATCACCACTTCCCGTTGCAGCTACAGAATCAATTTTTCTACGACGGATTGACGCTACAATGTCAATTCACAGTTGACAACGCTGCAGGAGGAGCTATGGGTGAGAAAACAGCGGATGAAACCTACGAACTATTCGAGATGTTGGGAGCCAATTCCCAACAAAAGAGCGCTAGAGAAAGACGAGCTGGAGTCCACGAATTGGGATCCAACAATGAAATGGCCATGCAACTTGCTGAATTGACAAAACAAGTGCAACTTCTCACAACCTCCAATGTTAATCAAATGCCAAAACACGAGGTATGTGGAGTTTGTGGTTCATATGGACATGGTGCTAACGTTTGTTCTTTTGCAGGCGATCCTTATACAGGTACTACTGAAGAGGCGAATTTAATGCAAGGGTACCAACCTAGACCTAGGAACGACCCTTATTCAAACACCTATAACCCTGGATGGAGGAATCACCCTAATTTTGGATGGAAACAAAACAATAGCCAACCATTTGTCCAAAACCA
Organism: Elaeagnus macrophylla; assembly: GCA_029378325.1. Classification (NCBI taxonomy): domain Eukaryota; kingdom Viridiplantae; phylum Streptophyta; class Magnoliopsida; order Rosales; family Elaeagnaceae; genus Elaeagnus; species Elaeagnus macrophylla. The sequence goes on from CM055640.1 coordinate 104,024,519, forward strand.
AACACAAGGCCAAAACATAAACCGACAATTTCCACAAAATAAACCGACCATAGAGGAAACCCTAAATAATTTCATACAATCTTGTAATGGAAGGATGGACTCTATAGAAGCTTCAGTGAAAAGAGTGGAAATACAAGTTGGGCAGCTAGCGGAACAAATGTACAAACAAGAAACAGGAAAGCTGCCTAGTCAATCTGAACAAGCAAAGGCGATCACAGTCCTTCAAAGTGATGAGGAGGTACCTAAAAATTTACCTGATAATTCTAATGTTTTGTTGTCTAGTACAGGTAACTTGGAAGGTGAGAATTCAACTCTCAAGGGAGATGGTGAGTCTAATACCACTCCTAATGAACTTCCCAAGAAAGAAATTGGAGAAACATCCAACATTTTTCGATTGCACAAGTCAATGGACCCATACCGACCACCAATACCACCTATGCACCAGTTTAAGGAGAAAAATCAGGATGCACAATACTCTAACACTCTTGCTTTATTTTCTAAGATTAACTGTAATTTGCCTCTTTTAGATGTTATTATGAACAGTCCAACTTATGATCCAATTTTCAGGAACTTTATCATCAAAAAGAGTAGAAGCAAAGAGAATAAAATGTCAGAAATTGCTAGTCCAATGATCCAACAACACTTACCTCTCAAAATGAAAGATCCAGGTAGTTTCAACATTAACATCACTATGGGAGACAAAAGGGTATTCGAGGCTATGCTAGACTTAGGAGCAGGTATAAACCTAATGCCATATTCAGTGTACTTGCAACTAGGATTAGGAAAGTTTAAAGAAACAAGGATGACCCTTCAACTTGCAAACGGTTCTATTCAATACCCAA